>JAMPIV010004661.1:0-697500 GCA_024509875.1 Oreohelix idahoensis
ATTGCACAGTGATGCGTGATGCCATATGATGATGGATGGTATCCGCATGTCTGGTTTTGTGTAGTGTGTAGATGTGTTCAGTCAAAACAATGTTCATACAACAATAACAGGGCAATCCACATAGGACGTCAGTAAACTCACGACGTATAAAGTCAATGAGTCTTGAAACAGCCGTTGACGTTTTTCTTCATTATTTATTGTGGACGCCACAGTGACAAAATGGTGACGCAAATGTGTAGGCACATCAAACAGTCATTATCACAGCAACATTCAATACAGCAATAGACGGTAGACAGCATTACAATGATGAGTCAGATGCATGTTATATTTCATAGTGCTGTAAATGTAGTCAGGTGAAAAACTCCATCCTTTTCTATAACAGCCAGGAGATAACCAGATGTATGAGATCAGTTCACTCTCCTTAGTTTGACTTCAGCAAGACAGACACGTCTGCCGAAGTATAAATAATGTCCTCAAAAATATCCTCTAGATAATAAAGGTTTTCCAAACCTAGTTCATTTAACAAAGTAGCAAGTAATGGTCCTTGGTACCTGCATCAACCGATGCAGTACAATGCAGCGACATGTGAGCTGGGAAAACATCTCGTGACGACGACTTTCGAAGACAGGCTATGAATCGAAATCGCTCACGACCCAAAATCGATAGAGTTAATGAAAAAGTCAATTTACCTTGCTTTCATGAAATACACAGAAATATCACGCCTCCCGACATGTGGGAAAACACTAGAGGTATTATCTCGAATAAACGAAATATCCATAAGAGGACTACACATCCCTGACAGAACAAAAAATAGCGGAGATCCCCTCTTCAACGAGGCATCTCTTTCGCCATTCCAAATCGCTCACTCCACTAGTGGTGGGCGGAAACCGATCGACCAAACAACAAGACAAGTCATGCGCAGTCCAGCGCAAAAATGACCACAGCTCAAACTTAACTGCATTCGATACCAACGCGAGAAGACAAATGCTTACCGAGAAAAGTGACTATAAATTTCAAGCAGTTGTTGCCCTTGCGTTATAAAATAGATATTGAAATAAAACGATGTTGCGAGAATTTATCACGCAACATATCACCACCTCCTCCCGATAAAAAAAAAATGTGGAACATATTTTTTTTTCAATATCAAAGAGCATGCGATAAGCGGCTCAAAACGCACGAATTATGCGCTGATAATTAATTAAATTGCCAAACAATAGGCTAATTATAGAGTGTCTGGTGAGGATATACCTCAACAGAAAAATAAATATGTCTCAAAAAATATTCACATCGGGGAGGTGTCACCAACACACATCACGTTAGCATGTAAACACAATATACGTATGCAAGTTACTATAATCATCATTAAACAGCATACTCTAATATTGTCTTTAAAAATGGATGTACAAATCTGATAGGAAAATTTAAATAGTACATTCTTTGACATGTAATGACATAAGTACATAGTAAAGTTAAACTACATGACGATCCAGGACATATGCTCTGGTATTCCGAGGGTAAGTACACAATCTAGAACTCGTAAGGTAAGTCCTCAGCTCAACAATGACATTCTGAGAAAGTACAAGCAATATAATGCTAATTAATAACTAATATGCTTCATAAGGTACAATACATTATTAATAATTGTGGCTGTTTAGTAAACTAACGGCCCTTATATTAACTACTCAGTCCTCCTCTATCATCTTAAAAAACGAACAGAAGAAGATGACAACAAAGCACGATAGTGTGTACATATAAAGTAAGTACAGATGTGCTAATCTATTGTAGAAATATAGGTGTGTTATGACTCTGTAATATATGGAAATATAGGACAGAAGTATTAGTTGGAGTCATGTGGGCATCTAGACAAAATGTCAGCCATCACATTATCCGCACCACGGATAGCTCGTACCGTGAAGTGAAAAGGTTGAAGAGCTATAGCATATCGAGTGGATCTCGAACTCTTCAAATTCTTAGTCTGAATAGCTGTAAGAGCTTTCTGATCAGTCTCTAGAATGAAATGTGCGCCCAGGAGGAATCTTTGTAGCTTTAGAATTGACCAAACCATCGCTAACAACTCACGGTCTAAAACCGAGTAGTTCCTCTCTGCCGCATTTAGTTTTCTAGAAATGTACATAACAGGATGCAGAGTATTTGCATATTCTTGCATCAGTGCTGCTCCAATCCCAGTGGATGAAGCATCACTCCGAAGAACAAAAGTCCTATCAAGAGTAGGTAATCTTAAGATGGGAGGAGAAGAAAATATATTCTTGATTTGGTCTAGTGAAGATTGGCATTCTTCAGACCAACGGACCAGATTAGGCGAACCTTTCTTCAACAATGTTGAGAGAGGTGCCATGATCGAAGATAAATTTGGAATAAATCTCCCATAAAATTGAATTAAACCTAAGAGACTCCTAACTTGTTTCTTCGTTTTAGGAACAGAGATGTTCAGTATTTTGGAAGTATTGTGGTCTTCTGTCTTCAAGAGACCATGACCAACACGATGACCCAGGAAAGAGATTTCACCAAAACCAACAAAAGCTTTAGAAGGTTTTGCTGTCAAATTATTCTCACGTAGAGTGGACAGTAAGTCATATAACCCTAAATAGTGATCTTCCCAGGTATCACTGAAGAGACAGATGTCATCTAAGTATGCGATGACATCCGAACGATGTGACAGAATTCGACGCATCATGCGAACGAAAGTGGCAGGGGCGTTCATGAGACCAAAAGGCATAACATTCCATTGAAATAGACCCCTAGGTGTAGAAAAAGCAGTAAGAGGTTTGGCATGCTCTGCTAAAGGCACTTGCCAATAACCTTTAGACAAGTCAAGTTTAGTGAAGAATCTAGAATTAGAAAGTCTAATCAGTAGATCTTCTAACAAAGGCATCGGTTCAGCGTCGAACTTTGTGACCTGATTCAATTTGCGATAATCAACGCAAATTCGTATGTTCTTATCCTTCTTCCGGACAATAACCATGGAAGAAGAATATGGTGAAGTCGATGGTTCAATTATATTTAATTGAATCATTTCATCCAATTCCTTTTCCACTTGCGACTGAAAGTGTATAGGAATAGGATACGGCCTAACCCTAATTGGATTATTGTCGGTAAGAATTATGTCATGTTCTATGACATCTGTGTGTCCAGGAATGTCAGTGAGAACATCCTGAAATGTTTGTAACATCGACGAGACTTGTCGATGTTCGTCACCAGAAAGATTAGGAGAAACAGAAACGTTTTTCCAAGATTCCGTGGAATGTAATGGAACCACTGGAAGGGGAAGGTTGACATCAGAGAAGGTAGCTTCCTCATCCTGAATGACAGACAGGGATGAATAATGACCGTGAGGTGCAGGAGCATCATCCGTTGCCTGGAAAATAGGCAGCAAATAGTCCGGACGTTCGTGAAATTCCGAAAGCATGTTTATGTGGAAAGTTTTATGCTTTCCATCAATATCGACCACATAGTCAACATCGGAAATCCGAGAGACTATTGCATACGGACCTTTCCATGCAATAAGAAGTCTATTTTCCCTACTGGGGAGTAGGACGAATGCTTTGTCACCTGGACAAAGTTGTCGTAGACATCTATTCTTGTTAGCAAACTGCCTTGCCTTCTCTTTAGCAATTTCTGATGAAGCAGTTGCTAGCTTACATGCCTCAATGATCTTTTGTCTAAGAGCAATGACATACTCATATGAGGATTGAGTTTCATCGCTAATATCATCGGCAGTGATGAGATCGTGTAATAAAGACATAGGGCCGCGTGGACGCGCGCCAAAGACAAGTTCGAAGGGAGAAAATCCTGTGTGTTCATTAGGGACTTCTCTATAGGCAAAGAGAGCCGCGGGTAAAACCCTGTCCCAATCTTGAGGATGATCTTCAGTTATCTTACCAAGCAAAGTCTTGAGCGTTCTATTCAGACGCTCAACTAACCCATTAGACATAGGATGGTAGATACTACTGAGAGATCGTTCAATATGTAAGGTAGACATTACCTGTGACATAGTGTCAGATATGAGTTGAGTGCCATGGTCTGACAATATTTCTCTGGGGAACCCCAAGCGAGAAAATATCAACCAAAGAGCATCTGCGATATCTGTAGTAGATATGCTCTTAAGAGGAATAGCCTCTGGCCAACGTGTGCACATATCGACACATGTAAGGATAAACTGATGTCCTCTGGCCGACTTGACCTTAAAAGGGCCAATAATATCTATGGCCATTTTCTGAAACGGCCGAATAGGAATGTCAGCAGCCTGGATAGGCGCAGCATGTCGTGGTCCTCTAGATTTGACCTCCTGACATACCTTGCATGATCGGCAGTAAATACGAATGTCCTTATTGACAAAAGGCCAAAAGAAAGCCGCAAGGACTCTCGACTTCGTACGGGCAAAACCCATATGTCCAGCACATTGCGAGTCATGAGCATGTTGTAATATTTGGACTCTCATGCTCTTGGGAACAAGAATTTGCGAATGTGCCGACGTAGTCGAATCTTGTACCATACGTACAAGTACGCCGTTTCTCATTGCAATCCAAGATTTTCTATTTGTATCCTGATTCGGATCACCTTTCTTCGCAAGAACGAAGAATTTTTTTAAAGAAGGATCTTCTTCTTGCAATTTTATGAAAGAGTCACGAGTGATTACTAAGTGACTATCTTGGCTATCAACTTCATTATCACTATTCAGTGAAGTTTCGGGTGTTTGTAGAGCTTGTGCTCTTGTAACTACTGCATTTGTAGCTTGCATGTTATTATCTTCCCAAGCAGCAATCTGCTGTGGGGTACACTCCCTAACTCCGTGAATACGACCAATAATAAGGTCCGCAATAGGATTAGGTAAGAGACAAGCATGCACATCTCCAGTAAAGAAAGGAGTGGCAATGCGAATTACAGCAGTAGGATATTTTTCTAGAGTGCCGCCAAATGTGACACATTTAATAACCCTTCCTGTAGCACAAGATGGATCTACAAGCGATTGTCTAACACCAATAGTGGTGCATCCGGAATCGAAAAGTAGTGAGACCGGAGTATCATTAACAAGACCCTTATGTAGAATTAAAGAACCCCTCCCGTCATGCGCAACAGCAGCAGGAAGAGCGGGAAGTGGGTGACCACAACTCAAAGTAGTTATGGTACCCGGTTCGAATAAAGTACTGCATTGGGGGCATTTGTTTGCTCTCTCAAAGTCAAAAGCAGAACCAGTGACAGCGTCAAAGTTTTTACTATCAACAACATGATTACAGGCTCCCTCAGTTTCCTGTTGTACAGCATTAGCCTGCTGATATCTCTTTTTTTTGTGTTGAGATCTACCCCGACTATTATTACCTCTGAAGTTATCAGAGTTATTATTATCTCTGCAGTTATTATTGTCTCTATTGTAATTGTTATCCTGGTTCGAATTCCAGTTTCCACGATTACTATCATGTTCACATTGATGCGAACATCTATTTGTTTGGTTCTGAGGTCTTCGGCAGGAATAACCTCTATTACCATATCCTCTTTTGAAATGCTTATAATTATTAGGGTGATAGTAACGAGTACTATCAGGTTGTCTCCAATTCTTCGAAGAAGAATCACCATGAAATTGATTTCCATGATTTTGACAGAAATTACCGCTACTCTTTCTATCAAAATTTTGTTGGAATCTACGAGCAAAGTTTTGACCATACGGAGCTGCCGAAGCAACTGGTAAACCTTCTTTCACCTTAGAGTTACCCATGGTTATGTGTGGGTGCGCAGTTACGTATTGGCAACAGAAATCTTCCATTTCTTTTATTGTTTTAGGTTTACGTTCATGAAGGAAAGCAAGGAAAGACTCATTGACAGACGACATGACTTTGTCTCTAAGTATTAAGTCCATAAGTCCTTCATAAGTTTTTTCCGTCTTAGATAGTTCAACCCATCGTGAGAAAGTAATGCGTATTCTTGCAATAAACTCGGAGAATTCAACTCCATTTTCAGGTAACATGTTTTTAAATTGTAGACGATAGCCGTCTTCGTTAAGCTGATATTTCTTTAACAAAGCGGCCCTGACAACCTCATAATTGTTCTTGTCAGGTTCATCCACCATATTTAATATACTTAGAGCTTTACCTGTCAGTATCCCTGATAACTGATAAACATATTTTGCTTTGTCTATGTTATGAGCTGTACATGCTTGTTCAAATCTGTCCAGATAGAACATTATGTCATCACTGGAAGGACTAAATGTTGGTAACTTAATCTTAAAAGTATCATTATTAGCCTTACCAGAAGATGAACCCTTGTTTGAATCATTACCATTACTCATGCTCGTCAATTTCAATTTTTCCAACTCTAAAGCTAAGACCTTTTCTTCATGTTCCATTTTTGCTTTCTCTTTCCTCTCATCAGACTCTCTCTGTAATCTTCTTTCCTCAGCCTGAGCCTCTTTTTGAAGTCTTTCATTTTCAGCTTCTTTTTCAAGTCTTTTATTTTCAGCCTCTTTTTCAAGTCTTTTATTCTCAGCCTCTTTTTCAAGTCTTTTATTCTCAGCTTCTAGCTGTAGCTGGAGTTTTCTTTCCTCAGCTTCTGATTCCCTTTTTTGTTTTTCCATTTCCATTTGGAATCTTTTTTCATCCACCTGCATCTGCAGTTTCTTTTGTTCAGCTTCCATTGCTTTATCATATCGAGCAGTTGCAAATTCTTCTAACTTATCACCAGTCTTCCCAAGCAATTTACCCTGCTCAATAAAGTGCTCAAATGTAGACATGTTGTCTAACATATGAGTCCAAAACCTGAAATAATTAACTAATTTATTTCAAACCTAAGTGTAACAAGTCTTAATTAAGCACTTGTATATTCACATCACCTTATATTATCCCAGTCTCTGTGGGAAACAAGTCTCCAATCAAAGAACTTGTATATGAAATATCAGCACTCAATTCTTGATCATAAGTGCACTTCTCATTCAATAGTGCACGACACTATTCATCATTCATTTATCATCAGTGTAGTAGTAACAGTGCATTAGCATAGCCCATTAACTAATTACTATAACTGTAAACAATGACTATGTAAACACATGCAGAATGTAAACATTGAAAATGTAAACAATACAAACAATGTAAACAATAACAATGTAAACAATAACAAAGATCAGCAACAATACAAAAACTTTCGCAGAAATCAACTAAAAATAAAGCAGAAATTAATGAAATATCACAAAAAATGTGACGATATCTGCGATAGAATTAAACAAAATACATGACACCACAGTGTATAAACAAAAATGTTGTATGAAACTAAATTATAGACAAGAGTAGGCTAACAAATACAAACAAATCAAAACAAAACTAAAGAATGCGAAATAATAACGAAAACAATATTAAAACATGTCATCACAGCTAACATAAATAGCAACAGAAGTCGCTTAGCAAATTCCAGTATCGGAAATTTGCAAACCCTACAGAAAACGCTCACAATAGACGACCTCTATGACGTGGCATAATCTAACGGAGACACCACCCAACCGAGAACCCGCTGAAATATAAACATATAAATATACAAATAACATATAGACATATAACATATAGAATGAGATGATACACAGAAGACTCAGCAGAAGTATAAGGGCACAGTTTACATACAAACAGGCCACTTAACTTATAGGCTTCCAATCGTAGAACAGCAGAAAAACGGATGTCAATCAACGTCCTAAAGAGCGAAGCTCCAACGATGATGGCACATCTGAACTGCTTCCACTGCTAACACGATGGTACAAGAGCTTCTGAAATACTGTGTGTTGAGTTGTTTCGGCACTTGACCTTCTAATCCAAAAGTAAGTTGATGGAAATCGGTACTTGGCCTTCTTCAGAAAACAACCCGTTTCAACCGGCACTTGACCTTCACAAAAACGACAGCACTGGAACCTTGACAGCAGCAACTTGCTTGACTTGCGTAAAAGATAACAGCAGTCCGAGTTATCCGGCAACATGTAACAACGCCGGGTACTGTCAAATTCTTGTTTCCGTCAAAAAGTTGAAATTTTGACTTTTACCGGGCAACGCCGAGTACTTTGAAAATTTTGAAGATGTTGACTGTATTGAAGAATGTTAATTTCTTGAAGGATGCTGATGAATTCTTGTTGAAAATGAAGTGGGTAAGGGACCCCGTGTTTGCTGGTACCAGAATCAAACCAGCTTATGGCCACCAAATGATGCGTGATGCCATATGATGATGGATGGTATCCGCATGTCTGGTTTTGTGTAGTGTGTAGATGTGTTCAGTCAAAACAATGTTCATACAACAATAACAGGGCAATCCACATAGGACGTCAGTAAACTCACGACGTATAAAGTCAATGATTCTTGAAACAGCCGTTGACGTTTTTCTTCATTATTTATTGTGGACGCCACAGTGACAAAATGGTTACGCGAATATGTAGGCACATCAAACAGTCATTATCACAGCAACATTCAATACAGCAATAGACGGTAGACAGCATTACAATGATGAGTCAGATGCATGTTATATTTCATAGTGCTGTAAATGTAGTCAGGTGAAAAACTCCATCCTTTTCTATAACAGCCAGGAGATAACCAGATGTATGAGATCAGTTCACTCTCCTTAGTTTGACTTCAGCAAGACAGACACGTCTGCCGAAGTATAAATAATGTCCTCAAAAATATCCTCTAGATAATAAAGGTTTTCCAAACCTAGTTCATTTAACAAAGTAGCAAGTAATGGTCCTTGGTACCTGCATCAACCGATGCAGTACAATACAGCGACATGTGAGCTGGGAAAACATCTCGTGACGACGACTTTCGAAGACAGGCTATGAATCGAAATCGCTCACGACCCAAAATCGATAGAGTTAATGAAAAAGTCAATTTACCTTGCTTTCATGAAATACACAGAAATATCACGCCTCCCGGCATGTGGGAAACACTAGAGGTATTATCTCGAATAAACGAAATATCCATTAAGAGGACTACACATCCCTGACAGAACAAAAAATAGCGGAGATCCCCTCTTCAACGAGGCATCTCTTTCGCCATTCCAAATCGCTCACTCCACTAGTGGTGGGCGGAAACCGATCGACCAAACAACAAGACAAGTCATGCGCAGTCCAGCGCAAAAATGACCACAGCTCAAACTTAACTGCATTCGATACCAACGCGAGAAGACAAATGCTTACCGAGAAAAGTGACTATAAATTCCAAGCAGTTGTTGCCCTTGCGTTATAAAATAGATATTGTAAAAAACGATGTTGCGAGAATTTATCACGCAACACCATCATTCTGAGTTTGACTTAGTAGATTGTATGTTCTGTTCAGAAAAAACATACTCAACCCTCCTTGTATTATTTGTTACTACTAGTTCTTCTTTAAAAAGATTTGAGTTAGAAAGAGTTAATCGTCGCCAGAAAAATACAAGAGTTGGTAGTCTAAAAGGTGAGAGAATCACTGACACCAACCTGTGCCCTTCTGTTAACTCTTTCCCTCAACACTAGCTTACCTCTGTAAAACTAGTGTCTAAAGATCTATGTGCTTTCTACACATCTTCCTTACTTACATCATCTAGAGTAATCTCATGCGACAATTGTCTATCCCTCCAACTTTGTCAATATTGCTGCCAAGATAGTGTTAGATTCTACATCTTGTGGCGGTGTTTCCTAACAAGTTTGACCTTGTTATAATTTCTTCTCATTATCTTTGTCTTTCCCCTGTGTATTTTCAAATCCACTTTTTGTGACCTCTCATCGAGTATTTTCATTTTGTCTTGCGTCTGATGGATATGGGACAGAAGAGCCAAGTCATCTGCAAAATTTAGATCATCAAGCTGTTTTTCCACTAGATTTCATTTCTGACTTGTGATGTCAATGTTTTCATAACTCAATCTATTGCTAGTAAGAAACGAAATGGAGACAAGAGACATTATGGTTGCATTCCAGTTCTTATCTCAAACGTTTCTGTAAGTTGTCCTTTATGAAGAACTCTGCATGTCATGTCTTCATAAGCTTTCTTCATTAAGTTAATGATTTTCAGGGGAACTCCAGTGCCTAATCAATTTCCAAAATGATTCTCTGTCTACACTGTCAAATGCCTTTTCATAATTCAAAAATTCAATGCATAGCGGTAAATTCCATTCCAGACTGTGTTCAACCATTATTCTCACTGTGGCTATCTGGTCTGTGCAGAACCTGTTTTGTCGAAAACCTGCTTGGCTGTCTTTCAATTGTCTCCTTATGGACTATTTTAATCTCTCAAGGATAATCCTGTTAAATACTTTTCCTGGCACTGATAGTAACATTATTCCTCTATAATTTGTGCACTCTTGTAAATTTCCCTTCTTAGGCAACTTGACCGGATAACCTTCCTTCCATTCTGCTGGTATCTCCTCTCACTCCCAGACTTTACCAAGTAGTTTGTATAATATCTCTGTAGAGGTATCAATATATGTTTTGATGGCCTCTGCTGGAGTGCCTTCTAGAGCAGCTGCTTTTCCATCTTTCAGAAGCTTTATGGCTTTCTTTGTTGCTTCTCTACTTTGGTCTTTCACAGTTGATTTGTAGCTCCTTCTTCTGCTGGCTGGATGTATGGGAATTAAATGGAGCTTTTTCGAATTAGATGGTCTATTGAGACGATACTGAAAATATTATGTCCATCTTTTTATTTGTTCTTGTAAATTACTTTGCAATTTACCATTCTTATCTTTGAAGAGGCCATTTGCTTGCTTATATTTCTTTGCTAGCTTCTTTGTTTGTTGTACAGGTCCCTCATATTTCCTTTTGACTGTAGCTCTCCTCGCATCCTCTGACAACTCCTCGATATATTTCCTCTTGTCTCGTTTGATGTTTCTTCTTACTCCTTTGAATGCTGCTATGTACACTACATGAGTTTTGGCTTTGAAGTTTCTGGTTTTGGTTCTGTTTGATTTCGTTTGGTTTTAATTGTACGGACCATATTCAATGCACACGTACTTCATCAGTGCTCTGATCTTCCACCTTAGTTCACACAAGGACGATCTCAGCACAGTGCACAAACTCCATAGCACTGGCGAGGATCCCAATGTGCGTATACAGGAATCACACATTATATACGTATGTTTGTGATGGGTAGGTTTCCTAATTTTAAAATTTTGCCAGTACAGCGGCCGCATGGCCTACGCTTTACGATTTCCAATTGCGGAGGGCTTTTTTAACGGGCGCAACATACACACGGGACTTCCTAATTTTTTTTCGCCCTTATACGGGAGGCAAGGCATTCGATCACACTACCCAGGAGATCAGGGGGAAGGTTGTATGACATCATAAAGAACAACTGGTTCTCAAAACAAATTGCCAACAATTATATTCCCTGCTTCTGTTTAAATTTGTTGTCTTGTTTTTCCTGTCTTTTATCTTGTTGATGGTTTCTGTTGTTATCTTTGCTTTGTTCTGACACATGTCTGATTACATATGTATTTGATTTGTTGCCAGTAGTACTCCGTATATTCCACATCATCCAGCTGTTCGGATTCTTGGTATTTGCTGCATACTGTGATCGAAAATGTGTCTCTTATTTCTTGATTTCTTATTTATGCAAATGTGATCAATCTGATTCTCTATTCTGTGGTCTGGTGATATCCATGTAGCTTTATGTATTCTTATATGTAGAAATACGCTTTCTACCATAGCCAATTTACTTGAAGCACATACGTTTATGAAAAGTTCCCCATTTGTATTCATTGTACCTAATCAATATTTTCTCAGATTTCTTCAAAGCCGATGTTCTCTGTTTTTATTTTTACATTAAGGTCACCTATCAAAATTTTGATGTTTTTGCTTCTCTTTTTCTCCAAGATATTTTGTAGTCTAGTGTAAAATTCTTTTTTTCACAGACTCTTATTTATCATTGGTTAGTGCTAAACACTGGATGATGGTTTTCTTTATTTCCTTTTTGCTGTTTTGAATGTTTCTAGTATCATTTGGATTCCCAGTGCTACCCATTTTATTAGTGCTTTCTGTGCTTTATTAGACAGAAATAGGACCACCCCTTCACTGTGGTGGGCTCTTTCTTCCCCATGTCCTGAAAATAGCACCATTTCTCCTGTGATAAATTTCTCACTCACTATGCCTTTCCACCTTGTCTATATTCTTCATATTATGTCGGTCGTCTCTGCATTATATATTAGGGAACAAAGAATAAACCAACGGTGTCCTTTTTACAGCTAATGAATGGCGTGCATGAGTCTAGCAACCTCGTCATGTAAAGCAAGTTGCTGCAGAAACAACCACAGCAGATACATGGAGCACGTTGGTGCAGTCATCATACAATATGACAAAGTACAATTGTCAGACTCTCTCCTTGTGGTGCAAAACGTGACACCATATTTCTCGTTGACAAAGTTTTAATGCTGAGGGTGGACAGTTCCTGCAGAGTATTTAAAGAGATGACACTTTTTTGAAAGGCTGAGAATCACTGACGGCTGGCTACTTGTCCTGGAAGGAAACTAGAGAAGAAATTTGGGTGCCGTAGCTATGTTAGCTAATTTAATTACACCTGCGCAGATCACAAAGTACAAGGAAGTAGTAACCCGAAATTAATTCATACTACCGTAGGTACCGGGAGAAACAAGACATTGATAGCACTTTTGTCTTATCGTAAAGATAGAAAAACACAATTGTATATGTTAATTTTCAACCAGACAACAATCACTCTAAAACCATGGTAAACAGAAATGTAAAATTGTTTTTAAGTGTGTTAGTTTTTTTTTTTTAATCTTTGGCTAATGGTATATTTTTATTTCCCTAGTATTATATATATACTACTCGTCAAAAGTCAAGGGCCATTTAGAAAAACCTTGGTTGAAACCATAAAACAAATCTGATATAAACGTAATTGGTATCAGTCAAAACTGCATTTATTGAATACCAAATTGACATGTCACGTAAAGAAATGGAAACACACATTCAAACGCAATGAAGCTGTGAAGTGTGTCACCCACCTTTTCAAAAGTCACACAGTAGATATTGGACAAATAGACATTTCAAAATCGGGTATGACCACCGTTTGCAGCAAGGCATTCAAGACAGCGTAGACGCATCGAGTCCACAAGGGTCCGAAGAGTATCCTGAGGAACAGCTTGCCATTCCTGGAGCAGAAATGCAGTCAGCTGTGCAACATCCATTGGCAGGGGGTGATTAGTTGACAATCTTCGACCAAGGACATCCCAGAGGTGCTCAATCGGAAAAAGGTCAGATGAATGAGCTGGCCACGCCATCCTGATGATCCCATGTTGCTGAATAAACTCATTCACCGCACGAGCTCGATGGGGTCGAGCGTTATCATCTTGGAGGATGGCATTACCACCTATGGCCTCCAGAGCAGGCTGAACAATTGGTCTCAAGATTTCGTTCTGGTATCTTGGGCCGGTCAGGTTGCTTTGGATGATGTAGAGTGGGGTCCTGCCGTGTCTGTAGAAGCCTCCCCAGCCCATGACAGAACCCCTACAATAACGATCCACCTCTCGAATTGTGTCATCAGTAAATCGCTCTCCTGTTCGTCTCCAAACTCGAATCCTGCCATCAATGAATGACACAGTGAAGCGAGATTCATCAGTGAAGAGAACTTGACTCCATTGTTGCCTTGTCCATCGGATGTGCTCACGACACCAAGCAACACGGGCTCTGCGATGAGCAGGAGTAAGAGGGATTCTGACTGCAGGACGTCGAGCAGCCAGTCCAAATTCATGTAAACGTCTGCGAATGGTGCTTTGACTGACATTAACGTTTACAGTTTGTCTCAGCTGACATTTTAGAGTGGAACAAGTCACTGTTCGATGGCGCAGGGCTGACAACAAGAGGTACCGGTCATCATATCTATTGGTGCATCTAGGGCGACCTGGCCGGTGGCGATCCTCCACACTTCCTGTGGCCTGAAATCTCTCCAAAATTCTTTGGATAGTAGAGTGTAACACTGTAAGCCGTCTAGCAACCTCACGGACAGATAAACCACTTTCAACCCACGCTATAGCCCTCATTCTTTGTAAGGTGTCAAGACTTCTTCTCGGTGGCATGGTTTTTGCAAGTGATGAAACTACCCTAAGTCTGCTAATTGTAAAACAAATTAAGAGGGAACTCTGTTCACGAAAAGTCGCCATTGCACGTGGAGTGTCAATCAGCACGATTACTTCACCTGTTTGGTTGTACGGAAGTTTGAAAAAACAGATTAAAAATGAGAATTTATGGTCAGCAAACCAAATTGCACGTGATCAACATGGTTGTCGGTGAGTTGTTTTTATGCTTAACGTGCATAGAGGACTGTCAGAGGAAGACATTGCACCCATTTTTACTAAAAACTTCCTTCATTTAATCATTCTATGCGCTTATATAAAAATGTATTGAAAATAATAGGGTGGCCCTTGACTTTTGACGAGTAGTATATGTGGGTTTTTTTTAGCATGAGTAATTTCTCTTGGCGATAAAACTTGATATCTTCGAAATAAGAAAAAAGTAACCTGATCACGTAAAACAAATGGCCACACAAATCGTCACTGCAAAAGCATGTTAAATGCTTGAAGCAGGCTTTCATTGCATGGGGACCAGATGCTGTGGTAGCCCATGCTTCGTGAAGGAGTGCAAATAAAAATTGGACCTTTAGCTCTTTCCCAGAAACATAATATTAGGTTGTCCATCATCATCAACAGCAACATCAGGATTGGTATCATCACCATCGTCATCATCATATGGCGAGTTGGTTCAGAATTGTTCTGTCAATTTTGCTCGTAGAGAGACGCCATTGTCTGTAGTTCTAGTACCTTTCCCTCTGTTTTTACCTCAGCGAAATCATGGACTGAAGTACAGACGAATAAAATGAAGCAGCGGAAGATCACTAATACGATTGGCAGACAACTAATTATAGATCCGTTGAACCAAACTGAAGAAATTAGTTCCTTCTAGACAACATTTAGTGGCATCGATGACTACCAAGTTTAAAGAATGTGCATTACATGGCATAAAAGAGGCATGTGGGTTTATGTCCAGCACTCTCTTTTGTACGCAATTTTCTTTGCTTTTCATGTTTCTCCCATTATCATTACTTTGACCACGCAGATTCTCAATTGGTAATCCAATTTACTTAAGCTATTCAAGAAGAGATTCTGTCATGAAGGTACCTGTAGTCGTCTACTTTAGTGAAACCAAATCCCAAGAAATGTTCTCCTATGATAGATTCAGGTTCAGACATCTCATTATCTGATGGTTTTTTTACATCAACAAAACGTACAATCATTGTTATTTGTTCAGTATGACTAACATCAGGTCCAGAATAATTGAGTAGCATTCAGGTGAGTTTGTATATACTAAAATGTTCTGCTTTATAGCATCTGCTAGAAGCTGTATAAAACTCATTTTCCTTGGTAGTGAACCATTATTTCTCGATCTTTATCTGCGCGCAAATGTTCTTTCATGATACGATATAAAAAAGGGCTAGATATTCTACAAACTTCAAAAAAATGTCAGCTTTTCAGTTGTACCACAGAAAGTCAAATTTTGCATGCCAAGAACTCTGACCAGTGAGACGTATAATGGAAATATAGCCTACAGTATCTGACAGCCTTTGTGATCCCGTTAGCGCGCTATGATTTGCTAGCAAAATCATGCATTTTTCTGCCTGTCTTACTCACACAAGCTTAATTTTCATCCACGCCTCTTTTCCTTGAACATAAACAAACGAAATTGTTTACCAACTTTCGCGACCTGCCAGTCATAACAGGGAGCGACTCAGGTTTGTTTATCAAGTTTCTCACGCGAGATGATCTGCCAATCATCGGATACCTGACAGACCGCACGTGGAAAACACCAGACCTTTTTGAACTAGTCACACGGGCATACATATTTCCCCGTGTACCCTTTGAAGTTCGTACACAGAGGGGAGTTAACTCTTTGATCTTCAGATACGGGCAAAATATCCGAGAACCCCGTTACACGGTTGTAAGTCTGATGTCGATTAGCAACGCCCGACAGAGCGACCGTGAACACTTTCATCTGGAGGACTCATGCTTCCGATTCTCTGCTACGCACATTAGTGTGAAAAGTAGCATCATCTATAGATCAGAGCAAACATGATGATACAAAAACTGTGTCTTCCTAAACCAGCTATCAGTCGTCACTCAGAATTTTTGGAATAGTCTAAGCACGCAGTAGCTAGAACCATTTTCGCTATATGTGTTAATAGTATTCGTGGGGATTGTCATTCTGATGTTCTGGTAAAAGAAATTAGTGCTTAAGTGTTAAAGTGTTAAAGCTTTTACCATTATACTTCACTTAGAGTTCTAGCTGTTACGAGCAGTGAAATAATAATAACGCGTAACTATTTTCTACTAGAGGTTCAGTTTAATGTTAATTTTACCACCTGCTTTTAGTTGACTGAATATATGCTAGGCGCGACTGATAGTGACAGAATAGAATTCACTTCATATTTCATTTTGTGTATTTATAGTAAGTGACTATTATTTAATAACATACGATGACCAACAGACGCCGACAATTTAATAGCTATTAACGACAGGCGATATTTATGTAAGTGCGCGTATGGATAATTAAATAATGATTGACATTGTACGCTAATCGTTACAGCGCGCAAAGGGGCGGGGGAGGGTAGCAGACCTTCATCGGACCTGAAATTGCAGCGCGGGCGAAAAGCGACGCGCGATAGGATAGGTTAAAATCACCGTGTGCCTTTTAACTTTAATCAGCACTGACGGAGTGGATAAGAGATCGTCTTGTCCCCGTCCGTGTATATATAGGATAGTAGCATTTTCTTTCTTAAATGTTCTTTATTCCACGCAGACCTGGTCACAAGAGCGGCCAGTGGGCTTTTTTCGGTTCTTATTTTTTCATCATTTACTGAATGGTTAATGTTGTCTTTTTTCTTGGCTTGCGCGTCTCCAAGTTCATTTGTGAACAGGATCGGCCAAAGAGACAAAGAAACATTTTAAATCGTAAGTTTAACTGGACTTACAAAAACCAGAAATATTTTGTTCAATTTTATCAGCCCACTGGGGTTGTAAAGAACAATAACATTATCTGACAACTGACAGTCGTATTCAAGAGTATCATCAAGAATTGACGCTGTTTCAGAATCGGCACTCACCTAGAGCCAGCCGATAGTATTACAATCATTTATCAATTGTGACAGTTTTAGCAACCATATGTTTCCCAATACTGTAAGTATTTTCCTCTGTTTACTGTGAACCCCAAGATCTCGGGTTTTCTACATTAACTGTTCGATGTGACATTTGTCCATCCAGGAATAAACCACCAAATTAGGCGTCCACTTTATTAATCTTATTTATTAGAGGCTGGACTGGGGCCAATTTGGGACATACATCTGACAATTTGTATATTCAGGGACCATTGTAATTCCAAGGGATAACACCAAGATTAGATAAGCGTGATTGAGTGGCCACTGTATGTCAGAGAGAGAGCGAGTATTTTTCTTTGTTACAGGATCATACTAACCTGCATTTTGCTTAAAATTGTTTACTTTACTGGGTAGCATTTAGTAGGAACTTGTTTCTTGACTGTCTATTCTGTAACATAGTGCTAACCTTTGACCTTTGGGTTATTAACTTTTTGGGTTCTTTTTTTCAAGAGGGGGAGGGCACATTTATTCAGTTATTTCCTATGTATGTAAATCTGATTTTATTTGATCTTTCTTTAGACATTTGGTGTTGTTAAGTTTTTAATGATAATAACAACAAAAGAAACTTAGCTTTGTGTGTTGGTCAGACCCATACCCAATTAACCATTTTTTTTCACGTTTGTGTGTCTTGTAGTCACATATCTCTGTGTGTGTGAAGTTAAACTTATATTTACATATATGAGGAGGGAAAGATTGTCTTGTACTAAATTATAGTCCTATAGATAGGCTGGACTAGAGAAACTTACTCATTCCAGAGACAGATCTTCTCCTTAAGCTATTCGCCCGTTAAATCTATTTCTCACACCTTTATTTCTCACGTACTTATCACCATCCACTCTACTCAGATGGGAACATAAATAACTTCCAAACCTATCGGTACGACAACCAGTGCAATCAAGCGTTCCAAGATGTGTTGCCAATATAGGTCTTCTTGCCTAATTTTCTACTGGTTAATATCATCAATACATTGATTTTCCTTTCTGCTGCAGTATTTATCTTAAAATAATAAAAAATATAAATTGTCAGTTGAAATTTTTACATAGGTTAAAAAAAAACACGAATCTAAATAAAACTGTGCCCCTCAGGGGTATGTACTGCGCAGCCCTGAGGTCTGCGCTCTAGTTGGCCTAATGAAAGCACCGACCCTGAAGTTAATATTCACTCATACCAATGCTTGCTGTTTCCGCATTTTCCCCGAAAAACTGGTGTGAATGTTTCTAACACACTGGACAATACACTATAAAAATCGTGTCCTTTTAATGGGGGTTCAATTTAGTTTCACAAGGTGCAATGCGCGCCGCTTCCGTATTTTCTCAAAAAGCTGTTGTGATTGTTTCATTGTTCATACCAAACGTTACATTAAGACAGTTAGTAATATGGGAATAATTAAAGAATTTGTCAAGAGAGCGAACGAACGAACGAACTTTATTTTCAAGGGGTTAAGAATTGGGCACGCAGGCCAAAGAGAGAGAGAGAGAGAGAGAGAGAGAGAGAGAGAGAGAGAGAGAGAGAGAGAGAGAGAGAGAGAGAGAGAGAGAAATTATAAGTTAGAAATGTATGGAGTTAAGAAAAGAAGAGTTGAAGAGAACAAAGAGACAATAACACATTAAATGACTGGATATGAAGGAAATAACCATTTCCCTTTTCGCTCCCTTTGGGGTATAGAACAACCACTTCAGTTAGACCCCCTCCCTCGCGTGAAGCCTGCACTATAGCAGTCGCGTGCACGTGCAGCAAAGGTTACTGCAGAAATTTCATTTCAATGATGAGGTTGAAGTAATGATGGAGTAGAAATTAAAATAATGAGAAAGATGACAAAATAGTTTTAGACAAATAAAGTCTACGTTTAGAGAAAGGCAAAAATAAAATATAAAGATAGTACCATAGCATATACTGCCGTAGGGGGTGTAGTGTTAAAGAATTCACTTTACTAGGTCCAGATTGTTTTATATGAGGTAACCAGGAATCTTCTTCACTGTCTTTGCCTTCCCCAACTTTAAGCAGAACCAGGTATCCATTTACAGGGGGGGGGGGGGGGCAGACTAGGACATGTCGCTACACCGTCTCGAACCAGAAACCCGAAAACTTTACCTCAAGGCGTAAGCGTTAAAGACCGGACTTCAGCTTGATTAGTGGGATGGGATAAATAAAGACGGCTTACAAACTTGTTCTTTGAATCCTGAAATCCATTAACTGCAGGGTAAATAAATTTAATCGAAGCACAGAAGGTGACACATAAAAGAAATGGAAATGCGTTGTTAAGCAATTCGCATGCCCTGTTAACAACATGGAAATTGAACCTTTGATTTATGTTCCAGGTCTTGCCTGCTCCCCATTACAGCACCTGAGAAATATTCAAAGTTAATTTCACATGTATACCCTTTGAATATGCACATCAACATGTGATCATGCGTAGATTCGCAAACAAGCACATACAGTGTTCTATCTAAATGACACTTATTTAATTCTGTGATAATAAATAACGTCTCAAGTAAATGTCCGTAAAATATGTTTATTTATTTATATATGTTCAAATGCATATATAAAGCTTATAAAAAAGTTAAATTAAAAAAAGACCGCACTGGAGTCACTTTTTCAAACGACCATTGCTCTAGAAACACGTGGTGTTTCGGGATTTCTCTTCATTAGCCACAGTCACAAACAGGAAGCAAATATGAGTAAGCCTAATGTTCGAATCCAGGGCTGTGGAGTCGGAGTCGTGGAGTCGGTAGTTTTTAATGGAGTCGGATTCGGAGTTGGAGTCGGTAAAAAAAAAGTCTGAACTCGGACTCCGTATTTTATGTCACATGACTAGAGTTTTATGTCATATGACTAGAATTTTATGTCATATGATTAGAATTTTATGTCATATGACTAGAATTTTATGTCATATGACTAGAATTTTATGTCATATGACTAGAATTTTATGTCATATGACTAGAATTTTATGTCATATGACTAGAATTTTATGTCACATGACTAGAAAAAAACTATAGTCGAAAATTGGATTCGGACTTCTAAAATTTCAGGAGTCGGAAACATTTTTGGCCGACTCCACAACCCCTATTTAAATCTAACGCAATGAAAACACGATAGCAGCAAGGGATGTGATACACTATTTTTAATTAATGAAGGCGCTTTCGTCAAATGTAAGTGACCCCTGGCGAATTACATACAGCAGCTTGTTTATGACATAACGGATTTAGTACTGACTAGATAGCCATATTGCAAATAAAAGTTGAGCAAACTTTGGAATTCATCTCACCTCTTGTGGCAAATGGCAGTGTAGACGAGAATGACTTTCTAAACTGCTAAGGCATTCTGAAGACACCTTGAAGATCATTAACTTAATAAAGAAAATTATCCACAGCATCATGAAGAGAGCATCCTCATTATCAGCCTTCAGCTCCCCGCGGAGCATGGTCGTTCAGCAAACTTATGCCAAGCCTCCCTGTCACGTGCTATCAGCTCAAGATCTCCTCATGTTCTCCTCAGCCTCTTTATATCTGCGTTCCTTTCTCCTCTCTATACGTTCTTCGGCCTCTCTCTACCACTCTCACCCTGGGGACTCAAGAACAAGGACTGTCTTGGTGTCCTCAACGCTTGCCCCATCCATCTACGATGTCCACTTCTCACCTGTAGCTCCACCAGCTCACGGCCGGTCCTTATTTATCAGCTCCATACCAGTGATCCCTTCACAACATTGCAATCTTTCTATCTCACGCAAGCACCCACTCATGAAAGTCTGCAGCTTCTTAGCTGTTATAGCTGTTGTTCTCCATGTTTCAGAGCCACACACATTGATCCGGCATGTGAGATTCAGATTTTTTGGGTTGGATTTGATTTCCCTCGATCTCTATAAAATCTCCAATGCAGAAGTGAATGCGTCATTAATTAGACGGAATCATTCCTAGGTACATATCCTGTGGTACATGGGGTACTCGCGCTAATAACCTCTGTACACAAAGCACTATTTTTGTGCTGCTTAATTAGCAGGGAGGATAGTCGCGATTCGCTCTCGTGGCTAGGAGGTGTTGTCGGTCGGAAGGTCATAGGTTCGAGTCTCTGGTAAGCCTATCGCTTCTGTTTTTTTCTGTTGTCTAGTTTTCTACATCTTTATTTCTCACGAGTGCCTGAAGCATACCTTTATGTTCTGTGCAAAAGAGTGAATGGAATATTAATTTTCTGGCTTTAGTGCATTCTGTAACAATTTGTAAAAAGAGTGAATCTTTTATTTTGCAATGTTTTTTAGCTATGGTACAAAAACTTTAGATATTAAAAAGAACCGAGATGCGTGCAAAGATTCGGGTGTCAACGTCGAGTTCAAAGAGAGCGTCAAGAATGTAAAATGCGCGACAAATATAGAAAGTAAAGTTAAGTAAAAGTACTTTTACAAAAAGGTGAACATCACTGATCAAGACATTATTCGTACTATAAATTAATATTATCATTTTTTGTGAATGTAAGTGTTAAGAGTCAGTGTTACGCACAGATCTTCATTTTTTCTAAAGTCGTTGTATGATCATTTTTTGCTAAAGACATTGTGTAATTAGACTGACTGAAATGTACACTTTAATTTGTTTCGGTCAAAGCTACATAACTCTGGATAATAGAGATTATCATTTAATATGATGTTACCTCCTCTTGTGTCGAGACACGGTCGGTCCATATTTTTTATTAGCGAAGTGTGACCATTCTCCTTATTTGGTAGTATCGGTCAACTGTTGTTGGAATGTCTGAAACCCTTTTTGAGGTCTCTGTTCATGTCCAAATAAGGCTCGATCTAGTTAAATCTTATCTGGAATGTTCCTAGATCGTCTGGTTTGATTGCTATTCATGTAGATGAGTTCTGCGCATGTCCGGACGCGGGGCGTCTGGGAAGTTTCTTTATCTTTAGAGACGATGTAAATTTGTGAAGCAGAAAAGACGCGTTTTGGCGTCTCTGTGATTTTGTTAGGGATTAGGAGCCTTATTGTGAGATAGTTAGCTTACAAGGTCCTTCCCTTGATTATTCTAAAACGCCTGGGGGCGTATGTTTTCTGTGGTGTGGATTTTCGAACGAAGGTAATGCCCCATTTACATCCAATCTGTAACTTTACTTATGTTTGACAATGGTCGATCTCTGCTCACGTATGCATTACAGAAAGGAAGGTTCTTCTAATAGATGTCACGCCCCAGGTATCTTCATACCTGAGATCTATATGTACACGGGTCATACTCAGCCCGAGGGACAGTTCTTTGTTCTATGAACGTCGCTGTGTGTCAGCGATTATGCCTACGTCAAGGTTAGACTTAGGAATGCCTGTAAAGGTCAGTTTGACCTGCACTCCTGGAATGCCATCCTCGTGCGATTTATGATTTGACTCGTTTAGCACATCTGAACAGTAAGAGGATTTTTTGTTGATGTACTTTTGTATTTGGAGCCAACCATATAATACCTTGGCGCCATATCATCATCTTTAGAATATGCCAAATGCATTGATAAACTATGTTTGCTGATATTCGTGAATGTCATGACTTTGCCCTATTGTGAACTGGATGTACGTACTTGTACCTGTGACGTCAAAATAAATGATGAAAAAACGTCCAGAGCAGTTTACCTATTTATGACTTCACATGTCGTACCCTACGTGCTGTAACTCTGTGAACTACATCACTACTCTACACAGCAACAACAACAACAAAAAACCAGATAGGACACCTTACATCTTGAACTATAATACCTGGTGTCGATAGGGGTGGTAATTGAAGTCAGCCTAAATCCACCCTTATCATTTCATGGTGGCCAAAAGTTGGTTTATTCTGGTACCACCTCTCAATGGGGTCAACAAACCCAGACATCATCATCAGACTACAAGACAACATTACAGTTTCTACTCATCACCTTTGATGGAATTTTTTGAAAGTACCCGGCGTTACTGACAGTTGGTAATATTTTGAAACTACCCGGCGCTGCTCGGCAGTATCGAAGTTTGTCTACATCTAAAAGGACAAGTACCGAGCGAATCGATTTCCTGATCTGTAAGGAAGAAGGACAAGTGCCGTAACAACTGTTCCAGTATCAGAAGTACTGTCGTAGATTCAGAAGGTCAAGTGCCGAAACGACGTTTCCAGTATTAGAAGCTCATTTCCTTCGTCATGGCTGTATATAGGAGCAGATGTTGATCAACGTTGGATCATTATCCTCAGAATGCTGATTACATCCTGTTCTACACCGTGCTGACGCTGGATTTATAGAAGTTAAGTGGCCTGTTTTGTTTGTGAACTGTGCCCTTATGTTCTAGCTGAGCCTTCTGAATTCTTTCACACACTTTTTGCTATTTGTTTACATGTTTACATGTTATATGTTATTTGTATATGTTTATATTTCAGCGGGTTTCGGTTGGGTGGTGTCTTTCAGTAGAAGCTACCACGTCACAGAGGTTTCTACTGTTAGCGTTTTCTTTAGGGACTGTGCAAATTTCCTATTGTGAAATTTGCTAGCGACAACCGTTGCTATATTTGTTTAGTTGTGACGAGTTTTGCTTTATTTTCGTTCTTTTTTGTAATATGTTTTTTTCTCTTTCTGTTCTTTAGTTCTGATTTCATTTGTTTGTATTTGTAGGTCTCATCTTTTCTATTATTCAGTTCTTTACACAATTTTTGTTTATACATTGTGACGTCATTTGTTTGTGTACATTCTTCGCATGTTGTCATCACATTCTTTGTGATATTTTCCTTTTAGTTCTGCTGTTTATTTAGTTGACTTATGCGAATGTTTTTGTATTGATCTTTGTTATTGTTTACATTGACTTTGATCTTTGTTATTGTTTACATTGACTTTGATCTTTGTTATTGTTTACATTGACTTTGATCTTTGTTATTGTTTACATTGTCTTTGTTCTTTGTTATTGTTTACATAGTTCTTGAGTAATTAGCTTTCACTATTGTTTATATAGTGCACTTGTCATAACTAACTGGTGGTTTTTTGCTTACGCACTATTGTAATGCAGTTATGATAAATAACTGATGGTTATGCACTGATTTGTGTAGTGCCTTCATAATTAAGAAGTGACTTGTGATATTATTATACATTTGATAATACAAGTTTGGTGTCAAAGACTTGTTTCCCACTGAGATTGGGTTAAACATTGGGATTATACAAGTACTTTATTAAGTCTTGTTACTATTAAGTTTGAAATAAGATAATTAATTATTTCAGGTTTTGGACTCATATTTTAGACAACATGTCTACATTTGAGTACTTTATTGAGCAGGGTAAATCCCTTGGAAAGACTGGTGAAAAATTAGAAGAATTTGCGACTGTTCAATATGCCAAGGCATTGAAGTCGGAAGAAAAGAAAATGAAAGAACAAACTGAACAAAAGAAAATAGATGCTGAGAATTTAAAACTGCAGATGCAGGTGAATGAAAAGAGATTCCAAATGGAAATGGAAAAAACAAAAGAGGGAAGCAGAATCTCAAGAAAAAAAAACTACAAAGAGAAATAGAGACTGAAAATAAGAGACTACAGGCCGAGGCTGAAGAGAAAAAGTTACAAAGAAAGGCTGAGGCTGAAGAGAAAAAGTTACAAAGAGAGGCTGAGGCTGAAGAGAAAAAGTTACAAAGGGAGGCTGAAAAAAGAAGGTTACAAAGAGAGGCTGAAAAAGCAAAAATGGAGCATGAAGAAAAACTCTTAGCTTTAGAGTTAGAAAAGATGAAATTGTTGAACACTGGTAATGCTAATAATGTAGATAAGGGGTCAGATAAGACTAATGCTAAGGATTTCAAGCTTAATCTACCAGCATTTAATGCCTCCATTGATGACATAACATTTTATCTAGACAGATTTGAAAGTGCATGTAAGGTGCATAACATAGATAAAACACTATATGTTTATCAGCTGTCCAAGATACTTAGAGGTGATGCTTTAACTATGTTGGGCATGGTAGATGTGCCTGACAAGAACAACTATGAGGTTGTCAGAGCAGTCTTGTTAAAGAAGTACCAACTTGACGAAGAGGGCTATCGTCTTCAATTTAAAAATATGTTGCCAGAAACTGGAGTGGAGTTCTCTGAATTCATATCAAGGATACGTCTTACTTTTTCACGATGGGTTGAGCTGTCTAAGACAGAAAATACATATGAAGCTCTTATGGACTTACCACTTAGAGACAAGGTTATGTCTTCTGTAAATGAATCTTTTCTTTCCTTTCTTCATGAGCGTAAGCCTAAAAACATAAAAGAAATGGAAGAATACTGTTGCCAGTATGTGACTGCGCACCCTAACGTAACCGTTAGCAACTCTAAAGTAAAAGAAGGTCTGCCAGTTGCTTCGGCAGCAACATATGGCCAAAACTTCAAACGTAAGTTTCAAGGTACTCAACATAATATTAATAGAAAGAGCAACCGTAATAATGATCAAAATCATAGCAATCAATCACATGGTGATTTTTCTTCGAATAACTGGAGACAAGCTGACACTCCTTGTTATTATGGATCTAATAATTTTAGACATTTCCGCAAAGGTAGTCAGTATAGAGGTAACTTTTTCGCGTAGACCTCAAAATCAATCTACTAGATTTTCAAATCAATATAGAGATGATAATGACAATTATCGAAGCTGGAACACTAACCATGATAACAATTACAGGAGAGAAAATAATGATAATTTCAGAGGCAATGATGGTCGCGGTAGATCTCTTCATAAGAGAAAGAGATATCAGCAGACAAACTCGGTACAATAAGAATCTCAGGGGGCAGATAAACAGGTTAATGATAATTACTTACTTAGTCGTTCCCCTTCTACCGTGAGGTGTAGAGGTTTGGAAGAGAGAGCGCCAGACTATCCTATCGGCTGTCTTCCTCCTGGCCTGGTTCCATTCTAGTCCTCGATCCTTCAAAGATTGTCTAATGTTGTCCTCCCAGCGGACTCTGGGTCGTCCTCGGGGTCTGGATCCTTGGCTCTTTGTTTCCCATGCTTGTCGTGGTATCCGATCTTCTCCCATTCTGCAGACATGACCAAACCATTTTAATTGGGACTGTTCTAATTGGGTCTGCAGGGGGTAGGATTTAAGTTAATGATAATAAAAACCCTAATGCTATAGGATGTTCTTCTTTTGACTTTGGTAGAGCAAATAAATGTCCCCAATGTAGTACTTTGTTCGAACCAACTACCATAACTACTTTAAGCTGTGGTCATCCTCTTCCAGCTCTTCCTGCTAATGTTGCGCATGACGGGAGAGGTTCTCTTATACTACATAAGAGTCTCGTAAATAGTAATCCAGTCTCAATTTTGTTTGATTCTGGATGTACTACTGTTGGCGTTAGGCAATCTCTTGTAAATCCATCCTGTGCTACAGGAAAGGTCATCAAATGTGTCACATTTGGTGGCACTTTGGAAAAGTATCCTACTGCCATAATACATATGGCTACTCCTTTCTTTACGGGGGATGTCCACGCGTGTCTTCTTCCAAACCCTATTGCGGACCTTATTATTGGTCGTATTCACGGAGTTAGGGAATGTACCCCACAGCAAATTGCTGTTTGGGAAGAGCAAAACATGGAAGCTACCAATGCGGTGGTCACAAGAGCACATGCTCTGGATCCACCTCAAACTTCATTAACTGATAATGATGAAGTAGATAGCCAAGATAGTCACTTGATTATTTCACGTGACTCATTTATAAAATTACAAGAAGAAGATCCTTCTTTACAAAAATTCTTCATCCTAGCAAAAAAAGGTGATCCAAATCAGAATACTAATAGAAAGTCTTGGATTTCTATGAAGAACGGCGTACTTGTGCGTATGGTACAAGACTCGTCTACGTCCACTCATTCACAAATTCTTGTGCCTAAGAGTATGAGATTGCAAATATTGCAACATGCTCATGACTCGCAATGTGCTGGACATATGGGTTTTTCCCGTACAAAGTCGAGGGTTCTTGCGGCTTTCTTTTGGCCATTTGTGAGCAAGGACATACGAATTTACTGTCGTTCTTGCAAAGTATGTCAGGAGGTCAAATCTAAAGGACCACGACATGCTGCGCTTATCCAGGCTGCTGACATTCCTATTCGCCCTTTTCAAAAAATGGCAATAGATATTATCGGTCCTTTTAGAATTAAGTCGGCCAGAGGACATCAATTTATCCTTACATGTGTCGATATGTGCACACGTTGGCCAGAGGCTATACCTCTCAAGAGCATCTCAACTGCTGATATCGCAGACGCTCTTTGGCTGATATTTTCTCGCTTGGGTTTCCCCGGAGAAATATTATCAGACCATGGCACTCAACTTATATCAGACACTATGTCACAAGTAATGTCTATGCTACATATTAAAAGGTCTCTCAGCAGTATCTATCACCCAATGTCTAATGGGTTAGTTGAGCGTTTGAATAGGACACTAAAAACTTTACTTGGGAAAATAACTGAGGATCATCCTCAGGATTGGGACAGGGTCTTACCCGCGGCTCTCTTTGCGTATAGAGAGGTCCCCAATGAACATACGGGGTTTTCCCCTTTTGAACTTGTCTTTGGCGCGCAACCGCGCGGCCCCATGTCTTTACTTCACGATCTAATCACTGCCGATAATATTAGCGATGAGACTCAATCTTCTTACGAGTATGTCATTGCTCTTAGGCAAAAGATCATCGAGGCATGCAAACTAGCAACTTCTTCATCCGAATTTGCTAAAGAAAAGGCAAGGCAGTTTGCAAATAAAAATAGATGTCTACGACAACTTTGTCCAGGTGACAAAGCTTTCGTTCTACTTCCTTCAAGGGAGAACAGACTTCTTATTGCATGGAAAGGTCCATATGCAATAGTCTCCAAAATTTCCGATGTCGACTATGTTGTCGATATTGATGGAAAGCATAAAACTTTCCACATAAATATGCTCACGGAATTTCATGAAAGACCTGACTATTTGCAGCCTATTTTCCAGGCAACGGACAATTCTCAAGTACCTCATGGTCATTACTCATCCCTGTCAGTTATACAGGATGAGGAAACTACTTTTTCTGATGTCAATCTTCCACTTCCTATGGTCCCACTTCATTCTACGGAATCTTGGAAAAACGTTACCGTTTCTCCTAATCTTTCCGCTGAGGAACATCGACAAGTTTCTTCGATGTTGCAGACATTTCAGGATGTTCTTACAGACATCCCGGGACACACACATGTCATCGAACATGACATAGTGCTTACTGACCATAATCCTATCAGAGTCAGACCCTATCCAATACCTATCCACTTTCAGTCACAAGTCGAGAAAGAATTGGATGAGATGATACGGTTGGAAATAATCGAACCATCTACATCACCATACTCTTCGTCTATGGTTATTGTTCGAAAGAAGGATAATAACATTCGCATTTGCGTAGATTATCGCAAATTGAACCAAGTTACGAAGTTCGATGCTGAACCTATGCCTTCATTGGAAGAGCTACTAAATAAACTTTCTAATTCTAGATTCTTTACCAAACTAGACTTGTCTAAAGGTTATTGGCAAGTCCCTTTAACTGAACGTGCCAAACCTTTTACAGCGTTTTCTACACCTAGGGGTTTATTCCAATGGAATTTCATGCCTTTCGGTCTTATGAACGCCCCTGCTACATTCGTACGCATGATGCGGCGAATTCTCGCATATCGTACAGATGTCATAGCATACTTAGACGATATCTGTCTGTTCAGTGATTCCTGGGAAGATCACTATTTGGGTTTATACGAATTGCTGTCTACTCTTCGCGAGTATAACTTGACTGCAAAACCCTCTAAAGCCTTTATAGGATTTAGTGAGATTTCTTTCCTGGGTCATCGTGTTGGTCATGGTCTTTTAAAGACAGAGGACCACAATGTTTCAAAAATACTTAACATTTCTGTCCCTAAGACGAAGAAACAAGTACGGAGTCTCTTAGGTTTGATCCAATTTTACGGACGATTCATTCCGAATCTGTCCTCCATTATGGCACCGCTTTCTACTTTATTGAAGAAAGGATCGCCTAATCTGATCCGCTGGTCTCAAGAATGTCAATCCTCATTGGACCAGGTTAAAACTCTATTTTCATCTCCACCTATCCTTAGGTTACCTACTATTGAGAAGACTTTTGTTCTTCGAAGTGACGCCTCGTCAACTGGGATTGGGGCAGCACTTATGCAGGAGTATTCTGATACTCTGCATCCAGTGATGTATATCTCTAGGAAATTAAATGCTGCAGAAAAGAATTACTCGGTTTTAGACCGTGAATTATTAGCTATGGTATGGTCTATTCTGAAGTTACAAAGATTTCTTCTAAGCGCACATTTCATTGTGGAAACCTACCAGAAAGCTCTTACTGCTATTCAGAGCAAAAATTTGAAGAGCTCAAGGTCCACTCGATATGCTATAGCTCTTCAACCATTTCATTTCACGGTGCGAGCTATCCGTGGTTCGGATAATGTGATGGCAGACATTCTGTCCAGGTGCCCACACGATTCCACATAATTCTTCTGTCATATATATTTCCGATATACAGTTCAATACTATAATGACATATTAGCACATATTTTCTCACTTTTTGGGAATATATAACGTTGTACCATGTAATTTCCTTTTTTCTGTTACCAATTTGATCATAACAGAAGAAAGCTTAGTTAGCGATATACGGGCCAAAATATCGCATGGCCACATTTAGATATTATATTTTAATGATTGTATTAAGAGATTTAATATTTGTGATAAAGATTTGTGTTATTGATATTTTCGCAGCACATCATTGAAGTCTGCGAGATTTTGTACATTGTGGAACTTTAAAGGTATCTAGTCCTGTCCCGGATTGGGAGCGGATGATGTCCACATCTTCTTGTATCGATTGTATTTATGTCTACGAAGAACAGCACATGTATTAGTAATGATTAATAATACATTTTACAATGTACTCTTTGTTTAAATATGTGTTATATTATATTGCGGTATATTGGTATATTACACCGCTATTGCACAACACTTCATTGTATAATACTATGATAATATATTTAATTTCATAGATTTGTATGAGTATAATTTGACTTTCATTATGATATTGCCATCACTGTGGCGTGTGTTGTTGGCACCTTCCTGGAATATATACGCGTATACTTAGGTAAATTTTTGTTTCTCTAAGGATCTGAGATATAATCTCAGTTTCGCTCCATGCGTCGAGCTAGCCTCATTTTTAGGCAATATATCCGCGCATCATACGTGCGTTAGGAGCCTAGGGTTTTTCCCGGCTCCAGGATTTTTTTAAAAAATGTTTCATTTTTTTTCCCGGGAGGGTGCGGTAATGTTACGCACAGATCTTCATTTTTTCTAAAGTCGTTGTATGATCATTTTTTGCTAAAGACATTGTGTAATTAGATTGACTGAAATGTACACTTTAATTTGTTTCGGTCAAAGCTACATAACTCTGGATAATAGAGATTATCATTTAATATGATGTTACCTCCTCTTGTGTCGAGACACGGTCGGTCCATATTTTTTATTAGCGAAGTGTGATCATTCTCCTTGTTTGGTAGTATCGATCAACTGTTGTTGGAATGTCTGAAACCTGTGTTGAGGTCTCTGTTCATGTCCAAATAAGGCTCGATCTAGTTAAATCTTATCTGGAATGATCCTAGATCGTCTGGTTTGATTGCTATTCATGTAGATGAGTTCTGCGCATGTCCGGACGCGGGGCGTCTGGGAAGTTTCTTTATCTTTAGAGACGATGTAAATTTGTGAAGCAGAAAGGACGCGTTTTGGCGTCTCTGTGATTTTGTTAGGGATTAGGAGCCTTATTGTGAGATAGTTAGCTTACAAGGTCCTTCCCTTGAGTATTCTAAAACGCCTGGAGGCGTATGTTTTCTGTGGTGGGGATTTTCGAACGAAGGTAATGCCTCATTTACATCCAATCTGTAACTTTACTTATGTTTGACAATGGTCGATCTCTGCTCACGTATGCATTACAGAAAGGAAGGTTCTTCTAATAGATGTCACGCCCCAGGTATCTTCATACCTGAGATCTATATGTACACGGGTCATACTCAGCCCGAGGGACAGTTCTTTGTTCTATGAACGTCGCTGTGTGTCAGCGATTATGCCTACGTCAAGGTTAGACTTAGGAATGCCTGTAAAGGTCAGTTTGACCTGCACTCCTGGAATGCCATCCTCGTGCGATTTATGATTTGACTCGTTTAGCACATCTGAACAGTAAGAGGATTTTTTGTTGATGTACTTTTGTATTTGGAGCCAACCATATAATACCTTGGCGCCATATCATCATCTTTAGAATATGCCAAATGCATTGATAAACTATGTTTGCTGATATTCGTGAATGTCATGACTTTGCCCTATTGTGAACTGGATGTACGTACTTGTACCTGTGACGTCAAAATAAATGATGAAAAAACGTCCAGAGCAGTTTACCTATTTATGACTTCACATGTCGTACCCTACGTGCTGTAACTCTGTGAACTACATCACTACTCTACACAGCAACAACAACAACACAAAACCAGATAGGACACCTTACATCTTGAACTATAATACCTGGTGTCGATAGGGGTGGTAATTGAAGTCAGCCTAAATCCACCCTTATCAGTCAGTATGTTGTAAGTTAGGAATGTGACCTTTTTTATATTTCTTTTTTATATTTATGTCACAGGGACATTACTGTCTGTTTACTTTTTGGTTCAGATTAGATTTAATTGTTATCTTCCCTTGACATTATTCAGATGTCCACATAAGGATATCTAAGTGGTATACAGATGCCCATATAAGGAGCGCTCTGGTCAGTTTTCTGGGAACGCTCTGGAACGATCCATGGGTAAACGCTACTCGGGGCTTGCGGGTGTCTACGAATGCGCGATTGATTTGCGCGGGTCCGGAAGACTGGTTCGTTGGGGAGTCTGGCTGAGCGATTTGAGCGGAGAGGGTGTCCCGCCATGTTTTTCTGGCAGTGTAAAAGCTGATCAGAGTTCTGTGTATATTAAATATGTTTAAGATTCCCCTGGATTGTGATTCTGGCATAGTTTGGTAAAGCCTAGGAAATGGCCAGTGTTTCTTGTGTGATTGTTTCCTGGAGTGCAGAGCGGGTAACAATACTTTGATATATAGATTAACATTTATTTACCTAAAGAAGCCCGCTGTCTATGAGGCCTATTTTGCCAGAGGTACTTGACCAGTTTGGTCGGAGATGATTAAAAGGATTAACATTTATTTACATAAAGAAGCCCGCTGTCTATGCGGCCTATTTTGCCAGAGGTACTTGACCAGTTTGGTCGGAGATGATTAAAAGGATTAACATTTTTTACATAAAGAAGCCCGCTGTCTATGCGGCCTATTTTGCCAGAGGTACTTGACCAGTTTGATCGGAGATGATTAAAAGAACTAACATTTATTTACATAAAGAAGCCCGCTGTCTATGCGGCCTATTTTGCCAGAGGTACTTGACCAGTTTGGTCGGAGATGATTGAAAAGATTAACATTTATTTACCTAAGGAAGCCTGCTGTTTATGCGGCGTGTATTTTTGCTAAAGAGGTGTTTTGACGTGTGATTACGTCTCTGACATTGTGTACCTTGTTCAGATGACGGTGTATGTATTGATGTCAGCGTGCTTTGTATCGTCCCATAATAAACCGTTAGAACCGTACCAGCTGTTCCTACTTCACTGACTCCTATATGTGGTACGAACTATGTATTGTACTACAACATCACCACCCACACTGCTATATATATAAGAACGTACATCTACACTGTCTAATAGAAGACTTCTACAGTGATGGACAGTATGGCCTATAAACAAGAAACCTTCTGTTACAGTGGTCGCCAGTTTTAAGGGTCTGTTACCCATGTCATTCGCGTTACAAGTGGAATACAGCCGTGTTTCCTGGGCGGAAAGTGATGTTCTGTCAAGATTTTTTTTTCAACGTTCTCAGTCAAGATATTTCACGTGCAAGGTCAACATGCCAAGAAGCTGAGCATTCGATTATCTAGACCTTGCATCATTGGGTTGCTGTACCTCTCAGCGGTGGATCATCATATCGTTGGACTGTGTGTTATTGTACAATCGTTGCTGTTATTTTGGAAGACAGTTCCTGTACAATCGTTGCTGTTATTTTGGAAGACAGTTCCTGTACAATCGTTGCTGTTATACTGGAAGCCAGTTCCTGTACCGTTGCTGCTGTTATTTTGGAGGCCAGGTGCAATATGCCATCATCGTTGGATCCTTTTAGCGCTGAACTGTATTTTCTGAGAACTTCATTGTGGTTTTTCTTGAGGCCAGGAGATTTTTTGCCAGTATAAGATAAGTGGCTACATGTGTTTGTAAACTGTGCCTTTGTATGTTTGGTGATTAGGCCTTTCTCGGAACACTATTCATATATCTTGTGTTTTTATGTTACATGTTTCTATATTTTTTATGTCATATATGTGTTCATATTTCAGCGGGTTTGGTTGGGCGGTGAATGTCGTAGAATATCCCTTTTTACCGAGGGTCTACGACAGCGTTCTTTAGGGACTATTGCGAATTTCCCGCAGTGGAAATCTCCAGCAAAGATTTTTGCTGCGTATTATAGTCCACTGTGTTTGGTTATTTGTGATATTTTTGGTTAGTTGTGACGAGCTGTTCTATGTTGTTTTTGTAATATTTTTTTCTTCTGTGCTTTAGTTTTGATTAATTTGTTTGTAGTTGTCTGCCTCCCCTTCCTATCGTTTATTTCTTTACACCTTTTCGTTTATACACTGTTTTTGTTATTTGTATTGTTAATTTATTCGCAGATGTCGTTACATGCTTTGTAAGATTCTACTTTAGTTTTGCTTTAGTGTTTATTTGATTTCTGCAAACGTTGTCGTTTGTCCTTGATGCTTTTTCTTTGTCTTGCCAGTTGTTATTATTCATTGTTATTATACACTGTCAAGATTATATGCACAATAAGTAGATTGATAATTTATTGTATTATTGAAATTTAAATTAATTATACAAGTTCTTGACAAAAGACTTGTCTCCCACTGAGTTGGGACAAAGTGAGTTATACAGATTATTGATCTCACATAATTAGACATAATGTTTACATTGGATTACTTTATTGAGCAAGGGAAAGCTCTTGGCGAAACTGGAGATAAATTAAAAGAATTCGCACTTGCAGAATATGGCAAGGCGCAGAAAGCTGAAGAAAAGAGACAGAAATTAGAAAGAGAGGCTGAAGATAAAAAAATGCAAATGCATATGGAGATGGAACAAAAGAAATTAGAAGCTGAACAAAAGAAATTAGGAGCTGAGGAGAAAAAAATTCAGTAGCAAAGAGAAACAGAGGAGAGAAAATTCCAAATGGAAATGGATAAACAAAAATTGGAAGCTGAAGAAAGAAAAGAAAAACCGAAGCTAGAAGCTGAGGAGAAGAAAATGTTATATGAAGCTGAGGAGAAGAAAATGTTACATGACGAAAGAGTCTTAGCAATGGAGCTGGAGAAAATAAAGTTGGTGAATATGGGCAAATCACAAGGTGAATCAAATAATTCTTCTAATAAGGCAAATATTAAACCATATGATATTAAATTACCTGCTTTAAACCCTACCCGAGACAATATTGCATTCTATCTAACTAGATTTGAATTGGCATGTGACTCTCATAAGATAGACAAGTCACAATATTGTGCACAACTTATGAAGTTACTTACGGGTGAAGCTTCGAATACTATGATGTCAGTGGAGGACCATGACAAGAATAACTATGATGTTGTCAGGGCAGCGTTATTTAAAAAATACCAATTGGATGAAGAAAGTTATCGTCTACGCTTTAAGTTTCTATTGCCAGAGAAAGGGAAGGATTTTTCAGATTTTATTTCAGATATTCGCCTGACCTTTTCACGTTGGGTGGAATTGTCAAAAATCGAACACACATATGAGGCCATTGTTGATTTACTGCTTCGTGACAAAGTTATGTCATCAGTTAGTAAACTTTTTCTTTCCTTTCTACATGAGCGAAAACCTCCAAACATAAAAGATATGGAGCAATGCTGTCGTCAATATGTCACGGCACATCCTAATGTAACGGTTAGCAATTCTAAAGTTGAAGAAGGTTTACCTGTTGCTTCAGCAATGCCATATGATCCTAATTGGCGCCGTAGATCTCAAAGTGCTGATCGAAACTTTGGTAGGAGAGATAATCGTAATTTTGGACAGAACCAATGGGGTCCATCACGTAATGATCCTTCTTCAGGAAACTGGAGGCAATTTAATGGTCCTCAACATTTTAGTTCTAACAATTATTGAAATTTTGGAAGAGGTTACCACAATAGAGGTTATCAAACCAATAATAACTTCTCAGGTAGACAACAAAACCCATCTATTAGGAATTTTGATCAAAGGAGAAATGACAATCGCAACTATGAAAACCGGGGTTCAAATCATAACAATAGTTCCAATAGAGGGAATAACAATAATTTCATTAGCAATAATAGTTGCGATAGATCGCAAAATGACAATAATAGATCCTTTCGCCAAGCTAACTTTGCTCAACAAGAGCCTCAGGATGTTAATAATCAAGGTAACAACAATAATAGTGTCAATAATGCTAGTGCTTGCTTTGCTTTCGATTTTGAGAGAGCATCTCAGTACCGGAGTGCACAACTTTGTTCAAACCTACTGCTTTAACTACCCTGAGTTGCGGTCATCCTCTACCCCCTCTTCCTGCCTCAGCCGCGCATGAAGGAAGAGGGTCTTTTACTCTACATAAGGGGTTTGCGAATAATAATCCAGTCTCAGGTCTTTTTTATTCTGGATGCGCAACTGTTGGAATTAGACAGTCTCTAGTCCATCCATCCTGTGCAACTGGTAATATAGTGAAATGTGTGACATTCGGTGGGACAGTTGAGACTTTTCCGACTGCCATAGTCCACATTGCCACACCATTTTTCACTGGTTATATACACGCATGTCTGCTCAGAGCACCTGTCGCCGACCTTACTGTCGAACAGATACATGGTGTAAAGATTTGTACGCCGGTACAAATTGGTGAGTGGGAACGGCAATATAGCCTTACTACTTCTACCGTAGGGACTATGCCAAAATCTTCTCACGTTATGCATTCTGCTAATTTGGTGAAATCTTGCAGTATTGATGATACAACTTTTCATCATACTAATGTTAGTGCGTCTTTTAGCCCAGTTCGACATACTTCAGTACGTCACAACTCTAACTTTCATTCCTCTTTAACTACTATTGTAGAAGAAGATCCTTCGATTTTGTCAGGCTCAGATACTAACTTTATCACTACCACTGAATCTATATCCAGTCATGTTGATTGCAACTTCTTTGCTGCAATGACTAGTGTTTGTGCTGCTACATGTGCGAACTTAATTGTTTGTACATACCTATATTTTGTGACTTTCTTTACCTTTCTTATTGGGCCGGTTAGCTCAGTATCTTCGTCCTTTACGACTTTTTGTCGCACTTACAACTTTTCTTTTAAACTTCGACGTATGTCCAATTTTACTACTGTCGGTTTTTGCATCTTTATTGTATGCTTCTTGCTTTCTTCCTTGACCAGTACAGAGGCTATGCCTTCATTTCAGCCTGGGAGATATACGCATTGGTCAACTGCATTTACTTTGTCTTGCGAAAAATCCCAGATGGTTAACGATCATGACGCTCTTAGTCATCATTACCATCTTCTAGATTTGCCTTTTGACGTGGGTATCATGTGTATACTCACGACTATTCTCTACATCATTATACGCTGTTACACATTAACACTCTGGTAGTACATTTGCTTGACCTTATTTAAATTACTGATTGTAAATTGTTGGATTTACTTTCTCTGTTACCGTCCCTGGTGTAACGGAGGAAGGTTTGATTGTCACCATATAAGGGCCGGTAGTTTACATGGCCACATTTAATAGATAGAAATGTAGGATTGACTATTGTATGTTTTATAATCCTACGGTTATCAAACAGAGATTCACATTTGTATTGTTTCACAGCGTAAACGTGTTGATGTGACTTGACGCTGTTATATGGAGTGTCTCATCAGTTTTCCAGTTATTTCAACATTTGACGTCCCTGTTTTTCCATTGGACTTTGGACGCTTCTTTAGACGTGTGCGATACTCTCTGGAGTACAGTACGGTCTCGAACTTCGAAGTCATCTCCAGATAGTTAATATAGTATACGACATTATGTTAAAACATATTACATTAATGATATCATATAACCTTTTAATGATAAGGTGTTGGTGTCACTATACTGCTGTATATTAATGTTAAAAGGATAATATGGTAATGACACCTCTATTTTTGTAATTTATCTTTGCGAGATGTGTTGATATAGTTGTGTTTGTTGGCATATATGAAGTCATACGAAGGTAATTTTTTCTAGCATTTTATGTTGCGTTTGTACTCAGCACTTTATTGTGCGATTATGGTAGCGCCTCTTCTTTATAATATGTGTATTTTGAAAGAATATTCTCTCTAAGGTTGTGAGATTTTTTTTTGCTTCTCACTCTCTATTGTGCGTCAGCAAAGCCTGATATATGGCGGTATATATTTCGATGCCCGTCGTCAGCGCATCATTTGTGCGTTATGGACCGGTTGTCTAGGTTATCATGCTTATTTTGGGGTGTGTATTTTGTATTTAGATTGTCTTGTAGGTTGTTATATTTTCACAATATTTATTTACGCCATGCATTTGATTACCATGTCATATTGTTGTCTTTTTCTTTCTCAGGGCATTGCTTCCTTTTATCCTTTCTCATTTCTTTTGTACCACATTAGGTCTTTGTTCACTCTTACTTTTCTTATGTTATCTTATCGTCCTATTCTGCATTCCTCTTGTATTTATGATTTTTTATAGACTGTACTTAAGTCTAGAAGTTTGTATGCTTCCGCCCTCATTTGTTCGATGTATTTTTTCCCCCAAAAAATGATGTTATCATTTTTTCCATGGGGGATGCGGTAAACTGTTAAGAGTCAGTATGTTGTAAGTTATGAATGTGACTTTTTTTATATTTCTTTTTTATATTTATGGACACAGGGACATTACTGTCTGTTTACTTTTTGGTTCAGATTAGATTTAATTGTTATCTTCCCTTGACATTATTCAGATGTGCACATAAGGATATCTAAGTGGTATACAGATGCCCATATAAGAAGCGCTCTGGTCAGTTTTCTGGGAACGCTCTGGAACGATCCATGGGTAAACGCTACTCAGGGCTTGCGGGTGTCTACGAATGGGTGATTGATTTGCGCGGGTCCGGAAGACTGGTTCTTTGGGGAGTCTGACTGAACGATTTGAGCGGAGAGGGTGTCCCGCCATGTTTTTCTGGAAGTGTAAAAGGGGATCAGAGTTCTATGTATATTAAATATGTTTAAGATTCCCCTGGATTGTGATTCTGGCATAGTTTGGTAAAGCCTAGGAAATGGCCAGTGTTTCTTGTGTGTTTGTTTCCTGGAGTGCAGAGCAGGTAACAATACTTTGATATATAGATTAACATTTATTTACTTAAAGAAGCCGCTGTCTATTTTGCCAGAGGTACTTGACCAGTTTGGTCGGAGATGATTAAAAGGATTAACATTTATTTACATAAAGAAGCCCGCTGTCTATGCAGCTTATTTTGCCAGAGGTACTTGATCAGTTTGGTCGGAGATGATTAAATGGATTAACATTTATTTACATAAAGAAGCCCGCTGTGTATGCTGCCTATTTTGCCAGAGGTACTTGACCATTTTTTTCGGAGATGATTAAAAGGATTAACGTTTTATTTACCTAAAGAAGCCCGCTGTCTATGCGGTCTATTTTGCCAGAGGTACTTGACCAGTTTGATCGGAGATGATTAAAAGAATTAACATTTATTTACATAAAGAAGCCCGCTGTCTATGCGGCCTATTTTGCCAGAGGTACTTGACCAGTTTGGTCGGAGATGATTGAAAAGATTAACATTTATTTACCTAAGGAAGCCTGCTGTTTTTGCGGCGTGTATTTTTGCTAAAGAGGTGTATTGACGTGTGATTACGTCTATGACATTGTGTACCTTGTTCAGATGACGGCGTATGTATTGATGTCAGCGTGCTTTGTATCGTCCCATAATAAACTGTTAGAACCGTACCAGCTGTTCCTACTTCACTGACTCCTATATGTGGTACGAACGGTGTATTGTACTGCAACATCACCACCCACACTGCCTCATATATAAGAACGTACATCTACACTGTCTAATAGAAGACTTCTACAGTGATGGACAGTATGGCCTATAAACAAGAAACCTTCTGTTAAGTAAGTCCGTTTTCTTCTATGTAAATGTGTGTTTTATTCATTTCACCGGCGTTTACAAATGGTCATATGATCCTGTTTGCCACTGTTAATGTCACTTATTACATTGTTTTCATTTACTGCAGTGGTTCTAAACATTGGCCATATTTCCCCCTCCACTTCCCCTCCCTCCCCAGTGTGCCATGCCATATTTTTTGGAGGCCACAGTAGGATAATTAAGTTCCGTTTTTTCATCTAACAGGACTATTGGGGGGGGGGGGGGGGGAAGGCGCACAGTGGTAAATGCGGCTCTGAAGGGGGTCAAGAGCAAAAAGGGTTGTGAACCCCTGATTTCAAACACATAATGTTATGCAAATCAGTTTTCTACTTACTGAAGAAAATAAAGTGGACGCACGTGTCAATCATTGTTTTTTTTTTTTTTTGTCCTTCGCTCTCAAATAACTACATCTATCTTTCCTATAAAGCTGGAAGTTCGTCGCTGGCTTCTCTCGCCCCCATATAAGTTTATAGCTCAACTGGGTTGGAGAAGGTCACGCTACCACCCTGCCCCTCTCATGGAGCCGAGAGTCTTGGAGAACATGTTCTACTGTTTGATTGTCGTCCCCACATGGACACGTCGTATCCGGCCGTCCTATTTTCAGTTTGTTGAACAGATCGTATCATAGTCTGCAGTGGGCACTTATCAGTTTGTAAATTATAACTTGATTTCGTTTTGGTAATGCATAAGGGTATACACAAAAATTAAATTATTGAACGGATTTTCTTTAATAAATTTTGTAAACGGGTGATACTATCATTCAGAATTTCCCCAACATTTCTTTTGTTTCTCACTATCTGTCTGTCAGAATAACAGAGTTAGTGTGTGTCTACTTCTTCAAATTAGTGGAGGTGAAACCAAGATCGAAACCATTTCATGCTACTTTATGAAAATAGAACTACCTATATCCGTAGCCTCCGGGTGACTGTTTCATCCCCCTCCTCCTTCGTGCTCCAATTTCGACTCATAAAATCCGCTCCTACGTTTTCTTTCCCTGGAATGTATTGAACCTTAAATGAATATACGCTTAATAGCAAAGCCCAACGCATAATCTTTGCGTTGAATTCTTTATTGGCCCCAAGAAACGCCAGGGGAGCATGGTCTGTCTGCACTGTGAACGCCACTCCATACAGATTTTCATGGTGGCTTCTGATCCCATGAACAAGTGCTAAACATTCCCTCTCCACTGCGTTCAGTTTGCGACTGCCATATGCAACCGGAAATAAAAATTCGGATTCTTTTCATCTGCTTGCAGTAGTGTTGACCCGATTCCCTGACCCGATGCGTCGACCCGCAATATAAAAGGTCTCTTAAGGTCGGGTAACCTTAGAATTGGGTATTCAGACAGCTGTTCCTTGAGCGTGACGTAAGCGTTTTCGCACTTAGAATCCCAGATAACTTTCTCAGGTCGCCCCTTCTTTGTAAGGTTAGTAAGAGGTGCAGTCAAGCCGTTGAAGTTTTTGATGAATTTCTGGTAATATGCACACAGTGATAGGAACAAACGTGTTTTTCTCTTCGTTTGAGCCTTTTCTCTACGTTCTTGGCAACTGGCCACGTGGAACCGTGAGAAATGGAATGCCCCAGGAAGTCAAGCTTTTCGAAGCCGATTAAACATTTGCTAGGTCTAGCTGTGAGACCAGTTTCCTGTATTCTCCTGAGGAGCATAGCAACCGTAGAAATGTTCTTCGTAGGTATCCGTTGCAACTAGTATATCGTCCATAAAGTTGTGGATATGTGGACTGTGAATGGCTCTAGCAGCTTTTTCATCATCCTAGTGATGACTCCTGCTGCATTGCGCAACCCGAAAGGCATCACAATGAAAGTATAGTGTCCTTCACTGGTGCTAAAAGCTAACAAGGGTTTAACTTCCTCCTTGACTGGTATTTGGTAATAACCTTTACTGAGGTCAATCTTGGAGAAAATTCGTGCCTCGCTAAGCTTGGTGAAAAGCTCAGAAGCGCTCTGGAGAGGTTCCGGCTGGATTTCCGTTACAGTGTTAAGTAGACGGTAATCGATGCACAGCCGAACTGCCTTGTTGCTTCTGCAACAGCACTACGCTCGCACTGTAAGGAGATGTAGATTCACAAATATATCCTGCTTGACGTAGCTTGTCTATCTCTACCCGCTGCGTATCAGCTTTAACTTACGAAATAGGGTAATCTCTGGTTCGAACAGGTGTCGCGTTTGTCAATTTCATATCAAACGCTACGAGATTTGTTCGCCCAGGTACATCTGTTAAAACTGCTGTGTACTGTTTCAGTAGCGCCCTCGTTTCTGTCGGTTGTGCTTCACAGAGAGTGTCACCGAATTTTACGTCTTTGAAAGAATCCGTTTGTTGCAATGGATATTCCATGCAACTATCGTCATCTTCCTCATCTTCTGTCGCTATGGAGATCGCCAGGAGATGTTCGGAGGACGGCACCGGTCTTTCCAAATATTTCTTTAACAGATTTACATGGTAGACCTTCTCCTTTCCTTTAATAGAGATCTTGTAGTTAGTTCTTGAGATCCTTTTAAGGACGGTAAACGACCCTTGCCATCTGATGCATAGTTTGTTGCTTCCAGTTGGCAGTAACAACAAAATTTTCTCCTCTGGTTGTAGTTCTCTCTCTTTTGCTGCTTTATTGTATCGTTTAACGTGCTTTGCGCGTGCTCGCCTAAGGTTGGTCGTTGCTAGATCCTACCCTAGTTGTAACCTTCCCTTAAGTTCCGATACATATTTACTGGCTGAGACGACTGTCTCATCAGCCTTCTGGTCTGTCAGCGACCGCAGTAAGGCTTCTAGCGGCCCCTTAAAAGGTCTGTCGAATAAAAGAGTAGCTGGTGGTAAACCTTTAAAGGCCTGTGGGACTTCCCTATAGGTGAATAACGCTGCTGGAATGAAAAGGTCCCAATCTTCAGGTTTCTCTTGTCCCAGCTTACGTAACATCAAGGTGAGGCTTCCGTTAACATGTTCTACTAACCCACTTCCGGCAGGATTATAGGGCCTTGTGTAGATGTGCTGGTTCCTCAAGATCTTAAACGTCTCCTCCATTAACAGGCTACGGTATTGGGATCCGTTATCCATCAAAACTTGTTGAGGGAATCCCAACCGTGTAAAGATCTGCACTAGGGCTTCTGCGACATGCTTGAAATCCATGCATGTTAGCGGTATAGCTTCTGCCCACAAAGTGCATGTGTCGACTAAGGTCAGGATAAACCTGCTCCTTCTTTTAGTCTTTTCTAGGGGTCCTACAATGTCGATTAGAACCCGTTCAAATAGTGTCCCCACTATTGACATTTCACCCATGGGAACTGGGGGTGTCTGTCGTAAATTTATTTTGAGAGAAAGAGTCTTAGAAATAGTGATCCTGTTTAGAGTGGAGAATGATGGTGAAAGCTCAGTGATAGGAAAGGTTAGAGAGTAAATAGTTGCTTCACAGAGTGCTGAGGAGAGTAAGGACAGACTTATTTACGACAAATCGTTCCTCTCAATCTTCTCCTCAATCTCTCCTGGTCAAACAATTATTTGCCAGTTTACAGACACACACCTGCGCTCACATCGATTTGGTGCTTCAAACACACAGACGCACGTGAATACAAACTATATTTTAAAAAAATGGGAAATTTGGGCTTTGGGTATTCCAACACAGTACTAAATAAGTTTATGCTGTTTCTTTATCAATTAAAAATCAATCACAACAAAAATCATGTGTTACAGGAAAAATATAATAAGTACAAAAAATACAAATAACAAGGTGGGGAGTGGGTGAAGAAGATTGGTATCGACTAAGCCCTTCCCGCTTATTAGACAAAGATAAACCCAGTCCAAAGATAGATATTTATCAGGAACATAGGTAATGTAACCCAACAGTGAATTTAATTACTCTTCAAGAGGTGTTACAATTTTAGGTATGGGTGGTAGAAAAAAATCCTGTTATTTCCAATTGTTCTTCCCTTTACTGTCGGCGTCTGTGGCCTAATGGATATGATCGCAGTTTCATAATCCAGATATACCAGGTTCGAAACCTGCTGCAGGCGGTTTGGTAGCAGATCGCTTTGTGTGGATTTTTAACAATGGTATAAGCGCCGTACCGTTCAGAAAGCAATGGCAAACTATTGAATGAAAAAAATTGCCTAGAAAAATCACAAACAGCCAATAAAAGCTGGAGTTGTTTGCCACGTCATGTAAAGGATAAGCAACTAACTTCCCTTTACTAAGCAAATGAAAAAGGGGGGGGGGGTAAACAGAGTTAACAAAATATCCCACTTAAAGGAACAATACAGGGTATACAGAAAATGTATTACCCGGTAGGAAAGTTGACAAATGGTTTGCACAAATTAAATCTCCTGTCATTCATGCGAGCTTGTGAGGTTCCACACTCATATACTTACACACACTTACCGATTGCAGCATCAGACAATCCATAGAATTATATAAACAGCAATTACACTCTTGACATATGAAAATGTCTGGTACTTCGATGTCCAGCCCCAGATTTAGCGAGGTTGGCTGATAGCAAATATTCCCACTTATCGCCGGACTTGAAGCCTAAGAGTTCTTGTGTTTTATTATATAAAAAGGAGCGTATGGGATGGCACTGACACAATTCAGTACAGGGGTGAGGATGGAGTGGTCTCTTCAATTTCGCCGCTGGAGGTAAAATTCCTTCAAGGCGTGATGATAACAACTGACCGGTAGGTTTTAAATCTATTGAGGAAAAACTAGACTCAGTCACAGTTCAGGTAAATAGGTACTCTCTCACAGTAGAGCAGTAAATAAAATATCGCTACTGGCAACTGTTCATCTTCCAGTTTATCTTACAGATTGTAATTTAATTTGATGGATTATTTAAATGTTCTTGGGTAGGCTTTCTTTCATGTAATTATGATAGCTAGGCCACATCGGACCGCCACAAGATTAAATTTAAAATGTTTCACCAATATGTCTGGAAGTTTAAGAACCGAGTCTGGAAGACTCTGTATGATTTCTTTATTGCTAGGATTGCAAAGGTGATCATTCTATAGTAAAAGATAGAAAAACCATGACAACATAATCATACCGCAAAAATCAAATAATATTCTAACGCGCGATAAATTTATCGTGAAGACTATTATATACACTCACGTATTTAATTATGTATTTAAGAAAACATGTCACGAGTCTAATGGTTAAAATACACATCTATATATATAGGACTTAACTAAATTTATTAATTATAAATTCCTTCGCGACTTTAAAAGTTACTTCAACATTTAAGCATCTATTATTTTTGGAAATATTATAATAGATATGTCATTAAATTTACCACTGGAACTTTTGGGATGAGTTTAATTTAATAGATTTAAATAAACACAAAATCCAGTGAAATAAAATGACAGCACTAGCCTACTGATCACTTTAACAAATATATTATACCGTGCACAGAAAAAGAAATCACTCCAATGTAGCCACCAATTCAGATGGAAATCTAGCAAAATTTCTACTATAGCTAGTGAATCTTAAATCTCTTGCGACCGAATGATAAAATGGCTTTCTTTGGGGTCTGTATATATCTAACTGGAATGCAAGATTGGGGGGAACATGTTAGAATTTGACACCTTTTTAGATCTCATGAGACTGTCGGGGATCTTACCGCCAGACTAAAGAGAGATGCCGCCCCTGGTCTTCCGTATCTCCGCTCGCTGCGTCCGCGTCGGCTTTCCCGTTCGCTCCCACTGCGGTCGGTTCTGTGGTTAACACCGAGATGCGAAATACCGGCAAGAAACTTGCGTCGCTCGTTTCAGGGACCACTACTGCCTTTGATAGCGCCGCTAATCTTTCCTGAGATTCCTCAGTGCCTGTTTGATCGTGTGCCGCTACTATAGTTTTGATTCTGGCACCGCCCCCACTGGGTCAAGTTAATGAAAATAACTGCATATGATTGCTCAAGAGATATCCGTGGGCGTGATTTAACCTCTCCTTAAATCAATGCGATGACCAGAATGTACGGTAGATAAACTGTCCACATAATTATCAGCAAACGTGTTGACAATCTGTGTGGAAAGGTTGCATGCTAATAAGTCCAGGTGGAAAAAAATCATGTTTGACGAAAAGTTACCACAATATTCGGGGGCACTGATAATATCCGAAGGGGTCGTTACGAAGGGTCGTACCATATCATACAACAATTCAGGGTCAGCTGAGTTCGTCTGTCACAATCGTCCCCTCTTTTGAGACATGAAAACATTTTTTCATGTTTGATTTATGACAATGAAGCTGCCCTGATCGGTAGCTTTTGGATGATTGGTATCTTCAACTTCCTCTTCTTCCTCCGTAGTCCAGTTTCTATTCAAGAAATCAGCCCCGACATTCTGTCTTCCCGGAATGTATTCCACTTTGAAAGAATAAACGCTTAAAAGAAGGGCCTAACGCATCATTCTGGCGTTAAATTCTTTATTGGCACCAAGAAAGGCTAACGGAGCGTGGTCTGTTTGCACCGTGAAAGATGTACCATAGAGAAACTCATGATGGCGTCTGATACCGTCAATCAGAGCGAGACATTCTCTTTAGACTACGCTGTAGTTCCGTTCAGCTTTATTTAATTTCTGACTGCCATAGGCAACTGGAAATAGCATGTTCGGGTTACTGTCATCGGCTTGAAGCAGTGTTGACCCAATGCCCTGACCTGACGCGTCGACCCGCAGTACAAAAGATTTCTTGAGGTCAGGCAACCTCAAAATGGGGTATGCAGACAACTGTCCTTTCAAAGTGCTGTACGCGTGTTCGCATTTTTGATCCCAAATGACCTTATCAGGACAACCTTTCTTTGTGAGGTCAGTCAGAGGTGCCGTCAGTCCGTTGAAGTTCTGGATGTATTTCTGATAGTATGCACATAGTGATAGGAACGAACGAGTGTCTTTCTTGGTTCGGGGCCTTTTAGCTGCAATTATTTTCTCCACGTTCTTCCTAACGGGCAACTACAGCCGTGAGAAATAGTATGTCCCAGGAAGCCTAACTTTTCAAACCCGATGAGACATTTGCTAGGTCTGGCTGTGAGACTGTCGTGAAATATTCTAATCCACATATATAAATTATCAGGTAAATGTAAAGGCTAACACATAACTTCAATAAAGGGAAAGAAGAATGGTAAAGAACAGTGCTGTCACAATGACTGTACTCGAAATCCCCCTTGTTTTCGCCTTCGTCTGCAAATTGCAACGTTTCACGTTGATAGTAAAAGCCTACTGCTTCAATACCCGCTTTCTACGATAAAACGTGTACTGCCTTTCTAAGAAAAACCTTGAGATACGCAGCTGACCTAGATTTAAAATTCCATTCCTGTCATTTTATACACTACGTTACCAAAAAACGAAAGACAGATGGACTAAAGATAGAAAGAAAGGGAGGGGCTGAAAGCAGGAACGCATGCAACACTAAACACGCGTCTCGCTATACAATTAATACCATCACGCGTGTAAGGCCACAAGCACTAGCTTTTTTCAAATCGACAGTGATAAAAAACACTACACACACGAGAGTTAATTTTTTAAAAACTCACAAAACGCTTATTAGGAAACATGACATTATAATGGTTTACGTTTGAAAACATTACAGTACCCAGACACCACATCGTATTCGAAGTAAACAGGAGGTAGAAGAAAGTGCATATTTTGAACGCAGCCACTTAGCTCCTTTAAATTTGTATATTTGGGTTCCTTGGGACTTGCTGACAAAGAATATGTTAAACGTTACGCAAATAGTCTAGGAATTACCAAATTATAGCCAAAAGAAATAGTGAGGGATGTCAGACAACACCCAAATCAGAATCGCTCAGTGGCAGATTTTCACCCCACCATTGTACGGGAAATGGGTCTCCATGTTAAATCCGATTTGATTGGAGCGCAATAAATGTAAGGCTAAACACGAATCTTCTTCTTCTTCCGTCCTTAGCCACCGACCGTCAAAGCAGTCAGTGGCCATTATGCCTAGTGGCGTCTTAGGGCAACAGCAGATAGGTTTTCTTTGCCATTGTTTCCCATCACGCCTATTGGCGTCTTTAGGGCAACGGCAAATCAATTCATTTGCTGTTGTTTCCGTAATCGAAGTGACTGGCAAACAGGTGATCAGCCCGTTGGTAAACACGATTAGTCGGGCTATAAATACTATCTTTTGTTGTCAGGGGAAACGGGAGTAGGAGTACTTTTTTTCAAACGATTGGGTAAACATGGCACGATTGGTTAGACCCGCGAATATAGTCAATCAGAGGCGTCAGGTCACCACCACATGTTCAAATAAACTTACTACAGAACCAGTGCGTTGAGCACCAGTGCATATTTTTCTAAATAAAAGCCTGGGACATCGGCAGATCGAAATTGTGCTATATTCATTGCCAGTCAACGTAATTCTGTGTTATTTCCATGAATTGTGGTAAGCTTGAAATATTTGACATCTTTTTAATGAAAATTGAATGTAAATTGATAATTTATGTCTGTATATATATGTGGGTCAGTAGCGAACATGAGGCAAGGCCTATATAGTGCTCCAACCTGAACAGAAGGTGTCGGGGAAAAAGTAAAACTGCATGGAATTGCCAAACAGTACACTGACACCTATCTTACTGACTAGAAAGAAATAATGCTGGAATTGCAGAGGCGTAGTAACCATTAGGGAGGAATATACTGGTGTAAATTATTTCAGATGAAGCTGACAGTTGGCCTACCGCTCTGAACTCAGTGTTTGTTATGTAATGTGTTCAGTCTGTAAATAGATTATAAATTAGTTATGAAGTAGGAGGTACAACCTTTTTGTTTCAGGGACCGTGGTCCTAAAGTTATTGAGCAGCACCTGGTCTGAGTTTTGCTGAACCTAGAGGCTGACAGCATACTCCTGGGTCCAGATAGTGACCAGTGAGGTGTCTCCAGAACACAGGGAGGCTATCGAGCAGAGGAGTCCTTTCCTGCCGCCATCACGAAAGATAAGCCTATGTGGCCAGTGGAGCTCAACATTATGCCCCCCCCCCCCTCAAAATCTGACTTTATAATAAACCAGAGGGAAAATACAGTGTTTAAATTGATAGGAACTGTGAACTTTTCCCCATACTATTTACAAGATAAACAAACACTTGAAGTCATGATGACAAATAACAACATAGCTTGAAAAAACAAAACCAGTATTACCTCATATTACTACTACACAACTGACACACATAGGATAATATTAATAAAATATGTCACTACAAGATTCATATTGATAAATCCTGTACATATAAATTGTAATTACAATTGATTGTGATTCCTGGTTCACTTGTATTTGAATCAGGACATATATATTAATGAAAAGTACTTAATACATATTGATATTTGAAAATTTGCCAGTGACTCATTTGGGATAGTCTTGTAGAATGTTGCATGTGTGTGAGTGTCACAGTGTTGTCAAGTGTGGTGGAATAAATTAAATTGTTTATCTGTCTGTTGTTGTTGTGACTTACACTTCATCATATACATACCCTAGACATTTAACGTAGTCATCACAATATTCCAGAATAATTCTGACTGAGGCATAATGTGGTAGCAAGTAAGGTTATCTGTAAAACACTACACCTATTAGATACAGATACCTTCACAGCTGATCTCAGTCAGTACACTAAGTCCCCTATAAATATTTATAACATCCCACTTTACCACATATATTGGGGTCTCGCTCTCGGGATTTTGAATCTTTCCCTATTAAAAATATTGGGGTAATTCACTTCAGGGAATAATAGAAATTAAAAAAGTATCCTTGGGTGAAAATAAATAACGTTGAGCTCTCAGTGCCTGTAGTGTCCTTAGATAATTATTGATAGATTGAATTGTTACATTTGCATGTTAGACAATGGCCGACTTGGCAAAATTTCGATCTGCTGCTGTACAGACTGCGAAAGAGTTAGGAATGGACGGGCAAATTATGATTGCTTATGTCACTGCTGAATGTGACAAATATATTGAACGGGAAGAAAGAAGATTAGAAAAAGAGGCCGAAAGAAAATTAGAATCTGAAAGATTGGCCGAAGATAAGAGAATAGAGGCTGAAAAAGAGATTAAGAGGTTGCAGATTGAGGCTGACAAAGAGGCTAAAGCATTGGAAGCCGAGGAAAGAAGATAGGCTGCAGAAAGAGAAGAGAAGAAATTGGCTGCAGAAAGGGAAGCCGAGGAAAGAAGACAGGCTGCAGAAAGGGAAGACAAGCGATTAGCTGCAGAAAGGGAAGCAGAAGATAAAAGATTACAAAGGGAACATGAGTTACGACTAAGGGAGTTTGAGTTTCAAGGCCATGCTCCTGAAAATGGTGCCAGTCCCTTTACCTCTGATGCCACTGCTAGCCAGGGAGCCTCAACCTCAGCTATGAATTTTCATTTAGATCATTTTGTTGAGAAAGACGATGATATTGAGAGCTATCTAAATAGATATGAACTATTAGCTACCACATATGGGTTAGAGAGAGAAAGGTGGAGCTTAAAGTTATCTCAGGGACTTCGTGGGGCAGCTTATGAAGTTTTTGCCAAAATGAGCAGAGGTGATCAGGAAAATTATGACATGCTAAAGCAGGCTCTTTTGTTAAGATATGAAAAGAACGCAGAATTTTATAGGAAAAAATTTAGGAATGCTAAACTACTGTCAGGTGAAACCTATCACCAGTTCTCTGCACGGTTAGAGACATACTTGGAGAAATGGACTTCTCTGGGGAAAACCCAAGATCTTAAGGAAATGATCCTTATAGAACAATTAAGAGAGTTTATGGCTCCAGACCTGAGAAAGTTTCTCATGGAACAAGGTGCAGAGAGGCTGGGTGAGTTGCTAAATGTTGCTGAAAGGTATCAAGCAGCTCAGGCAGAGGTATCAGGTAACAAAAAAAAACAGGTGGAAAATTTTAGGGCACCACAGAACTTTAATAAATTTGATCCTAGAGATCAAAACAAAGGTAAGCACCAATTTGATAGGCCACGGTATGACAATAAAAATAAAACCCCACAATTCGATGAAAGGAAATATGATGAAAGAAAATCTTTCAACCAAGGAAAAAGGTGGTGTAAAAATTGTCAGATGAACAATCATGACACTGACCGTTGCAGAAGGAAACCTGTGTATATGGCCACCCTTCAGGTCAGGTCGACCTCAAGACAGGAGGAGGATATTATGTTAGATACCACTCCAGAAGAGATGAGGAAGGCACAGGCTGGGGATAAGACCCTCAAGCCTTGTTTCAGGAAATTGTCAACTTGTCATACAACTCCAGGCAAGGGAGATTTTTACATGAAAAACAAGTTGATGTATAGGAAGACTGGAGCTAGATCCAAAGGTCAGGGACAGCTGGTACTTCCTAAAAGATATAGGGCAGAATTAATAAGGAGCCTACATGTGAAACCAGATGGGGACCATGAGAAAATAGGTACCATCATCCAAAAGGTGGCTCACAATTATTATTGGCCCAAGGCAAGATGGGACATTGAGAATTTTGTAGAAAGGTGTAGCATAGCACATGAGGGAACACCCACAAGTGGGAACATTGATCAGGACCTGGACATGCCACGGGGCAAAATTAGGCCTGACAATAAAAAGAAAAATAAATTTGATAAAGTGGACCGAAGGGAATGGGAAGCCCCTTTTCACGGACAAGCTTCACTTAACTGTTTTACAATGGCCACTATGCGGAGAGTGCAAAAAGATGTCTTACCCCAGGATAAGCCGAAAATCCCTCAATCGGACTTAAACAAACTGGAGGAAGAAGATGTAGAGAGGAAATCTCTCATCAAGAATTTTAAGTGGGGAGAAAGCCCCAAGAGAAAAATTGGTAGCGGTCGTTTTGTGCATGATAATTCTGGGAAGAAAAATCATCACTATAGCGCTTCGAGTGGAAGAGACCATACCGGTGCATGGACAAATAGGTCCACACAATTAAAGGTCCATATGTAGCGCTGTTAAGAACGTGGACTGATGAAAAGGCAGAGGAAAATATTACATCCTCATACCAATATGTGAATGAGCTGACCACTCGTTTAAAAACTGGCTGGAAACTTGCCAATGAAAATTTGAAACAAGCCAGGAAGAAACATGCTGCCTATTATAACAGGAAAGCTAAAGACAGAGATTTGGCTGTGGGAGAGAAGGTACTGCTTCTTCTCCCCGGTAGTCAGAATAAGTTACAAATTGGATGGCAAGGTCCATATACAGTTCTAGAGAAGGTGTCTAGAACAAATTATAAGATAGATAAGAAGGGGAAAGAAAAAATCTATCATGTGAATCTCCTGAAGAAATATTTGGAAAGAGAACATCAGGAAGAGACACACTTGTTGACCTTGTCCATTGCCATGGAGATGAAAAAGGAACCACTTTCATCATTTGAATATCCATTACACCCCTGTGAGACAGCGGCACAGGTGAAAATCAGTACACATTTAACGAAAACTCAGAAAGAGAGAGTGCAACAGGTTCTAGATAATCATGCAGAGGTGTTAACAGACCGACCAGGGCATACAAACTTATTGGAATATGATATGAAACTGATAGACCCCACACCTGTCTGTATGAAACCATATTCGATTCCTTTTGCTAAGGAGAAAGCTTTGAAGGAAGAGATAGACTATTTGTTGAAGGAAGGAATTATTTCACACAGTGAATCTTCGTACAGTTCCGGTGTTGTACTCTTAAGGAAGCCCTCTGGAGAACATAGACTCTGTATAGATTACAGGAGACTGAATGCTATTACAGAAGGACAGGTGGATCCATTGCCGGATACAAATCAGCTGTTTGCCAGACTAAATAAAGCTAAATATTTCTCAAAAGTGGATCTGAGTAAAGGCTACTAGCAGATTCCAGTAAAACCTGAGATCAGACAAAATTGTTGGATGTAAACATTTCGGAGGAACGTAATGAATCCCTGAGTTGCCTCTTTGATTGAGGATATTCCGAATGTTTCATACAGGCTAATAAGAAGATTATGGGATCCACTACGAAAACTCTGCTATCACCAGGTATATGTTATCTCCTCATAACGTACATTTTGAGGAAAATCTAATGTTCTCTGGACATGTCATTGCGCAGACTCAGAGAAGAGAAATGGTGAATACGGGTTGTGAAGCAGCATTAAGACAAGCAGTCACACTTGCGGCTGTTCAGTAACATAACCGAAAAATATTATTGGTTGTAGAGGTCTGAGGCAGATTTCATGAGTAGTGCCTACTCTGAATGGACCCAACTACATAAAACCATGATAGCACAACAGCAGAGTAAAGTCAAGTTGACTTACATTTATCTATGTGTATATAGAATAAAGGACTGACATAAGATGTCTGTTTTAAGAGGGGAGATGTCGTGAAATATTCTAATCCACATATATAAATTATCAGGTAAATGTAAAGCCTAACACATAACTTCAATAAAGGGAAAGAAGAATGGTAAAGAACAGTGCTGTCACAATGACTGTACTCGAAATCCCCCTTGTTTTCTCCTTCGTCTGCAAATTGTAACGTTTCACGTTGATAGTAAAAGCCTACTGCTTCAATACCCGCTTTCTACGATAAAACGTGTACTGCCTTTCTAAGAAAAACCTTGAGATACGCAGCTGACCTAGATTTAAAATTCCATTCATGTCATTTTATACACTACGTTACCAAAAAACGAAAGACAGATGGACTAAAGATAGAAAGAAAGGGAGGGGCTGAAAGCAGGAACGCATGCAACACTAAACACGCGTCTCGCTATACAATTACTACCATCACGCGTGTAAGGCCACAAGCACTAGCTTTTTTCAAATCGACAGTGATAAAAAACACTACACACACGAGAGTTAGTTTTTAAAAACTCACAAAACGCTTATTAGGAAACATGACATTATACTGGTTTACGTTTGAAAACATTACAGTACCCAGACACCACATCGTATTCGAAGTAAACAGGAGGTAGAAGAAAGTGCATATTTTGAACGCAGCCACTTAGCTCCTTTAAATTTGTATATTTGGGTTCCTTAGGACTTGCTGACAAAGAATATGTTAAACGTTACGCAAATAGTCTAGGAATTACCAAATTATAGCCAAAAGAAATAGTGAGGGATGTCAGACAACACCCAAATCAGAATCGCTCAGTGGCAGATTTTCACCCCACCATTGTACGGGAAATGGGTCTCCATGTTAAATCCGATTTGATTGGAGCGCAATAAATGTAAGGCTAAACACGATTAGTCGGGCTATAAATACTATCTTTTGTTGTCAGGGGAAACGGGAGTAGGAGTACTTTTTTTCAAACGATTGAGTAAACATGGCACGATTGGTTAGACCCGCGAATATAGTCAATCAGAGGCGTCAGGTCACCACCACATGTTCAAATAAACTTACTACAGAACCAGTGCGTTGAGCACCAGTGCATATTTTTCTAAATAAAAGCCTGGGACATCGGCAGATCGAAATTGTGCTATATTCATTGCCAGTCAACGTAATTCTGTGTTATTTTTATGAATTGTGGTAAGCTTGAAATATTTGACATCTTTTTAATGAAAATTGAATGTAAATTGATAATTTATGTCTGTATATATATGTGGGTCAGTAGCGAACATGAGGCAAGGCCTATATAGTGCTCCAACCTGAACAGAAGGTGTCGGGGAAAAAGTAAAACTGCATGGAATTGCCAAACAGTACACTGACACCTATCTTACTGACTAGAAAGAAATAATGCTGGAATTGCAGAGGCGTAGTAACCATTAGGGAGGAATATACTGGTGTAAATTATTTCAGATGAAGCTGACAGTTGGCCTACCGCTCTGAACTCAGTGTTTGTTATGTAATGTGTTCAGTCTGTAAATGGATTATAAACTAGTTATGAAGTAGGAGGTACAACCTTCTTGTTTCAGGGACCGTGGTCCTAAAGCTATTGAGCAGCACCTGGTCTGAGCTTTGCTGAACCTAGAGGCTGACAGCATACTCCTGGGTCCAGATAGTGACCAGTGAGGTGTCTCCAGAACACAGGGAGGCTATCGAGCAGAGGAGTCCTTTCCTGCCGCCATCACGAAAGATAAGCCTATGTGGCCAGTGGAGCTCAACATTATGCCCCCCCCCCCTCAAAATCTGACTTTATAATAAACCAGAGGGAAAATACAGTGTTTAAATTGATAGGGAATGTGAACTTTTCCCCATACCATTTACAAGATAAACAAACACTTGAAGTCATGATGACAAATAACAACATAGCTTGAAAAAACAAAACCAGTATTACCTCATATTACTACTACACAACTGACACACATAAGATAATATTAATAAAATATGTCACTACAAGATTCATATTGATAAATCCTGTACATATAAATTGTAATTACAATTGATTGTGATTCCTGGTTCACTTGTATTTGAATCAGGACATATATATTAATGAAAAGTACTTAATACATATTGATATTTGAAAATTTGCCAGTGACTCATTTGGGATAGTCTTGTAGAATGTTGCATGTGTGTGAGTGTCACAGTGTTGTCAAGTGTGGTGGAATAAATTAAATTGTTTATCTGTCTGTTGTTGTTGTGACTTACACTTCATCATATACATACCCTAGACATGTAACGTAGTCATCACAATATTCCAGAATAATTCTGACTGAGGCATAATGTGGTAGCAAGTAAGGTTATCTGTAAAACACTACACCTATTAGATACAGATACCTTCACAGCTGATCTCAGTCAGTACACTAAGTCCCCTATAAAAATTTATAACATCCCACTTTACCACAGAGACCAGTTTCCTGTAGTCTCCTGAGGAGCATAGCAACCGTAGCAATATGTTCGTCGTAGGTTTCCGATGCAATTAATATGACATCAATGAAATTATGGATATGGGGATTTTGCAAAGGTTCTAGAAGCTTCCTCATCATCCTGGTGAACACTCCTGGTGCGTTATGCAATCCAAACGGCATCACATTAAATGTGTAATGTCCTTCACTAGTGCTGAAAGCTAACAAAGGTTTAATTTCCTCCTTGACTGGTATTTGATAATAACCTTTACTGAGATCAATCTTGGAGAAAATCTTTGCTTTGCTGAGCTTGGTGAACAACTCAGAAACAGTTTGGATAGGTTCGAGTTGGAATTCCGTTACAGCGTTTAGCAGCTGGTAATCTATACACGGCCGAACTTCCCTATTGGGCTTCTGCAACAGCGCTGCACTTGAACTGTAAGGAGATGTAGACTCGCTGATAATTCCTGCCTGACGCAGCTTGTCTATTTCTCCGCGAAGTGCATCAGCTTTAGCGTTCGGGATGGGGTAAACTCTTGTTCGAACAGGAGTCTCGTTTGTTAATTTCATATCAAATTCGATGAGATTTGTTCGACTAGGTACATCCGTTAAGACTGCACTGTACTGTTTTAGTAGCGCCCTGGTTTCTGTTTGTTGTTCTGGTGAGAGATTTTCGCCGAACTTGACATCTTTAAAGGATTCTGTCGGTTGCAATGGGTACTCCATGCAATCATCATCATCTTCCTCGTCTTCCGTTGCTATGGCGACAGCCAGGAGATGCTCGGAGGATGGCACCGGTCTTTCCAAATATTTCTTAAGCAGATTTATGTGGAAGACCTTCTCCTTTCCTTTGATGGAGATCTTGTAATTGGTGCGTGAGATCTTTTTAAAGACGGTAAATGGTCCTCGCCATCCGATGCGAAGTTTATTGCTTCCGGTTGGAAGTAGCAACAAAACTTTCTCCCCTGGTTGGAGCTCTCTGTCTTTTGCATCTTTATTGTATCTTTTAGCATGTTTAGCGCGGGCTTTCTTAAGGTTGGTGTTAGCTAGATCCCATCCTAGCTTTAGCCTTTCCTTGAGCTCAGATACATACTTGCTTGCAGAGACGACTGTCTCGTCAGCCTTTTGGTCTGTCAGGGACCGAAGTAAGGCTTCTGGTGGCCCCTTAATAGGTCTGCCAAATAAAAGTGTAGCTGGCGCCAATCCCGTAGACGCTTGGGGAACCTCTCTGTAGGCAAATAAGGCAGCAGATATATATTGGTCCTAGTCTTCCGGTTTCTCCTGACCCAGCTTACGTAACATCATGGTGAGGATGCCATTAAAACGTTCCACGAGCCCATTTCCGGCCGGATGGTAGGAACTTGTGTGGATATGTTTGGCCCTCAAGATCTTAAAGATCTCCTCCATTAACAGGCTACGGAATTGGGATCCATTGTCCGTCAAAACTTGTTGAGGGAATCCCAACCGTGTAAAAATTTGCACGAGGGCTTCTGCGACATGCTTGGAATCTGTGCATGTTAGCGGTATAGCTTCTGCCCGCATAGTGCAAGTGTCGACTAAGGTCAGGATGAACCTGTTCCTTCTTTTGCTCCTTTCCAGGGATCCAATGATGTCGACAGCAACCCGTTCAAATGGAGTCCCCACAATTGGCATTTGCCCCATGGGTACTGGGGGTATCAAGTGCTTGGGTGCTACCCGTTGGCACTGGGCGCAGGATTTCACATACCTGATAATGTCAGAGTTCATTCCTGGCCACCAATAGTGGGTTTTTATTCGCTGAATAGTGGCGTTTTGTCCCATATGTCCGCTAAAGGGAAGAGAGTGTCCCATTTCTAAGATCTGTCTTCTATACTGCGTCGGTACTAGGAGCTGGTTATTTCCTGAATCAGGGTCACCCGTTCTACGATACAATACGCCATCCTTAGAAAAGATGTCTCCATTGTGTCTGAGGTCCTTAGCCATGGGCAGTTCTCTAAAGCAGAGCTCCAGAGTAGGGTCATTTTGTTGCGCCTACTTCAGTTCGTTCGGCAACAAATTTGGCTCAGGCTCCCTCTTCTTCTTAGATTGCCCTCTTGTGGTTACCGCTGCCACAATAAGCTCCTTAGGTCTCCTAATAAACACGTATCTACATCCCAGGATAACTGGGTAGATCGGATCATCCATTATGGCCGCTTTAATAACACCACTGAGAAAATCAGAGTGTATTTCTACCAGTGCGATAGGAAGCGTACTGGGTGCATCACTCCTGAAAACTCCACTAAGTTTGACGGTTTCCTCTGTCTCCTGACCTAGTTTGACTAGGTGCCTGGCGACAATACAACTAAAACTTAATCCAGTGTCAAAGAGACAAGTAGTTGAGGTACCATTCAAAATTACAGTTCCTCGCGTTGAGGGTCGGTCCCCTCAGGTTGAGAATCACTGACATTGACTCTACCTGGCGAGGCTGTATGCAGGCATCCGATGCGGTTAGGCCCGGTTTGCTTGCCCTGATCAGACGTTCCTGGTGTAGGGGTCTTCCCTTTTCCTTGACCTTGGTGGCCGCGCTGCCACGTAGGCTTGGTGTGTTGATCGGAATTATTATTTGGGGAAAATCGGGTTTTGTAGAATTTCGATTTTTCCTGGGGAGGTCTCTGGGTATTATTTTCTTGCTGGTTATAATTCTGAGAGGAATTTGAGGAATAGGATAACTGCTCCAGATTTTGTTTACGAGATGGCTCATCTGTGGGTTTACGTTTAGTGCTGGGAAGTTCGGCCATTGCATTGGTATAGCGTTCTGCCTTATTGGGGATGTCCTCAAGCCTGACTGCGCCATGTTCAGCCAAAAATCTACGGGTTTCGTTTGACAAAGTTGACTTTATCTGTTTCAGAAGAACAAGTTCAAATAGTCCCTCATATGTAAGAAGTAGGTCAGATAATTCAATGCACTTTGTCAAATAGCCCGTGAGACGTGAAGAGAAATGCAGAAATGTTTCCGTGCTCTCTTTCCGGCTGTTTCTGAACATTTGCAGAAATGTTCGGGCGGTCATCTCAAACCGTTCTGGCAAGGCCTTCTTCGGCATGTCGTAATCATGTTGGTTGGTTCCCAGCTTTGTGTACACGTCATAAGCAGTACTTTTTAATGACGTTGAGAGTTTAAGTGCCCAACGGGAACTCTCTAACCCATACAGATTTGCGAGCCTCTCGAATTTCTCTAGGAAGGTGTCTATTTTTTCATTGGAGCTAGAAAAAGACTCTAAAGCAAAAGACATCGCAGTTAATTGGGCAGATTGAGTGCTGGAGAGATCCATTGACTGAGACTGGGGCGAAGACGGCTCTCCTTTATTCGAAGTAGAAGCGCCCCGACTCTCTAAAGCCTTAAGCTCCAGTTCGTGCTGTCTCTCCCTCTCTTTCTCCTCATGTTATCTCTCCTTCTCTCTTTCCCTGCGGGCTTCCATCTCTGCCTCAATTTTCTTCTGCTCCAATTGACGATCGTCCGCTTCTTTCTTCTCAGCCCTCTCTCTTTCTTGCTCCGCGTCATACCTTTCAAGTTCCTGGTTGACGAACAAGTTCGCTGCTTCGCCCTCTAATCCTGATTCCTTCACTTCCAGCCTCAACATGGATCTCATCCTTATCCTTTCTGCCATGATCAAAGAACTGGATGCTTCTACTACTAGAGTATAGTAAGAAGGAACAAGAAGGGGAAAAAATCAAAGCCGCTACGAGAAAAAACAACAAGTACGAATTTACTTGTGTTAACTCCTACCTTGTAATATGCAAACTTATCGCTGCTATTATTGTCACTTAAGACTCTTAACGCAAGCGACTATGCCACGTTAAAATGGTAAGTTACACTAGAAAAAAATCTACTTTTACTAACAGTAGAGAAAGATTTATATTAAAACAATTAAAAGGGAAAAAAAATTTTCCCTAAAATTTTATTTCTCCGTCACAAAACTCCGCCCCTGAAGTCAGTTTATGAGAAGAGACGTGTTAACTAGACTTAAAGAAGTCAGAACAAGGCGCCTTTAGTTAAGCTCAACTCTTTTTAACTTCAAAAACCTTTAGTGACTGTAAAAACAATCACGCTATCCCAGCAAATCTTATAAAGAAAAAAATTAATTTTCTCTGCCAGAGAATAAAAAAGCGTAACGAATTTGTGTTTATCAGTAATTTCTACTGCTGTGGAAAGAAAAAAACCTGTAAATATGCTGTGTGGACGACCCAAATTCTAAAAGGCGTTGTCTAGGGGTGTAATCTATTTTTTATTTCCTTACTTCACAAAGACAGATCATTCACACTTTATCTAGTTAGACCCAGACTTAATCAGACTCAAAAATATCTTTATCCCGGCGAGACAGCCAAATATTGTCGTAAATTTATTTTGAGAGAAAGAGTCTTAGAAATAGTGGTCCTGTTTAGAGTGGAGAATGATGGTGAAAGCTCAGTGATAGGAAAGGTTAGAGAGTAAATAGTTGCTTCACAGAGTGTTGGGGAGAGTAAGGACAGACTTATTTACAACAAATCGTTACTCTCAATCTGCTCCTCAAACTCTCCTGGTCAAACAATTATTTGCCATTTTCCAGACACACACCTCCGCTCACAACAATTTGGTGAGTCAAACACACAGACGCACGTGAATACAAACTATATGAAACAGATATGGAAAATTTGGGCTTTGGGTATTCCAACACAGTACTAAATAAGTTTATGCTGTTTCTTTATGAATTAAAAGTCAATCACAACAATAATAATGTGTTACAGGAAAAATATAATAAGTACAGAAAATACAAATAACAAGGTGGGGAGGGGGTGAAGAAGATTGGTATCGACTAAGCCCTTCCCGCTTATTGGACAAAGATAAATCCAATCCAAAGATAGATATTTATCAGGAACATAGGTAATGTAACCCAACAGTGAATTTAATTACTCTGAAAGAGGTGTTACAATATTAGGTATGGGTGGTAGAAAAAAATCATCTTATGTCCAATTGTTCTTCCCTTTACTAAGGAAATGAAAAAAAAGGGGGGGGGGGTAAACAGAGTTAACAAAATATCCCACTTAAAGGAACAATGCAGGGTATACAGAAAATGTATTTCCCGGTAAGCAAGTTAACAAATGGTTTGCACAAATTAAATCTCCTGTCATTCATGCACGCTTGTGAGGGCCCACACTCATATACTCACACACACTTACCGATTGCAGCATCAGACAATCCATACAATTATATAAACAGCAATTACACTCTTTACATATGAAAATGTCTGGTACTTCGATGTCCAGCCCCAGATTTAGCGAGGTTGGCTGATAGCAAATATTCCCACTTATCGCCGGACTTGAAGCCTAAGAGTTCTTGTGTTTTATTATACAAAAAGGAGTCTATGAGATGGCACTGACACAATTCAATACAAGGGTGAGGATGGAGTGGTCTCTTTAATTTCGCTGCTGGAGGTAAAATTCCTTCAAGGCGTGATGATAACAACTGACCGGTAGGTTTTAAATCTATTGAGGAAAAACTAGACTCAGTCACAGTTCAGGTAAATAGGTACTCTCCCACAGTAGAGCAGTAAATAAAATATCGCTACTGGCAACTGTTCATCTTCCAGTTTATCTTACAGATTGTAATTTAATTTGATGGATTATTTAAATGTTCTTGGGTAGGCTTTCTTTCATGTAAATATGATAGCTAGGCCGCATCGGACCACCACAAGATTAAATTTAAAATGTTTCATCAATATGTCTGGAAGTTTAAGAACCGAGTCTGGAAGACTCTGTATGATTTCTTTATTGCTAGGATTGCAAAGGTGATCATTCTATAGAAAAAGATAGAAAAACCATGACAACATAATCATACCGCAAAAATCAAATAATATTCTAACGCGCGATAAATTTACCGTGAAGACTATTATATACACTCGCGTATTTAATTATGTATTTAAGAAAACATGTCACGAGTCTAATGGTTAAAATACACATCTATATATATATAGGACTTAACTAAATTTATTAATTATAAATTCCTTCGCGACTTTAAAAGTTACTTTAACATTTAAGCATCTATTATTTTTGGAAATATTATAATAGATATGTCATTAAATTTACCACTGGAACTTTTGGGATGAGTTTAATTTAATAGATTTAAATATACACAAAATCCAGTGAAATAAAATGACAGCACTAGACCACTGATCACTTTAACAAATATATTATACCGTGCACAGAAAAAGAAATCACTCCAATGTAGCCACCAATTCAGATGGAAATCTAGCAAAATTTCTACTATAGCTAGTGAATCTTAAATCTCTGGCGACCGAATGATAAAATGGCTTTCTTTGGGGTCTGTATATATCTAACTGGAATGCAAGATTGGGGGGACATGTTAGAATTTGACACGTTTTTAGATCTCAGGAGATCTGACCGTGTAGCGGTGTTGATGGTATTGTATGATGTTGATATTACTAAATGTAATTGTATGAGGCCAGCTGTGAAGGCTCCTGAGATAAAATGTAGTTGAGAATTGTCAGAAGGCCTTTCTTGCTACCACTACGACCTCACACTTAAATTTTTTTTTAATGAATGTGGCTACGTAAAGTGTCTAGGGTAATGATGTGTAGTGTGGTGTGATAGTTTCTAAATACACCCACAGATAATTAACAAGACTAATAATATTAATAAATGTTAAAATACACTGAACTAACTCACGTGTGTAAAATTTTTGATAAAATTATATTACATTTATTTTGTTCTGGATCAATTTTTTTGGTTGACCAGAACTTAAAAGGATTTAGAAATTATGAAAGAAATGCATGGAATATTATATCATAAATGCAATAGTGTACATATATATGTACTATATTAGTTAGTTTTATTAAAATGTTCTAGTAGTCATCTACTTGGGAGGATAGTTACTGTTTGTGCTGTTGGGGTGGCCTCATCACACCTGTCTATATTGACTACACAGTGTCCAGAAAATGGTGGGAATTTTTATGAGGGTATTAGTAACTAAACGGGGTTGGTGAATGTCCAGCAGACCAGAGGCTCACTCATCTTTTAGTTGTAGCTCTGGTGCTGAAATCTGGTGGTCCCACCTCTCTGTGCTGGCGGGCAATAATGGTGGTCTCTGTCACAAGTACTGCACAGATACACTCGAGTAAAGTCACCAACTTAATAGTCACTGCTTGGTTGACAACAGAAACTCGCAGCTCTGCAATCAAAGTATGGGCCATGTGTCAAAATCTATTCTCTACCCACGTCTGGACACCACACTGACACAACAACCACATCATACAGACAGGTCAGATCTCTCTGACCAAACAGCACATTTACCATGGTGGTTTTACATCAGATAGATCCTCCCAGACCATAGATTCTGAAAAATATTTATTAGTTGTCTGCCCTAAAAGAGGATAGGTAATATGTTTCATTATTCCCAACACTTGATCTGTCTTGCTTAACCCTTGCTGGAGTTTATGTTCATTGTTGGTCCCTAGACCCTGACTAGGGCGGGGGGTCTAGAGCAAATCCCTACTTGTTTGTAAGGCTAGATTTCGATATGGCAGTATCAAATCACTCGAACATGAAACAATATTCAAAATATACAAAGAAATAATTTCAATCTTACCAGATTATGAATAAATAACACAGAATTGCTAGCAAAACTCAGCTGAGCTGCTGGCTATAGTATGGCGTCCCTAAATTTATTACACTTTCTTTCATATGGAAATCACCACACTTTAAAATCTGTGTCTATCACTGAACAACTATTGAGAAATGACCCCACTTTCGCGTCTGAGCGCTAATGATATGATTGTCTGTGGCCAATCACTGCCTAGGTTTATTTTAATTTCAAATTTCCTACCATAAAGTCATTTCAGTCATGCTTCAGTCAAGTATGGATGGTTATCTGTTAGTCTGTCCGTCTCTACTTGTGTTTCTACAAAATGTACTCGATTTTTGAACCAACCTTTCTCTCCCCTCCAAAATTTTGTCGTTAAAAGTTATTTTTAGACACAGCTACCACCCAAAAACCCTCTCTTCCATACTACGTAAATTTGAACACCTGCGTTTCGAGGTCGTGTTTTTTTGTGCAATTAGCGACACTTTTAGATTCAATACAGTCTGTCGATGATGTGAACAACACTGTCTTTTGTCATTATCTTCAATATTATCTATCCGTCTGTAAAAGTAAGAACATATTAGTTCACTGCTCAGAATAGGCCATCCGGCCAGCTAATTTTTATATTCCTAACATTAATATTAAGAAAAAAGTACTTTTTAAATTTTGTAATATTCCAAACATCTGCGTTTTAGCCGCTGAATTCAAATCAAGGGCTTGGTATTGCAAAAGCGTCCAATAAATGACTGTGGCGTATTATATCTAAGGTCCCTTCTGTCGAGTTGCTTACTTTTTATGTCAACTTGGGAAACGTGACTTTTCTCCGTTTCCCCCCCGATTGCGTCTCCTTAGCCTTTCTAGTCTCACGCAATCGTTCCAGTCATATTTTTTTCCTTTTTGATCCGCCGTTCCCCTCCTGTTTAGCAAGTCAATTATTATGGAAGATGATGACCCGCGGTCTAGGCGATCATGTACTATTCGCAGCCTACGCATTATGTTTTTATCCTTAAATGTTATCTTTGGAGATATTTTACCGTTGTATCTCTGTCAATTTCACTACAGACCGCCAGACTAAAGAGAGATGCCGCCCCTGGTCTTCCGTATGTCCGATAGCTGCGTCCGCGTCGGCTTTCCCGTTCGCTCCCACTGCGGTCGGTTCTGTGGTTAACACCGAGATGCGAAATACCGGCAAGAAACTTGCGTCGCTCGTTTCAGGGACCACTACTGCCTTTGATAGCGCCGCTAGTCTTTCCTGAGATCCCTCAGTGCCTGTTTGATCGTGTGCCGCTACTACAGTTTTGATTCTGGCACCGCCCCCACTGGGCCAAGTTAATGAAAATAACTGCATATGATTGCTCAAGAGATATCGGTGGGCGTGATTTAACCTCTCCTTAAATCAATGCGATGACCAGAATGTACGGTAGATAAACTGTCCACATATTAATCAGCAAACGTGTTGACAATCTGCGTGGAAAGGTTGCATGCTAATGAGTCCAGGTGGAAAAAAAATCCCGTTTGGCGAAAAGTTACCACAATATTCGGGGGCACTGATGTTATCCGAAGGGGTCGTTACGAAGGGTCGTACCATATCATACAACAATTCAGGGTCAGCTGAGTTCGTCTGTCACAGTGTCCAATTCTTGGGTGTCACACGTTTGCACTTGGCGCAGGATTTCACATATCTGATAATATCAGTGTTTATTCCTGGCCACCAATAGTGATTCGATATTCGCAGAATAGGGGCGTTTTGTCCCATATGTCCGCTGAAGGGGAGAGAGTGTCCCATTTCTAAGATTTGGTCTCTGTACTGCGTCGGTACTAGGAGCTGATTATGCCCTTGTTCAGGGTTGCCCGTTCTCCGATAGAGTACGCCATCCTTAGAGATAATGTCTCCTTTGTGTCTGGGGTCCTTGGCCATAGGCATTTTCCTAAAGCAGGGCTCCAAGGTAGGGTCCTTTTGTTGCGCCTCTTTTAGTTCTTTAGGTAACATATTACGCGCAGGCTCCCGTTCCTTCTTGGTTTGCCCTCTTGTGGTTACTGCTGCCACAATCGGCTCTTTCGGTCTCCCAATAATCACATATCTACAACCAAGTATGACTGGGTAGATCGGATCATCTATAATAGCCGCTTTGATCACACCTCTGACAAAATCAGAGTGTATCTCCACTAATGTGATGGGAAGCGTCATGGGTGCATCTCCTTTGAAAACTCCACATAGCTTGACGGTTTTTTCTGTCTCTTGACCGGGTTTGATCAAGTGTCTTGCGAAAATGCAATCAAAGGACAACCCTGTATCAAACAAACAATATGTTGAAGTACCGTTCAAAATAACAGTTCCTCGCGTTGAGGGCCTCTCCCCCTCAGGTTGAGAATCACTGACATTAATTCTTCCTTGCGAGGCTGTTTGCAAGTATCCGATGCGATTAGGCTCGGTGTGCTTGCCATGATCAGATGTCCCAGAGGTTTTCCCTTTGTCACCCTGTCCTTTCTGGCCGCGCTGCCATGTAGGACGGTTTGGCTGATCAGAATTGTTGTTGTTGGTGGGGTGTCTGTTTTTATAGTTTTTTCCGGAGGGGAATTCTAGAGTACAGTTTCTCTGTGGTTATGGTGGTGAGAAGAATGGGAAGACTGCTCTAGATTATTTTTCCGAGAAGGCTCATTTGTCGGTTTTCGTTTTGCGCCTGGCAGTTCGGCCAGCGCATTTGTATATCGCTCAGACTTGCTCAAAATGTCTTCCAGCTTTACTGCGCCTTGTTCAGCCAGAAATCTACGGGTGTCACTTGACAAAGTGTTCTTTATTTGTTCAGTTAGAACGAACTCCTCAAACCCTTCATAGGAGCGAGGAAGGTCTGACAGCTCCAGGCACTTTGTCAAATATCCCTTCAGACGAGAAGAGAACTGTTGAAATGTCTCTGTTCCTTCTTTCCTACTGTTTCTGAGCAGTTGCAAAAATTTGCGAGCGTTCATTTCGAAACGCTCCAGTAAAGCCTTCTTTAACATGTCGTAGTTGTCTTGATGGCTGCTTCCTAGTTTATGTAAACGTCATACGCATTACCTTTCAAAGCCTGAGAAAGCTTCAAACACCATCGCGAACTTTCTAAATCATACAGTGTCACCATTCTCTCAAATTTCTCTAGTACGAATCAATTTTCTTCTCATTGGGGCTTGGGAAGGATTCCAGGGCAAAAGACATAGCTGTAAGTTGAGGAGATGGAGTAGTCGATTGCTCGGTTAGGAGTGATTGAGGAGACAAAGGTTCTCCATTGCTGGAGGTAGACGCAGCACGACGACTTTGGACCTCTAGGGTCTTAAGCGCCAGTTCATGCTGTCTCTCCTTCTCTCTTTCGTTTGCCCTGCGAGCCTCCATGTCCGCCTCAATTTTCTTATTTTCTAGTTGACGGTCTTCTGCTTCCTTCTTCTCCGCTCTAGCTTGTGCTTCCTTCTTCTCCGCGTCATATCCGTCTAGTTCTTCGTTGAAAAACGCGGTCACTTCTCCTTGTAATCATGTTTCCTTTGCTTTCTCTCTTAGCATTGTTCTAAGTTTTGCACGCTCAGCCATGTCAAAGAACTGAATGCCACTAACCCGAGGAAAGAAAGAAGAAGAGAAAGAGGAACAAAAAACTATATGCTTAACCAATTACGAGAAATATCCCCAAAAAATTTCGGATTATTTAACTGTGATACCTCATCCTTGTTATCAGTTATCTAATCTACCGCTGTTATTAACTGGCAACTAAGCTCCTAATACAGACGACTTAAACCATACAGATGGTAGATCAGGCTAACGACTGGAGAAAACTACGTTACTTCAATGGAGAGAAAAAGTTTTTTTTTTATAAAAATGAAGGAGAAAAATGTTTTTTCCTTATTATAAAATCCACCAAAACTCGCCCCCACCTGAAGTCAGTTAGGAGTAAGGGGAGGCTATTCACTTAACGAATTTGTCAGAATGCTCTCCCTTCGTTTAGCGCAAACTCCGCTGCTCCCTAGAACCTGGTGATTGTCAGACAATCAGGCGCTACCAGTGGCCTTGTAGTACAAAATTATTACATAACGTATCTTTGACATAGATCACCCTCCAAATCTAACTGTATGTAACCCAAAAATGCCATGGAAAAAAAACCATTTATAAATTGGTGTGGTCAGCAACCCAATAAAAAGAACGTTAGTCTAGAGGATAATTATTATTAGTTATTGCTTAAACTCACGAGACAACCACACCCTGCTCTATCTAGACCACAATTAAGATTTAATATCAGACTTTAGTCATTTATCTAGATACAGACTAGATCAAAATTTGGAAACCAAACTCAATCTGTAGTACTAGAGAGAAAAAACATCTGAGGACCTAGCACCCTTTCTGTGGTACTTGTTCCAGATCTAGCTCAAACCGCGCGAACGAGCCAACCCATTTAGTCGTGGCTTGTTCCAGATTTTAGATCAATCCTACTGACGAGCGACCATTCTGTCGTAAATTTGGATAGGTATTTAAGATAGATTCTGGTCCCGTCTGAATAGAACTGGAAAAGGGGTAACTCAGTGAGAGATAAGGTAAAGAAATAGATTTCACGAGTGAATAGTTTAAAGGTAGAATCTGTCCCTGGATTGAAAAGATACTCTAGTCCAGCCTATCTTTACGACTGTAATTTGTTATCAGACAATTCTACTTTCAGTACATTTTAACATATCCACTCACATACACACACTCACAGTTAAGTGACGACAAACAGACGCATAAACGTGGAGTACGGATAATGGGCTGAGCTGACCAACACCAGTAATTAAGTTTTTGTTAAAGTTTATTATCATATAAAACTCTTCACAACATCTAATATTTATCAATAAAAAAGAATCATAGATTACAGAATTTGACAAATAAACCCATAAGTGCAATCCCCTCTGTTGAGACAATATCCCGCAAGAAAGTTAATAACCCCAAAAGGTCAAAAGATTTGCGCTATGGTATAGAAAGTAAACGATAACGTAGAGAACAGAGTTCCTAGTTAATCTATCCCTGAACAAAATAACAGTATTTGCAAACAAATCAAGAAGTGCGTACAATGAGTATACAAATAAAATTATTCACTCCTCTGATTCATACTCCTGTCAATCTGTGGCCACATTCAATCTCGCTTACCTACTATTTGTTTAACAACATCTTGAACATACCTCCATGATACAGGTAACACAAAATCCAGTGTTGTGTTTCGCCGAAGTTAGCCCCAGTTCCTCCACGAATAATTAATCCTCCTAATTGGGGAACGCTTACTTTGGTGGTGATAATTGGATATGTTAATGTCACGTCAATTAGTTCAGGTAGCAAAATAATTACCAAGATCTAGTGTTCACAGTGTAGAACAGTTAGTACTTCCAATAGTTAAAGAAAATGTCTGGTGGGTAAATCTTTCTGGATACATCCTCGCCACAACACAGTGGTCAGTAGTCGGGATAATGTTATGTTTTGATATTTCGCCACAGCGGGCTGAATATAACGAACATGAAAAAAAATATGGGTAGCTATTGGTCCAGTTATCGTTATTCTTATGGTTCACATGTTCGTACGCTCTCTCTCTCTCTCTCTCTCTCTCTCTCTCTCTCTCTCTCTCTCTCTCTGGATGAAACAAGAGGACCGAACAGGTCAACCTCGAAGACCCGATTTTACATAAGAATGGTTTTGGTCCAATTTCATTTAGACTTAGACCGCTGCTCAGATTTAGGCCGCTGGTAGGCTGGTTTGTGATCAGTACTAGATTTAGGAAGAAATATAAACATTTAACCAAATTTCAGTATTCTATCCTAACACGCGTAAAGGTATGATCTCTTATTCACTCTGTTATTAAATTAGATTAGAAACCACAAGTGTCTACCTTATCTTATCGTTTTTAATACGTGAAATAAGCGCTAGTCATTTATAAAATTACACATGATGAATTAGAAATAAATATATACTCCGTCAGTAGCCAGTCGCCTAGTGCATTTACTAGTCAACTAAAACATCTCTTTCTGGGTGATAGCGAGTAATTAAATTTACGTTACAGTTGGAAAAATTAGCTATATGTTATTTAATACGCTAGTCAATTAACACAGAAAATACCAGTGAAATATAATGAAGAACTCACTTAAAGGCTAGTATATATATTTACCGCAACACAGAAAAATGAAACTATCTCTACGAAATCTAAGTAATCCACTTTGTACAGAGGCTTTATGATGTCGAGCTAGATATTTCAAAAATTTCCTGAAGCGACTAGATAACTGATTTTAAGGGATGGAGTATTTATACACGAAAAATGTAGTTTTCGCTCAGAGATGACGAAAGTCATGCCTTGGGCGTTCATGGGAAATGAACGGGGTTTTCTTCCGAGCTAGAGAGTTTCCTCCGTTCGCTCTGTTCGCCGTTGCATCGACAACAAAGGTTTCTGATCTCGGCGATTGTCTCCCTGTATTTTACAATATCACGGGGTTCGCCCGAGTTTGTAGGGAACTTCAAAGCAGTTTACTTTCCACGTGTTTTGGGCCCGTGCATTCTGTCAGTTGTCGTAATGCTGACGGCTCTGCTTGCATGCGGGCTTTAGGTAAACGCACTTGGTTCGTCCCCTTGAAAGGAATGACAGTTACAAATCTAGATAATCGCTCCTCAGCGCATGAAACAAGAAAAATAGGCGAGGCTACAATATGAGTTAGACAGATATCGAAGTGTCTGGGTTCTGCGTTAACAAAACATGAATACTAATGAGGAAAAAAAGGTGGGAAGCAAATACGAACGAATTCATGTAGTCTATTTACATAACCTGTCATAACACACGTAACATCATGCAACTGAAATCAAACTGCAGTGAAGTCTGACCAACGTCTAAATATTTATTGATGAATATCTTTACACTTGACAATATGATATGCTCCACATTTTTTATAAAATAATGATCAGTAATGTTCTGTCCATACACATTCGTTTTTGGTCCGTCCTTTGGCATTAATACTCAGGCAGATTTTTGCCGGTAATCATATTCATAGTCCATGCAACTTATCATATACATCGTCATAGTTTTGACGGAATTTAATTAATAAAACATGTTAATATACTTCTCTTAGAATGCCTTCCAACACTGGCATATAAATAACAGTAGCGATCATCATCAGATCGAAGAACACATTCGTGGACTCTACAATATCTCCATATCATCGGAGCACATAAAAAAAATACGTCCACACAGTCTGATGGATACCTTCAAAAAGCCGTGAAAGTTAACCGTTAGATTCCAAAGTAGACGATGCTTACATCATATGCTTATTACAATATACGTCATACTTTAAATAAATGGTGCGCTGTTCAACAAAGTGCTTTATCGTGCCATCTCATTTTGCGCACAGCTATTTCTTCATAAAGAACATACGCCTGTGTGCAAGAATGAGATGTAACAGTCACTTAGTAACCATTTCTCTTGGGTGGCGAATGTCACTCAAAAATCACACTCGGTGATGCTGTCCATTCTACCTCTTCTACACTTCACTAACGTGGTGGTCCACCCAGCCGACTTTGTCTTCCTTTTATTCATACCAAGACACTCATCTTTCCCCTCATTGTATGACGTCATATGTGGACGAATCCTTTATTGTAAACCTCACCTATATGTTTTTCAAACTGATTTTCTTTGTTGTTTTTTTTTTTAATCATCAAAATCTTTTAGTGTATTCACTAGGCTCTTCATTACTTTGCGTTCAACTGGCATGATTGCTAAACTGTTTAATAGGTCTTTCTGCATATTTGAGCGTAAATATGCTGTAATTAGATTCAAGTCCTGAAGCTACACTTACCTCAAGTTGCGAATATTTGAAAAAGTGTAAATAAATTTTGGAACTTGTTGTTGTTGTTTTGATGAATTGATGGGTGGAGATCGGGCACTCAACATCTGATCATTGTTGCCTCTTCTCGTTCCATCTTGGTCTACCCTGTTCAACCTGAAAGTTGGTTATAATTGGGGCATTTAGTGTCATTTTATTTACTAATTTTGTATTCAATTTAAATAACTGTTGTCTTTTGCAGTTGCTGATTTTTATTTATATTAGTATTTGTCAATTTTATTTTCTCTTTTGTATTGTTTCTAGATAACTATTGTCCTTTACACTTGGTTTTAATTTGTATTAGTATTTGTTCTTTTTGTGTTGTTGTCCCTTTTTTTTTTATACCTTGTCTTTCCTTGTCCTATGAGTAGTTATTTTTTTGTTTGTTAATGCTTTGTTAGTTCTTGCTGCTTAATTTCTATTTAGTTGGATGATTTTCCTGAAGTTCTAACCTTATATTTTTTCCTTTGTTTTATGTATATATCTTTTAAGTATTGATTGGGCATCTCTTGGGGCATCTATACTTAAAACCTTATCACCTGTTAAGTCTATATTGTGATTTCTATAGTAAGTTTTTAATTCAAGCCTTTGTTGTTCATACTTTTTACATTGGATCAGGTAGTGGTCTATGTCATTCTCTTCCTTACATTCTTGGCAGTGTGGTTCTTCTACCATGAAGTATGCTGCACCGAGTCGGAGACGCCACAGTTTTTTATTCGATGGTATCTTTAATTCTTCTCTGACCTGGCAGGTCCTCGTTGGTTCTTTCAGCAGTTTGAACGCGTGTCTGCCTTTTCTACTTTCCTTCCATGTTGTCTTCCATTCCTCGTTTATAGTTTCCTTCACTTGGCTCTTGATCTCTGACCTTCCCAGTCCTGTTTTTATATTGTTTTTACTTGTTCTTCCCTTCTTGGCATTCTGGTCTGCCAACTCGTTGCCAGCTATACCTATGTGTGCTGGAACCCACACTAGCCTCACACTACATCCTCTGTTCTCTAGTGATGTATTAATTGCTAGAATTTCTTCCTTTATGTCTGGCCGGCTACATTTACCTGGGTGTTCTAGTGCTTGTAGTGATGATAGTGAGTCTGTAAATATCGTAACAGCTTCTGGTGGGTTATCTTCGATTATTTCTAGACTTTTAAGAATTGCTACCATCTCTGCAGTAAAAATCGATGCCCCTTCCGTTACACTGTAGCTCTTTTTTATTCCCCATTGTGGTATTACAACACCGGCACCTAGTTGCCCACTATCACCCTTGGAACCATCAGTGTAGACGGCCAGACTTTGTTTAGTTAGTTGCTCTATGAACTTTCTACTTATCATTTTGGCTTCCTTATCTTCTATGTTTTGTTTGATCTTTTCAGTAAGTGAGTAGTCTATGATTGGTATTTTTAGTTCCCATGGTGGTATTTTGCTTCTGTATTTATTACTATTTTCAATTGTGTTTGATATTTCTTTGAACTGCATTAGGTCTTCTGTAGTTCTCCACCCTGTTGGATATCTATCTTTATTTAAGGGGACGTCCCATACACTTGGTTGGTTTTTGACAAATGCTTTATGTGCTGGGTGGGTCACTTCTTGTGCTACTTTACTCCAATAATTTAATCTCAGTTCTTTCCGTCTTAGACCAAGGGGAGGTATGCCGAGAGCTACTTCTAGAGCTTCTACTGGTGTCGATATAAATGCACCTGTAATAGTTCTCATGGCTGCATTTTGAATCCTGTCCAGTTTTGCTTTGTTAGAAGCTGCAGCTGAGTCATAGACTATGCTGGCATAATCCAGTTTCCCCCTGATGAAGGACTTGTAGAACATAAGCATTATTTTATTGCTGGCCCCCCATCCATTACCTTTTACAATCCTTAGTATATTTAGGGGTCCCCTACAGCTTTCTACCAAACTGTCTATATGTTTATTATAATTTAGTTGTTTATCTAAAGTTATGCCCAGAAATTTTGGAACGCTGTTGATCGGCTATTAAATGCAAGACATTTAAGCTTGTACAATCAGATACAAGAACTGGCTTTAACGCTACCAGTTCTTCACAAAACTTCTAGCCATTTATGTCAACTGACTTTATAAGGGAAACGGTTTCGTTTTCCTGCACAAGTTTCGTATCTGTCAAAGCTCTGCATAGGGTCCTCCTTTCTCGGGGCCCGATTCAGAGGAATCGTGTTTAATCTGAATAATGTTTTAAACTTTACGTGTGGGGAAAAAAAAACCTGGCATACATTTCGCTATTCGTTTTTAAAACCTTAAAAAAATGCACGGGAACAAAAATAGTGACGTCACACATTAAAGAATCAGGAATGATTCAACAAGGAATGAAAGGTAAAAGAGACATTCAAATAATAGTTAAAAAAACATTGCCACATGTAACGTTTCATGCTTTCAGGTAACACGATAGTTAGGCACACCTCCAACCCGGATGTGGCACCATTGAATTCTAGCTTAGCCAGTCCGTTTTTGTGTTTGTAGTTGTATTAGCCCAAGCTCGTGAGCTATATATTAATAATGTCACTCTTAAAACAGTGATGTTTTGTGAAGTGCTCCAAAATTGGTGACTTCTTTTAGTGTAGTAATACGAGGTAATTAAACTTATTTTGCCCTTGTGCTATTTTCATATCTTTTGGTAATAAGAGTTAGAAAGTGTGTGGGTTACCCGTGCTATTATCCTATAAAGTGATTGTGATTCGCAAATTGATGACTGAAATGGTGAATGCAATATTCGCTAATTGATGACAGGAGTAGTGAATAAAATGTTTGCTAATTAATGACTGGAATAGAGAATGAAATGTTTGCTAATTGATGACTGGAATAGAGAATGAAATATTTGCTAATTGATGTCTGAAATAGTGAATGAAATGTTTGCTAATTGATGACTGGAATAGAGAATGAAATATTTGCTACTTGATGACTGAAATAATGAATGAAATATTGACAAATTAATTACTGAAATATTGAAAGAAATATTCGTTAATTAATTACTGAAATAGTGAAAAAAAATATTCTAATTTTCATGACTAAAATAGTGAAAGAAATATTCCCAAATTAATGATTGAAATAATGAAAGATATATTCCCAATTTAATGACTGAAATAGTAAAAGAAATATTCCCAAAGTAAAGACCGAAATAGTGAAATAAATATTCCCAAATTAACGACTGATATACTGAAAGAAATATTCCTTAATTAGTGACTGAAATAGTGAAAGAAATATTCTCTAATTAATGACTGAAATAGTGAACGAAATATTCCCTAATTAATGACTGACATAGTGAAAAAAAATATTCTCAAATTAATGACTGAAATAGTGAATGAAATATAAGCTTAATTTTTACCCTCACTGCTGTGATACCATACCACGATCATCACTTTTCTTTACGCTCCTGATGGAGTATAGAGCCAGCACTGTCGCTGGTCTCCTTGCAGGAAGCCCGCAGCGCGTATTCACACGCTCTTCCAGCAGTGGTTTATGTGGCTAAGCTAAACTTTATAAGAGTGTCAGTCAGATACACAACCACATTGTAGTCGCCTTGTACGACATGCATCCGATTGACAGAGTGGTTAGAGCGATGATTTCTTGTGGCAAAAGTGCCGGGTTTGATTCATGGTATAGACACGCTCCAGTCTACCCAGATGTAAAGGAGTACATGACTGCTTCTTGTGTTAGGGAAAGAAAAGACAGCGAGGAAGGGAACTAGTCACCTCACCTCTCGATGCTAGATCTAGTATGGCAATGTCTCTAACACTTCACTCCACTACGGCAGGGTTTGATATGGGACTACCTTTAACTTCACCTTACGACATGCCTGAGGAAGTAGTAGGCATGTTCTTACTGCGTCTTTTCTGAGACTCCCGGGGAGTACACGAGGCGCTTTACTAGACGGTCAACCATATTGATTTGATTTGATCATCCCTGGTCATGAAATCGGCGCTTGAAAAGTAACCTTGAATCATATCAATATCAAATCCTGTAAGACAATTATTTTATATTAAGCATTCACTAAACAATCAGGGCTTGATCAAGGGTTGCCGGCGCCCCGTGGAAAAACTAAGATTTTGGGCCGGTATATCTTGTTTGAAACAAATTATTTTGGACTTACAATTAAAATATTCAATGCTTGAACCCAGAATCCCCGTAGTAGGATGGTGATTAATAATATTGTGCATGAAAACGACTTTTTGTATTTATGTCAGTCACAATACATTATGATGTTTTTGTTTTAAAGTCTAATTAATGTTTACACGGATATATACTAGCCGCCATTAAAAACGCATCGAAATCGTGACATGTTTTCACTGTTGAAATGTTTATGCAAGTGAGCGATTTTCAAACCCCGAAAGTGTGCAAGTGATGAAGTTCATGTATTCCCATTTTACTGTCGATGTAATGTTTACTTCAAATCTTGCGAAGCAAAACAAGGTTTTTGATCAATTCTGGCATTATTAAAAGTCGAATCACATTGAAATTTGACACACGCATTAGTCAAGTTTCAGCGAGTAAAAAGCCATTATCTGTTTTCATCGAAAGAAAGTCTGTTAATGTTTTTGTCATGCCTCGACTGTCGTCACAAGAGCGATGGCAAGCTGTTGGTATGCTCAGCAGTGGAATGGCGACCAGAGAAGTTGCCAGACATTTCAATTTCAATTGTGACCAGTCCACTATAGTGAGGCTGAACCAGCGATTTCGGGCGACAGGTACCATCAATGACCGTCCCAGGCTTGGTCAACCTCGTGTAACAACACTAGCTCAAGATCGCCAAATTCTATTGTTACATCTGCGCAATCGCTTCCAAACAGCAACTCAGACAGCAGCTCATACACCTGGCACCCGGTATTAATGATGGATGTGACTGAATGACAGTGAGTGCGACTTTTGTTTTTACACCTAGGGTTGACAACTGCTTAGGAGCCGGTTCTGAATTGTCTCATGCTTAATAATACAGCAAATTTGGGTTAGTAAATGAATCAGAAATGTAAAATCAGTGGTTTCATGTATTTTGAATTTAGCACAACGAGTTGTGGTTCATAAACTAATGCGATGCGTTTTTAATGGCGGCTAGTATATAAACTATAAGTTAACTCAATGTGAAGATTTGATGTGTGTGCTCACCGACTGACATAGCGCATTGTTCATGGTATCAATAGTGAATCAAGAACTAAGAAGAGTAACTGATTCTATGGTGATCATTTTTTTAAACAAAATAAGAACCCAAAACAAGATGGCATTCCATCTGAATAATATTGAGACAATGTGAAAAACATAATGTATTAAGTCAAGTTCATAACTGGTTTGGTTTGGTTTGATTTATTAGCACCATCTTCATTGCACACGGACAACTCCATCAGGGCTCCGATCTTCTCCCTTAGATCACACAAAGAGGAGCTCAGCACAGTGCATGAACTCCGTAACCCTAGCCAGGATCCCAATGTGTGTATGCAGGAATCACACATTCTTTAAATATTTTTGTGGTGGGTAGGTTTCTTAATTTTTTAAACTTTGCCGCGGCCGTATGGCCTACTCTTTACGATTTCCAACTGCCGAGGTATTTTTTTAACGTACGCAACTTGCACACGGGACCTCCTATTTTTTCGTCCGTATCCGAGAAGGCTAGGCATCCGGTCTCAATAGCCAGGAGATCAAGGGGGAGAAGGACATCATTAGGAACCACTGATTCTGAAAAAAAAATTTCTTTCAGTTATATACCCTGTACTTGGAGCGAACCCGTTACCTTTAGAATTAGAGCTGAACGCCATACCTCTTAGCCACTCCGATCCCCACAGCAAACCAAAACTCATAATGATTAAAGATTGAAAACTGTACCGTACATGTAAGTAATCCCCTAAATACTAAATGGCTGAGCGAAACGTCCAATAATGAGCAATTAAAAAAACAAAAGCCGCCACCTTTTCTGGAAAATACAGAAAATGGAACTGTGAACGCAAAATTGAACACTCATTAAATGAGCTTGCAGGCCTTTCAATTTTTTCGCCGTGCAGTGACCATTGACCAAAGGTCATGATAAATATGACTATAAATATCCAATGAAGTTGAAACGGAAGGGAAACGAATGAAATAATCATAGGGAAGTTAATGCCGTCACCAGCAGAAAGAGCATAACATATTAATTTCCCGTCATGATTTGGCGGATTGCTTGCTCGTACATATCCGAATTATTCAAAGAATATGAATAGTTTCTATTGTACGAAGGATGGCCGCCGACCGAGCAAAGTGGAAGCAGTTTATTGCTGCCCTACAGGACGCCACCAGGTGTGATGGCCACTTACTGCTTTGACAGTGTGACGGTATGTCTTACTTTGTGTGTGTACCTTTGTGCGCTTTCTCACTCCTTAATCTACTCCGGCAGTATCTCTTATTTTTCTTCATTTTTCTCACACCGATCATCGTTGTTATTTGGCATAATTTTTGCCTTGTCATTCATTTTTTCTCTCTACGTTGAAAAGTTGAAAAGGATGCAACAAAAGCTAGAAACAGAAATAAACGAAGTACAGGCGGGTTTTCGACCAGGTAGGGGCACTAGAGATCATATATTCAACATGAGGATCATCATAGAAAAGTGTAGAGAATTCAACATTGATCTATATACTTGTTTCATTGATTTACACCAAAGCTTTCGACTGTGTACAACATCAGCAGTTATGGACCATTATGGAAAATATGGGATTTCAAACCACCTTATACAACTCATCGCACTGCTGTACCAAGAACAACAGGCGGCCGTAAAAATAGAGGGGGAAACATCAGAATGGTTTGAAGTACAGAAAGGAGTAAGACAAGGCTGTACCCTTTCCCCTTACCTGCTTAACATTTATGCCGAGAATATCATGAGAAACGCAAGAGATGACCAAGAACACACAGAGTTTCATTTAACATCGGCGGGTACCAGATCCCGGAAATCAGATATGCTGACGACACAGTCCTCCTATCGACCAACCCAGAAGGACTTGAACAATAATTCTGTCCACCAAAAAACACAACGAGGCCTAGAATCTATACCTAAACGGTTTATTGACCCCGGCAGCGATAATATTTTATCACGTATTATCAGTGTTGCGTTGTCATTATATATACATAGGTATATTATGTCATCTGGAAATTCTTGAGTTACTCTGGCCAAGTTAGTGTATGAACATACAGCTGAACAACGCACACAGCAATTCACCAAAATTATCCAGATCACCACCAAGGCCGAGTGGATAGTTAAACAACGTTTATTAACATAAACACGGCTCCATAGATATCAACTTGGAAGCCATTATAGCGTATGGCATTATATATATATATATATATATATATATATATATATATATATATATATATATATATATATATATATATATATATATATATATATATATATATATATATATATATATATATATATATATATATATATATATATATATATATATCGTCCTCAGTATCGGTTTTAGCATCAGTAGCTAGTACAATGTCCCCGACAGTTTTCCTCATATTTTTTTAATCAGGTCAAAGAAATACATACTTCCTTTCTCATGCATATATCTAGTTCCCCTCACAAAAGATCTTGAAGTACAGAAATTGGTATCAGGTAGGAATTAATCACAAAATCATATAAATCTCAGAAGCTCAAAAAACATACGTCCACTCGCCCTGAAACACACCATAGCTCTCCTTCTTTCTCTCCCATCAGTCACCTGTCTCACGAGACCCAGCCAAGCATGACGGCTTAACGTGGCTCACCCGTCTATTCCAGTGACCCGTGTAAAAATAAACAAACACAGAGCCACACTGAGCTAACGCTTTATAATACACACCTGTTATGAATTTTAATCAGGCTGAACCTTTTCAAAGCGACGGTGCCTGTTTATTCAAGCTTGCATTGTACACGATCTATGAATAGAACCCCATATTGTGTGCCTAATCTGGCGGAGATCCGTCTAGCGAAACACAGGTGAAAAAGCGTAATTTGTTTCCGCGTAGACCATCCCTGTGTGTATTTATCGCAGAAAATATGTCTGGAAACTCAAGATTTGTAGACGTTACGCCAGGAATAACATATCACAATATGGTGAGAGGCAGATGGGTGCAGCCGGAAGTCCTACGCAACGATATGACATTACTGTAAGAGGTCTTGCGTGGATATTAAGTTTAATATTTTGAAAAATGTGAGGATATTTTTAAAATTTGAAAAAACGCCGATACCCACGTTATGCTGAAGGAAATTCGATTGGATTGGATCATTTTGAGAAGCTGAAATATACAATGTATTTTACTGGCCCAGTAGCCGGAAGTGCAATCTGTGATTTGCACTAAGAACTGAGAATATAGTGTGATGAAAACACAAACACAGATCACACAGAAAGACTGTAGTGCACAAGTCATATCAGCGACTCCTAAAAGCCAGAACGAAAAAGGAGATATTGGATTTAGAAATTCTACAACTATAAGTAACAGATCGAGTATTGGGCAACTTTGGAAATCACAAGTAAACCCGCATTTTTTAATACAAGACTGGAACCTTAAAGGGGAAATGACTTTAATTAATAAGACTGGAATCCTAAGAATTTGAACACAAGGCATTGAGGAATTTAACCAAAGTTTTCCTAGGCCCAGGTGATTTCACAGAATATCCGCCGTCAGAGGAATTAACTCTAATTTCCCAGACCAAGTCATAGGGGAATTAAACAAAAGGTTTCCCAGGCCAGGATTTCGCAGAACAACCGCCGTCAGAGGAATTAACTACAATTTTCAGACCTAAGTGATTTCGAAGCTTCTAATACAGAGCTGTGCCCAGTCTAAATCTGTGCAAGGAAATTGTGTATTCAAAAAATTTTGGGGTAAGTGTATACACTTTAAACTCCGCCAATGCCGGTCCCAAGCCCGGATGAAAAAGGAGGAGGGCGGCCTGCATGGAGGCCGTAAGGAGGCAGCCCCTCCACCATGCAAAGGCACAACAGGCCAATCACCTGTTTGCTTTAAATCACGATTACTAGCAACACAAGAGAGAAAACTGGACTGATTCTAAAGGCGACGAACTGGAACGGACTACGGACTACGACTTATGGAACTTGGAACACAAGAAGTATAAATGGGAAGGAAGAGGAGCTGGTGGAAGAGATGAGGAAAGCAAAACTAGAAATCCTGGCTATAACGGAAACAAAGAAAAAAGGACAAGGAGTCATGGATCTCGATGGCAACACGCTGCTCTACAGTGGTGTACCCATATCTGAAAGAGCTAAAGGGGGCGTGGGTTGCATTGTGGCCCAAAATCAAAAAGATAGTATCAAGGGATGGAACTTTGTCTCGGAGCGCATTATGGTTGTTAAACTAAAAGAAGGAGAAACCATAGTCAACCTGGTCATAGTGTATGGGCCAAATGAGGATGAGAGAGCAGAGGTCAAGGAGGAATTCTTCGAGCTGCTTCAAAGGACAGTGGATGACTGCCTAGATGAAGTTATCATGCTCGGAGATTTTAATGCCAGAGTTGGAAATGACCATGCTAGATGGGGTGGAGTTATCGGAAGATATGGAGAAGATACTCTCAATGACAATGGAAAGCGACTCCTTAGATTCTGCAGTGAGCAGAATCTGATCATTACAAACACAAAGTTCCCCCATAAGCGCATACATGCATACACTAGATGTGAACCAACAAAGAATGAGAAGTCAGTGATCGACTATGCCATTGTTCGGAGAAGCTCATTCAAATATGTCCGAGATGCTAGAGTCTGGAGGGGGCCAGAGATTGGAAGTGATCACTACCTGCTAACAATCAAAAGAACAACTGAAAGAGTTGCTCAGCCTAGGAACTGCCCAACATCACGCAAGAAACCAAGTAAACGAGCAGGAGAAATGAGCATTAGGACCTACAAGCTGAGAGAGCCAGAAATTAAGACCAGATATCAGGGGCTTATTGCTGCAGCGGTGAGCAACACAGAAGAACGACCTGATGACTTGGAAACCCTCTGGATTAAATTCAAGGATATCATAAAGACAGCTGCTGCAGAAGCATGCGGTGAAGTCCGACTTGGGAACAAGAGAAAGAGGACACCTTGGTGGACAGAGGAAGTCAAAGAGAAAATAAGAGAGAAGAAAATGGCATGGAAACAATACTTAGGAGCTAAAAACACAACAGGACAAATGGAAAAATATAGAGAATATGTGACACTCAGAACAGAAGCAAAGAACAAAGTGCTAGCAGCAAAACAGAAGTCCTGGGAAGAATTTGGAGAAAAGCTAGAAAAAGATGCACAAGAAAACCAGAAATTGTTCTATAAGACCCTAAAGAACATGAGGAAGGAAAAACAATGCCCTCTCAAATTTATAAAGGACAAGCAGGCAAATTGCTTACTGCCCCGAAGGAAGTAATGGAAAGATGGAAAGAATATTTCTCAGAACTCCTGGATGGTGAGCATGGTGAAGCATCAGAAATGATAAACACTAGCACAGAAGAGGAAACCAATGATGGTGAAGATGACATAAAGATGGAAGAACTGAAGGCAGCACTGGAGAAAATCAAGATGGGCAAAGCAGCAGGGCATGATGGTATAACACCAAAAATGGTTAAGTACATGGGAGCATCAGGCGACCTATTACTCTTAAGGGTCCTACAGGCAGCGTGGTGCAACAAGACCATACCAAAGGATTGGGAGATTGCCATCATAACACCAATTTTCAAAAAAGGGTGACAATCGACAGTGTGGAAACCATAGAGGCATATCCCTTCTCAGTGTCCCTGGTAAAATCTACTCTAGAATCCTAGAGCAGAGACTCCGACGCCTAGCTGAGCCACAATTGGATGAGGTCCAGTGCGGATTCCGAGCAAACCGAAGTACTCAAGACCTAATCTTCACACTCAGACAGCTGAGTGAAAAGGCCCTTGAGTATAAGAGTGAGATCCATCTTTGTTTCATAGATCTGGAAAAGGCGTTTGACAGGGTCCCCTGGAGCAAACTTTGGGACTGTTTGGCAAGGAAGAATATTCCAGCACCTCTGATTCATGCTATACAGAGCTTCTACAAGTCTTGCAGAAATTATGTGAGGACAGCAAACCATAAGTCAGAAGAGTTCAGGACCACCACTGGTGTAAGACAAGGTGATATCCTATCACCTTACCTCTTCATACTCCTTATGGACGATGTCATCAAGGCATGTAAGGAGAGAACAAGAAAGTATTCAGTGGGGTACTGGAAGATGAGACAGGTCTATATTTCGGAGCTGGCATTTGCTGATGATGTTGCCCTGATTGCTAAATCAGAGGCACATCTCCAATCCAACCTGCAAGTCTGGAAGGAAGAGCTGGAGAAGAGAGGGATGGTCATAAGCAGCTCTAAAACAAAATCCATGGTGATATCACGAGAAGAAAGAAAACATCAGATTAAGCTGGGAGAACAGGTCCTGGAGCAGGTCGACCACTTTAAATACCTCGGAGCTATTATAGACCGAAAGGGAGGCATCAAAGAAGAGTTGGCCACTCGAAAAGCAGCAGCTGGGAGACTTTTTCAGGCCATAAATCGAGGATTCCTCAGCAAGAGAGAGGTTGGTAAGAAAACGAAGATGGCTGTATACCGCTCCACCTATGTCCCAGTCTTGACATATGGATGCGAGTCATGGGCAATGACTACAACCCACAAAAGCCAGATCCAAACCTCAGAAATGAGGTATCTGAGGAAGGTGGTTGAAGTAACAAGAAGAGACATGGTACGCAACCAGACGATACGTCAAGGCCTTAAATCCTACCCCCTGCAGACCCAAGTAGAACAGTCCCAATTAAGATGGTTTGGCCATGTCTGCAGAATGGGAGAAGATCGGATACCACGACAAGCATGGGAAACAAAGAGCCAAGGATCCAGACCCCGAGGACGACCCAGAGTCCGCTGGGAGGACAACATTAGACAATCTTTGAAGGATCGAGGACTAGAATGGAACCAGGCCAAGAGGAAAACAGCCGATAGGATAGTCTGGCGCTCTCTCTTCCAAACCTCTATACCTCACGGTAGAAGGGGAACGACTAAGTAAGTAAGTAAGTATACAATTTATTTACTAATGTAAATTCTACAAGTTTCTTGCTAAGTGGTTATATACAAGGCTGGCAACCTCAACATATGAAAACAATATATGCATGAACCACTACTGCAATAGCTGGTGATTGTTTCTGACTAGTTTTGCGGAAAACCCGACAGCAGAGCAATCCCAGACTCCGACGGGAGTAGTGATGAGTAATGAGTAAGGTGTAACAAATTATCTTATGAGATGTATGTACCTTTTTTAATCGTAATTCAGGCAAATCATTATTCACGCACTCCAGACGCAATTTCCTAGTTAACACCCAGAAGAATATTGATGAATTTTCATCATATTCCCTGAGTTACACAGTGGGCTCGGGAATTTAATTCTTCTGAGAGGTTAACATTGGTGGGTGGAGCGCTTGACAATGGGCCTGTTAGTTTGCGGCGAACAAATGTACTTAGCAGGCATTTGTTTCTTTCTATTTGTCTAAAGTTCGTGGTTACAAGCCATCAGACGATTTGTGGTAGCCACGTCGCTATTATAAGGAAAAAGCATCCACCTTAACCGCCTTCAGTGGAAGAGAGTGTGGAGAAGGCTTCCGTCATCACTGAATTGATTAACTATGTAGTAAAGTAATTCTGTGTGACACCCCGCTCATATTTCCCCACTTGAAAATTAACTATCGCACTCATAAAATCTATAAATAACTACAGCATTTAAAACTTGTTTCAAGGCCATCGTAAAATCAACCGCCAACTATTTGACTAAAGAATTTGAATTTTCCACTACCACGCCTTAAAAGTTACCACCCACCTGACACCCATCTACCCTTCCTAATATTTATTAACGAACGTCATAAAAATTAACAACCAATCGGATTGTTACCTCGTTATATATTGACGATAAAATTTTGGTTGGAGTGAGAAAAATGTCTAATATGTGTTTTTACCAAAAATTAAATAATTTATTCCTCAAAAACTAAAAAAAATTAAAAGGAAAGAGATATTGGGAATTGTAGCGCTGATATTGATTAACATACTACTATAAAGATTTCCCATAATAAAACTATTTTGACGTAGAAACATTTATTTTATTAATATTTTTCATTCGGGAAAAAGTACCATTAATTACTTAAAAATTACACAGATGAAAACGGTGAAAAGTAAATAAAGGAAACCTATATGGGTAGATAGAGGACAGCGGGCCGTTTAATAATCAATTTTAATATTTAAAATCGGTCTATAAATAACTGAGATATATATTATATAAATAAAATCAGACGAGCGAACACACTGAATAAGACTCAAAGTTTATGCTCCAAAAATAGTTAATTTATATTTGACGCGACTTTCGATTGGTTAAGGGTAGTGGACAAAATTTAACACCCCTTTCAATAGTCCGCCATTTGAGAAAAACTTCCACACTGACAGGTTGAGAGCAGATGCAAAGCCTGAATGTTGAATGCTTTTGCCGTCTGGATGATAGCGGTCTGAATGTGACCCATTAACCGCCAGTCAATCTTGTGATTGTGTGATTTATTCTTTACTTGCGGTAAGATAAATAAGTTTATTGATATTTCATTAACATGTAACTGGCCACAGATTGTGTGCCATACTTCGATACTGCCTATTGGGAGAGAAATTGGGGTCACGACAACCCAGTAGGAAGGTGCCTAAAGCAGATTTATTTGGAAAGTGAAATAAAATGTGTAAAAATGTTTGAATATTGCAATAAAATCTTACGACTGTAAGTCCAGAGGCCACTAGCAATCTTCTGCAGGGCCACAGTGGTCTAATGGCACATGACGGTGTACTCTCCATAGAAAAAAAAAGCGAGTTGCGTGATACTGTGGTTTCCGGTGCGCCTTCTGGCCCAGTATCTATGACTTTAGCACCTGTTCAACGGGAGAGTGGGCTCATCCCTAATCTGTTTATGTTCCCAGTAGTAGACTATTCGCAAGCAGCCTGGGGGTGTCACTGCTCTGCGCGGCCCTTGTTTACCGAGGCGGCGTCCGAGCTCGTATGGTGAAAATATGGTTGCATTATCTTCAAAATAGCCCTGTCTTTCCTGCCATCCTGCAACTTTGAGTTAGGGAGTTCTGAGCTCCAGTCTCTTTCCCAGGCATTTTATCCTGGCCTGGCACGCATACAGAGGACCCCACTTCTGGTTCTAAGTTAGCAGTTGGGGATAGGTGGGGTAGCACACTGTGCATTCCCCGTCATCCAGGGGGCTCTCCACTATGCAGAGCTTGCACAATGCTGTGCTCTGGTTCTGGGCTCACCCAAGGAATCCTCACGTCCTGCACAGAGCCACTTCCAGATACCCACCACCTGCCAACCCCCCATTGTAGAAATCTCCTGCATGCGGCCATCCAGTCAAGAGCCAGTATTAAGTCTGGTGCCCAAGTGATCCCCCCAAGCTCAGTGTGCAATTCTGGGTTCTCATCATGCTGCAACACAGGGGGGATTGTGATGCTCAGCCATCTCTCTCAACTCTGCACCGATAAGTGACATCGGGGACTTAACTGTGTCTCAGTACTGGGAGGCCCCGTTTCCGGGTACACCACACACAGCCAATTGAGGCAACGGTCGCCGTGGGCGTGTCTTCAGTGGGGAAGTTGTGGAGTCTTCCTGTCCATGTTCTTGCACATCCTAACACTGCCCGCAAGACATCGGAGGTTTGGAGAGTGGCCTTCTCTGCTTTTTTGAGCCGGGGTGGGCTCCCCGGGCAAGTCTCGGTGGGGATCGGGACGTGTCCACGCGCCAGTGGGCCCAGCATCGGCCGCATCTGTTGGAGGACTTGCTCTGCCAGGTTTGAGTTAGTAAATTCCAACTTTGTCATCTTCTTGGCATTGTGCTGCTGGGGTGCCTGTGGATTTCCTAACGCCCCGGGTAGAAGCCAGAAGTGTACTGTGCCAGCTCTGGGGGAGATAAAGGGGGTGTTTCTGCGTCTCCTTGTGATACGTAGCCAAGGTAGGGCTCACAGTGCTCTTTCCCCGCCACCAAATTGCCTGCTGGTTACGCCAAGTTCTCCGAGGCTCTAGGCATGTGACCAAGAGTTGAAGGCAATAGGATCGTCACGTCCTGAGTCTCTGTGCCTGTACGATGGGCTCCGATCTTCAGGGAGCAGTCCACACTCGTTCCCACTCCCAAGACCTGTTCAGTATCCATCTGGCTCCTTCCCACCCACAGAGGGCGTGTACGGTGTAGTGCACCGGTTTTATTATCGAGGTTTGCTCCTCTAGATCCGTTGTGTTTAGCCTGAGGATTCGCACCCTCAGTTACCAGGACTACCTCGAGGAGGGTGTGGCTCTTCACCACGCACAACGATCTTGGGGTATGAGAGGTTTTGCTAGGCCAAGAGACTAACACCGCAATGGTCGCTAATTTCATGAACAGAATTCACTAGGCCTAGGGTGAAGCAAGGGGGGAAACCCACTACCCACAACACCAGCACATCATATCCCCTGTCTGTAGACTTTGCCCCTAATGGCACATGAAAACCTACATAAGATGTTTGCACAAAATATTTAACAGGTCACAAGAAGAACATTGTACATGTATACCCCATCTGATTCTATGGAAGAAAATCAATGCTTAAGGAGTCAGTGGCGTTGCAGCCATATGGGAACAGTATGAAAACACTGGAGAAAGAAAAAAATGGTCAAACAAAAATAGGGTTTGGTGCAATTGGTTGTTACGAGTAGCTGACCCCCATGTGAATGTATTATTGATAAATTGTGGAATGTTATTATAGATATGATATAAAGAGGGGAACATAACCTTCTTATTTTAGGGTTGTATTGCCATATTACTAAGTGACAGAACCCCTGGAAAGTCAGAACTTGTGGGCAAAGTGAAGGCTTCTAATATAACTGAAAGCTCCATGCCATATCAGCATCTAGGGAACTCTGAATAACCTGTTTTCTTGAAGATTCTCAAGCCACTACCACAGACAGGCTTTTCAGTTAAGTCCATTATGAAAGGCACATGAGGACTCATCCTAAATTATTCCACACTAATTGTGGTAAAATGCTCCGTTTTAACCCCCCTTCTCAAATATGATCATGTTACCACCTTTGAATTGTTTTTTTACTCCGCCAAGATAAATTTCCTAATCATCCCGACACCAGCCCTACCCGCTTGATATTTGAATTTTTTTCACTATCGCCATGGCAAAAGCAATAAACAACTTCTACATCTGACCTTGGTTGAAGACAATGCTTCTAGTTTGAAAATTGTCAAGGGTCACTATACTATCAAACTGTAGAAAGGGAAAAAAATTAGCTAACGCATTCTAAGAATCTATTTTTAGTTACAACATGTGAAGTTTTGCCTAGACATCGCTTATTCTAACGCCAGCGCGTGATGAAAATTTGAATCTTTTGTTAGCAAGCGGGCAAACACAGCCCCCCCCCCCCCCCCCCACTAACACGCACGCTTTTTCCTTTATCAGTACAAATTGTTTAAAACGACCGCTAGACAAAATTGGCTGCCAGCAAACGCGTTGCTTAGGTTTCTAAGAATGAACGAGAGAGAGGAAGAGAAATGGTGGATTGCATTGAAACAATACTAGTCTACGTATAACGTAAAGTGAAACTGAAAAATCAAATGGTGCAGAGAGAGAAAATAGAGCAATATTGTGTAAAATAATATCCTATAATAACTTGTATGACCTTAGAAGATTGATTACATAAATATTTTAGTTGAATAAAAGTAAAACCATAAATTAGAGGAAAAGTATAAAAATGCAAACGATGATAAAGAATTATATGAAAACATACTGGCTAGATAGAGGACACTCGTACGGTTAATAAACAATTTTAATCTTTTAAATCGCTTCATAAATGACAGAGTTATGGTTAAAATAAGAAAATTCAGACAGACGTACACACTGAGAACTGCTCATTTTTGAAAAACTTCGGTAGTTACATTTGCTAACGTGTCTTGGAAAAATCAAATTGCCTTAACACAATTTCATTGGTTAACGCTAGTATTAGGAAAAGAGAGAGGTGATACTGCAAATTTGCCAGCCTAAAGCGAAACTTATTTCTACACCGAAAAATTAAAATCAGACTGGCAAACGTATTAATAAACACACAAAGTGTGTGGGGTTTTCGGAAGAATCAAAATTTTGGACGCGTTGTCTCATTGGCCAGTGTGATTAATATTAGGGAAAGAAGACAAGGGAAGTTGCCATTTGAACAGAAATTTTCATACCAAGTAACGGTGAGAGCAGAAGTGAAGCTTTTAAACGAAAGCCTTTCAGTCTGGACGACCGGCAAAGCTAAAGTTGTGCCATTATTTGCCAGTCAACGTTTACTTTTGTAGTATATTTCATTGAATCGGTAAGATAAATGATTTATTGATGTTATTAATATGTAGAGGCTCAACCTTAGATAAGGGCGTCTACCAAATTTGTGTTGTATGACATTGCTATTATGGAAGCTTATGACATCCTAGGAAGCACATACATGCCTGAAGCAGATTTATGAAGAAATAAATAGAATTGTATTTGATTATTAAATATTATCATAAATCCATATTATAACTGTAAGACCAGGAATTACTGGCAAGCCTCAGTGTTTAATGAACACTTGTAAACATGCCTAAGATGCTGATACAAAAGAAAAGAAAATAAGAACACCAGAAGGAGAAGTGTATACTCCATCTGATTGTGTGGAAGCATATTAATGTTAAAAACGACAGAGGCGTAGCAGCCATATGGAAGCAGGGTATAATCACAGTACAAAGTGAAGTCAACTAAATTAGGGGCTGGTGCACTTGTTTTGCACACGAGGCTGACCCCACATTTTATAACCATGTAATTAGTTGTGTAAAATCTAAGCCAGCATATCAAAGGGCGAGGATGTCTTTATTTTGCAGGGTTTTATTGCCTGTTGCCGACTGGTGGCAGGAAACCTGTTGAAACATATTCGAAGAAACGTAACGACCTCAGCAGAACGGTATACTGTATTTGTTAGCCGGAGGAAGTCTCTTGAGCTGACGCTGTTTGCAGTGCAGTACTTTACATATCAATATCTATAAGGTTAACGTCACGTAGCTGAGTCACCTGATAATTCATCTTTGAAAGAAAGTTTTTTCCGCAACTTGAAGTATAACTACAGCGGGACGTGATGAATACAACAGCTTCTCACATCCTTGACTTTAACTAATGACACAGTTAGATATCAGTCTGTGAATACACCCACAGTAACAGTGTAGATTACTAGTGAGGGACAAAGAGTCCTTATTATTTATTTCTTGCACGTAAAATAATTTTCTTCAGTTTTCAACATTCCTGTCCAAAAGAGATTTGAGGGACAGGAAAATAAATTGTTAAAAAAATAAATTTCATAACTTTAACAACAGCCTTACTTAAGTTAATGTCATTGAATTCCAGTTGTTTGTGTGTGTCTTTTTGGCAACATATCATTACACTCACATAACCCTAGACACGTAGCCATATAACAAACATCATAACAATAAATAAACAAAATATAGCACAGTGTGAGATCTAGAGAGGTAGTGATAGGTCCCCTGAGAACTCAACATCATCATCAACTATTAGACTCAGGGTCTTACATAGCTTGACCTCACACTGTGGACACACCAACTATCTTTTCAATATAACACCTTTAACCTCTCCAGTGTAATTCACTACATATATTGGTTCCTGTTCCGGTATTTATATTAACATCATTATTATTTAGACCCAGGGAATCCCCATTGTTAAATTAGCACCAGAATTAAGTATTTGTGGAAATTGGATGAATTGTCAGAGCCTAGAATAATTTAGTCACACTTGTATTTAATATAGCAAGATTTATAACATTTGTATGACTGATAAGATGGCAGACGTGGCCAAATTTAGATCTGCTGCTGTGCAGACTGCAAGGGAAATGGGAATGGAGGGGCAAGTTCTGATTCAGTATGTGACGTCAGAATGTGACAAATTCATTGAGAGGGAGGATAGGAAGTTAGAAGCAGAAATAAGATTACAGTTAGAGTCTGAAGCTAAGAAATTACAATTAGAGGCTGATAGAGTAGCAGAGGAGAAAAGAATTCAATTAGAAGATGCCAGGGAGGTAGGAAATTAGAAGCTGAGAGGAAGGCTGACATCAAAAGGCTACAATTAGAAGAAAATAAATTGGAAGCCGACGAAAAGAGATTAGAGGCTGAAAAGGAGGAGGGGAGATTACAGATGGAGGCTGAAAAAGAGGATAAACGATTACAGAGGGAACTTGAGTTACGACTAAGAGAGTTAGAATTGCAAGGCCAAGCTCCAGAAAATGGTAACAGCCCATCTACCTCTGATGCTACTGCCAGTCAGGGGCCTCCAACTCAGCCATGGGGTTTCATTTAGACCCCTTTGTAGAAAAATAGGATGACATTGGGTCTTTCCTCTCTAGGTTTGAAAGACTAGTTACAACTTATGGTTTGGAGAGGGAAAAGTGGAGTTTGAAAGTATCTCAAGGGCTTATGGGAACATCTTATGAGGTGTTTTCAAAATTAAGCAGAGATGATCAGGAAGACTATGGCATTTTAAAGCAAGCTCTTCTAGTTAGGTACGAGAAGAATGCATAATTTTATAGAAAGAGATTTAGAAATGCAAAGCTCCTGTCTGGGGAGACCTACCACTAATTCTCTGCAAGGTTGGAAACCTACTTGGAGAAATGGACTGCTCTGGGGAAAACCCAAGATCTAAAGGAAATGATCATGATCGAGCAATTAAGAGAGTCCATGGCTCCAAACCTGAGAAAGTTTCTCATGGAGCAAGGTGCAGAGAGGTTGGGTGAGGTGCTCAATGTTGCTGAGAGGTATCAGGCAGCCCAGTCAGAACTAGCTGGAGCAAAAAGGAAACAGGTAGACAATAATAAAGCCCCCCAAAACCAGAATAAATTTGACAGTAGAGATCTAGGTAACAGAGGTAAACCAAACTATGATAGGCCAAGATTTGACCCTCGAGATAGAAACCCGCAATTCAATGAAAGGAAACCTTACAGACCAGAAGGAAAATGGTGTAAATTTTGTAAGAGAGACAATCATAACACCAGGGACTGTAAGAAGAAACCTCCTCATCACGCTGCATGTATGAAAACAGGAAATAAGGGAAAGATGGAAAAACCTACTGGACAGCAGGAACCTTATCATCCCGCTGTTTGTGAAGACGTAGTATGCAATGGGGCCACAATAAGGTGCCTTTATGATACTGGATTGGATTTTGACTAAGTCGTGAGTTCTTACCTGGTGCACCCAGATCAATATACCACAGAAACAGTGGAGATACTAGGGGCAACCAAGGACGTCGCAACCATGACACTTCCCATTGCCAGAATAGGTGTAAAAACTCGCTATGTTGAAGGAGTGATTAGAGCAGCAGTAATAAACGAACCAATTTACCCTCTGATACTGGGGTGTAAATATGTGTTCTTGGGAAATCTCAAAAGACCTGTGATCATGGCAGCAGTACAGACCAGGTCACAGTCAAAGAGGGAGGAGGAAAACCCAATAAATACTCATCCAGAGGAGATGAGGAAGGCACACGCTGAGGATAGGTCACTAAAGTCGTGTTTTAAGAAACTCCAGAAATGCCATACCCCTCCAAACAAAGGAGATTTTTATATGAAGAATAAACTAATATATAGGAAGGCTGAAACTGGTTCAAATGGTCATGGACAGCTGGTACTTCCCACTTCATATAGGGAAAAGGTGATGGAGTTAGGACATACTGTCCCCTTCAGTGGTCATATGGGGATCAGCGCCACAGGACAGCGTATAGCTTGTCATTACTTCTGGCCAGGAATAACGGAGGATATAAAAAGATATGTCAAATCCTGCCCAGAATGCCAAAGGGTAGCTCCAAAGCATTGGACTGCACCTGCAACTTTAGGGGAGATGCCAATCGTGGGAACCCCTTTCGAAAGAGTTGCAGTTGATATTGTGGGACCTCTCACACGTACCAAGAGGAGGAACAGTTACATCCTTACTCTGGTGGACACTTGCTTTATGTGGGGAGAGGCGGTAGCCCTGTCATCAATCGACTCAAAACAGGCGGCAGAGGCATTACTTACAATATTAACGAGGTTAGGTTTTTCCCACCAAATCTTGACTGATAATGGATCCCAGTTCAAGGGGAGACTAACTGAGGAAGTTTTCAGGATCTTCCACGCCAGGCACTTTCATTGTAGTCCGTACCACCCCAAGGGTACGGCCAGGTGGAAAGATTTAACGGAACACTCATTTCCATCCTGAGAAAGTTGGCACATGAGAAACCTGACACGTGGGATCAATACTTACCCGCTGCCTTGTTTGCTTATCGGGAAGTCCCACATAATTCGACTGGAATGGCGCCAGCAACACTGCTATTTGGCAGACCAATAAAAGGTGAATTGGAAGCCTTATTGAGGACATGGACAGATGAGAAGGCAGAAGAGACTGTTACCTCATCATATCAGTATATGAACGAGCTGACCACTCGTCTAAAAACTGGCTGGAAACTTGCAAATGATAACCTAAGACAAGCCAGGAAGAAACATGCTGCATATTTTAATAAGAAAGCGAAGGATAGGGAGCTAGCTTTGGGGGAGAAGGTGCTTTTTCTATTACCCGGCAGCAGCAACAAACTTCAAATTGGATGGCAAGGTCCATACACAGTTTTGGAAAATTTATCCAGAACTAACTACAAGATAGATAAGAAAGGAAAAGAAAAAGTCTATCACGTGAACCTTCTAAAGAAATACAATGAAAGAAACAATGTGGAAGGGACACATTTAATGACCTTAGCTATAGCCACTGAGATAAAGAATGAACCTCTCACCTTTTATGAATACCCTCTGAGGCCATGTGAGACTGTTGCACAGGTAAAAATCAGTAAACATTTGAAAACTGGGCAGAGGGAGAAGATTCAAAAGGTTCTGGAAAATCATACAGACGTGTTAACGGATAAACCGGGGCACACCAACTTGTTGGAATATGACATGAAATTACTAGAACCCAACTCCCATCTGTATGAGAGCCTATACTATCCCATTCGAAAAAGAGAAAGCTTTGAAAGAGGAGATAGATTATCTGTTACAAGAAGGAATTATTTCTCACAGTGAATCTCCGTATAGCTCCAGTGTGGTATTGCTGAGGAAACCCTCTGGGGAACATAGACTGTGCATAGATTACAGGAAACTGAATACTGTCGCAGAAAGTCAGGTGGATCCATTACCTGATACTAACCAACTGTTTGCCAGGTTGAATAAGGCAAAATATTTTTCTAAGGTAGATCTCAGCAAGGGATATTACCAAATTCCAGTAAAGCCTGAGATTCGACCTTATCTAGCTTTTAGCACCTCTGAAGGGCACTATGAGTTTAACATGTTACCGTTTGGATTGAAGACTGCGCCGAGTGTGTTTTCCAGAATGATGCGAAAACTGTAGGATCCACTGAAAAACCCATGTATTACAAATTTTATGGATGATATCCTCATCGCTACGGAAACATTTGAAGAACACATTAACTCTTTGAATATGCTATTTTATAGACTTAAAGAGGCAAACCTAACTGCTAGACCAACAAAATGTTGTATTGGATGCAAGGAATTAGAATTCTTGGGACATACGGTACATCAGGGTAGCATGACCCCTGATCCCAAGAACTTGGAGAAACTGCAGAGAGCACCAAGACCACAGACAAAAAAGGATGTGCGATCCTTTGTGTCACTTTGTAGCTTTTATCAGAAGTACATTAAAAACTTTGACTCTGTGTGTGCTCCTCTGACTGATTTAACTCGTAAAGAAAAACCGGATAAGATTGAATGGTCGGCAGAAGGCGAGTTGGCATATAATGAGTTAAAGGAAAAACTCACCAGCAAGCCTATTTTGAAATTACCTGATTTGAGTCAGGAATTCGTGGTAAGAACGGACGCTAGTAATGTGGGCTTGGGGGCTACTTTGTTACAAAGGTCCTCTTCACTAGATGGGGAATTGAACCCAGTTGCTTATGCCAGTCGCAAATTAAACCGAGCGGAACAAAACTACTCAACTATTGAAAAAGAATGTTAGGCTTTAGTCTGGGCGATCAAGAAGTTCCAGATTTATCTATGTGGTAGAACATTTGTGGTACAATCAGATCATTAGCCATTGGTATTTTTGGCTCAGGCAAAACATGGAAATGCCCGTTTATTAAGATGGTCTTTGCTCATTCAACCTTATTCATTTACCACTGAATACATTCCTGGTTCGCAGAATGCTGGGCCAGAGTTTTTTGAGAAGGCACTCAACTGCAGAAAACCAGGATACTCAGAAAGCCTAGTTGAGTTCATTTGATCGGGATTGTTAACACGGATTATTAAGATGAAATGCGATGCATCTTTTTAACAAGGGAGATGTGTGGTAAAATGCTCTGTTTTAACCCCCCTTCTCAAATATGATCATGTTACCACCTTTGATATGTTTTTTTTACTACGCCAAGATAAATTTCCTAATTATCCCGACACCAGCCCTACCCGCTTGATATTTGAATTTTTTTCACTATCGCCATGGCAAAAGCAACAAAAAACTTCTACATCTGACCTTGGTTGAAGGCAATGCTTCTAGTTTGAAAATTGTCAAGGGTCACTATACTATCAAACTGTAGAAATAGAAAAAATTAGCTAACGCATTCTAAGAATCTATTTTTAGTTACAACATGTGAAGTTTTGCCTAGACATCGCTTATTCTAACGCCAGCGCGTGATGAAAATTTGAATCTTTTGTTAGCAAGCGGGCAAACACAGCCCCCCCCCCCCCCCACTAACACGCACGCTTTTTCCTTTATCAGTACAAATTGTTTAAAACGACCGCTAGACAAAATTGGCTGCTAGCAAACGCGTTGCTTAGGTTTCTAAGAACGAACGAGAGAGAGGGAGAGAAATGGTGGATTGCATTGAAACAATACTAGTCTACTTATAACGTAAAGTGAAATGGAAACCTCAAATGGTGCAGAGAGAGAATATAGAGCAATATTGTGTAAAACAATATCCTATAATAACTTGTATGACCTTAGAAGATTGATTACATAAATATTTTAGTTGAATAAAAGTAAAACCATAAATTAGAGGAAAAGTATAAAAATGCAAACGATGATAAAGAATTATATGAAAACATACTGGCTAGATAGAGGACACTCGTACGGTTAATAAACAATTTTAATCTTTTAAATCGCTTCATAAATGACAGAGTTATGGTTAAAATAAGAAAATTCAGACAGACGTACACACTGAGAACTGCTCATTTTTGAAAAACTTCGGTAGTTACATTTGCTAACGTGTCTTGGAAAAATCAAATTGCCTTAACACAATTTCATTGGTTAACGCTAGTATTAGGAAAAGAGAGAGGTGATACTGCAAATTTGCCAGCCTAAAGCGAAACTTATTTCTACACCGAAAAATTAAAATCAGACTGGCAAACGTATTAATAAACACACAAAGTGTGTGGGGTTTTCGGAAGAATCAAAATTTTGGACGCGTTGTCTCATTGGCCAGTGTGATTAATATTAGGGAAAGAAGACAAGGGAAGTTGCCATTTGAACAGAAATTTTCATACCAAGTAACGGTGAGAGCAGAAGTGAAGCTTTTAAACGAAAGCCTTTCAGTCTGGACGACCGGCAAAGCTAAAGTTGTGCCATTATTTGCCAGTCAACGTTTACTTTTGTAGTATATTTCATTGAATCGGTAAGATAAATGATTTATTGATGTTATTAATATGTAGAGGCTCAACCTTAGATAAGGGCGTCTACCAAATTTGTGTTGTATGACATTGCTATTATGGAAGCTTAAGACATCCTAGGAAGCACATACATGCCTGAAGCAGATTTATGAAGAAATAAATAGAATTGTATTTGATTATTAAATATTATCATAAATCCATATTATAACTGTAAGACCAGGAATTACTGGCAAGCCTCAGTGTTTAATGAACACTTGTAAACATGCCTAAGATGCTGATACAAAAGAAAAGAAAATAAGAACATCAGAAGGAGAAGTGTATACTCCATCTGATTGTGTGGAAGCATATTAATGTTAAAAACGACAGAGGCGTAGCAGCCATATGGAAGCAGGGTGTAATCACAGTACAAAGTGAAGTCAACTAAATTAGGGGCTGGTGCACTTGTTTTGCACACGAGGCTGACCCCACATTTTATAACCATGTAATTAGTTGTGTAAAATCTAAGCCAGCATATCAAAGGGCGAGGATGTCTTTATTTTGCAGGGTTTTATTGCCTGTTGCCGACTGGTGGCAGGAAACCTGTTGAGACATATTCGAAGAAACGTAAAGACCTCAGCAGAACTGTATACTGTATCTGTTAGCCGGAGGAAGACTCTTGAGCTGACGCTGTTTGCACTGCAGTACTTTACATCTGACATATCAATATCTATAAGGTGAACGTCACGTAGCTGGGTCACTTGACAATCCATCTTTGAAAGAAAGTTTTTCCGCAACTTGAATTATAACTACAGCGGGGTGTGATGAATACAACAGCTTCTCGCATCTTTGACTTTCACTAATGACACAGTTAGATATCAGTCTGTGAATATACCCACAATAACAGTGTAGATTACTAGGGAGGGACAAAGAGTCCTTATTATTTATTTCTTGCATGTAAAATAATTTTCTTCAGTTTTCAATATTCCTGTCCAAAAGAGATTTGAGGGACAGGAAAATAAATTGTTAAAAAAATAAATTTCATAACTTTAACAACAGCCTTACTTAAGTTAATGTCATTGAGTTCCAATTGTTTGTGTGTGTCTTTTTGGCAATATATCATTACACTCACATAACCCTAGACACGTAGCCATATAACAAACATCATAACAATAAATAAACAAAATATAGCACAGTGTGATATCTAGAGAGGTAGCTATAGGTCCCCTGAGAACTCAACATCATCATCAACTATTAGACTCAGGGTCTTACATAGCTTGACCTCACACTGTGGACACACACAGCTATCTTTTCAGTATAACACCTTTAACCTCTCCAGTGTAATTCACTACACTAATAAAAGATTTACTGGGGGATATGATGATAGAAACAAACCCTCCAATCAGTGACTGAATTTCTTATCCAGTAGTAACAGAATCCAGTGGGGATTATGAACATATTGACACTTTAGGATTAACATTTTATGGACAGGATGTCCACCATATTTATTTAAACCCTGTAAATAAAAACACTTCTTTTGAGTTGAAAATTCCTGTTCCAGAAAAGTGAGGTTCAGGAAAATTAAACATTGTAATATACTTATATAACTTTACACCCAGTCTTACTTAATTCAATTATATTGAGTTACAGTTGTGTTTGATTTATTCACTCATCACCATATCTACATTACCCTAGACACGTAGCCATATAACATACCCAGAAAATATTTTCCAGAGTGAGATCTCAGAGAGGTAGCGGATAGGTACCCTCAGAATAAAACATCATCAATAATTAGACTTAGGGACTTACACAGCTTGACCTCACTCTGTTTACACTTAGTTGAGTAACACCAATAACCTCTCACTATACCTTAAACCACAGCTGCAGGACCCATCTGGAGTTAAATTTTTTTGGTCACAGGCAACAGCAAATCACGGACATTGATAGCGCCCCGATCCAACCTCTGTGAGGAAAAATTTAATTTACCTTTCACCCCCATTAAACCCTTATTTTAACTTGTTGAACTAATCGACTATTAAATTTGTTGTACGTTATTTTAAACTAAACAAATGATTGTTTATTCATTCATTAGAAGTATGAAAGCAAACGTATGAGCAAGACTATTTAATAATTCATACTATATATATATATATATATATATATATATATATATATATATATATATATATATATATATATATATATAGAGAGAGAGAGAGAGAGAGAGAGAGAGAGAGAGAGAGAGACATTACTTATAAGAGGGCATTCGTTAGAGTACACCAACTGGGGGCTTAACGGGCCAGAACCATTGCTTAAATCCTTCACAAAAGTCGACGGACCAGATATAATACGTTAACAATTGTTCAGCCCAATACAACATTGTTCGTGACTTCTGGAAATATCTTGTGAAAGCTACCTTAAGGTAGAAGTGTCATTAATTTTCTATCTGCATCTCTGCCAAGAGTAATCTTGCACGCAGGTAAACATATTGGAAGCCAATATTAGATACTCTTGAGTTTTGGTCACTGTTGGACCACTACTGCAAAGCAGGGGAGGCAATCCCAAGGAAGAAGAAGAAGATTCAAAGAATATGAACACAACGACAAACAACGAACTATTTAAATAATATGAACACAACGACAAACAACGAACTATTTAAAGAATATGAACACAACGACAAATAACGAACTATTTAAAGAATAGGAACACAACGAGAAACAACGAACTATTTAAATAATATGAACACAACGACAAACAACGAACTATTTAAAGAATATGAACACAACGACAAACAACGAACTATTTAAAGAATATGAACAAAACGACAAACAACGAACTATTTAAAGAATAGGAACACAACGACAAACAACGAACTATTTAAAGAATAGGAACACAACGACAAACAACGAACTATTTAAAGAATATAGACATTTTTCTTTACCTTTACTGAAACATTTTTTTCTTGACTTCAGATTTCCAAATCCAGTGCTTGGCATCCCGGGTCATAGTTCAAGTTGCCGGTACTTAAAACCGACCTAGGTAGCAGCCATACTTCCACGCCAAGATGTCTCTTCAGGCCTATCATCTCGTTTTTTGTATGTTGCTGCCGGTAATGACAGTCATCGTAAATAAAACAGAAACTCCCACTGGGATGAGTATTAGGCATATGAAATCATATAACACTTCTCAAGGAGAAATTGTAGTGGAATTTACAGTTGAAGTCTTCTTGGACAATAAATCAATTAAGATTCCTGAAATATTTAAAATTTTGGATGAGCAGATTTCCTCTACTGTAAACAAAGCGTTGATAGACTTAGATGACATAATTCATAACCTGATTACACCAAAGGACTCAGAGACTAGGAGTGCAACCATCGACACTCCTAATTACAGTTCAGTCTTTAATTCAATCACTTCAACAGCATTTTACCCAAATAAGACGTCGTCATTTCCTTCATTCATATATTCTGTTGAATTGACAACAACGCCTATCATCACATCGCCGTTGGATAATTTCACTACAACCACCACTACAAACGATCTTAGCGAGGACACAAATACAATCCGAGATTCACTTCCAACTTTGACAGCTAGTTCCGTTGTCCTGGCTACCCCGGACATATCGGTTACTAAGACTTTGGGTGCTACCGAAAATAATTCGAATAAACTGATAACCTCTGATGAAGGCTCGTTTAAATTAGGATCGCTTATGTCAAACAAAATGACATATTCACTGTCACCATTAACTGACACAGATATGACAATGATGACCACATACATCACCCATACATCATTTAGTACTGATAGAAGCAGATCTGATGATAAAACAAATACAAATAGATGGATTACATCATCTGCGACCATAACATTCAATTACTTAACAACGCTGAATATATTGTCGTTCACCGAGGCCAAAAGTTCATCAGATAATGCTTCGAGTAGTTTGATAATGTCGGAATCTGGTAACATGTATTCATCGTCAACGCTTATGTTCCACAAAACGACGAATGTATTCATACCATCCTTAGATCCTACTATACTTACATTTACATCGATTGCAAACATCAATAATACAACACACTGGTCTCAAGCAAGTGAAATTTTAGCTAGCACTGTTACAGCTCAAGAAACTCCGGAAGCCGTGACAGGCAGCTTTTCAAGCCTGAGCATAGTGGTTAGTGCTGAGACAATGAGTTCTTCTGAAAACATTACGAACATTTGGACTATCATTGATTCAGTCAGCTCATTTCGGTCACTAACGCCTGTGCCAGACAACTCAACATATTTGAGACCGTCCACAGATTTTGCAATGGCCACATTGGCCTCAACCAAAAATATCACAGAAGCATCTTCCTGGACGTACACCTTTGAAACAACAGCCTACACTTTTTCCAGAAGTACAACAGGTACACCCACTTCGGTTCAGCCAGCCTTGCCCAGTGACTTTAATATCTCGACAACAATGGTCACAGTGTCTGTTACTGAGAATGTGACTTCAACCGAAAACGTTTTACCCACTTTGGTAACTTGTAGTTCAGGTTGCTTGTCTGAAACATCACAGCCAGACTACCTGACATCATCGATGAGACCATCTACGGAGCCTACTATAGCAGCGTCAAACACGGTGCCATTTTCAACTGAGTCTATATCCCCGACCTCCTGCTGTGCTATGACGACAACCATTTCACCAGGTAAAGTCAAGGAAATAAAATTACGTGCTTACTAGCAGATTTTTTTGTTCTGTCTTTCACATATTATTTCGTGGATGTCATAGAGTAGAGACTTTTGCCCATTTTCAGCTAAACGCGCAATGAGACAACTTATTTCCGGGTACTGATTCACAGTATGGGCGTCTGATTGGCAGAGTGGCTATGGCGCTTGCGATTTAGAAACCTGGTAGCGTCCAACTCCAGTGTACTCAGCTGTAAATGGGTATCTGCCTCTGACCTTTAATTAGGGAAGGCAAAGGTAGTGAAGAAGGGAACTGGTCACCCCATCTCATGAAGCTGAACATAATATAGTATAGTCTCTAACACTTCATTTCCTGCGGCAGTATGTGTTGTGGAACAACCATTCAAAGCATGATACTGGCTCGCTCTATTTTGTTGACACGCTCTCATCTTCTGTTCCGTTCATAACATGGCTGTGCCGGTGGTTAATCAAGCTTCACTCATTACATTTAAAGTTCAATGCTGTCGTGTGTTTTGTCTTTCTGTGTGTTCGTTCGTTAATATTGTTTTGATACCATACCTGATCTTGTAATACAGTTTTAAAAAAACGAAAAAAAAACACAGATAAGGAGTCAGTTTTCAGTTGAACGACACCACACAAAAAAACCACGAAACGTTTCGGGTTTACCCTTCATTTACCACAATCACAACCAGGAGGAAAACCCAAGTAGTACAGAGAGGTTAATATACTACACCTCTACACCTCACGGTAGAAGGGGAACGACTAAGTAAATAAGCAATATACTACTCGTCAAAAGTCAAAACCACTTAGAAAAACCTTGGTTGAAACCATAAAACAAATCTGATATAAACATAATTGGTATCAGTCAAAACGGCATTTATTGAATACCAAATTGACATGTCACGTAAAGAAATGAAAACACACATTCAAACGCAATGAAGCTGTGAAGTGTGTCACCCACCTTTTCAACAGTCACACAATAGATATTGGACAAATAGACATTTCAAAATCGGGTATGACCACCGTTTGCAGCAAGGCATTCAAGACAGCGTAGACGCTTCGAGTCCACAAGGGTCCGAAGAGTATCCTGAGGAACAGCTTGCCATTCCTGAAGCAGAAATGCAGTCAGCTGTGCAACATCCATTGGCAGAGGGTGATTTGATGACAATCTTCGACCAAGGACATCCCAGAGGTGCTCAATCGGAGAAAGGTCAGGTGAATGAGCTGGTCACGCCATCCTGATGATCCCATGTTGCTGAATAAACTCATTCACCACACGAGCTCGATGGGGTCGAGCGTTATCATCTTGGAGGATGGCATTACCACCTATGGCCTCCAGAGCAAGCTGAACAATTGGTCTCAAGATTTCGTTCTGGTATCTTGGGCAGGTCAAGTTGCCTTGGATGATGTAGAGTGGGGTCCTGCCGTGTCTGTAGAAGCCTCCCCAGGCCATGACAGAACCCCTACCATAACGATCCACCTCTCGAATTGTGTCATCAGTAAATCGCTCTCCTGGTCGTCTCCAAACTCGAATCCTGCCATCATTGAATGACACAGTGAAGCGAGATTCATCAGTGAAGAGAACTTGACTCCATTGTTGCCTTGTCCATCGGATGTGCTCGTGACACCAAGCAACACGGGCTCCGCGATGAGCAGGAGTAAGAGGGATTCTGACTGCAGGACGTCTAGCAGCCAGTCCAAATTCATGTAAACGTCTGCGAATGGTGCTTTGACTGACATTAACGTTTACAGTTTGTCTCAGCTGACATCTTAGAGTGGAACAAGTCACTGTTCGATAGCGCAGGGCTGACAACAAGAGGTACTGGTCATCATGTCTATTGGTGCATTTAGGGTGACCTGGCCGGTGGCGATCCTCCACACTTCCTGTGGCCTGAAATCTCTCCAAAATTCTTTGGACAGTAGAGTGTGACACTGCAAGACGTCTAGCAACCTCACGAACAGATAAACCACTTTCAACCCACGCTATAGCCCTCATTCTTTGTAAGGTGTCAAGACTTCTTCTCGGTGGCATGGTTTTTGCAAGTGATGAAACTACCCTAAGTCTGCTGATTGTAAAACAAATTAAGAGTGAACTCTGTTCACGAAAAGTCGCTATTGCACGTGGAATGTCAATCAGCACGATTACTTCACCTGTTTGGTTCTACGGAAGTTTGAAAAAACAGATTAAAAATGTGAATTTATGGTCAGCAAACCAAATTGCACGTGATCACCATGGTTGTCGGTGAGTTGTTTTTATGCTTAACGTGCATAGAGGACTGTCAGAGGAAGATATTGCACCCATTTTTACTAAAAACTTCCTTCATTTAATCATTCTATGCGCTTATATAAAAGTGTATTGAAAATAATAGGGTGGCTCTTGACTTTTGACAAGTAGTATATAGTACAAGACGAAGGACACTGCAAACACGTAGAAAAATAGGTGAACAAAACATAAGTACTGTTCAAAAAAAGAAACGCAACATTATTGCAGTGGTAATGGACACCAAATTTCAAACTTGTACCAAATTTTATTTTACAGAATTATTGTTTCAATCTTGGCATGAAGAAACTTTCAGATTTTAACAATGAAATGATGTTCATTAAATTTGGTTTGGACTTTTATTCTTTGCGACTGAGGCCTCCGTTTCAGTAAGGTGTATGGCCTCCTCTGGCCTCTATCAGAGAACGACATCTCCTTGACATGGATCCGATTAGCCGTTGGATCTGTTGTTGTGGGATGGCTGCCCACTCTTCCCGCAGTGCAAGAGACAACTGTCGGAGATTGGCTGGAGCCACGTCTCGCTGGTGGAGTCGTCTGTCGAGTTCATCCCATAAGTGTTCTGTGGGGTTCATGTCCGATGACATGGCTGGCCACGGAATGGTCTGGACGTTGTTGTCAGCAAGGAACTGGGTGGTGAGTTGTGCCACATGAGGTCGAGCGTTATCCTGCTGAAAAATCGATCCTCGTACAGCCAGAAGTGGAAGGACGTGAGGACGAAGAATTTCAGCGACGGATCAATTTGCACCAGGTCACTTCTTCCCATGAAGTTGATCGCCCCCCACATCTGTACACCTCCACCACCATGTGGAGGAGCCTCATCAACGCTGTTCTGGGCGTAGCGCTCATGGACTCTGCGGTAAACTCTTCTCCGTCTATCGTGTCGCTGGAGCACAAAAAATGTTTCATCACTAAACCAAACCCGTCTCCAGTCATTCCCAACGGTCCATTGACGATGCTGATTCGCCCACTGCAGTCGGTTCTGGCGATGCCGGACCGTAAGAATAGGACCTCTGTAGGGTCTTCTAGCCCAAAGACCAGAGTCGTGCAGCCGGTTCCTGACCGTTTGATCTGAAATTCGACGAGCTGCTGACATTGACTGGACTGTGGAGGACGCAGATGCAAGTCGATTCCTGAGGTGACGCAGCCGTATGAAGCGGTCTTCGGCAGGAGTTGTGACTCTGGGTCTTCCACTGCGCAGCCGGTCTGCCACTAAGCCCGTTTCTTGAAATCGCCTCCAAAGACGACTAATAGTGCTTCTAACCACATTAAATTGTCTGGCCACTACACTTTGTGATTGTCCAGTCTGTAAACGTCCAATGATGATGATTCGTTGTTCTGTAGTGAGATGAGCCATACTTGCGCATTGAATTTTCAACTGAATTTATTCGAGGAGCGTCAATCTTTTATAGGCATTCGATAATATGGTCAGAGAGTTTTGTGTTCAGTAAGTTTCACGGGATTCTCATGAACCTGTCACGAGTTATTGTCAAAAATGTTGTTTTGACCTTGACCTCTTTCATGACCTCACGAATCATGAGGTGAGTACAATTCAGGTAACCACGAAAAGTTAATGACCAGATGGACACAGTTGATAGGTTGACTGATGTCCAATCAGCGAATATCTTTTATAAAAGTAACACCAAAGAAGTTGCGTTTCTTTGTTTGAACAGTATAGATAGGACTGAGCGACTGGAAAGATGAAGAAAAGAAAGAAACTATACATGTAACACTAGGATAAATACAATAAATAAGCAGTTAAATGTACAACACAAGAAAAAGAATAGCAGCAGAAAGAATGTAACAAACAATAAAAATGCGCAGCTGGAAATAAAATAACAAAACAATGAAATAATAGAGAAGAAAATTTAGTTTGTGGTGAAAATTGTACAATTGTCAACAATTATGAGCCGCGCGAGTCATTACTTGCTTATTTATCTATTAAATTGATTAGAGCGGTTTAATGTTATGTATTTTTATGTCGATCTAGCCCAAACATAAGCAATTTTCAACTCACATTGTTCTATTGTATGACTCTCACGCATTGGCCTTCCTTCAGTGCATGTTTGCACAGTTTAGACAGCGTAGATTACGCTGGCTTGGCCATGTCCATCGCATGGAAGATGGTGGATATTTTCTATGGACAACTGGCAGATGGCAAAATAACAGCCGAGCAACCACAGCTGACGTTCAAAGATGTGTGTAAAAGAGACATGAAGGCACTGGACATAAATCCAGCAACTTGAGAGGAAGAATCTGCAGATCGCGCCAAGTGGAAATGCTCCATACGGCGTCACATCAGATTGGGCGAAAAAGAAGCTCATACGACAAGCGGAAGAGAAAGGAACACTCCGAAAAGATCACCAGGGGAAAAAAGGCAGCTGAGGGCTATCACCACTGGGGTGCATCATCCCCAATGTCAGTTATGACTGTTGGAAGCTACTATGACTCTTAATCATGCAGAATAACAACAACAACAACAACAACAAACGTGCACCAAAAAGTTACATACTTTCATAAATGGGTGCTTTCCTGGAGTAGAAGAATTGAAATGGTGCCAGAAGGTCACCAGCGTGGAACTGACGACAAGAACCAGACAAGTGTCAGTGGAACAAGAGTTGAAAAGAAGACGCTGGCGATGGATAGGACACACTTTGAGGAAACCTGTTGATAGCTTTACAAGGCAGTTCTTGTTCTGGAATCTACAGGGAAAGAGAATTAGAGGTAGCCCCAAAACACGTGGAGACGAGAACTGGAGACATATGAAAATAATGAGGATAGACATGGACAGACTTTGAACTGATGGAACCCGACAAGAGGACTTGGTATACGTTTGTTGAAGTGCCTGTGCTCCTAGTAGAGTTAAAGGGTAGTGAATGAATGAATGAAGGAATGAATGAATGAATGAATGATTGAAGAAATGAATGAATGAGTGAAGGAATGAATGAATTAGTGAAGGAATGAATGAATGAGTGAAGGAATGAATGAATGACTGAATGAATGAATGAGTGATTGAATGAATGAATGATTGAAGGAATGAATGAATGAGTGAAGGAATGAATGAATTAGTGAAGGAATGAATGAATTAGTGAAGGAATGAATGAATGAATGATTGAATGAATGAATGATTGAAGGAATGAATGAATAAGTGAAGGAATGAATGAATGATTGTGGGAATGAATGAATTAGTGAAGGAATGAATGAATGAGTGGAGGAATGAATGAATGAGTGAAGGAAGGAATGAATTAATGATTGAATGAAGGAAGAAAGGAAGGAAGGAATAAGGGAATTAAATATGGAATGAAAAAATCAAGAAATGAAGGAATTAAGAAATGAATGAAGGAACGAATGAATGAAGGAAAGAAGAAATTAATGAAGGAATTAATGAATGAAGAAATGAATGAAACAATGAATTAATGAAGGAATGAATGAAAGAATGAAGAAAGGAATGAATGAATGAATGAATGAATGAATGAAGGAACAAATGAATGAAGGAACAAATGAATGAAGGAATGAATGAAGGAATGATTGAAGGAATGGATGAAGGAATGAGTGAATGGATGAATGAAGAATTGAATGAAAGAATGAATTAATGAATGAACGAATGAAGGAATGAATGAAGCAATGAATGAAGAAATGAAGGAAGAAATTAATGAAAGAATGAATAAATGAATGAATTTTAATGTCGCTAGTAATTTTCATGAGAAGGTTGGTCACGCTTACGTTTTGTAATTTCCATTTGTTTTTTGTTTTTTTAAATATAAAACCTACAGTACTGCTAATCATTACATCACTTATATCGTATACAGGTACGGTGCTGGATAGTCTGTTAAATGAGACCTCCGACCCGTCCACACTGACTGCCACAGAGGTCAAAATATTTGCAAACCAGCTTCTACAACTTTACAGAGAAACTCTTCACAACAGGGAGGTACAAAAATATAAAAGAAAAACAAGTTATATTGTTATTATTAACTCTTTACTATTCTGAAAGTTTACTCTTCAGAAAAACTATCTCCTTCTTTGTTTCTCTCAGTCTCACTTTCTGTATGTCTGTCTCTCTCTGTCTCTCTCTCTCTCTCTCTGTCTCTTTCTCTCTGTCTCTTTCTCTCTCCCTCCGTCTCTGATACAAACTAGTCTACCTTACTCTGAGAATATCAATTTAACCAGGCCCTTCTCGGCTTGTCTGCCGAAAATTGCCTAAGGTACTTATTTTTGTCTCAAATATCCATTTAAAATGCTTTAAGTTAACCCTTTCATTGCCGCTTTTTTATTCTTAAAAAAAGGGGTTGTTTGGGTTAATTTGGAAAAAAAAATACAGACTAAAACTGTATACGCTAATGTTATTCCAAAAATATGCTACATTAATTGTCTGTTGGTATAATGTCATTTGGAGTTATACAAACTGAGATTAAATATTTTTGTTGTTGTTGTTGTGAGATTATGTTGAGTATCTCACAGGTTATACAACAGAGGGTCGATTATCTGAACTAACTGGGTTGCTATATTAATCAAAAATTTAGGATAATCAAATATACATGAGAATGCCTAGTTTATATGAAACAAAGTGTAATTAAGCATACAATTAAATTATTATACGCAAGATTATTACTTCTGTATTTTGAAATATGAAGTATTATTTTTTAAAAGTTATTTAGCGCCATTCTCGCGCTCATAGCAGAGAAAGTTAACAACAGACAATGAGGTCACGGGAGACTGACCTGAATCAACACAGTAGCTGATTTTTAACTCCTGTAATGACAAATTATGACTACTGTATTTCTATGCAATTTCCTGCACATACCTTTGAATAAACAATCGGAAAAGAATGCATTAAGTGGCAGGAATAATACTTCGGCACAACAATTAGTGAACATCGTCCAATATCTTCTTTTAGAAATCTTTTTTTTTTTATGTATTAACATATGCAATAAGGTTTTAGTGAATACTTTTAATATATAGGTATATATATATATATATATATATATATATATATATATATATATATATATATATATATATATATATATATATATATATATATATATATATATATATATATATATATATATATATATATATATATATATATATATATATATATATATATATATATATATATATATATCTGTGTGTGTGTGTGTGTGTGTGTGTGTGTGTGTGTGTGTGTGTGTGTGTGTGTGTGTGTGTGTGTGTGTGTGTGTGTGTGTGTGTGTGTGTGTGTGTGTGTGTGTGTGTGTGTGTGTGTGTGTGTGTGTACATATATGTGTATATTAATTATTATTCTTAATCTACGCACATTGGACCAGCGCAAAACTAGTGCTACCTGTACTGTCATTTTGTTTTCAGCGACGGGGGTTATTTGGATATTTAACGTTCTTTTTGTTTTGTTTTAAGCCGTTCATCTAATTCTTTTAATAATACAAAATAATTTTTGTTTAGCTCGGAAACTAAGAAAGCAAGTTGTGTTTTTTTTATTTTATAGGTCTTTTTTTTTTTTAAATGTATTTTATTGGGCATTTTTGTGGGCTGTTTTGGGTCATAGATGCATTTTCTATAGGTCATTTTCTAGCAATGCTTAGGTCATTAAAATCCTAGCACTAATGAAAACCTTACCATTGGTTTTTTTATGAGCTAGAAGATTTATGACGTTGTTATATCATGCCTCATCACAAGCTTTTAAAGCTAGAAGGTGAACTTCTATCTGCCAAGAAAGGTGACTGCTGTTTAACTGTTGGTAACATACGACCATGAAAGTCTTAATAGCGTACATTAAATGTGTTACAGTTAAAAAGCAGGCGAACTCTGCTTCGACAGGTTATGCTGGTATTCTCGGCTACGGGCCCTCCCAGTTTAGGACAACGAGGCAGGGTTTACGTGTTTGCTCAGTGATGCTCTCTCTAGCAAACTTCTACACCTTCGGGTGGAAGAGAAATGAAAGCCTAATTTTAATGCTGGGATAGAACCTGGAGAGGATCAAAGGTTTCAGAGCGATATAATGCAGTCTGTTAGAGGGCATGTTCGGACACAACAGGCCAATCCCATCTTTGTCTTAACATATGACTGTATGTTTTCCCCTGACAGTTATTGCGCTCCCAGGAAAACCTCAACACTCAACGGTAGAAGAGGTAACGAGTAAGAAAAAGAAGAAGATGGCCGTGCTTACGAGTCAGAGATGGATGCTGCTGGTGTGTTTCCATACACGAGTTGGGAAAGTTGTCATAGATAACAAAGACAGAGTGGAAGTGTTAAATCCACAGGGAAACGTGGACACGAATGATAAATCTCTACAATAGAAGTAATCATGAGAAGGAAATAAGTAAATTTGAGCATCAGCAGTAGTCGTGTGGGCCCATTGTAGTTTCTGGGGGCCTCTGACGACACAGAAATTCAGGACGACTGCTCCTGAGTATTGCATAAGAGCGACTTACAGGAGGCTGCACATGGGGGTGGAACTATGTAAAACAGATTGCTAACAGAAACTGTCGCTGCATCAACATTTGAATCCTTTCATGCAGGTTTTCCACAAGTGGGCCAACTACAGTGGTGCTTCCTGATCCATGTGAAGCACTAAGAAAAATGATAATGATGATGATAAATAGTGATGGTAGTGGTAACTATTAGTTACGCTGTTTGCTGATTTTCGTATTTTCTAGCTTGCCAGGAAAGCTTTTGAAGTGCTGGGAAATCTTGGACGCGTGAACATATCGGTCAGCCAAGAAGTTGAATGCACTGACAACGTCAGTTCAAGGTAAGTCATGTTTCTGTGTCTTTCACGTTAGGGATTTAGGCTTCGGGGAAGGAAGGCGTTCAAATCTTAGACGCAGGGTTTGAAAAGTTCCAGAGTAATGACAGAACTAGAGCACGGCATTGTTAAATATGGGTGTGCGTTTGTTTGCGTGTTGGTGTTTGTTTGATGTTTAACTAGGCTGCTGAGCTTCTTGCTCTTTTGCAGCCAATACCAAGTTGAAGACTCCTTGGTATTATCTACACTGTAGATCTAGGCTTTTCTTGTGGCTTACCTGCCATTCCGAAACATGCTGTGTTGAAGTCATGAGCTCTAGTTTCTTCAACTTCGCTTGCATTTAAAGGATCGTCACATCTGGTCCCAAGCTAGGAGTAAGAAGCGCGTGGTATACTGTGCATTCCCCGCCATCCAAAAGGGTTTTCCAACTATGCAGAGCTACACTACTGTGCTCTGGTTCTGGGATCTCCTAAGGAATAGTCACGTCCTGCACGGAGCCACTTCTCAGCTCCTCCTGCCTATCACTGTGTCCATAGTGAGATCCTTCTGCATGCAGTCAACCAGGTCAAAGCCAATGAATCACGTCTGGGGCTCAAGTGACTTGTCCAAGCTTAGTGTGCAGCATTGGGTTCTCAACAAGCTTCGCCACAGGGGGAATCCATGGAAGTGTGTGGATAATTTCAAGAGTCAATGAGAATGTAATTAGCCTCACAGACAGAGGTTCACTCCCACATATGTATAGTTAAGCATTGTGCATAGCTGGTGGTCATATAAGGATGACTCCAGATATGCCTCCATGCATTTTGTTTGCGTGTGTGCGGGCGTATGCATGAGTGGGCTATATAAAAAAACTTAAAAGCGTAAGTAAACAACTAAAATATAAATAAAACCTATCATACAACAGAAAGACAGACTGACATACGAGAGAGAGAGACATACAGACAGAAAGATACAGACAGACAGGCCAGGCAGACAGACAGACAGGCCAGGCAGCCTTCTCCAGAATAGCCCCATCAAAACTGATGTGAAAATGGTGAAACAAGTTAATATATTCAAATACCTGGGCGCGTTAATGATATGAAATGGAAGCTGCATTTCAGAGCTTCATTTCTTTTTTAGAATAAAATTTTGAGTAGTTGAATAGCCCAAGCAAAAGCATGTTCCAAAAACTGGACTGTATTTTACGTAATAAATTTTTATTACTGGAAATAAGAAACAGAACTATTATTAAACTTTTTAACAGTGTTATTATGAAGCCAGTTCTGTCATATTCAAGAATGTCACGGACAGTCAGTAAACAAGCTCGTACGAGCAAGTAACCCGCCAAAAAATGATGCGAAACAAACGGGGGGAAGGGAACAATTATGTTAGACTCTTCCGTCTGAATGTCCTGATGATGGCACTAATTCTCCTGTGGTTATTTCATTTCTTTCAATTCAGTTTTAGCTCTATTTGATCTTTGTAGCCAAACGTATCATGACTTACGGTCAATGCAATATGAAACAAATTGAAAGACCTGCGTGTTTTTTTTAACATTATTGGTTTTCAATTTAGCTTTACCGGTGCATTCATGGAGTTTCCCTTGTTTTCCGAAATGGTGGCGCAGGTTTTTCATTGTTATTTCAAACATTTCAGTAAGACAATTAGTAATATGGTGTCGATCAAGTAACTCGCCAAAATATGACGGAAAATAATTATGTTATGTTCTTTCTGCTACGTGTCCTGATGACGTCACTTAATTCTTCTGTGGTCATTTCATTCCTTTCTATTCTATTCCTATTACATTTGCCCACTTAATTCAAATTTATCATGACTTATGGTCATTGGTCAATGCCCCACGTCAACAATTGAAAGGCTGGCGTGCTTTTTCTTTCAATGTATGTTCAATTTATCTTTCACGGTGTAATGCGCGATTTTCCCCGAAAAGCTAGCGTGATGGTTTATTCGTTCAATACAGGACGTTTAACAGACATTTAGTAAGATAATAAAGAAATAATGCACTTTCTTTGGGATATTTCCAGAATGGGATAACGAGAAGATACTTTTCAGTTTTCGTGTTAATGGATCTAAAATGACAATCAACATTATTTGTAAATAAATATGCTGATGGGCGACAGACAGAGGCCGTACCATAGTAACTTTCTTGTCATGATATCTGTTACAACGAAACAGTTTGATAACTGTCTGTTTAATACAAGGGGATTGACATAAGTCTTGGGCCTGACCATGAAGGAGTCACAGCAGGAAGATGAAACTTGGCACATTTAATGTTCATCATATTTGCACACTGAATGTGTAAAGTGCGCATTTGTTTCTTCAATGGGTTTTCCCGCTACGGTGCACGGCGCAATGTACCCTACTGACCGGATCTGCTGCTCCAAAGATTTGACAAAACAATGGAAAAGAAGGAGGCCAGAGCTGTGATAAAATTTCTGATGTTTCAGGGAAAAACACCTACAGAAATACACAAGGAGATGGAACCAGTGTTTCGTGATTCTTGTCCTTCATATACTTCGGTAAAAAACTGGTGTCAACAGTTTAAATGCGGCCGCTCAAATGTTGCTGATCTGCCAAGACACCCTCAGAGTGCAACGATGAAAATGCAACAAGAGTGAAGAAAATCATTGACCAGGATCGAAAAATGACAATTGTGGAGATAGCTAGTAGATTAAAACTAAATGAAAGAACAGTTTATAGAATTTTACACAACAGACTGAACATGAGAAAAGTGTGTGCACGCTGGGTTCCGCGACTGTTGACATGTGAACAGAAGCAAACGAGGGTAAATTGCTGTCAACAGTTGCTCAAAAAGTGTCAGTCAAAAATTTTTTTGGAGACCATGGTGACAGTAGATGAGAATTGGGTACACCATTATGACCCCGAATCCAAAATTGGCAGCATGCAATGGGAAAACCCCGGGCTCCCCAACACCTGTCAAGCCGAGGGAGCAGAAATCTGCAGGAAAAGTGATGCTGACTGTTTTTTTTTTGGGACGGCAAAGGTGTCCTTTTAAAAGATTATCTGCCTCGTGGCAACACAGTTAATGGACAGTACTATGCAGATCTTCTCACCAAACTAAGAAAGGTTGTGACCAGGAAACGAGGGATAACGCGCACTCAAAATCTTCCTTTGCTTCAAGACAACGCGCCCTTTCACAAAGCACGGCTTGTGCAGCTAGCAGCCAACGATTTGAATATTGAAATTCTTCCACACCCACCATATTCTCCAGATTTGGCTCCATCAGACTTTTTTCTATTCCCAAATCTTAAAAAACAGCTAAAAGGAAATCATTTTGACAGCGATGAAGAGGTTATACTGGCATGTGATGACTGGTTTAGTTTGAAAAATAGGGGGTTCTACTCCCAAGGTCTTTTCAAGGTCAAGCAGAGATGGCAGAAGTGTGTCAATTCAGACGGTGGCTACATTGAAAAGGAATATACACTATACAAAATTTAAGCTCTCTGTGACATGTCCTTCATAGTCAGGCTCAAGACTTATGTCAATCCCCTTGTACATAACACCCTGTACAGCTGTATTCACTTTTACATTTCAATTGATCCAGGCTACGGGGCTTCCTAGACGACTACACATCTGAGGTCAGTCTAACAGACAGCAATGGTGAAATCATCATCCCCACGGATGAGCTGCATATCCAGATTATATCGTTGCAGATGCTTGCAGAGCTGGACAATCGGACAGTTTCTTTTAATTTCACAGACCCCCACGGCACAAATTTGGGGGTATTTACGTGTTAACTTATTTACCTAGTTGACCCATCTTCATCTATCTATCTATCTATCTATCTATCTATCTATCTATCTATCTATCTATCTATCTATCTATCTATCTATCTATCTATCTATCTATCTATCTATCTATCTATCTATCGATCTATCTATCTATCTATCTATCTATCTATCTATCTATCTATCTATTTATCTATCTATCTATCTATCTATCTATCTATCTATCTGTCTGTCTGTCTGTCTGTCTGTCTGTCTCTCTGTCTCTCTGTTTGTCTGTCTATCAGTCTACCTATCTATCTATCTATCTATCTATCTATCTGACTAACTGTCTGAATGTCTATACTATGTCTGTCTGTTTAACTATCTATCTATCTATCTATCTATCTATCTATCTATCTATCTATCTATCTATCTATCTATCTATCTGTCTATCTATCTATCTTCTTCTTCTTCCTCGTTCGTCCTGAAAAGGACGTTGGTTGCGGTGTGTCTGTTTACGCCGGAGCTGTGATATCTGCACCTTTCGGTTGACACATCCGACTTCAGCACGGCATTTTTTGGGACCGGGTTTGCCTTCCCTCTGCGATCCCTACTCTCTCAGCCAGACTGCAGTGATGCAACCTGTTTCCAGGACCACCACGTGGAGGTGCAGTAGGGTCTTGGTCAGCTCTGGTTCGCTGACCCTGAGGCAAGCAGTCAAGCTATGGGTCGCTGACTGCTTTCTCTATTGCTGCATCTTTGGGTCCCTGTCTATCTATCTATCTATCTATCTATCTATCTATCTATCTATCTATCTATCTATCTATCTATCTATCTATCTATCTATCTATCTATCTGTTTTCTTGCCTGAGTTATCCCCCATATCTTCATGCCGGTATATCTAGTCATAATAATACATGTCACGTGTTCTATACATCTGCACCTTCATTTGTCTAAATAACTGTCTGATCTGTCGGCAAATAGCCCGCTCTATTCAATTCTATCGGAGAATAACTATATTTTCACCCCTAATGGTTGGTTATCACGTGTGAGTGAATGAACTAAATAATTGACAACTTTTGATTTTCAGCCAAGTGTAACAGTTAAACTGCATCAGAACCTACTTAAGGAAATCCGTAAAGCAACATTTGATTCGCGGATCCAGTTTGTTGGTTACAGACGCTCTCAGCTCTTTGTCCCAAATTCGGGGTTTCCAGAAGAGATCTATTCAGTGCACCAGCAACGAGTAATTTCTGTTTCTGTCAAAGGACAAGATTTCAAGGATTTGAACTATTCAGCAATTGACATTCGTTTGCCGAAGATAAAGGTATACAATAAATGATGCAAAGTAAGTCATGCAATTTTCCAGTTGTTGTTTTATTGAATGGAGTTATTTCAGCGTTTAATCTCTATGAAGACAAAGCTTTCTTATTTACTTACCATTTTTATATTTCTGAATGGAGTTATTTCAAATTTCAATCTCTATGAATACAAAACTCTCTTATTTACTTACAAATTTTGTATTATTGCATGGAGTTATTTCAGCTATTAATCTTCATGAAGACATAGCTGTCTTGTTTACTTATCGTTTGTGTATTTTTGAACGGAGTTATTTCAACCATTAATCTCTATAATAGCACAGTTTTCTCATTTACTTAACATTGTTGCTTTATTGAATGCAGTTGTTTTAAACGTTAGTCTCTATGAAGACACAATTTTTTTTATTTACTTACCGTTTTTGTACTTCTGAATGCAGTTATTTCAACCATTTATGGAGAAAATGCTTTCTTATTTACTTTTTTTGACCTGTTTCTGCTTCCTGTGCCGTAAAGCACCATGAAAAACGGTTCTTCAGTTCTTGTGCCAGGAGTTTTGATTTATATCTTCAGGATTTCTTTAACAATTTTTATCCACCTTTCTCAGTGCGTTCTTTTGTTCGGCAGAATGATTCACACATTTTAATTTTCTGTTTCTTTTTATGGCTGATGCATTGTGTTGTTTTCATCAACTTCCTAATTTCCTCGCTTCCCCTCCTGTCTGCTATGCTGACATTTGTAGATTTTATAAAACATCCCATCTCCAATATTCTGATATTTCTATCTTGTGTTCTAGGTTGTCACCCTTTTTGATGAGTCACTTGAGCTCCAGACGTAATTTTACCTGGTTGGTGCATGCAGGAGGATCTCACTATGGACCCCATGGCATGCAGGGGAAGCTGAGAAGTGGCTCTGTGATGGACGTTACGATTCATTTGGAGAGCTCAGAACCAGAGCACAGTATTTTAGCTCTGCATATTTGGAGAGCCACTTTGGATGGCGGGGAATGCACAATATGCCAACTTCTTCTTACTCCTAGCTTGGGACCAAATGTGATGATCCTTTAAATGCAAGCCAACCTGGAGAAACTGGAACCCATGACGTCAATTCAACATGTCTTGGAAAGGCAGAAAAGCCACACAAAAACCTTGATCTACAGTGTAGATAATACCAATGAGTCTTCAATGTGGTATTGGCTGCAAAAGAGCGAAAAACTCAGCTGTTCTAGTTAAACAACAACATTTATAGTAACTCGTTGATATGAATATATTATTTTTTAGCGGTTTCCGTGAAGATGTATGGGTGCCACAGCAGCTGAGTATTTTGGTAAGCGGCTGCGTTAGGTTTAAGATATATGACAGCTAGGCTTTTGCGGCAAAGGTACCTGGTTCGAAACACCGTTCCAGTCTACTCAGCTGTAAATTGGTACATCATTCTGCTCTTGAGTTAAGGAAGCAAAGGCAGCGAGGAAGAGAACTGATTACCTCACATCTCGAAGCTGGACCTAGTATAGTATAGTCTTTAACACTTCACTTTCTAGGGAAGAATATTTTGTGAGCAGTATCTGATATGGGACTACATTTAACTGTTATTACTACTTTTTTCTTCTCAGCCTAAAGAAAACCACACATGTGTATTCTGGGATCATCAAAGTAAGAACTAGTTTGTTTTACGTTTATCTTTGTATGTTGAATGTATCTGTTGTAGAAGTGTACACTGATGTACAGTGTTTCAAGCGTCCGATTGACAGAGTGGTTATAGCGATGGTGTCTCACGGCAAAGGCGCCAGGTTCAAATAACGGTACCGGCATGCTCCAGTCTACCCATCTGTAAATGGTTACCTGACTTTGAGTTTGGGAAGGAAAAGGCAGCGAGGAAAAGGAACTGGTCACTCCCACCTCTCTATGCTGAACCTAGAATGATGAAGTCTCTAACACTTCAATCCCTTCGGCAGTATATGCTATGGGACTACCTTATTGTACAATAATTCAGCTGTTCTTCATCATTGTGATAACCTACTAAGGTGCTTTCAAAATTGCAATACTTTTCTATTCTATTTTCGGGAGAGTACATATAAGGGAATCAATACAATTATTGTTTAATTTTCAACCACATCTGTGGTTGAAAGTTAATGTACTCTCTCAAAAATAGAAAACTGCGCAAATGACGGAGTGCATGATGTGACTGACCGACCGACCGAAGTACTTACGGCGGGAATTATGGTAGTGGACATATATATATATATATATATATATATATATATATATATATATATATATATATATATATATATATATATATATATATATATAAAGTGTCCGCTACTCTGAGCTGTCAAAGTGTTTTAAATACTGAAACATATGATGATATTATGCCAGCTTTACACATCACACGCCCTAAAAACCAGCTCACATTATCTCCTCCACTAACATGTAAATGTCATTTTAATATAGTTTATACTTTGTGTGTCCCGTTAAGTCTAAGTCTTAGGTAAAACAATCATGACTATTGGTGTTTCTTTCAGATTCGAACTGGTCGGCAGAAGGCGTGTTTGTGCTGGCCAATGACGTCAACAGCGTGACATGTGGAACTTATCATCTGACGAGTTTTGCTGCTATTTTGGTGAGGGCTTTGTGAAAGAAAGAAATTTGCATCAACTGAAATATAAAATCATTCATGCCGTATGATTCTGAAACGTGGAGAGCAAGAAAAACAGCAGCCAAGAAGTTAGCGATTTTCTTAAATCGTAAAATCATCATCTCAACCCGTAACCCGTCATGAATCGTAGGGGTGCCCTGGTGGAAAAATCAGCAGACAGGGTCCTCCACTGCTCTCTATCCTCAGCAATGCGTACAAGTGTGGAAAAACAGTGCCCTGCCCGTTCTTTGATGTTATCAGCCCAGGATTTTCTTTGCCTTCCTCTTCTCCGTTTACCTTCGACTGTTACCTGGAGGATCGTTTTCGAAAGGGAGTCATACGAGTTACATGCCCAAACCAGGCAAGCTTTCGACGTTTCACTACTGACAAAAGTGGTTCTTCGTAGCCTGCATACGTGTTTATTTTCTCTTTAACATAGTCATTTGTTTTGTGCTTTTTATAGCAAATGCGCAAAATTCTTCTATAACATTTATACTCGAAAGCCTGAATCCTTCGCTCCGTATCTGCAGTGAGTGTCCAGCCCTCACATCCATACAAGAGAATAGATAATACAAGTGATTTGTATAATTTGATCTTCACAGGAAAACTGATGTTAATTTTCCAGATCACATTCAGCCTTGTCATGTAAACTGAGGCCATCTCGAGTCTTGTCTTGATTTCTTTACTTGATCTTCCATCACTGCATATAGTGGACCCGAGATATTTAAAGGTGTTAACTTCTTCTAACGTTTGCCAATTTAACGTAATGTTGGTCAGAACATGTTTCTTATGGCTATTCACCAATATCTTGCTTTTTTCTATATTAATTTCCATCCCATACGTTCTTGTTACTTTCTCCAATCTAGAAGTAAGGTCTCGAAGTTCTGATTCTGTTCCAGCTATAAGATCGATATCATCAGCAAGACGTAGATTGCAAAGAGGTCGGCTTCCAATCCATATGGCTGTTTTATAATCGTAGAGAGCCTCCTGCATAATATGTTCTAGATATATTAAAGAGCATTGGGGACAGGATTCATCCCTGACGAACTCCTAAATTGTTTTGAAAAATGCTCCAATGTTATTGCTTGCAAAAACAGCACTGCTTGCGTCCTTGAATAGTGCTTCAATGATATATATGATGTTGATATCAAAATTGAATTTTCTCATTATTTGCCATAAGCGTTCATGCCAGTCTCGATCGAAGGCTTTTGTGAAATCGATGAAGTTATGGTATAAATCGCGTTGATGCTGGAGATGTTTTTCGATCAGTAATCTAATATTGAAGATTTGTTCTGAGGTACTTCTTTTTGGTCTAAAGCCAGCCTGTTCCTCGGACAAGATGTCTTCTGATTTCTGTTTTATTCTGTTCAAAAGTATCCTTAACATCACTTTACTTGGATGACTAATAAGTCTAATGTTTTTTTTAATTCTTGCACATTTTAGATTTCCTTTCTTTGGAATCGGTATTACTAATGACAGCGTCCACTCTTTTGGCCATTTTTTTTTTTTTGTACTCCATATCTTCTGGCAAATTGTTGTCATGATTTTTACTATATCTGGTCCTCCATAATTCAAGAGCTCTGCTGGGATATTATCCACACCCGGTGACTTCCCTCCTTTCATCGAACATATAGCCTCTTCCACTTCTTCCCGTAATATTGCTGCATTTCCGAGTTCCCTGTTTTCACACTTAATGTTGTTTAATATGCTATAGTCAGTGTCGAGTTTACAGTTATATAATTCTTTACAATATTCTGTCCACCTTCTCATTACAGCTGTTGTTTCATTGAGCAGAGCCCCATTGCTATCTTCTATGACAGATATCCTGGGCTGTTGGGGTTTTGATAGTCTTCTTAATGTGTCGAAAGCTGCCTTGCTGTTAACATTTATTAGCCCTGTATTAATGGACTCACATTGATCAGCTACCCATTTTTCTTTGGCCTGTTTCATGTTCTTTCTAATATTTTTATTCACCATACTGTATTGCCATGCTGCTTCAAGAACCTCTTTCTTAACTTTTTTCATTTCCCGCCGTGTATCACATAACTTCAGAATGTCATCTGTAACTTATGTAGAATAGAAGGATTTAAATGGTGCGACAATGTCACCAGCGTGAAACTGATAACTGAAACCACACAAGTACACAAGGAGCCGCGGTAGCTCAGTGGTTAGTGCACTGGCTTCCTAACTCGGTGGTCCATGGTTCGATCCCCAGTTGAGGTGGGATTTTTTAGACTACAATCGGTTCCGGGGTCAAATCAGCCTCATGACTTGGGTACCAGAGCAACTTCTGTGAAGATTAAGGCAGCCGTTTTGATGCTGACCACATCACCCCTAGTGTGCCGATGGTCAAGAAAATATGGGCCTAACACCATATTCCCAATATGCCTCAATACGCATGTTACGGGATCCTGATCCTTTACCTTTACACAAGCACTAGTGGCATAAGAAATGAGAAGAACGCGCTGGAGATAAATTGAATACACACTTAGGAAACCTGTTGATAGCATTACCAGACAGCTCTGTTTTCGGAATCATCAGAGAATGAGAGGCAGGAGTAGACCAAAACAAAAACATACACGGAGAAAAGAACTGTAGAGAGAAATAAAAATGTTGAAAACATGGAAAGTACTTGGTCTGATGGCACGCGGTAGAAGGCATCTGTTTGTTGAAGGTCTATGACCCTTAGGAAGCTAAACTCCCTCCTATTCTATATTATATGTATATATGTGCATGTGTCTGAGCATATATATATATATATATATATATATATATATATATATATATATATATATATATATATATATATATATATATATATATATATATATATATATATATATATATATACAATTTATTTTATTTTTTATTTATTTTTTTGGTGTATTGATTTTATTATTTTTTATAATTAATTTTTTTTTATTTTTCACTGTTTTCCAGTCCCTGTTTTCATTATTTATTTTTTTTGCTTTATGTACTGTCCACTTCCGCTTTCCCGTTTTGCGGCAGCCATCTTTGCTCCATCATGTGACAAAACTTAAGGGAATTTTGTTTCCATTATGTCTATAGTTTCATGTTCTCCACTTAATTCTCTCTTTCTTTTCCTTCTGTCTCTTGTTTGTCTGTCCCTGACGAAGGCCTTGTGACCGCAGCGTAGGTTTTTCTTGTCCTTTCTCTTTGTAAGACGTATTACTATTTGTGTGTGTTTGTAAATTTTTTTTTTCCAACCGTTTTAGGAAGCTAAAGGGTATTGATTGATTGATTGATTGATTGATTGATTGATTGATTGATGTATATGCATGTCCCTTGTAGTTCTTCGTGGTCTCGGATGAGACAGTAACGAATGGGATCACTGCTTGCTCAAACAATCGTAAAAGGCAACAAATAAGACAATTTGAACGGGGCTGGCACATGTAAACTCACTGCTACAGAAACAAATACCCCATAGCCAATGAATGCTTGACACAGGCTTCTATGCAAGGGGAACATCTGACAAGTTGACTCTTTCTCAATAAGAAGGGAAGAGGAAAAGAATGCATTTATATGCTTATTAGTCTTTTTTTTTTGGCTTATTTAATGCTTATTATTATTGTCACTTTTTTTACTACTGAAAAAGCGTGGAGTCACACTGCAGTTTTTGCAGTTTGAAGCTTGGTCGTTTTAAAATTCTATATACCATGGGGATTCAGGAAAAAGGGATTGTCTGGTAATGCTAGCAACAGGTTTTCTCAATATGTATCCTATCCATCTCTAGCGTCTTCTTCTTGTTTGTTGTTTCACTGGAGTTTGTATAGTTCTTGTCTGTTACAGATGGAGTTATCTTCTTGCAGTAATTAGTTGAACATAGAACGAAGATCATCTAAGGTACATGCATCGTACTAATAACACGAATGGAGACGGGTGAGATTATACATGACATCAATGGTTGAAGAACTGAAGTCGTCAGGTGGAGGGTCCACAAAATATCCTTGTTATCACGAACTCCTCGCTAAGTTCTGGTTCATCTTAGTTAAAATAGTGGCGGCCTTCGAAGAATATAATATGCCACTTGTAGCTCTTCCTCCGCAATATTAGGAGCTTGAATAAAATACGTCTTACCATGAAGACCACAGATAACGAAAGGCCAAGAATCTTAGCCGTTAGCATAAATTAGTGCAGAATGCGTTACGTCATTAACAACTGGTTACGTATTAAATAAGTAGCGTTCAATATACGTGAAAACCCGTGCAAAAACATGATTTAACACAGAGAAACATATTACCGCAAAATTAACTGGTAATAGCCTATGAGTGTTCATGATCCAAAATACATGAATATTCTTTCTTTAACATTGTCACCAGTTCCCTATTAGTGATCTTGTCATACCACTGCAATTCTTTGATTATACTCAAACTTCCATTTAGGAAGGTATGTTGCTTTTTGGTTGTTTTTTTTTTAACACATGGTAAAGAGAACTGGAGTCTGACATAGAGGGAATAAAGAAGACATGAACGACCTTGACCTGATGGCACAGAACAAGATGGCGTACTTTGTTTGTTGAAGGCTTATGCTTCTTAGGGAGTTAAAAGGGGGAAGAAGAAGACGTGTAAAGCTTGTACTAGATGATTGTCATTTTCTTTTGCATGGTTGGCTTGTCTAGCAATTTCATTTAACGTGACGAGGTTACTAGCCATATGTACGTACAACTCTCATTATTAACATTTTGTGACATGCTTAGAAACGTTCAGTGCACATATTCTGTGCTGAATATCGAGACCCAGAATCCACAATGGCGCATACATACCTAGAGGTATACATATACAGTAGAACTCCATTTATCCGAACCCCATGGGACCGAGCATCGTTCGGATAATCAAATGTTCGGATAATTGGATTACATGATGTATCGAGTACATGTACACATATTTCTAAAAATAATTAACAATCACAAGGAAAATACACTATAAAACATATTTACTTGTACTGTAATAATAATACCCACACTGTATTAGATCACTGTATCACCAAAATCTTTCATTACACTGCAGTGCATGTACTACTTGTATTAATTATTTTTGTTAATGTAGTGAAATCTGTGAGGACTAACGCTAAATTCCACAGCACGTTCAATTTGCATACCGAAGTAAGGGCCTAAACGATTTGCCGCGGTTTAACATTAATACCATGACGGGCGTTCGAAAGACCCCCTTTTTCTCGACCCGCGTTCTGGACATATATTCACACGCTGGTTTTAGCAGACGATATATATACACACACGCAATGTGACGTGGCGCCGTAAGGTTAACGTCCGATAAGGTAGTTTAAAATAAAAGGAAAAATTAAGGTTAATGTCCGATAAGGAGTATTTAAAACTATTAAGAAATAAAGAAGTTGGACAGAAGACAGATAGACTTGAAAATCTTTCTCAGTTTCGCCCGTAGGTAGGTGGGGTAAACGTAGGTAGGTGGGGTAAACGGGGAAGGAGTCCTTAATTTGAATATTTGAGGTCAGTTTTATTTGAAAAGGAACGCTATTCATTAAACAGTCTCTGATTGGCTGTAGTGTACTAGACTAAACGGTTGTATAAAACCAATTAGTAGTTGGTATTCGGGGCCACTTGTTAACTAAAATTTATACACTAAAGAAGTTGTTTTAAGACAAGGCAAGAGTACTGTCTTGGTTGCTAATTCTGCACAAGCAGCGATTTGGATTATGCCATATACCGCAATATTCAACTGTTTAGTGTGTAGATTTCTTTGATTGCGGTAAATATTGAAACCTTTATATTAACATTTATATTGTCATTTTTATCATTATTATGTATGCATTATTGAATTTGTATGAACCTTAAAGGGGAAACATTTATCTGGAGGGAAGCTAACATTAAACTCTGTGTTGTTTCACAGCGTTGTTAGGAACTGTATTAACCTGGTATAGAAAAGCCAGACAGGCTTTCGGCCATATGGGGAGAAAAGAAAATTAAATATTTATGATGAAAAGAAAAATGTTGTGTTATGACATAAGACCAGGAAGATCACTGGCCGTCTTCTTCAGCAAGTCACCGTGATTGTACATGACTTGATAGTATTAATGTAAAATGTTTCCTTTATCAAGGAAAATGTCAAACGGTGGTTTGAAAGTTATTTATCCAGAAGGGGGTACCAACCAAATTGAGAACGTTAACTAATTGTTTAGTTACCATACTGATGTCTGATGATATTGCCATGTTAAAATAATGAAAGAGAGAGATTATTAGATGCTGAGTGGGACACATTTGTATTGTTCCAGAGTTTCATCTACGAGTGAAAGTGAGCCCAGGTGACCTAACACCTGTCCTTAAAGTATGCAGTGAGGCCTAACTACTGAGTGCCTACACAGTGATTCACCTATAGAAGCAGAAGCGTATCTTGGCAGTGGAGGCTGGCGTTTTATACAGACTTCAACCAGCCTGGTTCCAGAGACCTCAGATAAGACTTGTCTGGGAAATTGATATCACAAACACTCCACTCTCTCAGTTTTCACTAGAGTATCAGACAGTGAGGAACAAAAACGTTCAATAAACTTGTACCCTTTTCTAGGAGCAAGAAATACTTGACATTTTCCCAGCTTGAAACATAATAGTAATTGTGGGATAACACCGACTCAAGGACAGTTGTAAAATAATTGGTTGTAAATAATTTCATTATCATGTTGAGTTGATTATTCCTGTGTCAGAAGAATAACTAGATACAGGAAAATAAATTATAAAAAAATAAGTTACATTCCAAACTTTACTCAGTGACTTGTTTAATCATTGTTTATTAGTAATAGGTGTAGTTGTTGTCTTGTTCATACATTTCATCCCATTGCATATACCCTAGACACTTGCTAGACAACATACACACACCAATACACTTCAGTAGGGGAAGATATATAATCGGGTGAGGTCGTGGTGGAAGCAGACAAGTACCCTGTAAACTTATTTATATTTAATAAACCTCAGGGACTTGCATAGCTGACCTCACACCAGATACCATTAATATAATATTGAAACCAATAATAACAACTAATTCACCACATAAATTGGGACGCTCTTCCGGGATTTAAAGGTTCTTAGTACCCTACATTAAGTGAGTCACTAGTCCCAGTATTTGTAAAATATAATAGTAAAAATAATCTGAGAGTGGTTTGAGATATCATTGCCCTTTGTCTTGTGTTTAGAGTTGATTAATTAGTTAAGGTAGTGGATAGTATTTCATATTGTTAACTATAACATGGCGGATATGGCCAAATACAGATCTGCTGCTGTGCAGACTGCAAAGGAAATGAATTTAGATGGGCAGGCTCTGATTCAGTATGTGACATCAGAGTGCGATAAGTATATGGAAAGGGAAGATAAGAGATTAGCTGAGGAGAAGAGAATTATGTTAGAGGATGCTAGGGAGCTTAAGAAATTAGAGGCTGATAGGGAGGCTGAGATCAAGAGGCTGCAGTTGGAGGAGAAGAAGCTTGAGGTTGAGGCCAGGAAAGAAGAAAAGAGGTTGGAGGCTGCCAAAGAGGAGAAGAGATTACAGATGGAGGCTGAGAAAGAAGAGAAACGGTTACAAAGGGAACATGAGTTGCTACTAAGGGAGTTGGAGTTACAAGGCCATGCTCCTGATAATGGAAGTAGCTCATCCACCTCCGACTCTGCTGCAAGCCAAGTTGCCTCAACATCAGCCATGGGGTTTCATTTGGACCCCTTTGTAGAAAAAGAGGATGATATTGAATCATTCCTCTCTAGATTTGAGGCATTAGCTACTATGTATGGGCTAGAGAAAGAGAGATGGAGTATGAAGGTATCTCAGGGGCTTAGGGGAACCTCTTATGAGGTCTTCGCCAAACTGAGCAAGGATGATCAAGATGACTACGACATTCTTAAGCAAGCTCTTCTAGTTAGATATGAGAAAAACAGTGAATTTTACAGAAAGAAATTTAGGGATGCAAAACTGTTGACTGGAGAGACTTACCACCAGTTCTCTGCTCGCCTGGAGACATACCTGGAGAAATGGACTGCTCTGGGGAAAACCCAAGATTTAAAGGAAATGATTATGACTGAGCAGTTAAGAGAGTCCATGGCTCCAGACCTGAGAAAATTTCTCACGGAACAGGGTGCTGAGAGGCTAGGGGAGATCGTAAATGTGGCTGAGAGATATCAGGCAGCCCAGTCTGAGATAGCAAGTTTAAAGAAGAAGCCTATAGACCATGATAAAGCTCCACCAAACCAAAACCAACCTACCTATGAACACAGAGATAAGTTTAATAAGGGTAAAGCCTATTATGATAAGCTAAGTTTTGACCAACGAGATAGAAACTCGCATTTCAGAGAAAGGAGACCCTACAAACCAGAAGGGAAATATTGTAAAGTTTGTAGGATGAATAATCATAATACTATTGACTGTGGTAGGAAAGTTCCTCCATATCACGCGGCATGCATGATAACAGTGGACAAGGGGAGGAAGAAACTGACAGAGAATCATATTAATCTTCAACATCCCCCCATCTGTGAAGAAGTGACATGTAATGGTGCCAAGGTTAGGTGCCTTTACGATTCAGGTTTAGAATATGACTCAGTTGTGAGTGCAACCCTAGTGCACCCTGAACAGTACACCACAGAGAAAGTGGAGCTACAAGGGGCCGTAAAGGGAATAGACACAATGACACTTCCAGTAGCCGAGATCAATGTAGAGACAAGGTACGTGGAAGGAGTGATCAGAGCAGCCGTGTGTGACGACCCTAATTACCCGCTGGTGTTAGGAAGTAAATATGTTTTTCTAGGAAGCCCGGTAAAACCTGTGGTAATGGCCACGCTTCAGGTTAGGTCGACCCCTAGTAGAACGGAGGAGGAACCACCACTAGTTTATTCTCATAAGCAGATGAGAAAGGCCCAGGCAAAGGATAAAACATTAAAACCTTGCTTTGACAAATTGCCAACAAGCCATGCACACCCTAAGAAAGGACAATTTTATTTGAAGGAGGGACTGCTCTTCAGGAAGGCTAGAGCAGGATCCAAAGAACAGGGACAGTTGGTATTGCCAATTCCCTACAGGGAAAAAGTGATGGCACAAGCTCATGTTGTACCCGACGGTGGACACCAGAGGAATGGAACCACACGTCAAAGGACATCGGAAAAATATTACTGGCCCCAAGTAGCTGCTGATATTGCACAATTTGTGGGGGCCTGTGAAAAATGTAGCAAGGTACATTCCCCAAGTTGGGAAAATCATAATCAGATGCCAGCCAAGCATTCTGAAACATATGGGCTTAAAAATAACAAGGAAAATAATAAGGTTGACATAGAGGATAGGTATCCACCTTCCCACCAACAGTTTTCACCGAAAATATTTAGATTAGCAACTCTGAGAAGGACATCCAGAGAAAATAGAAACTCAGACCAGTCAACCCAGGCTCAGTTTGAAGCCGCAGTTAGGGAACTGGCTGAAATTAATATTGAAGATAATCCGCCAGATTTGAACCCGAAACAAAATGTTAGAAGAAAAGTGGGGAGTGGACGAGTGAGCAATTCGGAAAATGCTCACAGCGCTTCACAATATGGCTATTAATTTAGCATGAAAAGGGCACTGGTGACATTGGTAGTCACCCGACCCTACACCGTCTAAGGGAAAGTATTGGTCGGACCCTGGATGGAGATCATCCACACATATTATAGCAAAGATAAGGGAGAATTGATTTCTGAGGCAGAAACTCATTTCCCCACATATTATCTTATTTCACCAAATTGTCGGTAGGCGGAGAATATAGTTGGTGAATATGGCCTCCATTTGAGTGGCACAATATAGAATATTATTAGAAGGGTGTTTCCACATTCAATCAAGCCTGAGATCAGACCAATTGTTGGTTGTGAACATTTCGGAGGAGCAGAGTGCCTCCATTGTTGCCTTTTTGAATTGAGGATAGTCCGAGTGTTTATTAAGGCTGATCAGGAAATTATTGGATCCCCTACACAACTCAGATATCACCATATAGATCAACTCCTCATAACGTACAATTTGAGGAACATCTAATATTCTCGAGACATGTAATTGAGCAGACTCAGAGAAGAGAAATGGTGAATACTGATTGCTAAGCAGCATTAACACAAGCAGTAACACTTGCAGCTGTTCAGTAACATAACTGAAATAGATTCTTGGATTGCAGAGATCTGAGGCAGCTTTCTTAAGTTGTGCTTACTTTGAATGACCCCACTGCAGAAATCCATGAAAACACAAGGGCAGGAAAAGCCTAGGGAATAGTACTTTGGTTACGCTAATTGTCTCACAGATAATAACTTGCAGTGAATGCATGTTTTAGGAAAGGAGGTGTGTAGTGAAATCTGTGAAGACTAACGCTAAATTCCACAGCACGTTCAATTTGCATACCGAAGTAAGGGCCTAAACGATTTGCCGCGGTTTAACATTAATACCATGACGGGCGTTCGAAAGACCCCCTTTTTCTCGACCCGCGTTCTGGACATATATTCACACGCTGGTTTTAGCAGACGATATATATACACACACGCAATGTGACGTGGCGCCGTAAGGTTAACGTCCGATAAGGTAGTTTAAAATAAAAGGAAAAATTAAGGTTAATGTCCGATAAGGAGTATTTAAAACTATTAAGAAATAAAGAAGTTGGACAGAAGACAGATAGACTTGAAAATCTTTCTCAGTTTCGCCCGTAGGTAGGTGGGGTAAACGTAGGTAGGTGGGGTAAACGGGGAAGGAGTCCTTAATTTGAATATTTGAGGTCAGTTTTATTTGAAAAGGAACGCTATTCATTAAACAGTCTCTGATTGGCTGTAGTGTACTAGACTAAACGGTTGTATAAAACCAATTAGTAGTTGGTATTCGGGGCCACTTGTTAACTAAAATTTATACACTAAAGAAGTTGTTTTAAGACAAGGCAAGAGTACTGTCTTGGTTGCTAATTCTGCACAAGCAGCGATTTGGATTATGCCATATACCGCAATATTCAACTGTTTAGTGTGTAGATTTCTTTGATTGCGGTAAATATTGAAACCTTTATATTAACATTTATATTGTCATTTTTATCATTATTATGTATGCATTATTGAATTTGTATGAACCTTAAAGGGGAAACATTTATCTGGAGGGAAGCTAACATTAAACTCTGTGTTGTTTCACAGCGTTGTTAGGAACTGTATTAACCTGGTATAGAAAAGCCAGACAGGCTTTCGGCCATATGGGGAGAAAAGAAAATTAAATATTTATGATGAAAAGAAAAATGTTGTGTTATGACATAAGACCAGGAAGATCACTGGCCGTCTTCTTCAGCAAGTCACCGTGATTGTACATGACTTGATAGTATTAATGTAAAATGTTTCCTTTATCAAGGAAAATGTCAAACGGTGGTTTGAAAGTTATTTATCCAGAAGGGGGTACCAACCAAATTGAGAACGTTAACTAATTGTTTAGTTACCATACTGGTGTCTGATGATATTGCCATGTTAGAATAATGAAAGAGAGAGATTATTAGATGCTGAGTGGGACACATTTGTATTGTTCCAGAGTTTCATCTACGAGTGAAAGTGAGCCCAGGTGACCTAACACCTGTCCTTAAAGTATGCAGTGAGGCCTAACTACTGAGTGCCTACACAGTGATTCACCTATAGAAGCAGAAGCGTATCTTGGCAGTGGAGGCTGGCGTTTTATACAGACTTCAACCAGCCTGGTTCCAGAGACCTCAGATAAGACTTGTCTGGGAAATTGATATCACAAACACTCCACTCTCTCAGTTTTCACTAGAGTATCAGACAGTGAGGAACAAAAACGTTCAATAAACTTGTACCCTTTTCTAGGAGCAAGAAATACTTGACATTTTCCCAGCTTGAAACATAATAGTAATTGTGGGATAACACCGACTCAAGGACAGTTGTAAAATAATTGGTTGTAAATAATTTCATTATCATGTTGAGTTGATTATTCCTGTGTCAGAAGAATAACTAGATACAGGAAAATAAATTATAAAAAAATAAGTTACATTCCAAACTTTACTCAGTGACTTGTTTAATCATTGTTTATTAGTAATAGGTGTAGTTGTTGTCTTGTTCATACATTTCATCCCATTGCATATACCCTAGACACTTGCTAGACAACATACACACACCAATACACTTCAGTAGGGGAAGATATATAATCGGGTGAGGTCGTGGTGGAAGCAGACAAGTACCCTGTAAACTTATTTATATTTAATAAACCTCAGGGACTTGCATAGCTGACTTCACACCAGATACCATTAATATAATATTGAAACCAATAATAACAACTAATTCACCACAGTTAAGAAAGAGAAATGTTTTCAAAATAACATTACAAACAATTCAAAACCAGGCGCAACTTACGTATACATGTACTTGCACAGATGTAGCCCACTATTTAAAATAATGAGGAATCCTCTTTTGCGCCAAACTGGATAGTCTGCTTTTGGCTGCTAAGTCCCGCATTCTCTTCAACAGCAGAAGCTGTGTAGGACAGCTGTCATCTTCTTGCTCGTACCAAGCCATCGCTGTTTCTAGTGCTATAAAGGCCTCTTCAGGACTTGGTCGACGTTTTGGGTTTTCTTCATAATCTACAAGTACATCATGTACTTCTGAGGAGTCTTCATCATCGGTCACTACATGTATTTGGTTTTCTTCTTGCACAAAAGACAAAATTTCTTCGTCATTCAAAAACTGAAAACCAGAATCATTATCATCTTCTAGCCACATGTGTGCATCATCTTTGTCACAGTCCGAAAATCCGGGCATTGCTTGAAACAGTTCCACAACTTCATTTATACAATCATCATTTGTGTCCACTGCAGTAGTTTCATTTCCTCCTTTTTTCCCAAGCAATCTATTCCAAGCCTTGTTGAGATTATCTTGTGACAGGGTGGTCCAAGCATCAGCTTACATATAGCAGCAGTCTTTGAGATTAAGCTTTTTTTGAAAACGCCACCACACTTTCTTCATCTTCAGCCAACAATAAACGACGCAGGACTTCCTTCTTGTACATCTTTTTAAGCTTTGCTATAACACCCTGATCCATTGGTTGAATCAGTGCTGTTACATTGGGAAGCAGAAAAATTACTTTAAAATTTGCATCAACTGCATTCAATGTATCCGTCTCTGGATGAGATGGTGCATTGTCCAGTAGAAGAATTACTTTTCCAGTTTTCTTTTCTTGTTCTTTCAACCTCTTCACATTTGGGATGAACTGATTTGTATACCAATCAAGAAATATTTCACTATTCATCCAAGCACTCTTCTGTGCTTTGTAGCACAATAGGAGACATGTCACATTTTTTAAACAACGTGTTTTTTTGGCTTTGCCGATCATTAGCACCGGTAAACGATGACTTCCACTGGCATTCGCGGCTACCAAAATTGTTACTCTCTCTTTGCACTTTTTAAACCCAGGGGCAGCTGCTTCGCGCTGAGATGCAAGTGATTTTTGAGGCAATGATTTCCAGTATAAGCCAGTCTCATCGGCATTATACACATCATCGAGTAAATAACCTTCTTCTTCCAAAAAAGCCAAGAATGTTTCTTTAAAATTTTCAGCGGCAGTTGCATCGCTAGATGAAGATTCCCCTTGAATCTCCAATTCTCGTATGCCATGACGAGATTTAAAGTTTCTTAACCATCCCTGGCTAGCCTTAAAGTCAGGAGGACCGTCAAGTTGACTGTTGAACTGAAGTGCCTTTTCACACAATAGAGAGCCAGAGATAGGTTCCCCTTTGCTTCTTCTTTGCACAAACCATATATACAAAGCCTCTTCCAATTTCAAATCTTTCGCATTTCTCATGGTTTTATGTTTCTTCGACCCATTTTCACTATCCAATTTCGATGCAAAACTCATAATTTTATCCTTGTTACTTTTGATGTCAGAGACGGTAGCTTTCTTAACATTGAAAATCCTCGCAAATGAAGACACAGTTTCACCTTTTCCTAGTCTCTTGATAATTTCTGTTTTCGTTTCAATTGACAAAACATTGCGGTTCCTTTTATATGCTTTAGGCCTACTGGAAGATGCCAGGTCGCACAGAGAAATACGTGTACACCAAAATTATTCTGCTGTAGTAGCAGACACAATTATTTTAAGTTGAACTGTCTGTTTAGCCAGTGTTCTGCCTAGAACTCACACGTACACTGGATTGGTAAACCAGATATTAACGGACTTTATGATCTAACTGACTTCATGTACGTAAGCGACCGTCCATTAGCCCATCTCATTGTCTACAAATTGTTCGCACACATTTGAAGCTTGCCGCATCAAAAGATTCAGAACTGTAGTCTAACGTGACTGGTGGAGACTGATTTTTTTTTTTTTTCTGGAAAAAGTGTTCGGATAATTGGATGTTCGGATAATTGGGGTTCGGATAAATGGAGTTCTACTGTATATATATACTGTAAGGTAAAAAAGGTAAAGGATCCCGCTACACGCCCATTGAGGCACATTGGGAATATGGGCCCATATTTTCTTGACCATCGGAACACTAAGGGTGATGTGGTCGCCGACCGTCTTAACCTTCCCAGAGTTGCTCTGGAACCCAATTCATGAGGCTGGGTTTGCGGTCTAAAAAATCCCACCTCAATTGGGGATCGAACCATGGGCCACTGAGCTAAGAAGCTAATGCGCTAACCACTGGCTTCCGCGGAATTGATGCGCATTTAATACTGGTAATCGCAACTTTATTTTATTTGTTAAGTCACATAATCTACACAAGGTACATGCATATACTACTGTGTCTTTTATTCTACAATACTATGTATTTACATAGTTTTCACTAGATATCGGCCCTAACCACGTATGTCAATGCAAATATTGGTACAAGCATGCACACAACAAACGCTCAGACATACCCATACACACAAACACACATATATACACAAGATAGGAAACTCTACACAGAGCGATACAACGGGAGACAATCTGATCATCAGAGAATTCCCCGTCGATCACATGTTTCGGCCCCTTAATCTGCTTTACACTTCCATGTCATGACTCCGAAGTGTCAGCTTTCCTGTTGTCTTGTGCAGATAATTTAACCCACTCCACCTTGATCGCAGCTTTCAACTTCACTCTTGTTTTTCTTCCAGCTGGAGGCAATAGTGAAAGTAACATGTTGAAAATAAATTACTGTCCTGAATGCCATAGCCCGTTGCGGTTGTTCCACAGCCAGCACGGTGCCCTTTCCGCAGTTTCACTGAGTCTCTTAAGTACCCTTGATCTTGACTGTTCTTTCAAACCCAACAGTTTCAGTGATCGTACACTGAGGCAGCCACTAGACCACTTGCACTTCCCTCAATAGCTATGACATATGCATTCTTCTCTTCTTCTTTGGTCCATAACCACCAACCGTCCAAGCAGTCAGCGGCCATCACGCCTGGTGGCGTCTTGTAGGGCAGCAACAAATTGATTCCACTTTGCTCGGTCGGCGGCCATCCTTCGTACAGTGCCCCAGCTGTGGTTCATTCTTTGCATTTCAGCTTCCACATTTCTCCGCCAAGTTGTTCTTTCGCTTTCCCTCGGGGGTCCTTAGCATAGCTGCTCTTGTGATGGCATCGGGGTCCTCTCTGAGGACGTGGCCAACCCAACTCCAGCGTCTGCCAGCTATGATGGTGTGCATGTCCTCCTGGTTACTCCGAATAAGTAGTTCTTGGTTGCTGATGGTGTTTGGCCAAAAGATTCGGATAATTTTCTTTAGTCATATTGTGGAAGGAGGACAGTTTCAACATTTCCTTCTCTGCCACTCTCCAACATTCCGCACCACAGAGAAGCACAGAAAGCACACAGTTCTCATACAGTCTTAATTTGGTGTTTGTGCTGTACTGGGAAGACTTCCAAATGTTGTTGAGAACAGCAAAGGCTGTTCTCGCTTTATTCATTCTGTTGTTAATGTCCTTGCTTGTTCCGCCGTCAGGTGTTACTATACTATGCATCCTAGGTAAGTAAATGTGTCTGTCTGTTCTAACTTCTGGTTCCTTACTGTTATTGGCTCAGGATTTCCCACATTTAGTGTCATGACCTCTGTCTTCTTCAAATTGATGTTCAGGCCAACCTGCTGGCCATACTTATTCAGTCTATTGGTTTTGTCTTGAATGTGTTGATGTCAGTGCGCGATTCAAGACAGACCCTGGGCTGGCGGCAGAACTATTTGAACCACTGTTTGCACAGCTCTGAAAAGCTGAGACAACACCAACAGAGTGGAGTAGGGGAATGGTTGTCTGATTGCCCAGGGGGGGGTGACCTTGCAGACTGCGGCGGCTGGAGAGAAGTTACGCTCCTCTCGGTTCCCGGCAAAATACTGGGCAGGATAATCATCCAGAGAATTTCAAGGGCAGTTGACCATAGGCTGAGGAAAGAACAAGCGGGCTTCAGAAAGAACAGAAGATGTGCAGATCATATATTTACCCTCAGGAACATTATAGAGCAGTGCTCAGAATGGCAGAGACAGCTGTACGTTAACTTTGTTGATTTTGAAAAGGCTTTCGACAGCATACACGGGGACAGCCTATGGAAAATTCTGAGGGCTTATAGAATTCCCAGCCGCATAAAACCATGCATTACCCACACATAAATATTATATAAGTAATTATGTGTGCTCATACGATCGTACATTTAAATCATCGTTACCTGTCTATTCATACAGAATGTAAACAATAACCCGATACCCTCGGACCATGAAGATGCATTGACTCTGCTGACCTACATCGGTAGTGGACTGTCAATGACCAGTCTAGTCATAACTGTCGTCACCTACGCCATGTTTAAGTGAGTCACTAGACAACATCAAAATAATCATTGCGAAACTGTCAATTATCAGCTGATCGCGCATTCAGGGAGAAGGATGGTGCTGGAAATAGTGGTGATGTTTGTGGCTTTAGTGGTGGTAGTGTTAGAGGAAGTATTGATGATGGTAGTTTTGATGACCCTCACGCTGGTGGTGTAAGAAGTAATTTTGATGATGGTTGTTGTGATGGTGGTGGTGTTGGTTGGGTTAGACGAAATGTTGATGGTAGTTGTTGTGATTGTGTTGGCGGTGTACGAAGTTATTTTGATGATCACTGTTGTGATGCTGGTGGTGTTGGTGGTGTTAGAAGTAATGTTGATGATAGTTGTTGTGATGCTGGTGGTGTTGGTGGTGTTAGAAGTAATGTTGATGATAGTTGTTGTGATGTTGGTGGTGTTGGTGGTGTTAGAAGTAATGTTGATGATAGTTGTTGTGATGGGGATGATGTTGGTGATGTTAAAAGTAATGTTGATGATAGTTGTTTTGATGGTGGTAATGTTGGGAGTGATAGAAGTAATGTTTATTATGCTTGTTATAATGGTGGTGGTGTTAGTGGTGCTAGTAATAATGCTGCTTTGTAGTGATGGTTTTATTTGGTATTCAATTTAGTGGTGTCAGAGGTGGTGTTGATTATTGTTGTCAGGATGGGGTGGTGTAGGTGGTGTTAGAAGTAATGTTGATGATGATAGCTGTGATGGTGGGGGCTGTAGTAGTGTCGCGATAGTAGTGTCGATGTATGCTAGTGGCCATCTTGGAGTTGATATTGGTGGACGTAGATGTGGCAGTAGCAGTAAAAACTACGTAAGACTCTTTTCACGGTACAATATTTGCAGATGCCTAAACAGAGAAAAGCCGGGTAAGATCCTCCTAAATCTCTGCACGGCCCTGTTATTCCTCAACGTGAGCTTCCTTGCTGGAACTGTAGGTGTATCTGGCTACAGGTAAGGCTGCTTATACCATGGCGTCACATCTGATTGTCAGAGAGATTTTCTCGTTCTAGTGTTTTAAATTAATATAGGGTCCGAGTAGCTTAGAGGTATGGCGTCTGCTTCGAATTCTACAGGTACCAGGTTCGATTCCCAGAAGAGGGAATATAATGTATGGAAATTTGTTTTCAGAACCAGTAGATCCTAGTGATATCATACTATCTCCTGATCTCCCTGTGTAGTGAGATCGGATGCCTAGCCTTCTCGGTTGATGGCGAAAAAATAGGTTCCGTGTGCAGGTTGTGCACGTTAAAAATTAAGGCCATACAAACACTGCCCAGGAACAATTTACAAAATTAGGAAGACCTACCCCCACAAAAATATTCATTGAATGTGTGATTCCTAAATACACACATTGGGATTCTTGCCAGTTCTACGGAGTTCGTGCACTGTGCTGAGATTATCCTTGTGCGATCTAAGGGGGGAGGTCAGAGCACTGATGGAGTTGTCAGTGTGCATTGAAGATAGTCAAACCAAACTAAATGATTTTTTTTTTTTGGTCTCTGAACCGGCATGTGACTTCATCTCTCCAAAGAGCATAAGCTCTCGACAAATGTATGCTACATTCTCCTGCCCATTGTCATCAAGTTCAAGGCCTGTCCATGACTTTCTTATCTCTTTCATTTTTGTCTCAAGTTCTCTTCTCCGTGTGTTTTGTTATTATTTTTTGTTTGTTTGATTAGTTAACTCGGTTGGCCATGTCCTCAGAAGGACGGCAAAGGAGAGGCAGCTCAAAGACAACCTGGAGGCTGAGGTGCAAATCGTAAACCAGAGTTGGGGCATGCACGAAAGATGGCCACCGACTAAGCAAAATGGGTACAGTTTGATGTGGCGTGATGACCACTTACTGCTTTGTCAGTCAGGATGATAAGGATCCAAGAAAAAGAAGAATTAACTCATTCTAGCAACAAAGACTGTCTTGTAATGCTTCTACACCAATGGACAGGCCAGCTAATGAATATAATTTACTCCTGCACTTCGTTCCGTGCCTTAATTTGCATGTTTCCACTTCTCGCTGACCAGGACGATGGATCAGTTGCCTGAACGTTTCTAGAAGTAACCTTATCACAATAGCCCTTCAGCTTCCTAAATAGGAAAAGGCCACCAGCAAACTCATTCCAAGCCCTCAAGCCCCGTTTATTAAATTCCATGTCTTTCCCCCGTTTAATAAATTCCAGGTCTTTCCCCGGTTTAACAAATTCCAGGTCGTTCCGCCCTTTTAAAAATTCCAGGTGTCACAGGATGGATTTGGGGCGACCCATTCTCGATCTCTCTTTCACTCCGGCAATACTCATTTTAAATTGTTGTACTGGCTAATTGCATGCTTTTCCATGGTTAGCACTTTTTTCTGTCTCTGCTATGAAGCAGATATTTTGTATGTTCATTCTTACACTCCTTTCAGTAATATTTCGTCTTGTCTGTTTACCGGACCATCCCTGCTGAGAGAGTAGACAGGTTATGCAATATTGGAACGACAGTCTTGTTGGTAAATTCTCGTGTACCAAACCTTGGCTGCAACAGTTTAACGCTAAAATCGCCCCAGCGCATTTGTTTGGTCGCTGATAAGGCAAGGGTGCATCTCCGCCAAGGTGGTAAAGAGACGGGTTTTGTGTGCTCAAGTGACTGATAACGAGATTACTCATCTGTGAGACACCTTATGGACAGACATAAATGACATAATCGTTTCCTGTCCAACTTTCACGAAAACATTACTTTATATGAAAGTAATAAGTTGTTACATCTGACACACATTGCGGTATGAGGTTAAAGATGTGTTGGTGAGTTTGCTGCCAGACAATCGGATGTTTTATTACCATATATGAGAGCGGTGACCTCTGCATCATGCACATACTTTTTCCATGTCGGAAATATTTTAAATTTCCCCACACGACATGCATGTTTGAAAACGATTGGCGTTCTGATTAGCCTCGTAACAAACAAAAGCGGCGGCAGACTTGCAATATAATATGACAATTTTTGCAAGTCTAGTTCACTGTAAGAAATCGCTTGCCAAAGACTACAACCAGACCTTGCCAGAAGTTAGAATTCAGAATTTTCATTTATCAGACCGGACTTTGAGGACCATTCTTGAAGAAGTTAGAGCCCAGGAAAACCATTTTAATAAGGAACCGAAATCTGAGGAAACTGAAACACAGGAAGTCATAAAGGGAATTATCTTATGAAAGTAACGACACCAAGAACACGTGTAAAAAGGCATCAGCTAGTGCCTTAACTTTATTCATCTGAGCAAAAAGTCTGCGAGCCAGGATTGGTGTAAGTTGTGCATTTTACATTTTATATTTTTTCATTACTAACGTGTGAACTAATATGTATATATTGTCATGTGAATATTAATGTGTGAAAATCGCGGTGGATGTCCAAGTCATTTGAGGCTGGCAACCTCAGCGTATAGAATGATGATTTCATGAACCACCACTGCAAGGGCTGGTGACTGCCTTATCCCTAGTTTCTTAAAGAGAACTAAAAGCATAAGTAGTCCCAAGTTCCATCGGGAACAGGGAGGGAAAGATGAAAGAAATGGTGTACGTGCTAAGTTTAATATTTACATTTTCAAACCAGTGTAAATGTCTATGTAAACATATTCACTTTAAAATTAATGAAAGTTTCACACTTTTCAACAAGTGTAGATATAAATGAAAGCATATTCTATTTATATGGTGATCACTTTTCAATCAGTGAAGATGTAAATGTAAACAAATTCTATCTGTACTATTAACCTTTTCATTTAAGTGTAAAATATAGATAAAACTATTCAATTTAAATGTAAAGAAAGTTTTCTCTCGAGGGATTAAGTTTAATTCCCATCGAGGGTAAATTGTGAGGCAGATGGTATGGTGGAATAGAGAGAAGGGGACCCATACCTATGGGTTGGAAAACGCAATTCTCAGGAGAGCGTTTTGTTTCTATTCTTTTACCATGGTTGTTGGTGGTACTAGTTTAAGGTGCTATCTCTGGAACAAGAAAAGAACAGTGGCCTGAGCTTTAAGGCGAGGGACCAACTTTGTAGATACTCCCTGACACTTCTGGGAACGTGCTACGCCCTATTTTGACCTGCGACGAGCGTTATCAGTAATCAGTCTACCGAGACCCAACCCATCAGCGGGAGCAGAATCTACCATTGGCAGATAAGTTAAATGTTAAAGCTGCCATGTGAACCCCTTTATAAACTTTCATTCCATCATTACAGTAATGACAACTTTCTGTTAAATCATTATTCAAATTTTCTAAAACCTTGTTAAACTTAAATGATTATTAAATTTGTAATTATTCAAATTAAACTTCGATTTAATCATTGTAAATGTACTGCATGTTTGTCTCAGTCAATTTACTAAATACACTCTAAACATAGCTATACCTTAATAATAAGAATTCCACTGAGTAAATCAGGGTGCAGGCTTGACGAGCTAAAATTAAAAATTGTTTAATTCTTCATAAAAGGCGGCGGACCGATATAAAGTTAACAATTGCCCTGCCAATGCAGCATTGTTCTTGACTTCGGAAATACCTTATGAACACCCCCTTGGGATAGAAGCGTTATTATCCTTCTATCTACAACACTGACAAGTGTAATCTTGTGCGAAGGTAGACACTTTTAACGACCCATATTAGATACTCTTGAGTTTTGGCAACCGTTGGACCACTACAGCAAAGCAAGGGAGGCAATCCGTGACACCACGTCTTTCCCCCGTTTAATAAATTCCAGGTATTTCCCCCTGTTTAATAAATTCCAGGTCATCCCCCCGTTTAATAAATTCCAGGTCATTCCCCCGTTTAATAAATTCTAGGTCTTTTCCCCATTTAATAAATTCCAGGTCTTTCCCCCGCTTTATAAATTCCAGGTCTTTCCCCTGTTTAATAAACTCCAGGTCTTTCCCCTGTTTAATAAATTCCAGGTCTTTCCCCTTGTCAGAACCAACTTATGCTGTGGATTTATCACAACAACGATACTGCTAATTATAGGCTCGCTCCCTAGGAGCATGACCACAACATAATGGCTGACATAAGAAATCAACACCTTCTGCAGGTACTTCCCTTTATTAATATAAGCACACACAATTAAGCCGCACACAGCCAACAAAACGTATGGAATACATATATATATAAATGCCAGAGAAACTTGCCTCAAATAATTTATCTAATAGATTCATACATACCAGTATGACTACGCTGTACAAGCACTGTACTGACTATCGCTCATCCTAGCGATCCAAAAATCTATGACAAAGCAATACTTAAATCATGAATAACTCGTCATGTTTAGTAAATTCCAGGTCTTTCCCCCGTTTTATAAATTCCCGGTCTTTCCATGTCTTCATCATCCCTTTGCTTTCTATCTCATATTCTCTTCTGTGTGTGTGTATTTTGGTGTCTCTCTTCATTTGTTGCCAAGGGGATTCAATAACAAGGACTACATTGCAATGCTATCAACAGGCTACCAGTGTGTTGCGGGGTCCAAATGGAGAGCTTAAAATATTATCACTGCACCGTAAAATAGGGGGCAGCGGTAGCATAGTGGTTAGTGCACTGACTTCCTAGTTCAGTGGTCTATGGTTCGATCCCCAGATGAGGTGGGAATTTTTTAGGCCGCAAACGGCTCCTGGGTCGACCCAGCGCCAAATGGGTACCAGAGTAACTCTGGGAAGGTTAAGGCGGCCGGCGTGATGCTGACCACATCACCCCTAGTGTGCCGTCGGTCAAGAAAATATGGGCCAAACACCATATTCTCAATGTGCCTCAATGGGCGTGTAACGGGATCCTTTACCTTTACCGTAAAATGCCTGTCTTAAACGGCGACTAAATAGGGTTAGGCATAGAGCCGGCTACCCCCATCCCATAGTAACTTTCCAGCCACAAAACGTTCAACAACAATACGCAGGTCAACCTAAGTATCTGTAAGTATAATAATTTTTTTTTTCATGCGTCCTGCTAAAGTGACACATATTAATGCCCTGGCTTCCTGGTATGACGTTGTCTACAAAACTCTATACTGAAAATCACCAATTTCAAAGATAGGATATTACTTTTATTGTATTGGTACATTGTATTTGTAGCATTCTTGTTTTTAAAAATTGTCTTAATGGTAACGTCTTGTCCTATCTTTTCCCAATCAAACTTGCAATCTTTTACTGAAGGAAAAGTCGCGCAATTTGTGGCGTGAAAACTAAACTGCGCGCTGTTTCTTCTTCTTCTTCGTACACTCTCAGACGTCTACTTGAAAGTTTTCAAAGAAAGCAGTAGTCAGTTGGAGGCTATTTGAATCTCCGTAGAGCTTTTCCACGAGTGGTACTGGTGTCGGCCATATGAGCTTTCTCTGTTCAACATATGTTGGGCAACTTTGAAGCAGACGTTCAGCAGTCATTTTATCAGTGCCACAGTTACACTGATCGGATGTTCCTATCTTTAGCGTCTTGAATAGATGGTATCTCAATATGTTGTAGCCAGTGTGGAGTCTGAAGATTACCACTTGTTCTCTTCTGTTGAGCTGGTAGTATGCATCATGTAGTGTGTAACCTGGATGTTGTACATTCCATCTGTTTCTATATCTGATTCTGATAAGACTCTTTGCGCGCTGTTTGAAATAAGACGCATTTCTTCCCATCTGCTAGTCGCTCTTGTTTCAGAAATATTCAAGCCTGTTATTTTGACTAAATTTCTGGAATTTTCCCCCTTTTATATTAAGAGGATTTCATGCGGGTAATTATGAATAAATACCTACATCCTACACATTTTTGCTGGCTTGGGGTGAGATAGAACAGTAATTCCCAACCTTTTTACATCTAAGGACCACTTTTCCAACTACATATAAGTTGCGGACCACTAGCTTAAATGTAATATCGCAATGCCATAAACACTTAACTGTTTTTATTCAATAGATAGCCGTACAGCAAGTCTGACTTCACATTTGAGTTAAAGATTCTAATTTTGTTCTCTCTGGATATAGCAGAGGAGTTCAATACTGGTCGAAGGGCATTAAAAGCGCATCAGGCTTTATTGATCTTTGAGCAGACGTCACCAACTGTTCCCCCTCCTTTGTCAATGTTACTCCCCAGCTATGTAAATCTTTCAACTTCTTCAATGACTTGATCATTGATCTTCATCGAGCCCATCTGCCTATTATTTATTCTCAGTTCCGTTGTTTTATTTACATTTATGTGTAGTCCCATGTTTGCTGCTTCTGACACTATTCTATTTGTTTTCTCCTGCATGTCTTGCTGCCTATGTGATAGAAGGCACAAATCATCTGCAACGTCTAGATCCTCCAGTTCATTGTTAAATGTCCACTGTATTCCAGTTTTCTCTCCCTCTGTTTTCTGTCTCATAACCAAGTCTATGACCATGAGAAATATTGTTGGTGATAGCATACACCCATGTCTGACCCCACTGTGTACTGTGAAGGGCTCTGATAGTTTTCATTTGTGTACCACTTTTCATGAGGCTGTCACATATGAAAATAGTCGCAGCAGTGATCGTCCACTTTTGCCCCCTCATCTAAGTATTTTTTTTTCTACACGAACGCCTGATTCACTATAGCAATTAACACGTGAGCCGTTTGGCAATTAAACACGGTGGAAAAGAGCGTAGGGCGCAGCATGGTGAAATCGTTCTTTAATCAGGGAAACACGCGGGCCAGGCGTTAACAAGAGGCCAGGCGTTAACAGTTTCTTTGAAGAATCAAGGGGCGATTAGTCTGAGACGTACCTGGAATTGTTACATGTTCAGGGGGAATTAACTTACGTAACTGATATTCGGAAAGACGGAGATAATCAAAGACAAGCTAGAGATCGTCGGTCGGCAGAGGTGGCAGAATAACCTTTCATTCAGGAATTGCCGGAAAAATTGCCCGGCCCTGGACGGAGGTGCGACTTTCGCATCAAGAAGCGAAAAGAACGGCATCTATGAATATATACCTCAGCTTTCCTAAAGCCATTATCAGTTGCTCGGAGATTTTCCTGAATTCACTAGCTCGTTATCCTAAGATTTCTCGTACAGAGTGTATTATTAGATTTCGTGGAGTGTTTCATTTCTCTGTTTTGCGGTAATTTATATACTAGCCGTTAAGTGATTTGGTGTGTTTAAAGTTTTCATTTATATTTCACTGGGATTTTCTGTGTTAAATGAATAGCATAATTGAATACCTTATAGCTAATTTTTTTTTGCAGCTGTAAAGTAAATTTTAATGACTCACTATTTCCCAGAAAGAGATGTTTTAAATTGACTAGTAAATACATTAAATAACTGTCTACTGACGGTATATATTATTTACTTCTATCCATTTTTATGTAACGTTATAAATGACTAGTGTTCATATCACGCGTTAAAAGCGATAGGATAAGCTAGTCACTTATGTTTTAAATCTAATTTATAACGGAATGGTGAAGAGGTCTTACCTTAACGCATGTTATATATACTATTGATATATGGTTAAATGTTTATATTTCTTTCCTAAAATATTGGCAGATCAAAACCTGCGAACTAGTGGTCTAACGGTCATATGACCATATGAACTTACGTTCTTATAGTCTTATAATCTTATAAGCATCCAGATATTCAACACTGATGAGCTTCTTGCTGTGACCTGTGCGGTCCATTTTCCTCATTTCATGAGAGAAAGCAGAATAGAACCATTAATTATAATATTAACTGGACCAGAACTATAACCAGATTTTCATTTATATCAATCTCATCAGCCAGCTGTGGCAAAATATATTGTCAGCAACATTTGTGTAATTTAACATAGTGTCTCAGCATCCAGAGGCTAGACAACACAGAATATATATGTATTATTCATCCTATGTCGGCGATCACCACGTATGAACTGTAGTGAAATTGACAGAGATACAACGGTAAAATCCCTCCAAAGATAACATTTAAGGATAAAAACATAATGCGTAGGCTGCTGATGTACATGATCGCCTAGACCGCGGGTCATCATCCTCCATAATAATTGACTTGCTAGACAGGAGGGGAACGGCGGATCAAAAAGAAAAAAAATATGACTGGAAAGGCTAAGGAGACGCAATTGGGGGGGAAACGGAGAAAAGTCACGTTTCCCAAGTTGACATAAAAAGTAAGCAACTCCACAGAAGGGACCCTAGATATGTTACGCCACAGTCATTTATTGGACGCTTTTGCGATACCAAGCTTTTGATTTGAATGGAGCGGTAAAACGCAGATGTTAGGAATATTACAAAAATTAAAAAGTAATTTTTTCTTAATATTAATGTTAGGAATATAAAAATTAGCTGGCCGGATGGCCTATTCTGAGCAGTGAACTAAGATGGTCTTAATTTTACAAACGGATAGATAATATTGAAGATAATGACAAAAGACAGTGTAGTTCACATCATCGACAGACTGTGTTGAATAAAAAAGTGTCGCAATTTGCACACAAAAACACGACCTTGGACGCAGGTGTTCAAATCTACGTGGTATGGAGGAAAGGGGATATTGTGGTGGCTGTGTCTAAAAATAACTTTTAACGACAAAATTTTGGAGGGGAGAGAAAGGTTGGTTCAAAAATCAAGCACATTTTTTTTAGAAACACAAGTAGAGACGGACAGACTAACAGATAAACATCCATACTTGACTGAAGCATGACTGAAATGACTTTATGGTAGGAAATTTGAAATTTAAAATAAACCGAGGCAGTGATTGGCCACAGACAATCATATCATTAGCGCTCAGATGCGAAAGTGGGGCCATTCTTCAATAGTTGTTCAGTGATAGACACAGATTTTAAAGTGTGGTGATTCCATATGAAAGCAAGTGAAATAAATTTAGGGACGCCATACTATAGCCAGCAGCTCAGCTGAGTTTTGCTAGCAATTCTGTGTTATTTATTCATAATCTGGTAAGATTGAAATTATTTCCTTATATATTTTGAATATTGTTTCATGTTTGAGTGATTTGATACTGCCATATCGAAATCTAGCCTTACAAACAAGTAGGGATTTGCTCTAGACCCCCCGCCCTAGTCAGGGTCTAGGGACCAACAATGTACATAAGCTCCAGCAAGGATTATGCAAGACAGATCAAGTGTTGAGAATAATGATACATATTACCTATCCTCTTTTAGGGCCGAAAACTAATAAACATTTTTCAGGATCTATAGTCTGGGAGGATCTATCTGATGTAAAACCACCATGGTAAATGTGCTGTTTGGTCAGAGAGATCTGACCTGTCTGTATGATGTGGTTGTTGTGTCACTGTTGTGTCCAGACGTGGGTAGAGAATAGATTTTGACACATGGCCCATACTTTGATTGCAGAGCTGCGAGTTTCTGTCGTCAACAAAGCAGGGTCTATTCAGTTGGTGACTTTACTCGAGTGTATCTGTGCAGTATTTGTGACAGAGACCACCATTATTGCCCGCCAGCACGGAGAGGTGGAACCACCTGATTTCAGCACCAGAGCGACAACTACCAGATGAGTGAGCCTCTGGTCTGCTGGACTTTCACCAACGCCCTTTAGTTACTAAGAACCCCATAAAGATTCCCACCATTTTCTGGACACTGTGTAGTCAATATAGACAGGTGTGATGAGGCCACCCCAACAGCACAAACAGTACTATCCTCCCAAGTAGATGAATACTATAACATTTTAATAAAACTAACTAGTATAGTACATATATATGTACACTATTGCATTTATGATATAATATTCTATGCATTTCTTTTCATAATCTCTAAATCCTCTTAAGTTCTGGTCAACCTAAAAAATTGACACAGAACAAAATAAATGTAATATACTTATATCAAAAAATTTTACACACGTGAGTTAGTTCAGTGTATTTTAACATTTATTAATATTATTAGTCTTGTTAATATATGTGGGTATATTTATAATCCATTACACCACACTACATATCATAACCCTAGACACTTTACGTAGCCACATTCATTAAAAAAAAAAAATTTAAGTGTGAGGTCGTAGTGGTAGCAAGAAAGGCCTTCTGACAATTCACCACTACATTTTATCTCAGGAGCCTTCACAGCTGGCCTCATACAATTTACATTTAGTAATAACACCATCATACAATACCATCAAACACCACTACATGAACCTTACTCCAACCAACTGAACGCAGAGATACCGTATTTCATCCAGGAAAAAATAAATCCCCAACTCCAGCGACTCCATGAAATTTGCAATCCGCAACTACGGCGAGTCTGGGGCTGGATTTGGCAAAACTTAATATGACACTGAATAGTATTATTACTTACTAGTGTTTATTTCCATGGAATGCCTGCGACAACTATTTGGTAAGCGAATATGAATGTGGCCACAAGTATGAAGGATTGAATGAACTGTAAGAGAGTAACATAATTTTCTGTTGTTACCACTTTCATACAAATCTTTTCTTTTGTTCTCACTAACCTGAGTATTTACGGGATAGATTAATTAGGAACTTGTTCTTTGTTTCTTTACTGACTATTCCATACAATTATTGTTAACTTTTGATCTTCTGGGTTAATCAACCTCTGTTGGGATCTTCTTTTCTTTTCCTTTATCAGAGGGGAAAATTTTTCTGATTAATTTTTCATTTTTTGTCTATAAACCATGATCTATTGATGTACATGATTTATGTTGTAAAGTTCTAGTGATAAAATAAACTTAATAAACCTTAAGTTATTGCGTTGGTCAACCCCTGTCCATCTATATTATCCATAGTTTGGTTTTCACGTTCGTGCGTATTTGTCACAGAATTGTGTGCATGTGGGTGCAGTGTAACTTGTATTTTGTAAAAGGAGAGAAAGTGCGTCTGATTTAAATTTAGTCGTACAGGTAAGCTGGATTAGAAAAACTACTCAACCCAGAGAATGTCCTTCTCTTACACTATCACCTCGTGATAAAAACTATTTCTTACACCTTACTTTCACATAGTTATCACTTTCACCTCTGCTCAGACAGGACTATAACCATCTATTACCTATCTGTTAAAATCTACGACAGAGGCCTCCTTGTAGAAATCTTGGATGAATTAGGTGGAGATCCGATAAACGAAATAGAGAAGAGAGTTAGAGAGAGATGATAGGTTTGGAGAAGATATGGAAACGCCTTGAGCTGAAGGCAGGGGACAGGATTGCTTGGTATAAATTTGATGAAGGCCAACAATCTCGTAAGAGGCGGAATCGTAATGCCCAGAGCACACGTACATTCTAGTTAAGATAGAGAAGCAATAGAGTACATAAGTCCGACAATAGACATTTGGACTTAAGTGACGGCAGGCAGGCAAACAGGTTGATATATAGGTACATACTTTGGAGATAGGCATAAAGACGCATCAACAACCAGGCGCACAATCAGGTAGGCAGACAAACAGGTGGATAAACATGTATGCGCCAGGAAGACACAAAAACTGAATGAATGGCTAAATTACTTCTGCTGTGAAAAAACAACTTGAATATGTTTGATGAAAGCAACAGAGAGCCCAAGCGTTTTCGCATTCAGTATAACAACGTGCCCAATTCCGTATAGTTCCCGATGGTCTATGAGGAGGCAAGGAAAGAATATTAGTATCGCTTTCTCCAGCAATGCGTAAGAGACGACTATCAGGATCTTGTGAGTGCGGCTGGCAACCTCACTAGGTAAAACAAATAGCTACAGAACCCACCGCTACAAGAGCACATGGATGGATTTAGTACATGCTTACTGCAAGAAGATCAGCTGCAATGGTGGCTTCATATACAATGGAACATGAAAAAGTTAATGCTGATGAATCTATCACATGTAGGTAACCACAGTTTGTAAAAAAAAAAAAAAGTTAAAGGTAAAGGATTCTGTTACACGCCCATTGTAGCATACTGGGAATATAGTGTTAGGCGTGTATTTTCTTGACCATCGGCACACTAGGAGTGATGTGGTCAGCATCATGCCGGCCGCCTTAACCTTCCAAGAAGTTGCTCTGGTACCCAATTCATGAGTCTGGGTCGACCCCGGACCGGTCTGCGGTCTAAGAAATCCCATCTCAACTGGGGATCAAACTATGGACCACTGAGTTAGGAAGCCAATGCCCTAACCACTGCGCAACCGCGGCTCTAAACAAAGCTTGTAGCTGCTTATATACGTCTCACGTCACAAGATATAGAAATTCATTTCTTGTGTATTATGTTCTTGAATCTCTCATTCCCATTCCAGGCATTCCAGTTGTCATCGTTGGCATCACATCAGCTGTTGACTACCCCAGTTACTACCGCAATAAGGATCGAAATTTGTAAGTACTTTATCTCCTCATACTTGTCTGAGATTCTCACCTTAGTTTTAAAAAAAAAAAGAGGCTGCTACAGTTATCATGATTGGCAACATTGAAGTTAAAACCTGAGGAAACTTGATAACAAATAACAAGTGTAACATTGCTTCTTAACAGTTAAAGGACGAGAGGCCAGAAGTCAGGGCCATTTTTCTCAGGCTTTCGCGACGTGTGGCCAGTGTTCACGGCCTGTATATTTGAACTAAGTTTTTGCTTCGTCTTGTACTATTTTTATATTTTATTACTCATGTCGTAAAACGAGTGTGTAAACCCAATACTTTGTTAAATCACTATTTCGAGATACAAATTTGCTTCAACCAATCAACGAGCACCGTTCACCAGTCTCTGAGACAGAATAAAATTAGGCTTAAGCCCTGTTTTTCGGATCTTGGTCGGGGCCATCTTGTCTCCCAATATGGCAGAAAAAACAGAATAAAATTAGGCATAAGCCCTGTTTTTTTCGGGACTTGTCTCGGTCAAGGATGGTACGGAGGTTTGTACTAAACTGCATACAGCCAATCAGCTTGCCATGCCGAGAACCAACCAAAAGCTTTCCCTAAGCCGTAAAAGTTACCTCATCTAACTATTTATACGGGAGAGTTTATTCATAATCACACAACACCAACACGAAGCCAGATAGACGACCGACTGAAGAAGAGAAGCTGTCAACCTTGATTTATTGCTTACCTGCGTGCATTGACCTGGCAGACTGCGTCACTAGTCGAGTCAAAACCTGGCCTGTTTAAATCTTAGAGGGTAAATATATATTTACTATACTTGTAGGAAAATAGGCCTACAGCAGGTATATAATGTTGGTATTTGTTGTATGTCATTTATACTACCTACACCTGTATATATATTTAACATATTTTGGTTCGCTACGAATGTATCAGGTTACTGATTGTATCTTGGGGAATTAGGGATAATGATTGTCTTTCCTGATATGATTGCTGAAGACGATACTCCAACCTGAAATATAACCAAAACAGTCCTTGTTAGGACTCATCAATCTATTGACTCATCTAACTTCAATCTATTGTCTGAGATAACTCCAGTCTATTGTCTCATATAAAACCAACTGAAATATAACCAAAACAGTCCTTGTTAGGACTCAATCTATTGTCTCAGATAACTCCAACCTGAAATATAACCAAAACAGTCCTTGTTAGGACTCAATCTATTGTCTCGTATAACTCCAATCTATTGTCTCCTACAACTCCCACCTGATATGTATAACCAAACAGTCCTCGTCTCATATAACTCCTATCATCAGAACACAACAATATTGTTAGGATATATGTTACCAGCCAGTATAGCACTTGTTAGAGAGGGCCTGGTATATTATAAGGGGAAGGAAAGGGGTGTATCACACCCAGTTGTACATATTATTGGATGTATTCATCTATTGAATTATATTATTGGGTGTATTCATGTATTGAATTTATATTATTGGATGTATAAATGTATTAATTTATCAGAAAGAATGTTTTGCAAGTAGACACTGGGGGGGGGGGGGGGGGGGGGGGGGGGGGGGGGGGGGGGGGGGGGGGGGGGGGGGGGGGGGGGGGGGGGGGGGGGGGGGGGGGGGGGGGGGGGGGGGGGGGGGGGGGGGGGGGGGGGGGGGGGGGGGGGGGGGGGGGGGGGGGGGGGGGGGGGGGGGGGGGGGGGGGGGGGGGGGGGGGGGGGGGGGGGGGGGGGGGGGGGGGGGGGGGGGGGGGGGGGGGGGGGGGGGGGGTGGGGGGGGGGGGTATTAGGGGGGGGGGGGGGGGGGGGGGGGGGGGGGGGGGGGGGGGGGGGGGGGGGGGGGGGGGGGGGGGGGGGGGGGGGGGGGGGGGGGGGGGGGGGGGGGGGGGGGGGGGGGGGGGGGGGGGGGGGGGGGGGGGGGGGGGGGGGGGGGGGGGGGGGGGGGGGGGGGGGGGGGGGGGGGGGGGGGGGGGGGGGGGGGGGGGGGGGGGGGGGGGGGGGGGGGGGGGGGGGGGGGGGGGCGGGGTGTCTTGTCTCGCTATTGCTAAATCATACTGAGCCATGTTGTCATTCATCCTACATGCAGACACCTGAGACACGCTCATCTCATATACAATAGAAATAGGTGGGCTTGAGGACAGAAATTAGCCGCTATTTTTACTTGTTACAGGTTTTATTCGTGTCATCAAACCTGAGGTCGTATATCCAGTCAATCCAGTTGCCTGGAACTTCGCAGGAGCACAGTGATTGCACAGGAGCTACATCTTTAGTCCCCCTCAGTCTTGGGTGGGCTAACGAAACGATCATCAGCAGGTGTTGTGTGAATCAAACTAAGAATGACAGAACTTTTGAGAGATGAGTACACATTAGTACCATTTCTGTCAGCAATTGTGAGCAATTAACTGTCGGTGACGAAAAAGAGATTTAGCGTAGAAAGAGACAAGATTAACAGCATAGCTGATAAATGTTATATACTTAATTAACAGCACAGCTGATACATGTACTATAATTGAATAACAGCACAGCTGATATAATTTTTTGTTCCTATAATTGGAAAACTTGTTGTAATATATTTATGTATCTATATAAATATAAATATTTGTAAATCATATGTAAACTTACAAATCCATTGCATTCCATTTTTCAACACCCACCCTTCAGCACAAGAGTAGATAGTGTATATACTATATAAATAATAAGAAAATTGTATTTGAAAGACTTGTCAATTTTATGATTGTTAAGTAAAATCTGTTTCCATGTTTTAATATCACAGTTAGTTACACAGCGGGGGTGGCAATGTATGACTGTCTCCTCTCTACTAATTTTTCGAGATCAGATCATTCACAGCTGTAACTAATTTGTGATACCAGTAGTTCTCTCAGACACTGGGACTTCACCATTTTCTGCAGAAATTCTATTTCTGTAATTGTCAGTACTATACTGATCCTAGAGCCAATAAAAACCTCACGCCACAACTCATCATTCAGTTTTTACACCTGTAGGCAACATGACCAAACTTTAAAAAAAAACATGCAAACTAAAAGCAATAACAAACAAACTCCTGGTGTCAAACATGGGAAAGCCACCAAACCCTTTAAGAGTTAATACATCATCATCCTCTTTATATATATAACTAGCAATAACCCGTCAAACTTGACGGGTTTTTAATTATAGTGTGCTGTTTCCGTTCTCGGATGAGCAGATAAAAGTACATTCTTAGAGTGTTTTTGGTTTCTTTCCATTATACAGTGTAATCAAACTGTTCATGAACACCGTCATTTGAACACTTTTCTTTGTTGATTGTAACTATTTTCGGGAGAGTATATATAATGGAAACAATACAATTTTTCAACACGGGTGCATTCCTCAGCTGTGACCAACGTACACACGACGAGAATTATGTTATTTTAGATTCAATTTAAAAGTTCTTTGATGACAACATTTCGTGTGAAAGTGCGTGGTTTGTTTTCAAAGAGTGTTCCCTGATAATAAGTGGTTTTAACAAAAACTTTCAAGTTTTCATGTTTGTACATCGGGTGAGGGCTCATGCACACCAATTTTTACGCACTTTTTCTTTGTCGAGCGCTATTAATTTCGTGAAAGATTAAAAAAATTAAAACCAAAGTATTTGTTTTATATAACACCCACGCCGCGCAAGTTGCACACCGTGCGTTTCGCACTTTTTTTTCTGGCGCGAGTTAATATTTTGAGTGTGACCGACCGACGTAACATGCATCGGTAATTATGTTAGTTGGGATTCTCAAACGCGTCCGTCACGGGCGTTCGTCACAAACATTTCCAACAGTTGCAGTCTGGAAATTATACAAAAGTCGTGTGCTTTTGGCCTTTGCACTAAACTGCACGAGGCTTAATATAGTCGCATCTCCATTCCCACCAAAGTTGCAGTAATATTTTTAATAATATATAGAAAACACCAAGTAAAGTGTCAAATGTCTACAATATATTTTAGTGTCATTAATTTATTTTGCCGTTTGATTGTTTTCCTCTGACAGGGAAGAAAATAAATTAACATGAAAGAGAAGCCAACATAATCTTTTTCCTACCAAAGTTGCTGTCTGGAAATTATATACAACTACAACTTTTCCCCTTCTAAAATTTCCACTAAAACTGCACGATGCTCAAAATAGCGCGCCTCTGTATTTGCACGACAGTTACAGTTATATTTGTAAAAATAAATAGAAAACACGTAATAAAGTGCTAGAAACCTACATCTATATACTGTTCAAAAAAAAGAAACTCAACTTTTTTGGTGTTACTTTTATAAAAGATATTCGCTGATTGGACATCAGTCAACCTATCAACTGTGTCCATCTGGTCATTAACTTCTCGTGGTTACCTGAATTGTACTCACCTCATAATTTGCGAGGTCATGAAAGAGGTCAAGGTCAAAACAACATTTATGACAATAACTCGTGACAGGTTCATGAGAATCCCGTGAAACTTACTGAACACAAAACTCTCTGACCATATTATTGAATGCCTATAAAAGATTGACGCTCCTCGAATAAATTCAGTTGAAAATTCAATGCGCAAGTATGGCTCATCTCACTACAGAACAACGACTCATCATCATTGGACGTTTACAGACTGGACAGTCACAAAGTGTAGTGGCCAGACAATTTAATGTGGTTAGAAGCACCATTAGTCGTCTTTGGAGACGATTTCAAGAAACTGGTTCAGTGGCAGACCGGCCGCGCAGTAGAAGACCCAGAGTCACAACTCCTGCCGAAGATCGCTTCATACGGCTGCGTCACCTCAGGAATCGACTTGCATCTGCGTCCTCCACAGTCCAGTCAATGTCAGCAGCTCGTCGAATTTCAGATCAAACGGTCAGGAACCGGCTGCAAGACTCTGGTCTTTGGGCTAGAAGACCCTACAGAGGTCCTGTTCTTACGGACCGGCATCGCCAGAACCGATTGCAGTGGGCGAACCAGCATCGTCAAGGGACAGTTGGGAATGATTGGAGACGGGTTTTATTTAGTGATGAATCATTTTTAGTGCTCCAGCGACACGATAGACGGAGAAGTGTTTACCACAGAGTCCATGAGCGCTACGCCCAGAACAGCGTTGATGAGGCTCCTCCACATGGTGGTGGAGGTGTACTGATGTGGGGGGCGATCAACTTCATGGGAAGAAGTGACCTGGTGCAAATTGAAGGACGCCTGAATGCCCAACGATACGTCGCTGAAATTCTTCGTCCTCACGTCCTTCCACTTCTGGCTGCACGAGGGTCGATTTTTCAGCAGGATAACGCTCGACCTCATGTGGCACAACTCACCACCTACTTCCTTGCTGACAACAACGTCCAAACCATTCCGTGGCCAGCCATGTCATCAGACATGAACCCCATAGAACACTTATGGGATGAACTCGACAGACGACTACGCCAGCGAGACGTGGCTCCAGCCAATCTCCGACAGTTGTCTCTTGCACTGCGGGAAGAGTGGGCAGCCATCCCACAACAACAGATTCAACGGCTAATCGGATCCATGTCAAGGAGATGTCGTTCTCTGATAGAGGCCAGAGGAGGCATACACCTTACTGAAACGGGGGCCACAGTCGCAAAGAATAAAAGTCCAAACCAAATTTAATGAATATCATTTCATTGTTAAAGTCTGAAAGTTTCTTCATGCCAAGATTGAAACATTAATTCCGTAAAATAAAATGTTGGTACAAGTTTGAAATTTGGTGTCCATTACCACTGCAATAATGTTGCGTTTCTTTTTTTTGAACAGTATATTTTATTGTTATTATCTGTTGCTTGTTTGATTGTTTCCCTTTGACCAGGAAGAGGATAAATTACATCCATTGAAAAATAAAGCCACAATAATTTTTTCTTTTTCACAAGTTTACAAAATTAGTAAAATAACTTCATTCAGAATCAAAATAATGAGGTGCTCAGTCTACTAAATGTGCTGCTTAACGTTGCTAAAAGGTTAAGGTCTTGGCTTTAGTTCTTTCCCAGTCATTATTTTGACGGGTATATTTACTGTGGTACATGCAGAAGATTTTTTAAGTAGATTCAATAATATGTTGTTGACGGTATTTATCACGACGTTTATTGTGATAAAATAATATGTTGATAGTCACCATGATATTGGTGATCGTTATTGGTAATACGCTGTTGTTGGTAAGTATGATGGTTGTTATTGAGATTAATAATTTGTTCTTGATGGTAATTGTAATTGTAATGCTGAAAGCATGACGTTTTAAAAACAATTAAAGTAACTGAGGATTTCTTTGTTATAATGATGATAACTGTGATGGTGAAGGTTCCTATGTGAGGATGATTTTTACTGTAATGATATAACTGTGATGGTGAAGATCCGTGTGTGGTGATGATTTTTACTATAGTGATTATAACTGTGAAGGTGAAGTTCTGCGTGTGGTGGCGATTACTGCTATAATCACCATATCAAGTGTTCACTCCTTTCTTTCACAGATGTTTCCTGACCGCAGCAAATACCGCTACCTACCACGTATCAGTCATTACTCCCTCGTTTATTATCATCCTCACGAACATCTTCGTCTTCATCAGGGTGACTCATATTATTCTCAAACCAAACTTCCAGGTAAATGAAATCACAAACACAACAAGCCAAGTCCCTGACGGTAGCCACCATTCAAAACACACTTTCTTTTCTTCTTCTTCGACTTTTCTCCTTCTTCTTCCTTTCTTCCCCAAGTGCAAATAAAAAGCTTCCTTTTTGCACTGGCCTCTTTCAGGACATTCTCCTTACTTGCTTTAGTTGTAAACCGTATTCTTAGAATTCTTGTGTAAAATCGCATCTCTACGATTATTATAAAATTCTAAGAATAAGAACATCTTGAGACGCATTAGCAGAAATAATTCTAACGCTAAATTTACAGAGAGATTCTAAAAGCAAAATTGCAGATTACTCGAAACAAACTATTATCCTTAATACTGAATAAAGTTATGTTCTTATCATTGATATTTTGGCGCATTTCGCTTTATGTTCCACTGCTGTTAAATCAATATTTGAAGATCGGTGAGCATTACTTGATGCTAGCTGGCTACGATTTTGTTCCCGAATCTTCTGAATCATAGAAGAATACAGCTTGTTTGAGATCACGCGTTTTTCATATTTTGTAAAGACATTTATCTATTATGTCTTTGCTCCGCTCGAAATAGATTTATACTAAAAACAACAGCCAAGAAATTACGAACGTTCATAAACGGGCACCTATGTAGAATCTTTTTTTTTTCTTTTTTGGCCCTTGGCCTGTGACTTACAAAGTAATCAGTGACCATCGCGCCTTCTGGTAGCGTCTTGTAGGGCAGCAACAAACTGACTTTGCTTGGTCTGCAGCCATCCTTCGTGAGATATATCAGCTCTGTTATCAGATGCTTTGCATCTCTGCCTCCAGTTTTCCGCCATTTAGCTTTTGGCCAGCTTCGCTTTCCTTCTGGAATTCATAGCTTGGCCGTTCTGGTGATTGTGTGAGGATCTCTTCTGAGGATGAGGCCAAACCAATTCCAGCGTCTACCCGCTATGATGGTGCGCACGTCTTCTTAGATGCTCTGAGGTATAAATTCTTTGCTGGTGATGATGTTTGGTTAGACAATTCGAAGAATTTTCATTAGGCAGGTGAAGCGGAAAGAGTAGAGATTGGACATTTCCTTTTTTGTTACTGTCCAGCATTCTGTTCCCTACACAAGTACATAATTAAGCAGAATATAGAATAGAAGCATTGAAATGGTACAAGGTCGTCACTTGGGACTTGATAGCAAGAACTAGACACGTGTCGTGGGAAAAAGAGATTAGAAGAATACACTGCGATGGATAGGGCACACTGCATATTGATTGAACCTGATGGTAATTAAACAAGGCAGTCCTTGTTCTGAAAGTCCCAGCCCAAGAGAGGCAGCGGCAGACCATAACAAGACATGAAAAAGAGAGCTAGAGACAGAACTGAAAATAAGGAAGACACGGAACAAATATGAGCTGATGGCACGAGACAGGAGGATTTGACATACGTTTGTTTAAGGTCTGTGCTCCTCATGGCGGTGGTAGGTAATGAATGAATGAATGAATTTCCATAATTCTCCTTTTTTGGTGACGTAGCCACAACATGCAATTTTTCGTGCAATTTTAACCTAGATGTTTGTTTTATTTTCATTAAGCGTTACATTTCTTTGTTATTTTATATACTGCTATAAAATCATGGTTTTACAGGTAATATCCGTTATGGATTACGGGGGTCACTGAGTAGATGAAGAAAGAACAGAAATATTCTTACTTTATGTATGTCAAAACCACTAATTTGGGATGGTGCGTGAGGCTGGGAAACTAAACATATGAAACTACAAATGACAGGTGTGTTCTCATTATTCATAGGGAGCGTGAACGGAGGATTACGAATTGTGAAATGGGCTCCAGAGCTTTACATTTTGACTGACCCCCCCCCCCCCCTTTCCACGGCTGGTTTGGTTTGGTTTTGGTTTTAAGGACCATCTGTATTGCACACGAACAACTCTTTCAGTGCTCCAATCTCCTCCTTTAGATCACAATTGGAGGATCTCAGCACAGTGCACGAACACCATGTCACTAGCGAGGATCCCAATGTGTGGATACAGGAATCACACATTCTGTAAATATTTTTGTAGTGGGTAGGTTTTCCTAATTTTTTTAATTAGTGCAGGGATAATGTATAATAATAATGTGTTTCTTTGAACTGCCACCTGATCTCACCACATGGTTTTGGGCCACACAACATCAACCCCCACCCTGTCCCCGCTCTCGACAGCTCGGAACACAACACACACACACACACAAATCTACGCAAATGATAACAATTGATAATAAAACTACAAAAAAATGTAATGCAGAGAAGACATGAGATAACGAAGTAGTTGAAAATAATCATAAATTTTAAAAAATGTAAAAGATGAATTAGTGACAACGTTTTTAACAATAGTTTACGTGTGCCAACGGCTGAAGGTCCTTCTTTACATTGATCCTAACTGACTTGTAACTTTTTGTTTACACAGAAACAACTGATGAATGACACTACTTCAGTTACTCCAACGCAAATTCGTGCTACATTTACCGTAATGGTTCTTCTTGGTATCACGTGGGTTTTTGGCCCCCTAGCGATTGGCGAGGCCCAAATAGTATTTAGCTGCTTGTTTTGCATCTGCAACACTCTTCAAGGATTTTTGATCTTCATTTTCCGTTGTCTTTTAAACCAAGAAGTCAAACTAGCCTGGATTCAGTTCTTCAAAACAGGGACACTCAAACGTCAACGTGGACCAATCAGATCAATTTTCTCTTACTTGACATCTAAGGGAGATGATCGTCACTCTAGCAGCAGCAATACTGGTTGCTACGTTGACAGCAGCACCACGAGAACAAGTAGTGATAGCTGCAGCAGTGTTAACGCACGCCATAGACAGATCAACTCCACCAACAACGGGTACTCTCATCTTAAAGGCATGCATCAAGACATTGCACAAAAGGAAACAAATAATACTTTTAAATACCTTGATTATCCTTTTCCGTCCTTTGAAGAATCGGCTGATGCAGTACATGAATCTCTGCATGGTGACTCCTTGTGGAACTTCAATGTGTCTGGTGACTCTGTGAGGAACTTCAATGTGTCTGGTGACTGCATAGGGACTTACCGCGGGGAAATCACCCACTTTTAAGTATTAAAATTATTTGCATTTACAATTAAAACATTGTTTCGTGCCTGAACTTTCGTTTTTATGCTTTCAGTATTTGAAGCATCATAAACCGTCATGTTTTAACAAACAATACAGTACTTTAAGAATAAACTGTCAGATGTGAATACTTACTTAGTCATTCCTCCTCTACTCTGGGGTGTAGAGATTTGCCAGAGAGAGCGCCATACTATCCTATCGGCTGTTTTCCTCCTGGTCTGGTTCCAATCTAGTACTCGATCCTTCAGAGATTGCCTAATCTTGTCCTCCCAGCGTCCAATATTTTAAGGAAGAATATTATCACATTTATCAGGTGTTTCGTACATCACTTTTGCTATGAAGGAAAGTTCTTACTACAGAATTTGTAGTTCTTCTTCTCGTCTTCTTCTTTATCTTTTATCTACCATGCCAACTCAGTTTTCTTGAGACAACTTTCAACGGTTTGTAGAGAGATTCCTAAGCGTTGAGGGACAGTATATCTTCATAGTTCTCACTACTATATGTGCAAGAGATTCAGCTATAATTATTTGCCTTCTAGAAAACTCACATGGCGTAACATACATCCACATTGGACAATTAGCGCATACCATCGCATTTTCATTCAGTGAAGGAAATTTGGAAAATTCATAGACAGTGAAGAGTGGCCATCAGTGTGGTAAAACGTAATATATCTCATCACCATGTCACTGTTTACTTAGGTTAACTCTCACATTTAATTAACTACATTTTTACACTTCATCTGTGAATAAATTGTCTTTCACCATCATCCGTTTTACTTACTACTAGCCCTTTCTCTGTATGTATTTAACTAATAAACTATATAGCCGAGTTGATCATTACCTAGTTATTTAGTGTATCACTCGTGCTGTTTGTGTTAAGTATTTCTTTATCGAGATCAGGGAAAGAAGCTAATGTCGTAAATAGACAACTTTCCATGATTTATTAGAAAACTTTATCTAGTGGAGAGCATTCTTCTTCTGTTCTTCTTGCTCTTATCTCAAATAGGTCTCTTTCTTTCTTAATGAGTTAATTTCTCAAGACCTTCATGACCACATTCAATAGGCCATCCCATCATACAGTAACGGTGCGACAATTGGTGCCCCGCCCATTATATCATATAAGACAAGTTGTCATGAATTATTGTGAGCAAACATCTATGTGTGAAGTTATCAAAACGAAGTTGTATTTTATTAATGTAAACAATACTCTTTTTGTGAAGTTATTAAACTATAGCTACATCTGATTGTGAAGTTATCAAAATATAGTTGTCATTTATTAATATAAGCAAACATTTCTTTGTGAAGTTATCAAACATTAGTTATCTGTTGTTAATGTAAGCAAACGTCTCTATGTGAAGTTATCAAACCATATTTATTTGTTTTTATTGTAAGCAAACATCTCTTTGTGAAGTTATCAAATCATACGTGTCTGTTGTTAATGTAAGCAAACGTCTCTATATGAAGTTATCAAACCCCAGCTGTCACAGTTACATATATGTGTTCCATTTATAGCGAGTTATTACTGTTATCTAGGCCACGATGCAACCTTTGAACTGTGAGCGTGAAGCCAGTAAATTTATGCCAGTTGACATTTACACAAACGACTCAAACTACCTATGCACGTTGGGGTGTAATAAAGTTGTGTGTTGCTAATGTGTATGGTTAAACTGTATTAAAGTGTGTGTTATAAACGACAAGTAATAATCTTACTCTGTACTTAAGTTATTCCTGCTGTTATCACCACAGCTAATCCTACTACTACTACTATTGTCACTACTAAAACTATTACTACTACCACTATAACGACTACTTTTTCTGCCACCACAGCAGTAATAACAACGAAAACTACTACTACTGTTAATACTACTATTGTTACTACTATTTTTACTACTATTTTTACTACTATTATTACTCCTACTACTACCTCCACTACTACAACTACTGTCACAGCAGTAACAACAATAAAAACTACTGCTACATCTATGTTATTAGTTAAAATGCTATCCGTCTATTGGAACGTTAATTCACCGCTATTGTTATCAAATTATTATTTTGTTTTTCTAACAACAACTACTGTAAAAGCCCGTCATAAGACGGGAATTAAATTCAAAAGCACCAATACCTAACGGCAATTTTACATATTCAAAAGTACTAAAAAAAAACCAATGTGCATCACCACAGTACACGAACTACGTAGCAGCAGAGAGGATCCAAATGTGTGTATACAGGATCACACATTCTATAAATATATTTTTGTGCACACCGTCATTTGCGTATTCTTCTTTGGTAAGTGTTACTATTTTGTTAGCTGAAAGTGAATAGGATTTACAAGAACTAGTGAAGCAAGTGAACATTCATGAATTTGGATTGGACATTAATAGTGAGAAAACAAAAACTGTGATAATTGGGAAAACGGACGATAAGCCCACATTAAAGATAAGCATAAATGGGGAAATCTTGGAACAAGTCAAGAGCTACTCATATCTTGGTCATATAATAACAGAAGATGGCAGATGCGAAACAGAAGTCAAGAAGAGAATAGGAATGGCCAAAGCTACATTCAACAACATAAGACAGATACTGACATCCAAACAGTTAACTCAAAAATTAAAACTGAGAATCATAAAATGTTATATATTTTCTGCGCTACTGTATGGTGTAGAAACATGGACAATGAATAAGCAATTGGAAGAACGAATTGAGACTCTTGAGATCTGGATATATTGAAGAATGGGGCGCATCTCATGGAAAGAGAAGAAAACAAATAAGGAGGTCCTACAAAATCTAGGTATGAAAAGAGAACTAATGAGGGAGATCAAAGTTAGGCAGCTTAAATTCTTTGGCCACATAAAAAGGCATAACACCTTGCAGAAGACCATAATAGAAGGGAGGGTTGAAGGCAAACGTGTAAGGGGAAGACAGCGCTATAAGTGGGAAGATAACATCAAGAGATGGACAGGAAAGAGTCTATCAGAGTGCACCACCAAGACAAGAGACAGAAGACGTTGGAAATCCAATACAGGCAACCTTCGTTGTGGAGATGGCAGCTGGTGATGATGACTATTTTCGGGAGAGTATATGTAAGGGAAACAATACAATTAATGTCTAACTTTCAACCAAAGTTGCACCCCTTAGCGTTACGCACTGACAGAAAAAGCTGGGATTTTATATAAAGGATACTCAGTTATACACCATTAATGTTTATGTTACAAAATCTTACTTGAATTCATCATCACTACGATTCCCTTGTTTTGCTGTATATGGAACATGGAGCCACCACTGCAGCAGGTACCCTTATAGGAGGAAGGCAGCACCAAGGAGTCGCATACTCTTAGTTACACCATAGTTTCAGTGGCAATTTGTTTTGCATGATGAAGTTGCCTGCCCCACGCACAACATCATATTAGTCGCTTGTACGACATGCTTGGGTTATTTTTCTTTATTGCTTCAGAGATCCCCTGGGAACTACTTGGAGCGTATATATATATATATATATATATATATATATATATATATATATATATATATATATATATATATATATATATATATATATATATATATATATATATATATATATATATGTTTCTTCTTGGATCCTTAGCCCTTGACTGACAAAGCCGTCAGTGGCCATCTGGCCTAGTGGCGTCTTGAATGGCAGCAACAAACTGTCCCCATCATGCCTGGTGGGCACCCAACCCCCTGCACAGTGACCAAACTCTGGTTCACGCCTTGCATCTCAGCCTCCACTGTTCTCCACCAGGCTGTGCGTGTCGGAGCTTCTGGATGTAGATGGTGTTGTTGCGAGTGATACTTCTTGGAGCTGACCTACCACACTGACGAATAATGTCTGGTTTAAACTGTGACCCAACCAATGAATTTTACATTTAAGTGTCGACATAATTTTGACCAAACATGTCCACTGCTGTTTGTGTACAGAATATGACATTCGTCATTGGGGTAAGTCCGACGTACTTCTCGATTTCATTTTTTTTTAAACAAGAATTTTGTATAATTTACAGAAATTCTAAAAAATGTATAGTAGTTTTTCATGCGTTTGTCTGAATGTTGTGAAAATATATGTAATATATGTCACGGATTCTGTCTGGAAGAACATGTATATTTGCGCCTCCATATGATGATGGGTAGCTGAAATATTGCATGAAATAAAATGTGCACCTAAATCCTGTCCAGATCTAAGAATGCATCACATGTCATCATGATCATTGTGGTGAAGTGGGATGTTATAAATATTTATAGGGGACTTAGTGTACTGACTGAGATCAGCTGTGAAGGTATCTATATCTAATAAGAGTAGTGTATTATAGATAACCTTACTTGCTGCCACATATATATATATATCTCAGTCAGAATTATTCTGGAATAGTGTGATGACTACGTTGTATGTCTAGGGTATGTGTATGATGAAGTGTAAGTCATAACAACAACAGACAGATAAACAATTTAATTTATTCCACCACACTTGACAACACTGTGACACTCACATACATAAAACACTCTACAAGGATATCTTAAAGGAGTCACTGATAACTTTTCAAATAACAATATGTATTCATTGCTGTCATGAATGAATATGTGTCCTGATTCAAATACAAAGGGAACCAGGAATCACAATCAATTTTAATTACAAGTTATATGTACAGAATTTATCAATATGAATATTGTAGTGACATATATTATTAAAAGTATCCTATGTGTGTCAGTTGTGTAGTAGTAATATGAGGTAATACTGGTTTTGTTTTGTTCAAGCTCTGTTGGTATTTGTCATCATGACTTCAATAGTTTGTCTTTATTGGAACTAGTATTGGAGATGTTCTCAGTTCCTGATATTAAAACAATTTAATTCCCCTCTTAATGTTATTTTTACAAGGTCATTTTAAGATGGGGGTATATAATTTTGAGCTCAGCTGGCCACATCAGCTTATCTTGCGTGATGGCGGCAGGAAAAGACTCCTCTGTTCGATTTCTCCCCTGGGCTCTGGAGACACCTCACTGATAGCTAAATGGACCAAGGAGTATGCTGTCCGACTCTGGATTCAGCAAAGCTCTGACCAGGTGCTGCTCAATACCATCAAGACCACGGTCCCTGAAAACAAGAAGGATGTACCTTCTACTTCATAACTAATTGATACTCTAGTTCTACACTGAGCACAATACATCACAAACATTGAGTTCAGAGCGTTAGGCCAACTGTCAGCTTCATCTGAAATACTTTATACCAGTATTTACCTCCTTAATGGTTACTACGCCTCTGCAATTCCAGCATTATTTCTTTCTAGTCAATCATCTAGGTGTCAGTGTACTGTTTGGCCATTCCATGCCGTTTTACTTTCCTCCGACACCTTCTGTTCAGGCTGGAGCATTATAGGCTTTACATCATGTTTGCTACTGAACTACACATATATACAGGCATAAATTAACAATTCACATTCAATTTTCATTAAAAGATACTGAATGTTTCAAGCTTACCACAATTCATAGAATAAACACAGATACGTTGACTAGCAATGAATTCTGGCACAAATACTGGCACAATTCCCATCTGCTTATGTTCCAGGCTTTTATTTAGCAAAAATATGAGCTGGCTTCAACGCACTGTTGCTTTATCAAGCTTATTTGAACTAGTGGTCTCGAACTAACGCTCCTAAGTGATTATATCAGCGAGTCTGGCCAATGGAGCCACGTTTCGACAAGTGTTTGAAAAAATTTTACCTTCCTACGTCTCCCCTAACAACCAAAGATAGTATTTATAGTCCGACCAATCGTGTTTAGTCTTATATTTGTTGCGCTCCAATCAATTTGGAGTTTACATGGTGGGCTATTTCCGTACGTAAGGTTTTTTCAAACACGTTATAAAAAAATTTTATGAGCAGAAATGATTTCATGCTGTCAGGCATCCCCACTATTTTATTTTGGTTATAACTTGTTAATTCCTAGACTATTTGCGTAACGTTTTACATATTCTTTGTCAGCAAGCCCTAAGGAACCCAAATATACACATTTAAAAGAGCTAAGTGGCTGCGTTCAAAATATGCAATTACTTCCACCTCCGGTTTCGAAGATGTGCTGTCTGGGTACTGTAATGTTTTCAAACGTAAACCCATCTAATGTCATCTTTTCTAATAAGAGTTTTTCAGGATTTAAAAACCTAACTCTGGGAAGGTTAGTGTTTTTATCACTGTCCGTCCGAAAAAGTTAGTGCATGTGGCCTTACACGCGTGATAGTAGTAATTGTGTATCGCGTTACGCTTGTTGGGGTGGCATTAATAGCGAGACGCGTGTTTAATTTTGCATGCGTTCGGCTTTCTGCCTCTCCCTTCTCTCTATCCTGCTTTATCTGTCTTTTAGTTACGCTGTGTATGGGATGAATGAAATATTAAATTTAGGTCATTGTTTCAGCTTGCGTATCTCAAGTGTTTTTCCAAGAAATACAGCACACGTTTCATTGAAGAAAGCGGGTAAGAATATAGTAGGCTTTTACTATCAACGTGAAAGCGTTACAATTTGCAGACGAAGCATAAAACAAAGGGGATTTCGAGTACATTCTTTGTGACAGCACTGTTATTTTACCATTGCTCTTTTCTTTATTATATGTATTTATTAGGCTTTATATTTTCCTGATAATTTATATATGTGGATTAGAATATTTCTCGACACCTCCCCTCTTAAAACAGACATCCCATGTCAGTCCTTTATTCTATATACACATAGATAAATGTAAGTCAACTTGACTTTACTCTGCTGTGGTGCTATCATGGTTTTATGTAGTTGGGTCTATTCAGAGTAGGCACTACTCTTGAAATCTGCCTCAGACTTCTACAACCAATAATATATTTCGGTTATGTTACTGAACAGCCGCAAGTGTGAGTGCTTGTCTTAATGCTGCTTCGCAACCCGTATTCACCATTTCTCTTCTCTGAGTCTGCGCAATGACATGTCCAGAGAACATTATATTTCCCTCAAAATGTACGTTATGAGGAGATAACATATACCTGGTGATAGCAGAGTTTTCGTAGTGGATCCCATAATCTTCTTATTATCCTGTATGAAACATTCGGAATATCCTCAATCAAAGAGGCAACTCAGGGATTCATTACGTTCCTCCGAAATGTTTACATCCAACAATTTTCTCATCATTCTAGAGAAGACACTAGGCGCATTCTTCAATCCAATTGGCAATCTATTAAACTCATAGTGTCCTTCTGAGGTACTAAAAGCTAGGTATGGTCTAACCTCAGGCTTTACTGGAATCTGATAATATCCTTTACTCAGATCCACTTTTGAGAAATATTTAGCTTTATTTAGTCTGGCAAACAGCTGATTTGTATCCGGCAATGGATCCACCTGTCCTTCTGTAATAGCATTCAGTCTCCTGTAATCTATACAGAGTCTATGTTCTCCAGAGGGCTTCCTTAAGAGTACAACACCGGAACTATATGAGGATTCACTGTGTGAAATAATTCCCTCCTTCAATAGATAGTCTATCTCTTCCTTCAAAGCTTTCTCCTTAGCAAACGGAATCGAATATGGTTTCATACAGACAGGTGTGGGGTCTATCAGTTTCATATCATATTCCAATAGGTTTGTATGCCCTGGTCGGTCTGTTAACACCTCTGCATGATTATTTAGAACCTGTTGCACTCTCTCTTTCTGAGTTTTCGTTAAATGTGTACTGATTTTCACCTGTGCTGCTGTCTCACAGGGGTGTAATGGATACTCAAATGATGAAAGTGGTTCCTTTTTCATCTCCATGGCGATGGACAAGGTCAACAAGTGTGTCTCCTCCTGATGTTCTCTTTCCAAATATTTCTTCAGGAGATTCACATGATAGATTTTTTCTTTCCCCTTCTTATCTATCTTATAATTTGTTCTAGATACCTTCTCTAAAACTGTATATGGACCCTGCCATCCAATTTGTAACTTATTCTGACTCCCGGGCAAAAGAAGCAGTACTTTCTCTCCCACAGCCAAATTTCTGTCTTTCGCCTTCCTGTTATAATAGGCAGCATGTTTCTTCCTGGCTTGTTTCAAATTTTCATTGGCAAGTTTCCAGCCAGTTTTTAAACGAGTGGTCAGCTCATTCACATATTGGTATGAAGATGTAATGTTTTCCTCTGCCTTTTCATCAGTCCACGTTCTTAACAAAGCTACATATGGACCTTTAATTGTGTGGACCTATTTGTCCATGCACCGGTATGGTCTCTTCCACTCGAAGCTTTATAGTGATGATTTTTCCTCCCAGAATTATCATTCACAAAACGACCGCTACCAATTTTTCTTTTGGGGCTTTCTCCCCACTTAAAATTCTTGATGAGAGATTTCCTCTCTACATCCTCTTCCTCCAGTTTGTTTAAGTCCGATTGAGGGATTTTCGGCTTATCCTGGGGTAAGACATCTTTTTGCACTCTCCGCATAGTGGCCATTGTAAAACAGTTAAGTGAAGCTTGTCCGTGAAAAGGGGCTTCCCATTCCATTTGGTCCACTTTATCAAATCTATTTTTCTTTTTATTATCAGGCCTAATTTTGCCCCGTGGCGTGTCCAGGTCCTGATCCATGTTCCCACTTGTGGGTGTTCCCTCATGTGTGCTACCTTGCTACAACCTTTCTACACCTTTCTACAAAATTCTCAATGTCCCATCTTGCTTTGGGCCAATAATAATTGTGAGCCACCTTTTGAATGATGGTACCTATCTTCTCATGGTCCCCATCTGGTTTCACATGTAGGCTCCTTATTAAGTCTGCCCTATATCTTTTAGGAAGTACCAGCTGTCCCTGACCTTTGGATCTAGCTCCAGTCTTCCTATACATCAACTTGTTTTTCATGTAAAAATCTCCCTTGCCTGGAGTTGTATGACAAGTTGACAATTTTCTGAAACAAGGCTTGAGTATTTTATCCCCAGCCTGTGCCTTCCTCATCTCTTCTGGAGTGGTATCTAACATAATATCCTCCTCCTGTCTTGAGGTCGACCTGACCTGAAGGGTTGCCATATACACAGGTTTCCTTCTGCAACGGTCAGTGTCATGATTGTCCATCTGACAATTCTTACACCACCTTTTTCCTTGGTTGAAAGATTTTCTTTCATCATATTTCCTTTCATCGAATTGTGGGAATTTATTTTTATTTTCATACCGTGGCCTATCAAACTGGTGCTTACCTTTGTTTTGATCCCTAGGATCAAATTGATTAAAGTTCTGTGGTGCCCTAAAGTTATCCACTTGTTTCTTTTTATTACCTGTTACCTCTGCTTGAGCTGCTTGATACCTTTCAGCAACATTTAGCAACTCACCCAGCCTCTCTGCACCTTGTTCCATGAGAAACTTTCTCAGGTCTGGAGCCATGGACTCTCTTAGCTGCTCTATAAGGACCATTTCCTTAAGATCTTGGGTTTTCCCCAGAGAAGTCCATTTCTCCAAGTATGTCTCTATTCGTGCAGAGAACTGGTGATAGGTTTCACCTGACAGTAGTTTAGCATTCCTAAATTTTTTTCCTATAAAATTCTGCATTCTTTTCATACCTTAACAAAAGAGCCTGCTTTAGCATGTCATAATTTTCCTGATCACCTCTGCTCATTTTTGCAAAAACTTCATAAGCTGCCCCACGAAGTCCTTGAGATAACTTTAAGCTCCACCTTTCTCTCTCTAACCCATATGTGGTAGCTAATAGTTCATACCTATTTAGGTAGCTCTCTATATCATCGTCTTTCTCAACAAAATGATCTAAATGAAAATTCATAGCTGAGGTTGAGGCTCCTTGGCTAGCAGTGGCATCAGAGGCAAAGGGACTGGCACCATTTTCAGGAGCATGGCCCTGAAACTCAAACTCCCTTAGTCGTAACTCATGTTCCCTTTGTAATCTCTTCTCCTCCTTTTCTGCTTCCCTCTCTGCAGTCAATCTTCTTTCTTCTGCTTCCCTTTCTGCAGCTAATTTCTTCTCTTCCCTTTCTGCAGCTAATTTCTTCTCTTCCCTTTCTGCAGCTAATTTCTTCTCTTCCCTTTCTGCAGCTAATTTCTTCTCTTCCCTTTCTGCAGCTAATTTCTTCTCTTCCCTTTCTGCAGCCAATCTTTTGTCTTCTCTTTCTGCCTCCAATTTCTTAGCCTCAGCCTCAATCTGCAACCTCTTAGTCTCAGCCTCAGCCTCAAATTGTAACTTCTTAATTTCCCTTTCAGCCTCTAACTTTCTTTCGGCCTCAAACCTTCTTTCTTCGCGTTCAATAAATTTGTCACATTCCGTAGTGACATAGGCAACCATAACTTGCCCATCTAATCCTAACTCTTTTGCAGTCTGAACAGCAGCAGATCGAAACTTGGCCAGGTCCGCCATTGTCTATCAGGTAAATTTATACAATGTCTAACCAACAATTCAATCTCTAAATATATATCTAATGGACAACACAGGCACCGTGAGCTCAACCTTATTTAATTCCACCCAAGGATACCTTTTAATTCTTATATTCCCTGAAGTGAATTACCCCCAATATTTTTAATAGGGAAAGATTCAAAAACCCAAGAGCGAGACCCCAATATATGTGGTGAAGTGGGATGTTATAAATATTTATAGGGGACTTAGTGTACTGACTGAGATCAGCTGTGAAGGTATCTATATCTAATAAGAGTAGTGTATTATAGATAACCTTACTTGCTGCCACATATATATATATATCTCAGTCAGAATTATTCTGGAATAGTGTGATGACTACGTTGTATGTCTAGGGTATGTGTATGATGAAGTGTAAGTCATAACAACAACAGACAGATAAACAATTTAATTTATTCCACCACACTTGACAACACTGTGACACTCACATACATAAAACACTCTACAAGGATATCTTAAAGGAGTCACTGATAACTTTTCAAATAACAATATGTATTCATTGCTGTCATGAATGAATATGTGTCCTGATTCAAATACAAAGGGAACCAGGAATCACAATCAATTTTAATTACAAGTTATATGTACAGAATTTATCAATATGAATATTGTAGTGACCTATATTATTAAAAGTATCCTATGTGTGTCAGTTGTGTAGTAGTAATATGAGGTAATACTGGTTTTGTTTTGTTCAAGCTCTGTTGGTATTTGTCATCATGACTTCAATAGTTTGTCTTTATTGGAACTAGTATTGGAGATGTTCTCAGTTCCTGATATTAAAACAATTTAATTCCCCTCTTAATGTTATTTTTACAAGGTCATTTTAAGATGGGGGTACATAATTTTGAGCTCAGCTGGCCACATCAGCTTATCTTGCGTGATGGCGGCAGGAAAAGACTCCTCTGCTCGATTTCTCCCCTGGGCTCTGGAGACACCTCACTGATAGCTAAATGGACCAAGGAGTATGCTGTCCGACTCTGGATTCAGCAAAGCTCTGACCAGGTGCTGCTCAATACCATCAAGACCACGGTCCCTGAAAACAAGAAGGATGTACCTTCTACTTCATAACTAATTGATACTCTAGTTCTACACTGAGCACAATACATCACAAACATTGAGTTCAGAGCGTTAGGCCAACTGTCAGCTTCATCTGAAATACTTTATACCAGTATTACCCTCCTTAATGGTTACTACGCCTCTGCACTTCCAGCATTATTTCTTTCTAGTCAATCATCTAGGTGTCAGTGTACTGTTTGGCCATTCCATGCCGTTTTACTTTCCTCCGACACCTTCTGTTCAGGCTGGAGCATTATAGGCTTTACATCATGTTTGCTACTGAACTACACATATATACAGGCATAAATTAACAATTCACATTCAATTTTCATTAAAAGATACTGAATGTTTCAAGCTTACCACAATTCATAGAATAAACACAGATACGTTGACTAGCAATGAATTCTGGCACAAATACTGGCACAAATTCCCATCTGCTTATGTTCCAGGCTTTTATTTAGCAAAAATATGAGCTGGCTTCAACGCACTGTTGCTTTATCAAGCTTATTTGAACTAGTGGTCTCGAACTAACGCTCCTAAGTGATTATATCAGCGAGTCTGGCCAATGGAGCCACGTTTCGACAAGTGTTTGAAAAAATTTTACCTTCCTACGTCTCCCCTAACAACCAAAGATAGTATTTATAGTCCGACCAATCGTGTTTAGTCTTATATTTGTTGCGCTCCAATCAATTTGGAGTTTACATGGTTGGCTATTTCCGTACGTAAGGTTTTTTTTTCAAACACGTTATAAAAAAATTTTATGAGCAGAAATGATTTCATGCTGTCAGGCATCCCCACTATTTTATTTTGGTTATAACTTGTTAATTCCTAGACTATTTGCGTAACGTTTTACATATTCTTTGTCAGCAAGCCCTAAGGAACCCAAATATACAAATTTAAAAGAGCTAAGTGGCTGCGTTCAAAATATGCAATTTCTTCTACCTCCTGTTTCGAAGATGTGCTGTCTGGGTACTGTAATGTTTTCAAACGTAAACCCATCTAATGTCATCTTTTCTAATAAGAGTTTTTCAGGATTTAAAAACCTAACTCTGGGAAGGTTAGTGTTTTTTATCACTGTCCGTCCGAAAAAGTTAGTGCATGTGGCCTTACACGCGTGATAGTAGTAATTGTGTATCGCGTTACGCTTGTTGGGGTGGCATTAATAGCGAGACGCGTGTTTAATTTTGCATGCGTTCGGCTTTCTGCCTCTCCCTTCTCTCTATCCTGCTTTATCTGTCTTTTAGTTACGCTGTGTATGGGATGAATGAAATATTAAATTTAGGTCATTGTTTCAGCTTGCGTATCTCAAGTTTAGTACATGTTTCATTGAAGAAAGCGGGTAATAATATAGTAGGCTTTTACTATCAACGTGAAAGCGTTACAATTTGCAGACGAAGCATAAAACAAAGGGGATTTCGAGTACATTCTTTGTGACAGCACTGTTATTTTACCATTGCTCTTTTCTTTATTAGATGTATTTATTAGGCTTTATATTTACCTGATAATTTATATATGTGGATTAGAATATTTCACGACACCTCCCCTCTTAAAACAGACATCCCATGTCAGTCCTTTATTCTATATACACATAGATAAATGTAAGTCAACTTGACTTTACTCTGCTGTGGTGCTATCATGGTTTTATGTAGTTGGGTCCATTCAGAGTAGGCACTACTCTTGAAATCTGCCTCAGACTTCTACAACCAATAATATATTTCGGTTATGTTACTGAACAGCCGCAAGTGTGAGTGCTTGTCTTAATGCTGCTTCGCAACCCGTATTCACCATTTCTCTTCTCTGAGTCTGCGCAATGACATGTCCAGAGAACATTATATTTCCCTCAAAATGTACGTTATGAGGAGATAACATATACCTGGTGATAGCAGAGTTTTCGTAGTGGATCCCATAATCTTCTTATTATCCTGTATGAAACATTCGGAATATCCTCAATCAAAGAGGCAACTCAGGGATTCATTACGTTCCTCCGAAATGTTTACATCCAACAATTTTCTCATCATTCTAGAGAAGACACTAGGCGCATTCTTCAATCCAAATGGCAATCTATTAAACTCATAGTGTCCTTCTGAGGTACTAAAAGCTAGGTATGGTCTAACCTCAGGCTTTACTGGAATCTGATAGTATCCTTTACTCAGATCCACTTTTGAGAAATATTTAGCTTTATTTAGTCTGGCAAACAGCTGATTTGTATCCGGCAATGGATCCACCTGTCCTTCTGTAATAGCATTCAGTCTCCTGTAATCTATACAGAGTCTATGTTCTCCAGAGGGCTTCCTTAAGAGTACAACACCGGAACTATATGAGGATTCACTGTGTGAAATAATTCCCTCCTTCAATAGATAGTCTATCTCTTCCTTCAAAGCTTTCTCCTTAGCAAACGGAATCGAATATGGTTTCATACAGACAGGTGTGGGGTCTATCAGTTTCATATCATATTCCAATAGGTTTGTATGCCCTGGTCGGTCTGTTAACACCTCTGCATGATTATTTAGAACCTGTTGCACTCTCTCTTTCTGAGTTTTCGTTAAATGTGTACTGATTTTCACCTGTGCTGCTGTCTCACAGGGGTGTAATGGATACTCAAATGATGAAAGTGGTTCCTTTTTCATCTCCATGGCGATGGACAAGGTCAACAAGTGTGTCTCCTCCTGATGTTCTCTTTCCAAATATTTCTTCAGGAGATTCACATGATAGATTTTTTCTTTCCCCTTCTTATCTATCTTATAATTTGTTCTAGATACCTTCTCTAAAACTGTATATGGACCCTGCCATCCAATTTGTAACTTATTCTGACTCCCGGGCAAAAGAAGCAGTACTTTCTCTCCCACAGCCAAATTTCTGTCTTTCGCCTTCCTGTTATAATAGGCAGCATGTTTCTTCCTGGCTTGTTTCAAATTTTCATTGGCAAGTTTCCAGCCAGTTTTTAAACGAGTGGTCAGCTCATTCACATATTGGTATGAAGATGTAATGTTTTCCTCTGCCTTTTCATCAGTCCACGTTCTTAACAAAGCTACATATGGACCTTTAATTGTGTGGACCTCTTTGTCCATGCACCGGTATGGTCTCTTCCACTCGAAGCTTTATAGTGATGATTTTTCCTCCCAGAATTATCATTCACAAAACGACCGCTACCAATTTTTCTTTTGGGGCTTTCTCCCCACTTAAAATTCTTGATGAGAGATTTCCTCTCTACATCCTCTTCCTCCAGTTTGTTTAAGTCCGATTGAGGGATTTTCGGCTTATCCTGGGGTAAGACTCTTTTTGCACTCTCCGCATAGTGGCCATTGTAAAACAGTTAAGTGAAGCTTGTCCGTGAAAAGGGGCTTCCCATTCCATTTGGTCCACTTTATCAAATCTACTTTTCTTTTTATTATCAGGCCTAATTTTGCCCCGTGGCGTGTCCAGGTCCTGATCCATGTTCCCACTTGTGGGAGTTCCCTCATGTGCTATGCTACACCTTTCTACAAAATTCTCAATGTCCCATCTTGCTTTGGGCCAATAATAATTGTGAGCCACCTTTTGAATGATGGTACCTATCTTCTCATGGTCCCCATCTGGTTTCACATGTAGGCTCCTTATTAAGTCTGCCCTATATCTTTTAGGAAGTACCAGCTGTCCCTGACCTTTGGATCTAGCTCCAGTCTTCCTATACATCAACTTGTTTTTCATGTAAAAATCTCCCTTGCCTGGAGTTGTATGACAAGTTGACAATTTTCTGAAACAAGGCTTGAGTGTTTTATCCCCAGCCTGTGCCTTCCTCATCTCTTCTGGAGTGGTATCTAACATAATATCCTCCTCCTGTCTTGAGGTCGACCTGACCTGAAGGGTTGCCATATACACAGGTTTCCTTCTGCAACGGTCAGTGTCATGATTGTCCATCTGACAATTCTTACACCACCTTTTTCCTTGGTTGAAAGATGTTCTTTCATCATATTTCCTTTCATCGAATTGTGGGAATTTATTTTTATTTTCATACCGTGGCCTATCAAACTGGTGCTTACCTTTGTTTTGATCCCTAGGATCAAATTGATTAAAGTTCTGTGGTGCCCTAAAGTTATCCACTTGTTTCTTTTTATTACCTGTTACCTCTGCTTGAGCTGCTTGATACCTTTCAACAACATTTAGCAACTCACCCAGCCTCTCTGCACTTTGTTCCATGAGAAACTTTCTCAGGTCTGGAGCCATGGACTCTCTTAGCTGCTCTATAAGGACCATTTCCTTAAGATCTTGGGTTTTCCCCAGAGAAGTCCATTTCTCCAAGTATGTCTCTATTCGTGCAGAGAACTGGTGATAGGTTTCACCTGACAGTAGTTTAGCATTCCTAAATTTTTTCCTATAAAATTCTGCATTCTTTTCATACCTTAACAAAAGAGCCTGCTTTAGCATGTCATAATTTTCCTGATCACCTCTGCTCATTTTTGCAAAAACTTCATAAGCTGCCCCACGAAGTCCTTGAGATAACTTTAAGCTCCACCTTTCTCTCTCTAACCCATATGTGGTAGCTAATAGTTCATACCTATTTAGGTAGCTCTCTATATCATCGTCTTTCTCAACAAAATGATCTAAATGAAAATTCATAGCTGAGGTTGAGGCTCCTTGGCTAGCAGTGGCATCAGAGGCAAAGGGACTGGCACCATTTTCAGGAGCATGGCCCTGAAACTCAAACTCCCTTAGTCGTAACTCATGTTCCCTTTGTAATCTCTTCTCCTCCTTTTCTGCTTCCCTCTCTGCAGTCAATCTTCTTTCTTCTGCTTCCCTTTCTGCAGCTAATTTCTTCTCTTCCCTTTCTGCAGCTAATTTCTTCTCTTCCCTTTCTGCAGCTAATTTCTTCTCTTCCCTTTCTGCAGCTAATTTCTTCTCTTCCCTTTCTGCAGCTAATTTCTTCTCTTCCCTTTCTGCAGCCAATCTTTTGTCTTCTCTTTCTGCCTCCAATTTCTTAGCCTCAGCCTCAATCTGCAACCTCTTAGTCTCAGCCTCAGCCTCAAATTGTAACTTCTTAATTTCCCTTTCAGCCTCTAACTTTCTTTCGGCCTCTTTTTCTAATCTTCTTTCTTCGCGTTCAATAAATTTGTCACATTCCGTAGTGACATAGGCAACCATAACTTGCCCATCTAATCCTAACTCTTTTGCAGTCTGAACAGCAGCAGATCGAAACTTGGCCAGGTCCGCCATTGTCTATCAGGTAAATTTATACAATGTCTAACCAACAATTCAATCTCTAAATATATATCTAATGGACAACACAGGCACCGTGAGCTCAACCTTATTTAATTCCACCCAAGGATACCTTTTAATTCTTATATTCCCTGAAGTGAATTACCCCCAATATTTTTAATAGGGAAAGATTCAAAATCCCAAGAGCGAGACCCCAATATATGTGGTGAAGTGGGATGTTATAAATATTTATAGGGGACTTAGTGTACTGACTGAGATCAGCTGTGAAGGTATCTATATCTAATAAGAGTAGTGTATTATAGATAACCTTACTTGCTGCCACATATATATATATCTCAGTCAGAATTATTCTGGAATAGTGTGATGACTACGTTGTATGTCTAGGGTATGTGTATGATGAAGTGTAAGTCATAACAACAACAGACAGATAAACAATTTAATTTATTCCACCACACTTGACAACACTGTGACACTCACATACATAAAACACTCTACAAGGATATCTTAAAGGAGTCACTGATAACTTTTCAAATAACAATATGTATTCATTGCTGTCATGAATGAATATGTGTCCTGATTCAAATACAAAGGGAACCAGGAATCACAATCAATTTTAATTACAAGTTATATGTACAGAATTTATCAATATGAATATTGTAGTGACATATATTATTAAAAGTATCCTATGTGTGTCAGTTGTGTAGTAGTAATATGAGGTAATACTGGTTTTGTTCTGTTCAAGCTCTGTTGGTATTTGTCATCATGACTTCAATAGTTTGTCTTTATTGGAACTAGTATTGGAGATGTTCTCAGTTCCTGATATTAAAACAATTTAATTCCCCTCTTAATGTTATTTTTACAAGGTCATTTTAAGATGGGGGTACATAATTTTGAGCTCAGCTGGCCACATCAGCTTATCTTGCGTGATGGCGGCAGGAAAAGACTCCTCTGCTCGATTTCTCCCCTGGGCTCTGTAGACACCTCACTGATAGCTAAACGGACCAAGGAGTATGCTGTCCGACTCTGGATTCAGCAAAGCTCTGACCAGGTGCTGCTCAATACCATCAAGACCACGGTCCCTGAAAACAAGAAGGATGTACCTTCTACTTCATAACTAATTTATACTCTCTTTTTACACTGAGCACAATACATCACAAACATTGAGTTCAGAGCGTTAGGCCAACTGTCAGCTTCATCTGAAATACTTTATACCAGTATTTACCTCCTTAATGGTTACTACGCCTCTGCAATTCCAGCATTATTTCTTTCTAGTCAATCATCTAGGTGTCAGTGTACTGTTTGGCCATTCCATGCCGTTTTACTTTCCTCCGACACCTTCTGTTCAGGCTGGAGCATTATAGGCTTTACATCATGTTTGCTACTGAACTGTAGCGGGAGGTTATTTAAATTTATTTATTATGTAAGAGTATGCCAGTAAATAGTTCTGACCTTACAAGTAATACCCCAGTCTTAGAAATAAGCACTGGTGTATTGTTATCATAACAATAGTCAGACTGTGAAAACCCTGGCCCAGTTGGTAAGAAGTAGTACCAGGATTTAAGGTGTCTCCTCCCTGTGACTATCTTATGATTACTTATATTCTAGGGGATAAGTAAAATGAACATTCACTGAAACCACAAATGGAAGAAGTGAATAAATCCTCAGGTACAGTTAAAATAGTTTAATAATTACACTAATATTCTATTTCTACTAGTTGGAAAAGAGTATACACATATATATATAAAAATATTCACACAATTACTATTGTTGTCTGTTTAGACTTCAAGATCTTAAATAATAAAGTTACTGAAATCACTGTTATTAGTCCTTTGAATTTAAGGATAACTGTCATCAGTTGACTGAGTTTATGTATGGTTACTTATTGTTTTGAACTAGTGGCTGTTTCATATGTATAGGTGGTCAGTGTCAAACAGGACACTTATCTTTCCAACTTGATACTGCTGAAACTGTCCTTTGCTGATATCAGACTTGGTAGGCCCAACAGTAGGGATGCCAATGATCAGTTGAAGTTCACTCTTTGGGGTCCTGCACTTTTGTGGGATTGCCTCGGGTAAACTGCACCGGCTTCTGACACTGGACAGTCTGGTTTGAGTTATTTCATGGAACCTGTAACATATCAGCCTTGGCTAGTATCTGGCTAGACTTGTAGCTGACTAGCACAGATGTCAGACCAGTCAGTCATCAGATGTCACCGTTATACAATCATAGTAAGTAAGGACATCATTTCAGTGATATAGCATTAATATTAACATTTCAATTAAGTATACCTGACCAGCACATAAGTCAGACAAGTCAGTCATCAGGTGTCAAAGTTATACAGTCATAGCAAGTAACATCAGTTCAATGATATAGAATTAATATTAACATATCAGTAATAAACATCATCTGGTTTAATCCGCTCCTATACATCCCTTCGTATTCTATAACTTGATCCTTCCAAATCATATCAAGTACAAATTCAAATCTGATGCTATCTTAGCAACTACCCAAAATTAATACATAAAATAAATAAAGTGAGTGACCACGTGATCAGGTTGCTTTCTACTGAAACTGGCTGTAGAACACTCCAGTTTACCAGCTGTAAATGGGTACAAAGTTGTGCGCTCGAACTAGGGAAGGCAAAGGCAGCGAGGAAGGGGACTAGTCACCTAACCTCGTAAAAGCGGTATCTTCCATGCTGAAGCTTCTAACAATTTATTTCCCTAAGACAATCTCTGGTCATGGGACTGCCTTTATCTTCGTAAGCGATAATGCATTTAATATCGACGAGATACAGCATTAACTATAATAAATATTTTCTATTTGGCTGTGGGGCTAGTTTTGATACGTTTTTGTACAAGCAACCATCTTCCACTAAGCACATGAATAAATCATATTAAAATAATAATACGTTATATCAATGAATATTATACAGGCATATTTTGTGAATTCTAAATGAACCTGTAATACAAAATAAAAGAAATTATTATACAGGATAGCTATCGTAAATTCGCTTACCCTCAGACTCCAGACACTTAGACTGAAATTTTCTGGCGATCCGCTCACACTTCAGATGGATTTAGAGTCGTGGCGTTATCTGCCCTCAGTCTTGTCTCAACCTCTTGCGTTGTGTATCTCTCTCAGTTTTACCGAACTGCTTTATATACGACAGCGCGAACGTATCGGAGAGCAGATACGTCACAGCCTAAGACTAGACCTGGAAAAATCCTTCCCGAACCGTGATTTCAGCAGATCTGTGCGTCGACTGAAATTTTGCCTTTATCATTCTCGGCATATATAATATCCATATTGTTCCATCTTATCTAGTTTTATACAGCTGATAAAACTCTATCTTCCTATCCATGTAAATTCCCAAACTGTTATTTGTTGATTTTAATATTTCCAACAGAAGTGGGTTTACCAGCTGTTAGCGTAACTGTGGGCAGCCGAAATACGCATATATCTCCGTAAATGAGAACTTCCTACCGTTCCATCTTATATGCAGTTATACACCATCCTTCCCTGTACTGAAATGTAAAATCCTTTTCATACGGGTTCCCTTCTATTTTTAATTATTGTTGGCGATTCCCTCTGTCCGATACACGTTTCGCTTATACGCCGCCATTTTGAAAGCGGTCACTCGATCGTAGATGGGTTTATAAATCTAACTGAACTCATTTGCAATGACTTGAAACCAATTTCGCGACATAGCTCCCCCATATTTTAAGCTGGATGATATCTAGCTTAACTATTGGGTACAAGACAATTGCAAATCGACCATTCCGAGGTTAGTTTTCCTTTCTTCTATCCTCCTCAAGCTCTGTGGGATGGCGACTGAGAAAATCTGCGCCCACATTGTTTTCCAAGAATATATTCATCCTTTACTATCTCTCTCCTTCCTGTTCGGCTTTTCATCCAGGCTCTTACTGCTGGTGAAACCGGGTCGGTAGGTTTCCCATGAAGTTTACCGCCCTCTTTTCGATGATAGTTGGATGTGGTTTTCCCTCGCAAATCCGTAGGTTTTTGATTTTCGCTACATGATTTGTTCCTTTTTTCCAGCGCATGGGGTTCAGACTGCAATTGAACCTGTGTGGGATGTTTCCTTTCCCCTCCCGTGCAAATCTCGGGAGTACCCCTGATTGCTGGTTTGCTTGTAGATTTTTGATGAAGACTCTTCCGTCGACTTTCTGAATCTACATAGGTGCACTCTGGACAGGAATTTACATACTGATTTATGTCTTCCGTAATACCCTTTGTTTTGTGGCACCATTACCCAGGTGTTCACTCAAAGTTGATATGTGTCCCCAGCCTATAACCTTATTCCTATAGGTGGATGGTACAACAATTTGACCATGACTCTTCGTCCCTCTGCCAGCTTTCCTGTACAAGAGTCCATGTTCCATATAGAAATGTCCTTTCCTTGGAGCTTTATGTGTTTTTGATAATTTGCCAAAACAAGGCTTCAACATGCTGTCTGCTTCTTGAGCCCGTTTCATTTCAGTCGAATGAAATTTTAATTTGGTGTCCCTCTCTATGTTCCTGGAGTCAGACCTGGTCTGGATTTCTGCCATAACCATAGGTTTTACAGGGTTTCCCAAGAAAACATATTTACGCCCCAACATTAGGGGGTAAAAGGGATCATCTATCACAGCTGCATTTATCTCCCCTTCCACATAGCGACAATTGACATGAATCTTTGCTATGGGTAAAGTAAGGGGTGATGTTCCTTTTAGTGGCCCTTGAATGTCTACTGTTTCTGTGGTGATTTGTTCAGGGCTCACCAGAGATGCACACACGACTGCGTCATAGGACAAACCTGTGTCATACATTCCTGTGACTTGTTTGCCATTAACAGTCACTATCTCCTGGGTAGGTGGGTGATGGAGGCTATTCTGACTCACAGTCAGTTCCTTCCTAACAGAAGTCCTCACCTGTAGACATGCAGCATGATGAAGGGGTTTTTTCCTCCCACATTCATCAGTGTTGTGGTTGCTCATCTTACAAAATTTGCACCACTTATCTCCCTGTTTGTAGGGTTTCTTTTCCTGAGTCTGAGGGTTCTTGTCCTTATTATCAAATCTTTGCTTGTATCTGTGTGGTTGATCCATTTGGTCAAACTGGGTACTCTGCGGCGGTGGCTTATATCCTTCTACCTGCTTCCTTTTTGTTCCTACCAATTCAGCTTGAGCTGCTTGGTATCTCTCTGCACATTTCAAAATGTCTTCCAGCCTCTCTGCTCCTTGTTCCATAAGGAATTTCCTCATTTCTGGAGACATGGAATCTTTCACTTGCTCTAACATAACCATTTCTTTCAGATCCTCGTAGGTTTTCTGATACTTACCTAAACTACTCCATTTCAACAAATACGTTTCTAGCCTAGCTGAGAACTGGTTATATGTTTCTCCAGGTAGAGGTTTAGAAGTTCTAAATTTCTTCCTATATGCCTCAGAGTTCTTTTCATACCGGATCAGTAAGGCTTGCTTTAGTATCTCATAATTTTCCTGATCTTCTTTGGGGAGTTTCAGAAACACATCATATGCAATACCTCTCAATCCCTGGGATAACTTTAGACTCCATTTTTCCTTTTCCAGTCCATATGTAGAGGCTAGCCTTTCATACCTATCCAGGTATGACTCAATTGCGTCCTCCTTTTCAACAAATGGATCTAGGTGGAAGTTCATGGCTCCATTTGCTGTGTTCTGAAAAGAGCTACTCGCAGAATGAGGTGAGCTATTACCATGGGTGATAGTCCCAGCCTGAAGTTCAAGATCAAGCTGTCTCATTTTCAGCTCATGGTCTCTCTCTGCTTGTAACCTCCTTTCTTCTCTCTCAGCTTCTAATTTCTTGGCTTCTCTCTCGGCTTCTAATTCTAATTTCTTGGCTTCTCTTTCTGCATCCAATTTCTTGGCTTCTCTTTCTGCTTCCAATTTCTTGGCTTCTCTTTCTGCTTCCAATTTCTTGGCTTCTCTTTCTGCTTCCAATTTCTTGGCTTCTCTTTCTGCTTCCAATTGCTTTGCTTCTCTCTCGGTGTACTTTTCACATTCCGTCGTGACATACCGGATCAGAACATCACCATCCATGCCAAGCTCTTTTCCCACCTGCAGTGTAGCAGACCTAAATTTGACCAAGTCAGCCATGATGTATCTGTAGTCTAGTAGGGCAAGCGATCTTACTCAAACTAATTTACTACAATATAATTAACTTATATAAAATTAAAGTTAATTAAACTGACTTCACCATATATGAAACAGCTTTCTTTATCTGTACTCAATGGTACTCCTAAAAAATTATATATATTTCCTACTATGTTTACTCTTTCCAAAAATTTTCAAAAAAGAAAAAAAAAATTTTCTACACAGCAGAAATAGAAAGTTGGCTCAGGAATATCAAAGATATATCCCGGACGAGCCCCCACTGTAGCGGGAGGTTATTTAAATTTATTTATTATGTAAGAGTATGCCAGTAAATAGTTCTGACCTTACAAGTAATACCCCAGTCTTAGAAATAAGCACTGGTGTATTGTTATCATAACAATAGTCAGACTGTGAAAACCCTGGCCCAGTTGGTAAGAAGTAGTACCAGGATTTAAGGTGTCTCCTCCCTGTGACTATCTTATGATTACTTATATTCTAGGGGATAAGTAAAATGAACATTCACTGAAACCACAAATGGAAGAAGTGAATAAATCCTCAGGTACAGTTAAAATAGTTTAATAATTACACTAATATTCTATTTCTACTAGTTGGAAAAGAGTATACACATATATATATAAAAATATTCATTCACACAATTACTATTGTTGTCTGTTTAGACTTCAAGATCTTAAATAATAAAGTTACTGAAATCACTGTTATTAGTCCTTTGAATTTAAGGATAACTGTCATCAGTTGACTGAGTTTATGTATGGTTACTTATTGTTTTGAACTAGTGGCTGTTTCATATGTATAGGTGGTCAGTGTCAAACAGGACACTTATCTTTCCAACTTGATACTGCTGAAACTGTCCTTTGCTGATATCAGACTTGGTAGGCCCAACAGTAGGGATGCCAATGATCAGTTGAAGTTCACTCTTTGGGGTCCTGCACTTTTGTGGGATTGCCTCGGGTAAACTGCACCGGCTTCTGACACTGGACAGTCTGGTTTGAGTTATTTCATGGAACCTGTAACATATCAGCCTTGGCTAGTATCTGGCTAGACTTGTAGCTGACTAGCACAGATGTCAGACCAGTCAGTCATCAGATGTCACCGTTATACAATCATAGTAAGTAAGGACATCATTTCAGTGATATAGCATTAATATTAACATTTCAATTAAGTATACCTGACCAGCACATAAGTCAGACAAGTCAGTCATCAGGTGTCAAAGTTATACAGTCATAGCAAGTAACATCAGTTCAATGATATAGAATTAATATTAACATATCAGTAATAAACATCATCTGGTTTAATCCGCTCCTATACATCCCTTCGTATTCTATAACTTGATCCTTCCAAATCATATCAAGTACAAATTCAAATCTGATGCTATCTTAGCAACTACCCAAAATTAATACATAAAATAAATAAAGTGAGTGACCACGTGATCAGGTTGCTTTCTACTGAAACTGGCTGTAGAACACTCCAGTTTACCAGCTGTAAATGGGTACAAAGTTGTGCGCTCGAACTAGGGAAGGCAAAGGCAGCGAGGAAGGGGACTAGTCACCTAACCTCGTAAAAGCGGTATCTTCCATGCTGAAGCTTCTAACAATTTATTTCCCTAAGACAATCTCTGGTCATGGGACTGCCTTTATCTTCGTAAGCGATAATGCATTTAATATCGACGAGATACAGCATTAACTATAATAAATATTTTCTATTTGGCTGTGGGGCTAGTTTTGATACTTTTTTGTACAAGCAACCATCTTCCACTAAGCACATGAATAAATCATATTAAAATAATAATACGTTATATCAATGAATATTATACAGGCATATTTTGTGAATTCTAAATGAACCTGTAATACAAAATAAAAGAAATTATTATACAGGATAGCTATCGTAAATTCGCTTACCCTCAGACTCCAGACACTTAGACTGAAATTTTCTGGCGATCCGCTCACACTTCAGATGGATTTAGAGTCGTGGCGTTATCTGCCCTCAGTCTTGTCTCAACCTCTTGCGTTGTGTATCTCTCTCAGTTTTACCGAACTGCTTTATATACGACAGCGCGAACGTATCGGAGAGCAGATACGTCACAGCCTAAGACTAGACCTGAAAAAATCCTTCCCGAACCGTGATTTCAGCCGATCTGTGCGTCGACTGAAATTTTGCCTTTATCATTCTCGGCATATATAATATCCATATTGTTCCATCTTATCTAGTTTTATACAGCTGATAAAACTCTATCTTCCTATCCATGTAAATTCCCAAACTGTTATTTGTTGATTTTAATATTTCGAACAGAAGTGGGTTTACCAGCTGTTAGCGTAACTGTGGGCAGCCGAAATACGCATATATCTCCGTAAATGAGAACTTCCTACCGTTCCATCTTATATGCAGTTATACACCATCCTTCCCTGTACTGAAATGTAAAATCCTTTTCATACGGATTCCCTTCTGTTGTTATTTATCGTTGGCGATTTCCTCTGTCCGATACACATTTCGCTGATACGCCGCCATTTTGAAAGCGGTCACTCGATCGTAGATGGGTTTATAAATCTAACTGAACTCATTTGCAATTGTCTTGTACCCAATAGTTAAGCTAGATATCATCCAGCTTAAAATATGGGGGAGCTATGTCGCAAAATTGGTTTCAAGTCATTGCAAATGAGTTCAGTTAGATTTATAAACCCATCTACGATCGAGTGACCGCTTTCAAAATGGCGGCGTATAAGCGAAACGTGTATCGGACAGAGGGAATCGCCAACAATAATTAAAAATAGAAGGGAACCCGTATGAAAAGGATTTTACATTTCAGTACAGGGAAGGATGGTGTATAACTGCATATAAGATGGAACGGTAGGAAGTTCTCATTTACGGAGATATATGCGTATTTCGGCTGCCCACAGTTACGCTAACAGCTGGTAAACCCACTTCTGTTGGAAATATTAAAATCAACAAATAACAGTTTGGGAATTTACATGGATAGGAAGATAGAGTTTTATCAGCTGTATAAAACTAGATAAGATGGAACAATATGGATATTATATATGCCGAGAATGATAAAGGCAAAATTTCAGTCGACGCACAGATCTGCTGAAATCACGGTTCGGGAAGGATTTTTCCAGGTCTAGTCTTAGGCTGTGACGTATCTGCTCTCCGATACGTTCGCGCTGTCGTATATAAAGCAGTTCGGTAAAACTGAGAGAGATACACAACGCAAGAGGTTGAGACAAGACTGAGGGCAGATAACGCCACGACTCTAAATCCATCTGAAGTGTGAGCGGATCGCCAGAAAATTTCAGTCTAAGTGTCTGGAGTCTGAGGGTAAGCGAATTTACGATAGCTATCCTGTATAATAATTTCTTTTATTTTGTATTACAGGTTCATTTAGAATTCACAAAATATGCCTGTATAATATTCATTGATATAACGTATTATTATTTTAATATGATTTATTCATGTGCTTAGTGGAAGATGGTTGCTTGTACAAAAACGTATCAAAACTAGCCCCACAGCCAAATAGAAAATATTTATTATATTTAATGCTGTATCTCGTCGATATTAAATGCATTATCGCTTACGAAGATAAAGGCAGTCCCATGACCAGAGATTGTCTTAGGGAAATAAATTGTTAGAAGCTTCAGCATGGAAGATACCGCTTTTACGAGGTTAGGTGACTAGTCCCCTTCCTCGCTGCCTTTGCCTTCCCTAGTTCGAGCGCACAACTTTGTACCCATTTACAGCTGGTAAACTGGAGTGTTCTACAGCCAGTTTCAGTAGAAAGCAACCTGATCACGTGGTCACTCACTTTATTTATTTTATGTATTAATTTTGGGTAGTTGCTAAGATAGCATCAGATTTGAATTTGTACTTGATATGATTTGGAAGGATCAAGTTATAGAATACGAAGGGATGTATAGGAGCGGATTAAACCAGATGATGTTTATTACTGATATGTTAATATTAATTCTATATCATTGAACTGATGTTACTTGCTATGACTGTATAACTTTGACACCTGATGACTGACTTGTCTGACTTATGTGCTAGTCAGTATACTTAATTGAAATGTTAATATTAATGCTATATCACTGAAATGATGTCCTTACTTACTATGATTGTATAACGGTGACATCTGATGACTGACTGGTCTGACATCTGTGCTAGTCAGCTACAAGTCTAGCCAGATACTAGCCAAGGCTGATATGTTACAGGTTCCATGAAATAACTCAAACCAGACTGTCCAGTGTCAGAAGCCGGTGCAGTTTACCCGAGGCAATCCCACAAAAGTGCAGGACCCCAAAGAGTGAACTTCAACTGATCATTGGCATCCCTACTGTTGGGCCTACCAAGTCTGATATCAGCAAAGGACAGTTTCAGCAGTATCAAGTTGGAAAGATAAGTGTCCTGTTTGACACTGACCACCTATACATATGAAACAGCCACTAGTTCAAAACAATAAGTAACCATACATAAACTCAGTCAACTGATGACAGTTATCCTTAAATTCAAAGGACTAATAACAGTGATTTCAGTAACTTTATTATTTAAGATCTTGAAGTCTAAACAGACAACAATAGTAATTGTGTGAATATTTTTATATATATATGTGTATACTCTTTTCCAACTAGTAGAAATAGAATATTAGTGTAATTATTAAACTATTTTAACTGTACCTGAGGATTTATTCACTTCTTCCATTTGTGGTTTCAGTGAATGTTCATTTTACTTATCCCCTAGAATATAAGTAATCATAAGATAGTCACAGGGAGGAGACACCTTAAATCCTGGTACTACTTCTTACCAACTGGGCCAGGGTTTTCACAGTCTGACTATTGTTATGATAACAATACACCAGTGCTTATTTCTAAGACTGGGGTATTACTTGTAAGGTCAGAACTATTTACTGGCATACTCTTACATAATAAATAAATTTAAATAACCTCCCGCTACATGAACTACACATATATACAGGCATAAATTAACAATTCACATTCAATTTTCATTAAAAGATACTGAATGTTTCAAGCTTACCACAATTCATAGAATAAACACAGATACGTTGACTAGCAATGAATTCTGGCACAAATACTGGCACAATTCCCATCTGCTTATGTTCCAGGCTTTTATTTAGCAAAAATATGAGCTGGCTTCAACGCACTGTTGCTTTATCAAGCTTATTTGAACTAGTGGTCTCGAACTAACGCTCCTAAGTGATTATATCAGCGAGTCTGGCCAATGGAGCCACGTTTCGACAAGTGTTTGAAAAAATTTTACCTTCCTACGTCTCCCCTAACAACCAAAGATAGTATTTATAGTCCGACCAATCGTGTTTAGTCTTATATTTGTTGCGCTCCAATCAATTTGGAGTTTACATGGTGGGCTATTTCCGTACGTAAGGTTTTTTCAAACACGTTATAAAAAAATTTTATGAGCAGAAATGATTTCATGCTGTCAGGCATCCCCACTATTTTATTTTGGTTATAACTTGTTAATTCCTAGACTATTTGCGTAACGTTTTACATATTCTTTGTCAGCAAGCCCTAAGGAACCCAAATATACAAATTTAAAAGAGCTAAGTGGCTGCGTTCAAAATATGCAATTTCTTCCACCTCCGGTTTCGAAGATGTGCTGTCTGGGTACTGTAATGTTTTCAAACGTAAACCCATCTAATGTCATCTTTTCTAATAAGAGTTTTTCAGGATTTAAAAACCTAACTCTGGGAAGGTTAGTGTTTTTATCACTGTCCGTCCGAAAAAGTTAGTGCATGTGGCCTTACACGCGTGATAGTAGTAATTGTGTATCGCGTTACGCTTGTTGGGGTGGCATTAATAGCGAGACGCGTGTTTAATTTTGCATGCGTTCGGCTTTCTGCCTCTCCCTTCTCTCTATCCTGCTTTATCTGTCTTTTAGTTACGCTGTGTATGGGATGAATGAAATATTAAATTTAGGTCATTGTTTCAGCTTGCGTATCTCAAGTTTAGTGCATGTTTCATTGAAGAAAGCGGGTAATAATATAGTAGGCTTTTACTATCAACGTGAAAGCGTTACAATTTGCAGACGAAGCATAAAACAAAGGGGATTTCGAGTACATTCTTTGTGACAGCACTGTTATTTTACCATTGCTCTTTTCTTTATTATATGTATTTATTAGGCTTTATATTTTCCTGATAATTTATATATGTGGATAAGAATATTTCACGACAATCATCATCATCATCATCAGCTACCATTCGAAGATCTGCTGAACTGGATCTCCAACGTCTTCTGTGACTTGTCTTGATGGTGCCCTCGGATAATTTCCTGTCCATCTCTTGATTGTATCTTCCCACTTATAGCTCTCTCCATCTCTTGATTGTATCTTCCCACTTATAGCTCTCTCCATCTCTTGATTGTATCTTCCCACTTATAGCTTTGTCCATCTCTTGATTGTATCTTCCCACTTATAGCTCTCTCCATCTCTTGATTGTAATAATAATAATAGCCCCTTCAGTCATAACTGACTATGGGAATGCGCCTCTGAGGTGGCAGCCCTCAGCTGCTTATTTTCCTGGTGCTCCTTTCGACGTTTTCTCCTCACCTCTGCTTCTTGTGTGAGCCTCTCTTCGCCCAATCTGAGGTGGTGCCGTAAATAGCATCGCCACTTAGTGCGATCGGCAGCTTCATCCTCCCATGTTGCTGGATCCATGTCCAGTGCCCTCATATCTCTCTTGCACACATCTTTGAACCTCAGCTGTGGTCGCCCAACTGTTCTCTTGCCATCTGCTAATTGTCCGTAGAAGATATCTTTTGGGATGCGACCATCTTCCATGCGGCGAACATGGCCAAGCCATTGTATCTTCCCACTTATAGCGCTGTCTTCCTCTTGCACGTTTGCCTTCAACTCTTCCTTCTATTATAGTCTTCAGAAAGGTGTTATGTCTTTTTACATGGCCAGAATATTTTAACTGTCTAATTTTGATCTCCTTCATCATTTAGTTTTTTTTTTTTTTTTTTCATTTCTAGGTTGTCTATGACCTCTTTTATTTATTTTCTTCTCTGTCCATGAGAAGTGTTGTCACATATACACAAGCACAACTATCGAGAACTAAGAAGGAGCACCTGTGTGACGCGTCTGAAATTTGATTTCTCATAAATAAAAGCTGATAGTGCCACTTTAAAAGATGGAATATTAAACGAAGAAATAAATTAATAAGTTCTTGAGATTAAAGCAAGCGTGTTAGCTAGGCAGCGGTTGGAAATAAAATGATTTGGCCATGTCGTTTATATGTTGCTTACTAAGCTACCGTCAAAAAAACGTTTGCACCAGCTGTTGATAAAATGTTACCTCGGGTAAAATAACAATGATTGTCGTCGAACGTTCCGCAGTGAATATATGTATTATACAGTTAGGATTAGGGTTAGGGGTTGGGTTAACAATAACCCTAACCCTAATCCTAACTCTAATCCTAACTAAAAAATCTCCATATACACTGCGCAGAGTTCGGCGACAATCATTGCGATTTTACCTTTCCTCGTTTTCGCGAGGCGCGCCTTGTTCAATCTAGACACAGAATCCATGGTTATATTAAAACGCATCTCCAAATATAAAATACCTTGTGGCCTAGATCAGGGGTTCTCAACCGTTTTTTTTTTTAAATTTGCTCACAACCCCCCTCCCCTCCCCCCAGTCGGAGTCACATTTACATCTGTGCGCCCCCCCCCCCCCCCCCCCCCCCCCCCCATAGACGCTGTTAGCTGGAAAAAGGTACTCTACACTTACTGTGGCCCTTTAGAAATATGGCATGGCCCTCGTTAAGAACCACTGGTCTAGATTACCAGCTGATCTGGCTTCATGACAGGGCTTAAGTGAATGCCAGATAAGAATTGAATAGATGGTGGTCATAGACATGTTGTGGATAGGTTGCCTGACGCTAAACAAGGCAACACATTTCGCTCAAAAATAAAAACTATCTACTCGTCGTTTCTAGACCGCTCTTGTGGACGGAGAAAACGAGATAAGTAGATAGTGTACGCGCTGCCGTGGCCCGAAAGGTGATCAAGGAACAGTAGCACTGTAACGTACCATAGCATGTCGAAAAAGGCGAGTAAGGAGGGTTGGGCGTGGGGCAGCTACTCCTTGCTGTAGAAACCTTAAGCCTGTTAAAAAAAAAGTAAGTATGAACAGGACAGCCAAAGCGAGAAAGAACATAGGGAATTGTCTTAAGCTGATGGCACAGGGAAGGCAGCCTGGCATATATTTATTAAAAGTCTATTCTTCTCGGAGAGCTGAAGTATTCTGATGATGATGAGGATGATGATGATGATGGTGGTGGCTGTGGTGGTGGTGATGATGATGATGATGATGATGATGATGGTGGTGCTGATGATGATTATGATTGGTGGTCGTGGGGATGATGATGATGATGATGATGATGATAATGATGTGGGATCTGTATTTAGAGACAGATTAATTGGAGAACTTTGGCATTTTTACCTTCAGAACGACTGATTAACAGGTACATTATGGGTCTATGCCAAACAAGAAACTTATAACCCATTACTAAAAAGCAAAATACAGCCTTTGACTCATTGTTTGACACCTGTGCTTTTCTCAGAAGTTTATGATGTTCAATATCATTTATGTGTTGGGCTCATAAATCTCTCTTGATTGGCCTAACCAGGACCTGAAAACAGTAGCTGCCCTCAGAACTGTAATAATGCTATCACGTAACCCAATGTTGTTGCAGAATCATTTTACGATTCGCAAGGACAAAAATAAAACGACCAACGCATCGATCTTCCAATCAGTCCTTCCTAAGGGCAGAACACTCATAAAGAAAATCAAGCGGCCACCTGTTTCGGCGCTAAGGACGCGAACGTTAATACGACAGGATCTCAAGATTTTCATTTACGTACTTATTTATACCTTGTATTCTTCTGCGTACACTCTCAGACGTCTACTTGAATGTTTTCAAAGAAAGCAGTAATCAGTTTGAAGCTATTTGCATCTCCGTATTCTTTTCAACGAATGGTACTGGTGTCAGCCATTTGCGATTTACGTACTTATGACTCTGGTAGTCTAGGAAATTAACATTCTGTATAATTTATGTTTTATTAGTGTTGGCACAGAAAACACGACCTCTTCACTCGCGGTAGAAGAGGGATGACTAAGTAAGTAAGTACAGAAAATACGGCCAGCTATTGAGAGTTTATGATAGCATGAAATGTATTTTATGTAAATCGCTGCATAGCCGATAGCCTTTTATTTGCCCAACAACTTCCGTGACTTCTTGATTGTCTGCTTCTTTTCTTGGTTGCGTTCTAATCTTCTATCACTTTCTTCTTCACCTTTTATTAACTCCGCTTCTCCTTCATTTTCACATTATAAATTATTAAATAACATAACAGAGGAAACTAGTGCCAATGATGAACAGGTCATGCTTATCAAAACATGTCTAATTGGTCTTTATTTTCTACCAATCGCAGTTGCCAGTCAAGGAGCCTGCGTTTACGGGAAGTATCCGTGATACTGAAGGGGTCCGAAATCGAAAAAAAGAATCATATTACTGTATGGAGGGTTGAACATGGACCCGGCTGCTCAATCCTGTAGGAACTTAAAGTAAAAGAAAATACCAACAATAATTTGATGGCTTTCTTAAATGGGTGCTTGCGCACATTAGAAGGATTGAATTGTACGACAAGATAACCAATGTGGAACTGATGGATTGAATAAGAAAAACACCAATGGAACAAGAGATGAGGAGAAAACTCTGGCGTTGGGTAAGGAAAACTCTGGCGTTGGGTAAGGAAAACTCTGAGGAAACCAGTTGATAACGTTACAACGTTGCCCTTGTTATGATACACCCAGTGACAGACAGATAAAGCAAGATCAGATACCACATGGAGATGGAAATTTAGGAAAGACTCGAAAGAGATAAAGAACACATGGAAAAACAATTAAAGGATGGTACAGGGCAGAACTGAGAAGAAGACGCTGCAGATGGATAGGACACACATTGAGGAAACCTGTTGATAGCATTACAAGGCAGTCCTTGTTCTGGAATCCACAGAGAAAGAGAGGCAGAGGTAGATTGACCGACAGAAGGCTAGTGAGTGAATGTATCATAGATTCAGTTTAATTCTGTTTGATTTTATAGGTTACTACCGCATCATGTCAGCTTATATTTCTGGATAATATTGTTGATTTTGTTTTGTATTGTTGGCACTATCGTTCTTTGTTTGGGTTTCTGGGCCTTCCAAGTCCAATTATATAATGTTAAATAATACTGGTATTAAATACACTAAATTTTAGCATGAAATAGCGATAAAAACACACAGATTTTACCAGCTATTCTGATAACTATCGTTGAAATTCAACTAATAATATACTGAGATATTTATCAAAATACGGTGGGTATGTTAGTTTTTATGGAAGCATAAGAACATTAATCATGGGGCTAACGCCTTCCTCAGGAAGGACAACTCACAAAGAGAGCTGAATTTGAAACTCGCACAATTAAACAGTTCTAAAAATTTAGTAAGATAAAAAAAATATAAATAATACCTATTCATTTATACTGACAATTGGGAAAGATCGTTATCAGAATTTTTTATAAAAACCACAAAAATAATGAACAGCTCACACAAATTATTCATCATCCGTGATGATCGAAATTACCACAAAGAAATTACTGACACTTGAATATACAACATTTATGACAATACTGTGCTATTAGTGTCAGACTCGGACGTTAAGAAAAGAGAAATGTCTCCACTTGTGAGGTTAGATATTTGATAAAACTGATGAAATTATACAGGAAAAAGATAAAATGAGACAAAAATAATACTTTTGGCGTAGTTGAAACCTGAACCGAGAAAGAATACCCGGGGGACAGTGGATAACGTGGTTAGACATCTTGTAAAGGTTGGCTCTCAATTCTTTTTGAGCACGTAACCTGAAAATAAAAGCTACAAAGACATCAACACATCCAAGAAAAAACCGATAGTCTGAATAAATATAGCCAGCAGGTTGGTCTGAACATCAATCTGAAGAAGACAGAGGTCATGACACTAAATGTGGGCAATCCTGAGCCAATAACTATAAGGAACCAGAAGTTAGAACAGACAGACACATTTACTTACCTCGGATGCATAGTAACACCAGACGGTGGAACAAGCAAAGACATTAGCAACAGAATGAATAAAGCGAGAACAGCCTTTGCTGGTCTCAGCAACATCTGGAGGTCTTCCCAGTACAGCACATACACCAAATTGAGACTGTATGAGAGCAGTGTACTTTCTGTGCTTCTCTATGGTGCGGAGTGCTGGAGAGTAACAGAGAAGGACATGTCGAAACTGTCCTCCTTCCACACAATCTGCCTATGGAAAATTCTCCGAATCTTTTTGCCGAATACCATCAGCAACCAAGAACTACTCATTCGGAGCAACCAGGAGGACATGCACACCATCATAGCTGGCAGACGCTGGAGTTGGGTTGGCCACGTCCTCAGAAGGGACCCTGATACCATTACAAAAACAGCTATAATATGGACCCCCGAAGGAAAGCGAAAGAGAGGCCCACCAAAAACAACCTGGCGGAGAACTATGGAAGCCGAGATGCAAAGAATGAACCAGAGTTTGGGGCACTGTACGAAGGATGCCCGCCGACCGAACAAAGTGGAATCAATTTGTTGCTGCCCTACAAGACGCCACCAGGCGTGATGGCCGCTGATTGCTTTGACGGTCGGCGGCTATGGATCAAAGAAGAAGAGTGTCAGACTCGGACGTTAAGAAAAGATAAATGTCTCCACTTGTGACGTTAGATATATGATAAAACTGATGAAATTATACAGGAAAAAGATAAAATGAGACCAAACAAATACTTTTGGCGTCGTTGAAACATGAACCGAGAAAAAATACCTGGGAGACAGTGGATAAGGTGGTTAGACATCTTGTAAAGGATGGCTCAATTCTTTTTGAGCACGTAACCTGAAAATAGAAGCTACAAAGAATAGAAGACAGCGTCTGATCAGCTACCATTTCCACAACGAAGGTAGGCTGCAATATTATCTCCAACGTCTTATCTTTCTTGATGGTACACTCTGATAGAATCTTTCATCTTGATGTTGTCTTCCTTCTTGTAATGAGTGATCTCAGAATTCCTGTCTATTTTCTCCCCGTTAGCACCGTCCCTCTCTAAGCTTTGATTTTTATCTCCATCCCTCTTTTTTTTTTCGTAGTCTGCAAATAAAATACTTGACTGCGGCAGCGTCAATCTTCTAATAGACAGCACGGAACCTCCACCCCAACCCCCCCCCCCCTTTTTTTTTTTTACGTACCTTTGCTTCGGCTACACAAATGTGACCGTAATTACGAGTAATTCATTTCTTGATGGAAGCGGTTATCTTCAAATGTCTTTTGAGTCAGGGAAAAGCAAACTCGGGCGAGTCTAAACGAATTTACATGTTACCGGTCTGCTCGTCTCCCGGAATCCTTTCTGGCCGGGACACCAATGACCGGGCCTGTCGGTACTTCCCTGGTCACCTGTACTGGAACTCTTTCATCTCGAGTTGCAGGGGGAATTTCCTGGATCCCCGTTGTCTTTATCCCCAGTCTTCTAGCCGCTTGGTCGTTCAGATGTCTGCCAGATGTGGGGCGATCTAAGGCAGAACTTGACTATATAATCTCGGCTAAAGCATTTCTTGTGTTTGCAAAGTGACGAGGGCTTCTATCTTCAGAGTGGAATTAGCATGATACCAGGTTTATTAGAAAGGCATAGTTCTTGTAATTTCGACAGATGCCAGAGTCATCTGGGGACAGACAGCCGTAATTTCACCTTTTCTATTCTACGTTTAACCCACGTCTTATTGGGTCATTGTATCACAAAGCTTTATAATTGTGCAACGCCTCTAGGCAGTGAGTCGGTATCATTGCTGTAACGGACGGATACTTACTGATATTATTTGGAACTCATTGTTATGCTGAACTGTACATGAAGTTTTGTGAATGTCGGATATCGTCTTTTGTATGAACCTTAATACATGTGGACTCAGAACAGAAGGCTTGATCTTTTATTTACGTTTCGGGTTTGGTTCACAGCTGTAAATGTTTACGTTTTCCAGCACGATAGCTCTCCCACAAGGGAAATCAACTAATATATAATATGCAAATCAGAACGTCGAAGGGATGTTCTGATGGTCAGAGCTAACCATCAATACCAACCATTAACTACATCTAGAGAGTGACTTTACTCTTCAATCAATAATAGAAGAACGAAGGAACAGCAGCAAACACACGCAACCAACCCGTCACAACTGGTGGCCATTAGTGGTCTTGAAATTTTCAAAAGAGCGAACCTCAAAAAAAAAAATAAGACATTTTTCCTTTCGAGCCGAAATGGACATTATTATGCAAAAACACCGGTGACGTCATGCCCTTGACAACAGTACGAACGGTTGCAAAAGTCAGCAACATTCAATGTCCTTCAAAAAAAATTTATTTGGAGCTCTCAAACAGCAAATGAAACGTATTACTAATGTCTTCAATGTTTCAAACAAGCTCGCGAGTCTGTTGGCGAAGCAGATAATGTACTGTATTACTGCCAAAAAAAGATAAGTAACTGATTTTAAACGTTACCATATTTCGTCCTGTTTGTCCGATAACGCCATGTTTTTTTTTTTTTGTAGCCATGTTAAATATTGTTTCTGTCCTTTTACATGTAGCGGGTATGGATGGGCGGCGAATTATAATCAGTTCTATGGCTCCTTGGATGCTACGAATTGATTGTAATTGTTCTTAAGGCCGTGAATTAATAGCATTTCGCGAAGAACGCGTCGAATACATTATCGGTGATCGTGTCGTTCGGACTTGCATTAATTCACCTTGCATGTTAGGTGTATAGTCGTGTTATAACTGTGGTATTCTAGTGTATTTGGTTCTAATTTTTATTCAGTTCTTTAACAATGTTTGTAATCTATCGGGTTTTTTTCTGACCTTACTATCTTTCAGTTTATATTTTTGTTGTACAACCGTTAATGAGTCCATGTATACGTCACTAATTGTTGTGTACGCAGGTTAATTATCTATTCAGTTCATTCTTTAATTCTCACTTCCGGTCTAGTCAACTTAGTTGTAAATGCATTTTTATTGTGAAAATGTCTTTGTTGTATGTTAATAATGTTCTGTAATCCTTGGTTAACCCATTGTATTGTTTGTCTTCATTTCATCCCTTTATAATTTAATATTAATGCTATAATTTATTCATTAAATATGAGTTTTAAAGAGGAATTAGGGACTTTGCACCAATTTGCAGTGATGGTCCAAGAAATGGGCAATGCACTTTATTGCTCATGATTATGACATAATATACTATGATTAATTATTATAACTTTATAACATATTAAGACATATTAAATATTAATTAGTACACTTTCTCAGTACTACAGTGGGAACTTGGTGACAATTAAGATTAAATAACCTAATTATTTAGGAATAATACCCATAATTATTGAATATTAATATTAAGTGCATGATATAATTTCAGCACCTTATATAACTAACTATCATAACTATTTATGATAGATATTAGCGGGTATATATATATATAATATTTTTACAAAATATTATAGATTTGTGGAACTTATAAATAACAGTACGGGAATACTGCAATTTCTTATATTAATTATTCATTCGTTGAGTAATTATAATTATCGACATAGATTCTAGTGGTGATTACAAGACATAAGTAATTGAATACTTAAATAAATTAACTTCAAGATGCTTAACTTAGACTATTTTATTAAAAATGGTAAGGATTTTGGAAAAAAAAGGAGAACTTCTCGAGGCTTATGCATTGGCATTGGCTGAATTTAAAAAATATAAGGCAGAAGAAAGGAGGCTGAAAAGAAAGCTATTGCTAAGGCAGAGATGGAAGAACTTGAAAGAAAAGAGGCTGAAAAGAAAGCTATTGCTAAAGCAGAGAGAGAAGAATTAAGACAAGAAGAAGAAAGAAAGATGGCAAGAGATGAAATCCTACGGATTGAAGAAGAGAATAAATTGAAACGACAGGAAATCATACTGCAGCAAGAAATGGAATTGCAACGGCTTAAATTGGAAACAGCAAAACTTAATTCACAGGGTGCTGCAGCAAGCCAAAATGATAATGCTCAATCGGGATCTTCATCCAACCGACTTAAGGGCAATTATTACTTTAAGCTACCACCTTTCAAATTACACGTGGACGACCTATCATCATGGCTGGCGCGCTTTGAGGATATATGTAAGGTCAATAACCTTGACAAAACTGCATGGGCACTTAAACTTAAGGAATTTCTGGATGGCGAACCTGCAAGTGCAGCACAAAATATTGATCCTACATTAGCCACAGACTATGAGGCCATTAAGACTTTGTTATTACGTCGTTTCCACTTGAACGAAGAGGCATGTAGATTACGTTTCAAAAGTTTGTTGCCAGATAATAATAAAGATTTTACAGGATTTATTGCTAACATACGCAATACTTTTAACAGATGGGTTGAACTAGCAGGTGTCAACAAATCTTACGACAAGTTAGTCGATTTGTTATTGAGGGATAAAGTATTATCTTCTGTCAGCCCACCATTCTTTGCTTATCTGCAAGAAAGAAAACCAGAAACTATTGATGAGTTAGAAAAAATTTCTTTAAATTACTGCACAGCTCATCCGAATGCTAATATTTCTGGCTCGTTGATAAGAGAACCTCTTCCTGTAGCCTCCAATATGGCATATCATAGTAATAACAAACCAAGAACACACAGTGTAGACAGAGGTAGGTTCAAAGGAAACTATGACATTAATTTTCATAAGGGACAGAATAACTTTAACAATAACTTTAATAGAGGAAGACAACAAAACAGAAATTATTCACCTCAGTCAAGATACAACAGTAATCCACGTAACTCAAGTTATAATCGGTCATATCAATATAATAATGGTAACAATTGGAAGAATAGCGATAATTATAACTCGAGACATCGAGATAACAATTACAATAGACGACAACGGGATAATTCAACTAATTATTCTCGTAATCGTTCTCATTCTCGTGGATCTTCACATTATAACCATAATACCGGGGCAGCAGTTACAAATGATATCACCCCTAAGGTTCAGGTTCCACCTAACGATAATACAATGCATTCTTCTGCTGCATGCTTTGCTATAAATTATAACGTGGCGAATAGTTGCCCACAATGCAATCTTATTTTTCAGAAGGCAAAGGAGACAGTGCTAAACTGCGGACACATTCCACCAGAAGTAGGTCTTGCAGCCAATGATGGAACAGGCTCTCTGATTTTTAACAGAGGGATAGTTAACGGTTCTATAGTTTCTGTATTGAGAGATTCGGGGTCCACAACCATTGGAGTGCGACAGTCGCTGGTACATCCTAGCTGTGCAACGGGGGAATATGTCCGTTGCATGACTTTTGGGGGAACTATTGAGTTTTACCCCACAGCTATTATCCATGTTAAAACACCTTTTTTCACAGGGAACGTGAAGGTATGCATGCTGAAAAAGCCGATTGCAGACCTTATGGTGGGTCGCATACACGGCAGCAAGGATTGTTCACCAGAAGATATTATTGAATGGGAGAGACACAATCTATGCACTGGAAACGCCGTGACGACTAGAGCTCAGACTATGCTCATGGAGAGTGTCAATGATAATAAGATGGATGCAGAGAAACAGGAGGATATTGAGGTCAATTCACCTATTGACAGGGAATCATTTGCAAACAAAAAAAAAAATGACAAATCTTTAAATAAATTTTTTAACCTAACCTAGTTAATAAGGTTGATAATTTAACATCAGGTAATAATAACAAACATTGGTTTATTATTAAAAATAATATACTGATTAGATGTTTTAGTGATAAATCACAGGTAAAACAACAAGTGATGGTACCGGCTGCTTTTAGACGGTACATTCTTCAACACGCGCATGATTCGCAGTGTGCAGGACATATGGGATATACTCGAACACGATCTCGAGTATTGTCTTCATTCTTTTGGCCAGGAGTATCACGGGATATTTCGCAGTATGTACGTTCTTGTACTACGTGCCAGGAAGTGAAAGCACGTGGAGCTTTTCACACGGCGCCTATTCAGGCTTGCGATATCTCAGTACGACCTTTGACAAGATGGCCATAGATATAATTGGTCCACTTCTACCATCTGCGAGAGGACATAGATTTGTTCTCACGTGCATTGATTTATGCACACGATGGCCAGAAGCCATTCCATTGAAGACCACCACTACCACAGATGTAGCTGATGCATTACATCTAATTTTTTCTAGAATAGGGTTTCCTAGAAAATTATTATCTGACCATGGGTCGCAGTTTATATCCGATACCATGAAGGAAGTAATGAAAACCTGGAACATTGATAGAAATTTGAGTAGCATTTATCATCCCATGAGTAACGGTGCAGTTGAAAGACTTAACCGTACGCTTAAGCAACTTTTACATAAGGTTACTGTTAAACACCCTCAGGACTGGGACAGAGCACTCCCAGCTGTCCTGTTTGCTTACCGAGAGGTGCCACATGAACAAACTGGCTTCTCTCCCTTTGAGTTAGTTTTTGGTGCCCCTCCGAGAGGTCCTATGGGACTGATAAAAGATTTATTATTAATTGATGCAGAGATGACTCAGGACACTCAGTCATCTTATGAGTATGTGATTAATCTTCGGAATAATATTATTGAGTCTTGCCAATTGGCAACAGCTTCTTCTGAGGCTGCAAAAGCTAAGGCTCGATCTATACAAAATCGATCTAGACGATTACGCCAATTATTCCCAGGCGATGAGGCTTATGTATTATTACCTCACAATAACAATAAGTTATTGATCTCATGGACTGGTCCTTATAAGGTTACTGATAAAATTTCAGACGTTGATTACGTCTTAGATATCAAGGGACACAGAAAGATATTCCATATTAATATGCTCAAGCAATTTCATACACGTCCTATACACTTACAGTCAATTTTTCATGAACTAGATGACAATACTGTATCTACTTGTCATTATTCTAATCTATCTGTTATACAGGAGGAAGAATCTTCTTTTCCTGAAGTGCAGATGCCTTTACCTGTACTTATTGTCCAATCTACTGAATCTTGGCGTGATGTGACCATTTCTTCTACGGTTACACCGCAACAGCATCAACGCATTGCTGATCTTCTACAATCTTTCCCAGATGTGTTAACGGATGTACCGGGTTGCACATCTGTAATTAGTCACGATATTATTCTTAACGATGATACACCAATTCGTGTTCATCCTTATTCTGTACCTCTACATTTTCTGAGTAAGACATCTCAGGAACTCGAACAGATGATATCATTAGGTATTATTGAGACTAGTACATCTCCATTTTCTTCTCCTTTAGTCATTGTCCGGAAAAAGGACAACAACATACGTTTATGTGTTGACTATAGGAAACTTAATGCGCAGACAGTACCTGATAGCGAACCACATCCTATCCTTGACGATTTACTTCCTCGTCTATCCAATGCTACACTTTTCACTAAAATTGACTTAACCAAAGGTTATTGGCAGATTCCACTAACCGAAAGAGCCAAATACTACACAGCATTCTCAACTCCACAAGGTCTTTACCAGTGGAACGTGATGCCTTTTGGGCTAATGAATGCTCCAGCTACCTTTATTCGCATGATGCGAAAAATTTTAGCAGGTAGATCAGATATAATTACCTACATTGACGACATATGTTTGTTTAGTTCATCATTTGAGGAACATTTTTTGGGTCTTAAATCAGTTTTGGAAATATTGCGGGATAACCATTTAACCGCTAAACCAACTAAAATTCAAATAGCGTGTAATGAGATAACATTCCTGGGACACATTATTGGATCAGGACGTATCCAAACAATTCCCAGTACGGTTTCTAAAATATTAAATTTATCTGTTCCTCAAACGAAGAAACAGGTTAGGAGTCTGTTAGGGTTAATCCAATACTATAGCAGATTTGTACCTCACTTATCATCCATCACGGCTGTCCTGTCATCGTTATTAAAGAAGAACATGCCATTAAGGATAAATTGGACAGACGAATGTGACAAAACTTTTCGCACTATCTTAAACATTTTTTCATGCCCACCTGTTTTAAGATTATCAGATGCCTCTAAAAAGTTTGTTCTACGTACAGATGCGAGTAATTACGGACTCGGGGCTTGTCTACTCCAATATCATGATGATGTCCTTCACCCTGTACTTTATATCTCACGCAAGCTGAAACCTCCGGAGACTAAATATTCGACTGTAGACAGAGAATTGCTCGCCGTAATCTGGGCAATTACCAAACTAGAAAAATTTTTGCTGGGATCTCCATTTCTGATCCAGACTGATCAGAAATCTGTGGCAGCATTACGTCGTTCAAACCATAAAAGTCCAAAGCTTGCACGATTTGCTATTGCGTTGCAACCATATGAGTTCGAAATACAGTCGATACCAGGAACTGAGAACGTCATAGCCGATACGTTGTCCAGACATCCTACGGATTCTGAATGAATATTACTATTTCAAGGAAATTTTTCTGACTAATCAAGCATTACATTTGCAATGAACGGTATTAATGCCACGTCAGAATATACAACACTTCAGTTGGACTTCCTACTTAAATAAGGACATTTCGAAATAAACTATTGTGATCAAAATATCAAGTTTTACGGATCGTTTGAAAATTTGGACTTCACTTCCACTTTGCGTATCACTCATTTCGATTGAAAACTGTTAAAAAGGAACAATCTCTGATGTAGAAGGGACAGATACGGTGATGACTTATTCAATTTACGTTCAAAGTTTAATAAAGGAACTAACGATGATTGGATAATCATATCATAATTCGATAATATGAACCTTGTGTCTTAATGAACTTTCATACAAGTCAACAGGATGTAACAACGATTGGATCTTCATGTCCGATATTGTTAAATTTTCTAGTTATTAAATTAATATATAATAAAATAAAGTTAAAGTGTGATGAAATAAAAAAATAAAATATACTAAGAAAAGATGAAACAAAATAATATCACACCAATTAAACCTTTTAATTAGTGTAATTATTAAGGTAATAGATATTAGATTATGACATTTCATATTTATAGTTAAAATGTATGAATTTTTTCTGTTCTTTTCTTCTGATTGCGTTAATTTAATTAGGTATCTATCCTTACACTTCATTTTCACACGCATTCTAATTTAATGTATACTTTAATATTTAGTTTTAATTGTCCGTACTTCTCAATTTTTATTTCTTTTACTCTCTTATACTATTTCTCATTTTCTTCAATTAGATATTAATTAGTTAGTACCATACGTACATATTATAATTAATTATTTTAATTTTAATTAGTTAGAATAATTTTAATAACACCTCACATTATTAGTTAGTCGATACATACAACAAATTAATTAGTTAATTAGTTAGTGACAGTGACATTTCCTTGTTTAATATAAGTTATATGTATGATATGACGTTGATTTTATTATAAGATATTACTGACATGACCACGACACTGTTCTAGATAGAACATCGTAGGTCATACGTCGGGTTTTGTTAAATTTTTGATAATTTGATTAATATTGTTCAAAAAAAAAAAAAAAACTAATAGATTTTTTTTTCCCCCCGTCGGACAGGAAATCTGTTACGGTGTTATTTTAAATGACGGCGTCTGCTGGGGTTTAGCCGTGCGCAACGTTTAGGGGTCATTAACATTTATAGAATATGTCGATATTTTACGGTATACTGAACGCGAAATATATGCGGAGATTATGACGCATTCGCGTTGGGAAGGTCACGCTGGGTGACTTGGTTACATGGCCCTTGTTACGCTATCCGTCAAGCAAGAAAGTCGTGTCTTGTATTTCTTCCAAGGAAAAAGGCTTAGTATATAGCCTATATTATATATATGAATCAATGTAGAACTCAGGGTCAGTTCGGATATTAATCTAAGTATGAGATTAATTAAATTAAATTAAATGATGGAAGGAGAATCGCATTATGATTCAAATTGTAGCTGTCAAGAACTCATGCGCTCATTTCTGGCTGTTGACTACAACAGCGCACGTATATAGCCACGATGTTCATCTGACATATTGTTTTGACACGGACGGATACTTACTGATATTATTTGGAATTCATTGTTATGCTGAACTGTACATGAAGTTTTGTGAATGTCGGATATCGTCTTTTGTATGAACCTTAATACATGTGGACTCAGAACAGAAGGCTTGATCTTTTATTTACGTTTCGGGTTTGGTTCACAGCTGTAAATGTTTACGTTTTCCAGCACGATAGCTCTCCCACAAGGGAAATCAACTAATATATAATATGCTCTCCCACAAGTCAGAGGAAATCAACTAATATATAACTTTATCAATCAAATCAGAACGCAAACACACGAAGGTTGCTGATTCCAAACATGTAATCAGATTTTTTCTATCAGCTCTAGTTTTTGAGATAACTAAGAATGACCATATTAGTAGGGCAATTGTTATGTACAGTCCTAGAGTTAGGTGCTATCAGGGGCATTTTGACTTTAGTCTGCATTCATAATATATGTAATTACTGTGCATATATTACCAAAAATGTAATAAAACTTTATCACTAGCACTTGTTTAGTCAACACGCAAAAAGGATCTTTTCGAGGACTTCCTGGAATGTGATATGCCCGGACAGTCACGCTTAAGGGTCCAACAGTAATCTGCCATCATGTGGGCATCCCAAAGTACCTGGTATCTCTCTTCCATTGTTTTTATATCTTGGTGAAATCTTTCACCTTGCTCCTCACTAAAGTCGCCAAGATTCTCCGGAAATAAATGTAAATGGTTATGGAGGTAGTGCAATTTTATGCTCATGTTGCATCCAAGTTCACAAAAACTCGACAGCATGTTTCCAACTAATTCAGAATAATTGTTTGCTTTAAAGTTACCCAGAAAGTTTTGCACAACTAAAACAAATGATGACCAGGCTGTGGACTTTGTTTTGTTCATGGAATCAATAAAATTTGGATCGTTTATTAACTTTCTAATTTGAGGTCCATCAAAAATTCCAGCTTTAAGTTTGTCTATGCTCAATTCTGGAAACTTTCTGCATAAGTAATTAAAACAGGTACCATCTTTGTTCAGTGCCTTAACAAATTGCTTCATCAAGCCAAGCTTTATATGTAATGGTGGCAGTAGAACTCTTTTTCGATCAATGAGAGGCTTATTGACAATATTTTTTTCTCCAACTTTAAATTCATCCCTCTGTAGCAAAGTTGATTTTGCTGGGGAGGTTATGATGGTATCCTAAAAGAATGAAAAGGTGTCTGCTTTAACCGTGTGAGGTCAAGTACATGTAGGTCTCTGACTATAAATGATGATGATGAATTATGTGCAGAGAACCTAACGCTACCTCCCTAGGTCTCACAAGTCACTATTATGGCTCTAGTGTATGGTGTATGGTGTACCTAGTGTCTAGGGGAGAAATGAAATGATGGTACGCAACAGTCAAACACTTTAAGTTTCTATAAAGAAGATAATAAAACTAGCAGTTAAGTTTTTCTTTGAACAAATTTTTACAATTTATTTTGCCTGTCCATTCATAGCTTGTGGACAGGTCTTTGAAAATAAGGACAAGATAGTTTACAGAAAAGAACAATTAAAATTTTGGGACAATTTGCCCAATAACTAAAAGTTATTATGTAGTTATATATGTCTTTCCTGTAGGAAATATTAAAAGAGTTCACTTTATTCAGCTAAAGGGAGAGTCACTGTATATGAGGGCTGTAGTTCATCCTACCCCCATAAACGTCCTGTATAATATTTTGAAACACAAGAAACTGTCAGAGATGCCCCAGATGTCTAACTCATCACCTGGGAGTCCTTGTTGTAAGATATTTCAATGTGTAGTTGCAGAAAGTTCAATTTCACCACTCGCCAAAGCTCCTACTGTTATCTTCGACAGCATATAAGACTGGTTGGAGACTGGTTTGCGTTTATTAGTACTCAGCAGGTTTCCTGTCACCAGCCGGCAATAGGAACATAGACCCTCTGCAACAAAAGGACACCCTGGCCTTTTACATCTGGTCACTTATTCTAACACTTAATTTCCTACGTGGGTATGGGGTCAGCCTCGCGTGCCTTACAAATGCACTAGCCCCGAATTGTACAGGACTCCCACCTTGTTGTGACCACACCTTAAGTCCTTATAGTAGATACGCCACTGTACGTTTGCATACTTTTCATCAATACAATAATGTGGCGTAACCACATTTCCTTTGATATGATATTCTCTTCTTTTCTTTTCAAATATATTTGCTTCAGGCATGTTAAACAGTGTTCATTGAACACAGAGGCTTACTAATATATTTTAATACAATAATATTACAACACAATAACAACATACATCAGTTAGATACCGTTTACTGTGAGGACTCAACAATGTCTGCTTCCGACATGTCCTTCACTTTTTCCCCAATAGCAGTATCTAACTTTGTAGTTGGACCAAACATATTAAATTTCATAAAATATCCTTACCACAATCAAGAAATATATAAACAAATGACGCTGACTGTGTGAAAAAATGGCCTCAGCTTCCTCCGAACTGCACAGACTGTGAATTTATTCTTTATTTAAGTTTAGAATTAACACAGCTGTTTTTCAGCGTATCTGAATACAATTTTTAGTTCAACTGGCAATGAATAGTCAAAGCCTTTTGCTAATATTTACTAGCACTGGCCAATCAAAACGTTCGACTACTTGAATTCAAAAGCAGTTTGAATGAAAAACCAAAATAATTTCGAACAATTTTTGCGTCTGGTGGTCGATTGGCCAGTCTGCTTTAGTCATGCCCAATACAAAAAGATATTACGTTTAGGATTACATTTTTCCTACCGCTCCCCTTTCCCATTTATACTCTGTTTACCCAAGCGAATTTGAATGTACCTCCCTGCCCCTTTTCCAAGCTCGCTTCCCCCTAACGTTACCAAAAAAACATGAGCAGGAACGCCAGTCTGTCTGGTCGAGTGTCCTTAGATATTAGTATTTCTTCAATAACTTCTCTAATACTGGGACTATCATATTATTTAAAGTACATTCTTACTCAGCTAACGCTACGTCATACTATCATATAATTTTTATGGGGAACTACATAATGGTTTAAAATTTCCAATTTATGTCATCGTCAATCGTCAAATAAAATTTTGCACAAGTCCGCCATCTTTCCTCTCCTTCATCTTGCTAGCATGTATTTTTCAAATAACTAACTTGTTTTAGTTACGTCAGAAATGCTACCACTAGGAGGAAATTAAAATTGTCTGCGTGGTTTTGCCTTGGCTGGCTTTTTCGCAGTGTGTGTATATGCATTGCAGCCTGTGTCAGCGAAGCGGGGTGTCGGGGCGGGTTAAGAATTTGCGTTACTAATTAGTATTGTATCGTGTAATACTACCGAACAATCTAAGGATTACTACTAAATTTTTGCGTTACAGTTGACAGAAAGCGTTACTTCAGATAGTTATTTTGCGGCACGCTTCCGCCAATAGTTAATTATAAGGCTAGACTACAAAGTGTATGCAGCAGATTGGGCAAATGTTAAATATTAGTAGTGTTTCTCGAAAACGAAACTAAAAGCGTGTCAGACTATTACTGTGAAATCGGTCTATAGGCTTAGCACTGTGCAAAAAGCAGCGCTGCTGGCGTCGAAGATGCCAACCGTCAGACACATGCGGGCTAATGTATTTATTATCGTTTTATGCCTAAATCTTACTGAATTGAGCGTTTATTCTCGCAGATTTTGCTACACCCTCAACGACCACTGTTTCTTTGTCCAGTGCATATCTTTTGCCCTGCTAACCCACAAACATATAAAGCATGGATATTTGGTGAATCCCATTTGCTGGCCAAGCAAGAAGTTCATCATTTTAAGATCTACACAAACCATCCAGTCATGTTCTAAATACTTCAATTTTTCCAGAACTGTGCTTATTGTAGCATACTCCTCCTTCATTGTAGTAGAATGAGCAATTGGAATTGAGCCATATTTGTTACCATTGTGTAAGATAACACCCTTCAAACTTCTTTTAGAGCTGTCAATGAAAAGTCGCCACTCATCTGGTGTATAACTTACACCCATTTTGTTAACAAGACCTCCTACATTAGTACAAAACACAAAGTTGTTTTCTTTACAAAAGAATGGAATAAAACCTTGCTCTCTGCTGCGATAAAATGTAACCTTTCTTTCAGCAGTCAGTAATTTTTTTTCTTTCAATCTTGAAGAAAAAAAGTTCTGAAGATTCCTTGGAGAGATATAGATCTCGGATTAGATCATTTAGTTCAAGCTGGTCGAAGCGTTGAGCATCCGAAAAATCATCTTCGAAATCACTATCACTGTCACTTGTCGTTCCACATGCCACTGCTGTCTCATCTTCTAGCAGGGAATCCGAAATCTGACTGAAAGTTGGAATTGGTATGTCATCTCCGTGTGGAACAGGTCGCCTAGCAGAATCTAAATCTGGATATTTCCACTTTTTGTGATTTTTTCCATTAATTCCCTTAATATTCACAACACGGAAATAACAGTCATCATAGTGGTTCTTGGGCTCTCTCCAAACCACTGGAATTCCAAATTTTAAACATTTTCTTTTCCTACAAGTCCACTGTCGCAGGTGTTCAACACATGTTTTGCAAACAATATGAGGAGCCCAAGACTTGTCCTGGTCACCTAGTTTTACTTTAAAGTAAGCAAAGTATGCCTTTTTCACAAAAACAGTAATATGCTTCCTATGTTCTTCTTTGAAAGTGTACTCTCCACAAATATAACAAAATAAAGCTCGCGGGCCCGTTTTTTTTTTTTTTGGGGTCACCCTGTATTAATGAAATACAAAAATGTCTGTATCTCAAAAACTAGAGCTGCTACAGACAAGTAAATGTGATATTTGGATTGAGCAGGCCTCATTTATGTACAATCAAGAGTAAAATGTTTGGCACCAAAAAATTTTTTTTTGTAGGGCTGTGTTATCAATCCACCCTCCCTAGCAGTGCACATACTTGTGTGGTGCATTAGTACTTGTAGCTAACGCTAGCTACCCACTAGTGGCCATGGTCTTTGTTTCCCTAAAAGCCAAAACATCCCAGTAAACATGGGAACGTCACGCCTTCAACGATACCAGAAGCTCATTTTACCAACACAGAGTAGGGACGGTGAATCACCCAATCCCAACACCCATTTTACTGTGGATTGATAGCATACCTACCTTTCAATCACCCAGATGACTCAACAGACTGCGCGGAAGGAAAATATTTCCTATTCGCCAGATTTCCTATGTTTCCCTAACCCCTGCATAAGTTACAGAGAGACGGAAATTATAAACCGTGACTCAATTATGGAGTGATACCACCCCTGAAGTGCTGACGAGTTAACGAATTGGTCGAGGACTGTTATACTTATTTCTAGCGTTTTAAAAAAAAATATTTTTCTTTGCTCACCACTACTTTGTTACACTGTGCGATGTTCATTGTTGTGGATTTATATGTGTGTGTGTGTGTGTGTGTGTGTGTGTGAGTGTGTGTGTGTGTGAGTGTGTGTGTGTGTGTGTCACAGCTTGATTAACACAGCTGTGGACTGTCGGTGCTCCGCTGGGAGCAGGTACGTAATGTCAGTCGTGGATGAGAGGTAGTCAGTAGAGTGGTCTGAACTTAACAACACGAAACTGCGAGGTCAGCAGGTCAGGGGTGAATGCAAGTAGAGTTCTGATTGGGGCAGTGAAGAAACGGGGGTTAGGAGAGCGACGAGGTTTCTGGTGGTGATGGTGGACTTGAATTGTCGAGTGCCAGAAGATATTTATTTGTGAGAATATAATGCATTTTGTGATCTGGGATTGTCTTGAATGGGATACACTTCGCTGACTATTTATATTGTTGTAATTGTGTGGCCAGAGTAGGGTATATGGCTTGTGTTGGTTATTACGTGAATGTGTTCCATTCCATCCCTCGCTCTCTTGTTTAGTATTTCGAGGACTAAGACATATGTGTGTTTAATATAAAATACTCTGTGTCATATATTTCATCTTTCACCTTAACGCTGACTTTTCTTCTTATTGTGGTGATTATATATATATATATACATCGGAGAGACGGAGTTTATGTATGACATTTAAAAGATCGTGATTGGGGAAGGATTTGGGAGATTTTATATATATATATATATATATATATATATATATATATATATATATATATATATATATATATATATATATATATATATATATATATATATATATATATTCTCTCCTGACTATCAATTAACACTCTCCATTCACATTTGTGAAACTATATCGGTCTACTGTCAAGCATCTCACTCGTAGTTTAAATAGTCCTCAGTCATCTTCTTCAACCACCTTCTTTGATTTTTAGCAGCCGACTGTCAAAGCAGTAAAGGGTAAATAAATGATCTGCACTTCTTCTGTTCTTTCTGAATCCCGTTTGTGCTTTCCTCGATTTATGGTTCTACTGTTTTTGAAATTCTCTGGATAATTATTCTGCCTAATATTTTACTGGGAACTGAGAGGAATCAACCACTTCAGAACACAACTTATAGCGCTGTCTTCCCCTTGGACGTTTGCCTTTAACCCCGCCCTCCATTATGGTTTTCAGCAATGTGTTAATACCGAAGAGAATAAGCATGGAGAGGCTGATAGACATTTTAAGTAAAAACAGCCCTAGACGAGGCAATACTTGCACCTTAAATAAATATAATACCCGTGTCACAAGATCAGCACTTTGATTAAACCCTATACCCAACGTACCAATGCTTGCGTAGGAATGAAAAGAAAATAATAGAAAAAGGTAAGCGGGGCTTCCATAAGTAATAGATAAAATAATACATATATAAAAGAACACACATACATTTTCAGAACAGAATACTTCTACAACAATACAATGCATAATAGTAATAAAAAATAACAAGAAAGACATAAGACACATATGAGGAATGAGTAACTTCATTCAAACTACAATGTAATATTTAACAACAGTTACAGCATGTTCAGTCATCTTTATTTTGATTTCCTTTGTACAATAAATATACACTTCACAAGAAAAACATACAAAATGTAAAGCTTTCAATCAAAGAATTTACATAATTATAAATTATTAAGCATAACCGAAAGCTCATTTTCCATTTCAGAAATTGCAACTGTCAGTTACATTTATATTTTACATGCGTTTGGATTATAAAATGACTATCCATCCCTTGAAAAAAAAATTATATATATATATCATCTGTGAAAATATAAAATAAGAAGTTAATGAAACTTTCAGGAACAAAAGACCTGTTTCGCTGAGAGTACCAGGTCCTGTAGATCATCATCAAGTAATATTTACGTCACATTCACATTTGGAAAATAAAACATCGAAACATATGTCAAACAGGGACAAGTTAAACAGAAAAAAAAAAAAGATGAAGAAAATCACTATAGCTTTCTTTAGATTTTGTGAAATCAAATGACTTGGTGCGGAAGTTATTCGTGCTGACAAACTGAAATACAGCAATCTCTCGGTCGTACGCTGTTCGATTAGCGCTTTTTCGATATAACGCTGTTTATATTTTATTCTTTTTGCCCGTTATGCGTTTAAAAAAATATGATCTTACGCTTTGCGCTAAATTCCATAAGAGGCAGGAATATAACTTATGTGTGCTCATCAAGTTTATTTAGGGTAGTGGAATAGACAAGAAGCATTGTCATTATTAGCATAATGAACCACGACCCCAAAATGGAATGCAGTTCTATGGTATTCTGTAACATAGTACAAGATCTTAATTGCTTCAAGGTTCTAGAGGTTTTAATATATTTGGACATGCGCGCTAATATAACCGACTAAGTTGAACGGGACACGCATCGCCAAAACAAGGCAACATTTTTTTTTTCTTTAAATGCTACAAGGTGCTCCTTAAAAGAAAAAGAAGGTGGCAAAGCAAAGCAAGCTCAATTTTTTTTTTTTTTTTTTTTGAAGTCTCCTTGAATATCTTCTGCACTCATTCACCAAGTAATCGTGCCTTCTAAATACGATACCTACAAAACATTCTGCGATTCAGTCGTCTGATGATGAAGACAGCTACGTGACAACTGTAGCCACAAGCGAGGGAAGTAGGAGCTAATAAAATACTATAATATTGTGTATATATATTTTTGTAAGTACGGTACATACATAATGTTTCCTTTAAGTTTAATATCTCTTTTGGTTTTAGGTAGTTAATAAATTGCTGTTAACTTTGTAGTTTTTTTTTTTTATCCCTTTTTACTTAATTTTGCACAGCTTTATGGACCTCGGTAACGCATTAATTTGACTTCCATTAATTCTTATGGAAAATCAATTTTCGTTTAGCGCTCGATTTTTGAAGACCGAATTAACAGCGCCAATCGGGTGATTACTGTAAATGAAAAGTGCAGAAAATAAACAAGACAAAAGATATGATATAATGTTAAACAAAGAAAGATCAGACACATAGAGAGATTCTTCATAGCATCAAAATAAATGATTAGCTATTTTTAGTTAAACGGGAGAGCACTACATGGTAACTTTTTATAAATACAGTAAATCTTCAATATGACTGAACCTGTTGCAACGAACTTCTATATTGCTCACAAAATTCTTGTAGTGAGGTGTATGCACATATACATTACGAACATTCAGTTATTTACGTGTATGTTATGTGTAGCATTTGTCCTGTTTATTGCACTTTAAAAGGAAAGAATTGTGTGCATACGCTATTTTTTCCCCTCTCTTCAATACATTATTCAATTCGAAGAAAAAAATTAGCAATAATAAACTGGCACAACCCTACCCCCAACAGTCTGCACACACACTTATTGGTCAGACTGAAGGTTTACGGAATATTCATCTATATCAAACAGTTCAAAAGATCAAACAGTTTACCTGTTATATCCTACAACGATCTTCAAAGATAAGTATCATTTGTCTGTTAGAGTGCCGGGAGATCTCAGAAAATTAATTTCAGAGAGAAAATGATCTCATTAACGGATTTAGCCTTAGATAGACATACCAGGGGATTCTCTCAAGAGACAAAGAAAGAAGAGGCATACTGAACCCTCAAGGATGTCGTGAAAGGTGACTAATATAAGATTGTGCATGAGGCTAGCAACTTCATAATGTGACATAAATTGCTACGGACACCAGGGTTATAAAAGCTTGTGAATGCTTAAGTGCAGGCTTCCTGCAAGGGACCAGTTGCAGTGGTGGTTCCATGCTTCGCAAGGAGCACATAGGAAAATGATCATATTGATGATGAAACACATACAATAGCCGACATACTAGTAGAGTACGCTCTTCTGTTACCGACAGGCTCGCTGTTGAATGCGACTCAAGATGGTTGAGCATGGGGCCGGCTATACTATGTTTTACAAACTTAAAGGAGAGAACAACTTCTTGAAGAGATCACGAAAAGACCTTGAACGAATGGCACTGAACATGAAGGCTTAAATTTGCCAACCCGCCCGTATAACAAAGTTTAATTCTTTGACTGAATAAGTCTACCAGCTTTACATCAAACCCATCCTATATATAAAATCCCAGCTTTTTCTGTCAGTGCGTAACGCTAAGGGATGCAACTTTGGTTGAAAGTTAGACATTATTTGTATTGTTTCCCTTAAATGTACTCTCCCGAAAATAGTAACACTTACCAAAGAAGAACGCGCAAATGACGATGTGCACAAAAATATTTTTATAGAATGTGTGATCCCGTATACACACATTGGGATCCTCGCTGCTGCTTCGTAGTTCGTGTACTGTGGTGATGCACAGTGGTTTAAAAAAAATACTTTCGAATAAGTAAAACTGCCGTTAGGTATTGGTGCTTTTGAATTTAATTCACGTCTTATGACGGGCTTTGACACTAGTACTATTATAAAGCCCCGTGTATTCCCGGAGGAGGGGGTGTTTCTGCAGAGACAAAGAAATAATATGCTTACTGCACACTCAGGCATGTCGTACAAGGTGACTAATATGAAGTTGTGCAATGAGGCAGGCAACCTCATCGTGTAAAACAAATTGCTACATAAGCAATCACTGCCGGAGCGTGTGACTGCTTGGTGCAGGCTTCCTTCAAGGGAACAAGGAGCAGTGGTTGCTCCAAGCTCCGTTAGGGCAGTGATGGTGATACTATTAAAAGGAAAATAGTCGTGGACAGCGATAATAACTGGAGGCTACAGGGGTGTGGTTATACAAGACTGTTAATAACTCGCGGACTGAATTAAAATATAACGGATATGTCCGGAATGTGGCCACTATGCTATGAAAAAACGTTACATATCCCGGAAAGATGCAGTTTATTTATTTATGTTCATAGACACTGAGAAAATTATTACCACTCTTTGTAACAAGTACAAAGGAAGGTAACGAAATGGGAAGCGACAAGGAGTAAGAATACTGGACATCATGGTACACTGCAGCGTCAGCAACTGAGGTTATAATAGGACTACTCAGTCGGCATAGCACTTGATGATGATGATGGTTCAACTCTAATTTATGTTAACTCTCTTTCTCGAGCGGCTTTGGATAACTTTCCAGCTTGTTCGTTTTACGAGAGTTTGAATTCATTCTCAGAAAGTGATCGTGAAAAAATATGTAGATTTTTGTTAAACCCACGCAATCCATAGCTCCTATTTCTAGTCAGGGCTATTCTTGCTGACTGTTATAATCAAGTCGCGTTTGCCTTGACCACTCAGGTTATCTATGAAGATCAAGTCGTTTTTCTCTTGACAAAACTCTTTCATTGATAAAAACGAGTCGTTTTTTTCTTGATAATTTTGCTTCGATGTCTGCATCACGTCGTTTTTGTCTCGACAGCTCCGGTTCATTGTCTGCATCAAGTCGTTTTTGCCTCGACAGCTCAGTATCATCTCCTACATCAAGTCGTTTTTGCCTCGATAGCTCAGTATCCCCTCCAACATCAATTCGTTTTTGCCTCGACAGCTCTGCATCACCCCCAACATCAATTCGTTTTTGCCTCGACAGCTCTGCATCATCTCCAACATCAATTCGTTTTTGTCTCGACAACTCTGCATCACCTCCAACATCAAGTCGCTTTTGTCTCGACAGCTCTGCATCATCACCAACATCAAGTCGCTTTTGTCTCGACAACTCTGCATCACCTCCAACATCAAGTCGCTTTTGTCTCGACAGCTCTGCATCATCACCAACATCAAGTCGCTTTTGTCTCGACAACTCTGCATCACCTCCTACATCAATTCGTTTTTGCCTCGACAGCTCTGCATCATCTCCAACATTAAGTCGTTTTTGCCTCCACAGCTCTGCATCACCTCCAACATCAAGTCGCTTTTGCCTCGACAGCTCTGCATCATCACCAACATCAAGTCGCTTTTGTCTCGACAACTCTGCATCACCTCCTACATCAATTTGTTTTTGCCTCGACAGCTCTGCATCACCTCCAACATCAAGTCGTTTTTCTCTCGACAGCTCCGTTTGACTGTCTGCATCAATCCGTTTTTGTCTGGACAGATTCACCTCGTCAGCCCTACTATATCGTGTCTGCACTGAGAGATCTCTTCTGGTGTTGACCTGGTCACGTTTCCTTCGGATAAGATACCTTGTGTCAACCAAATCAGCTGTCAGAAGCTCAACCTGTTTTTATAAAAAAAATAATAGAAAGAAACAATAAACAATAATTTCTTCTTAGTCGTTGTTAGCTCTAACACAACCATGTCAATTTATTAAATTTCAAAGTCTATCTCATGCTTCTGTCATAGCTATACAGTTAATCCCTCAAAGGGGTTGACTGTCGTTCTGTCAATTTACTCCTTTCGTGGAGCCGATATTCTTGGGAGACATAATCTGCACTTTTTTGACAGAGTGGTTTAAAGCGCTGGTCTCTCGCAGCAAAGGTACCAGGCTCGATTCCCGGTATCATCACTGGAGATGGATCCAGTCTACCCAGCTGTAAATGGATTCCTGATTTTGCTCTTGAGTTAGGGAAGGGAAAAGGCAGCGAGGAAGGGATCTGGTCAACCCATCTCTCGATGCTGTACCTGGTATGATGAAGTCTCTAACACTTCACTCCCCTTCGGCAGTATCTGACATGGGACTACCTTTACCGTTTATCTTACCGCATAGACGTCTGTCTCAGTTTTTTTTTTTTAAATAAAATTTTGCCTCGTTTTAGCGAGGCGCGTCCCGTTCAACCTAGTCGGTTATATTAGGGCGCATGTCCAAATATAACAGACCTTTAGGTCTGGAGAATTGTTAATCGTCTGATTTTCAATCTTTGTTTTTAAATAGACCGTAATTTTAGTCGGCAGCAGGCCTGTGGACGGTCATAAAATTACCTATTCATCTCTTCTTGGTTAAACGTTACATCTGCTTCTGTTACATCTGCTTCTGTGTGTTTTCTGTGCCATCGTATCTCTGAAATTATTTGAATTAATTCTTTTCCTTATTCTTATATTTTATTGCCTTCAATGGGAATTTTTATTTTCTCCTACATTTGTATGCCTATGTGCCTTCTCTGTTCTTTATGTTTTGCAGTGGGCAGAAATCCATTGCGGTTGAAATTTGTTGGATTTGTCTATTTTCCGTTCACGTTTCTGACAGGCTAATACGTTTTTTTTCATGATTTCTTATGGCAGTTATTACTAATAAGGGATCAGTGAAAAATACCATTACTGATAAATGATCAGTTAAAAACTCCATTACTGATAAGGGGTCAGTGAAAAATACTATTACTGAGAAGGGATCAGTAACTATTAGTGATAAATGATCAGTGGAAAACACCATTACTGATAAGGGGTCAGCGAAAAAACACCATTACTGATAATGTGTCAGTGAAAAAACACCATTACTGATAAGGGGTCAGTGAAAAAACAACATTACTGATAAGGGGTCAGTGAAATAACACCATTACTGATAAGGGGTCAGTGAAACACACCATTAGCTATTAGAACCACTATTTGCGAAAGTCTGGGAAACTGAGACAACACCAACAGAGTGGAGTAAAGGAATAATTGTCAAATTGCCCAAAAAGGGCGACCTTGCAGACTGCAACAACTGGAGAGGAATTACTCTCTTCTCAGTTGCCAGCAAAATACTAGGCAGGATAATCATCCAGAGAATTTCAAAAGCAGTTGACCATAAACTGAGGAAAGAACAAGCGGGCTTTAGAAAAAACAGAAGATGTGCAGATCATATATTTACCCTCAGGAACATTATAGAGAAGTGCTCAGAATGGCAGAGACAGCTGTACATTAACTTTGTTGATTTTGAAAAGGCTTTCGACTGCATACACAGAGACAGCCTATGGAAAATACTGAGGGCTTATGGAATTCCCAACCGCATTGTTTCCATCATAAAAAGCCTCTATTCTAACTTTACGTGCAGTGTTGGATAGAGTAATGTAACTTTCGAAGTGAAAACAGGAGTACGACAGGGATGCCCCTTATCAACAACATTATTTTTGACAGCCATAGATTAGGTGATGCGCCAGACAACAGAGGGCAGCCCAAGAGGAATTAGATGGACAACATTTTCTACACCGGAAGACCTGGAATATGCAGATGACATTGCACTACTCGCGCATTCACATGAGCACATTCAAGACAAAACCGATAGACTGAATAAGTATGGCCTGCAGATTGGCCTGATCATCAATCTGAAGAAGGCAGAGGTCATGCCACTAAATGTGGGCAATCCTGAGCCAATAATAGTAAGGAACCAGAAGTTAGAACAGACAGACACATTTACTCACCTAGGATGCATAGTAACACCTGATGGCGGAACAAGCAAGGACATTAACAACAAAATGAATAAAGCGAGAACAGCCTTTTCTATTCTCAACAACATTTGGAAGTCTTCCCAGTACAGCACAAACACCAAATTAAGACTGTATGAGAGCTGTGTACTTTCTGTGCTTCTCTATGGTGCGGAATGTTGGAGAGTAACAGAGAAGGAAATGTCGAAACTGTCCTCCTTCCACACAATCTGCCTAAGGAAAATTCTCCTAATTTTTTGGCCAAACACCATCAACAACCAAGAACTACTTATTCGGAGTAACCAGGAGGACATGCACACCATCATAGCTGGCAGACGCTGGAGTTGGGTTGGCAAGTCCTCAGAAGGGACCCTGATACCATCACAAGAACAGCTATGCTATGGACCCCCGAGGGAAAGCGAAAGAGAGGCCGACCAAAAACAACTTGGAGGAGAACTGTGGAAGCCGAGATGCAAAGAATGAACCAGAGTTGGGGCACTGTACGAAGGATGGTCGCTATCCGAGCAAAGTGGAATCAATTTGTTGCTGCCCTACAAGACGCCACCAGGCGTGATGGCCGCTGACTGCTTTGGCGGTTGGCGGTTATGGATCAAAGAAGAAGAAGAAACACACCATCTTGGCTTTAGCATTATTCCTGTATTTACCATGTTTATTCTTCTTCTTTCAACTCCATGAAGAGTATAGGCTTTCAACAAACTTATGCCAGTTCTTATTGTCCCGTGCCATTGTCATTGTCTTTACTATGTGTTTAAGACGCTACTAGGCGTGATAGCCACTGACTGCTTTGACGGTCGGCGGCTAAGGATCAAAGAAGACTATGTGTTTGTTGTCATTGTTGTAGGTTTTTAATTTCTACAGGATGGGGGGTAACCCGACCCATGCACAACCATGCTTAGTCGCTTTTTACGACATGCATGGTAGGTCACATTGGCATTATTTTTTGCTCTCATTTCGGGCCCCGTTAACACCATGGATGACGATGTTTATAGTTACTGTTTATTGCTTCTGCTTGGGCTTTGAAGTTGTTTGAAAATTCTACAATATCTGCCGAGATATGAATTTATTGTTCGTTCTTTAGGTTTGAGCGTTTGTCACGGGTTGCCTCCCCCTTAGCTCTGCACTAGTGGTCCAACAGTGGCCAAAACTCAAGAGTGACTGGTGTGGGTGTTCAAAGATATCTACCTTTGCACAAGATTACTCTTGGCAGAGTTGCAGGTAGAAGGATAATGATGCTTGTACCTCCAGGGGGTATAAATAAGATATTAAGAAAAGCGAGAACAATGCTACATTGGCTGAGCATGTTAACTCTAGTATCTGCCGTCAACTTTTGTGAAGAATTATGTAATATAATGTTAGCTCGTACAAGCCCCAAGCTGAGTTAATTCAGCAAATTTCCTCTTATTTTTATATAGCTCTGCATACGTGTATTTAAGAAATTGTCTGAGACATACGGATGTAGTACATTCAAAATGATTAAATCAACTTTAGATTTGTCGTTATACAAGTAACACGTTTAATAATCAATTATGTTTTAACAGTTTTAAAAAATGAATAATTATTTAACAAAAATGCTCATCATCAATGATGTTATGGAGGTTTGGGTAAGAGTTCACCTGGCAGCTTTTATGTTTCTTCTTAGCTGCTAATGGGTTTGTCTATTCTGCTCCAGCTGATGTTTGGGTCTTTGCAGATGAAGGACAGGATTACTCAAGTCCCTGGTCAATGTTGTAGGGCGCAGCACGTTTGCAGAAGTGTCAGGGAGTGTCTACGAAGTTGGTCCCGCGTCTCTAAGACCCGTCTGATGATGGTGTCAAGCGTTGAACTCAGGCCACTTATAAACTCACTTGTTCCAGAGATAGTACCCTCAACTGGTACCACTAAACCAATCTCTAGGCTCACAGACTGCTGGCTCAGAGAAATAGTTTAAGGCAGCTTGACGATGACTCTTACATGTGGTCTGGGGTGTTGTTATTTTAGCAATAAATTCCCACTTTTGACTTTGTGTTACAGTTTCCTCAGATTCTGGTTTTCCGTGTTAAAATTGTAGCGTTTTCCTGGGCTCTGTCCTCACTATGCTCCAATAAGGTCCGGTCTGGTACTACTCTTAACTGTGGCAAGGTCTGGTTGTCTTCTTGGCGCGAGGTGAATTTTCACAGTGTTCGAAACTAACTAAAGTGTAAGTTTATATTGCCCCTTTCGTTCCTGGCACGTGTTGTTTACTATTAGACCAGGCCCCAATCTTTCTAATGTGGTTATACCTACATCTCGAATGCCGACAAATAGTTTCAAACATGTGTGTTTTGGTGGGGTAATTCAAAATATTTCCACTAGGAAATTTCTGTGCGTTAATGCAAAGGTCATGTTTTCCAAATATGGAAGTGAGATTTCCGCACTTTTCTCGTCAGTGATTACACATAACTTCTTACTTTTATCTCAAGTAATATCTTCGTAATAATTCTACCGGACGCTGGTTACAGCATTCCGTTCGTCAAGTGCGTGTCTGTAATATGTCATCAGACGGGTAATTTATCTCCCGGCCCGCTTTAGGAAAACACAACTGACCGGCCCATCTGGGTTTTTTACCTGTGCCTAATCTTAGCAAAGCCGAGTAGCTGAAAGCAATCACGACGAATTATCACCGAAGGGAGTGTACGGTGATATGAAAACACCAAATATCTGCTTAATAGCAGAGAAAGAAATCGACCGACCACTGAAATTGCACGTAATCAGTACTCACAACAAATGTAACTGACTACTTCCGGAGAGGAGAAGAGATGGACCCTATAATTCAATCACAGCATTTCTTCGTTACATCTTGGATATGTTGCCAATCAGCTCTGGGAATCGTGTTCTCTTGCACGATGAGAATATGCTGATCATCGTTAGTTGCTCTGCCTTTGTCTGTCCAACGTTTAATAAATGGGGGCGAGTATTTTGCCTTGTTGTGCAATGTCGCTAGTCTGGACTCTACCCCCGGCATATCCTGTCAGGCTGTCATTCACTATGTAGTTTGTGAACCTTCTTAACCTGTCTTTCTTGATCTGTTTATCATGGAGGAACGTTTTAAATAATTTTTAGGTCTCAGAATGAAAATTGTTGTATCTACAGCTCATGGTATCTTTTTTTTTTACTTTACATTGTAAATATAATAGAAATTTTCAATGCTTTTTTGAGTGGGTAATGATTTTTTTTTTAGGTGAATCTGTTAATTATTGCCAATTTATTAGCTACTCTTTTTGTGTGGTTTCCCCCTCCCCACAGCGGCTATCAACTCCCCACAGCGGCTATAGCTATCAACTCCCCACAGCGGCTATCAATTCCCCACAGCGGCTATCAACTCCTCACAGCAGCTATCAACTCTAATGTAAGTCAATAGAGTATGTAGAAGAGACATCAGTTTTTCCTATTCTTGGTTTCCTACTTGATTTTTTTTAACCCTTTCCAAGTAGGCCTAAATGTCTTATCATTAATTTCTGCTGTACAAGATGCTAATGAAATACGGTAAGTGCAAGAGTGTACACGGTCCTATTTCGCACTGCCATACGGGGTTGCTCGGTCACTGTCCACCACTGCATGCGTGTGGCGAGATGGATGTTGGATAGAAACCTTAGAAAAGCAGTTCCCAGACATGGATAAGAGAACTGGTAAACCAGAGATAGGGAGGGCATAAGACAAGTCAGATAGTTAACTGCACAGTTCTCGATGATAGCTGTAGAAGAGAACTGATAAATAAGTCACCTAGCCAGTGCTCCAAGGGTGTTATATAAATATATGAGTGCGGCTTGTATTTATTTATTCCCTACCAATTTAAATTATTAATATTTCTTTGACCATACACCAAAATTATAACTGGAAATTTAACTAATTCAATAACTGCAGTTAGAAACAAATCAATGTACTTTATTGATTAATGATGTATATACAAAATGAGCACCTTGGTTATATGAATATCTTACAAGATTTCACACAAAAAGTATATTGTCTTCTTCTGCGTTCAGTTTGTAGTCATGCTAAATCTGCAGAACTGTCGCCAGGACGAAGTCCAGTTTTTTTCCAAGATCAGTGCTGCAGCCCCATATCTTCTATTTGAGCTCGGAACCGTTTCATTTGTTTGCTTTTGGTTTCGCGAAATTCGTCTTGATCTTCAGTGTATCCCACATTTTAAGGCCACATTTCCTTTTTACGATCTGCTTACATGTGGTCGTGTCATTACACTACACAGTCGTTTTCATCATTTTATTGGCTGGGTGTCTTGGCGTGTGTTTTCACGATAAGTTGTACTTAACTTGCTTGACACGTTGTAGTAGCTGACTTCCCTCGGACTTTAAAACATCTAGACATTGAAGACGCAATGTTTATGCCAGGAACAGTGTTGGTCCACTGTTAAACAGTTTACAATCCCACAAATGTGTCACGTTTTTCACTACTAGTTGAACTTGCAACATATGACCGTGTTATGGTATCTGTGGTTTATAACCAAGACGTCCCTCTGATACTGTCTGGCCACTGTTGATCAGACTCCTCATTTCAACAACACTGTCTTGAGGCTGTGGTTATGTCAGTCAAAAGGGGGATACTTCGTACAACCATACAATACATTTAAGAATTTTAACATAAATTAAAGACATTTTCTAAACCCAGTCATGATTACTCCCTTTGGCTTAGCATTATACCAAAGTTAGCAAATTTGTTTTTCAATAAAATGTACCGAAATAAAAAACAAGAAAGAAAAAGAGAAGGCGAACTCTTTAAGCACAGCACCTAAAAGCAAAGTCCTAAAAAAGATTGTAAGCTTTTATTGCTAGCGTTGGTCAGTCCTAATAAGGACTTCTAGCTGAGCCAATGCTGTCCAGGATTTAAGGTATATAGTGGTGGAAGCCATCTTCGGGCACAAGGCAAGATATAGACATGAGGATTTACGTTAAGTATAACATTATGTTTAATATTCATCAATTTTTAAATGTACATTAATTCACAAAGATATTTTGTAAGCTTATCAGACATACCCTCAGACACAGTGGTACTTCAAAGTCTGCGGCTGTTTGAAGCTTCGACTGACAAATTACTCACAATACCGGTCAGTTGTGGCTTCTTCTCAGTTATCTTGTGTTATGGGTTAAGACTTCTAACAATAAGAGTCAGCTCTCTGGATATCTTCTCAGCTCTGTCAGATCTTGAAGTTATTTCGGGAAGTAAGGAATTGCGCCTGAGACAAGGCCTATATACCCAATCTCAGGTCTAACCCTTGCTTTCTCAGAGGCCCGCGCCTGAGTTCACATTTGCTCTTGTAAACAGTCGTGGTATTTCAATGCTGTTGTGCGAATTTACCGGCAAAATCATAATTTCCTCGTAAAATACAAAAGATTATAATGATTTCAAACTGCCATAATTACATGTATTTATCGTTGCAGTTCAAATTAAAAAAAAGAAATATCCTGTTCAGGTCATTAACTATATAGTTATTGCAGAATTTATGTTGTGCAATTCACAGTTTTTCATTAAGACACTAGTTTACATGGCAAAACCAGAGTGTCTTGCCCGTGTTATGACTGAGAGCTAACATCGCCCGGCGCACAAAGTGAAAAAAGACATTTATTCTTTCGCGGAACCCCTAGCGACCTCTCGCAGAACCCTAGGGTTCTGTGAAATCCCGGCTGAGAAACCCTGTTCTAATTGTCCTGTTGATGTACTACTCTTTAGTCTCTGCTGTCTTTCATGATCTGTATGTTTGCCATCTTGTTCATTTGATTTACTGGGATATATTGCATTGCTCTAGTAATTATTTTCACAGTGCCTTTCCGTGTCACACCTTTTTGAGCCTCTGTCAAAGTCATTATCTATATTAAAATTATTCCGGGGTACTTTGATTGCTCCTAGTTCCAAAGGTTTCTGTGGTGGGCAGTACGTTGTGAATATTATAATGTTTTCATAGCCTATCTGCTCCTGCTGCCTCTGTTGGTCCTCTTGTTCAGATTTGTATTTCTTTTATTGGCAGTGACTCGTGCGTTAGAATGAGGGTTCCTCCCCCATTCCCCTCCCCCCCCCCCCCATTTTCGGTGTTCATCCCTGTTTATTCTTATTGTTTGGAAACATTTTATTTGGTATCTGTTATTTTATTATAGAAAGATTTATTGGCTGCAAAGCCTCATAAACATTTCCAGCAAAGAGTCTTGCTGCCTGCAAGCTTTTGTTTCTTTTCTATGACTTTGTCTGCGTTCCTTTGGAACATGTTTATATTTTTTGTGTGTTTTGATCAATAGTAATTTTCCCTGCTTTTCGACTTATGACTTCAAGGGACGAAATAGAGTACTAAAAGCGTAAAAAAGAGTAGCTTTTAAAGGACCTCTTCGAGTCTTGGGGTAAGCATTTCATCTGCCCGGAGGGATTCTTCAGACGGAATGTCACATTCATGATTCGTTTGCAGTTTATTTTATTGTATTTATATATTTTTTAATGTAATGAAAACGGTGTATCACATAATACAGCAGGGCTGCGAAATGTGCACCTTTCGGTTGGGCACACCCGATTTCAGCAAACATTTTCACTTGGGTTTGATCTCCCTAGCCTTTGGCTGACCCCAGGTTTCCTACAAGGCAGCTGTTGATTTAATATCAATTTTCCTCTTCATAGATAGCTGTAAACTTTAGCGTACATGCCTCACCTATAAGGAACAATCTGATTTTAGGACATCAGAGACCCCCCTCCTCACATGCCCCTTCTCCTGTTAGTTAAAATTGTCGTGCGACAAGAAGATCAGGAGCTCAACTTGTGCTGTCAGAACCTATTTGTGACGCACGTCTCGTGGGCATTTAAACGAAAATGACAACTCATTGTCAGCGCCAATACCGGTTACGACAGCAAATGCAACCAACGACAATAACTGATAGGACCATCTGTCTTCATCTATTTAAGAAAAAAAAAAGTTACAATACAACGCTTACTTTTATAAATGATGTATTTATTTATTGTGTCAAGCTCTTAGTCTGGCGGGCGCTTGAATTTTGCAGTAAACCGAAGTGGGACACGTTTTCTAAGATAATATTAATATAGCACTGACAACAAAATAAAAATATTTTTAAAAGACAGTACGCAGTATCATAAAAATTATTATGTTATGTTTTCAGGGTAGAGCTTCATTGTGTAAATATATTTTTTTTAAAATTTAATGCAAATAATTTAAGTTTTCGTTTACTATTTATATTGTATTAATAATAAATAAAATCAATATATATATATATATATATATATATATATATATATATATATATATATATATATATATATATATATATATATATATATATATAATAGCACAGACGTTACACACTAGTATAAAATCTGACATATAACACAAACATATTTTTAAATAGAATAATAAAGACACAGAGAAACCATAAAAATTTATATTCAAGAAATGATATCAACGTAAACATTAAATTAATTGGTACTTTAAACTCCGAAACAATCCAGCTTCAATTGGTCTTCTAAAATTGTTATTTGTATTTTTATTTTAATGCATCTTAGCACCTTCCAACCCCTCCCTTCCACAAGATGGTGCCAGGTGTAGCCACGCCGATATCATCACTGCCTAAGAGCCGGCCCTACATAAACACCACACACGTAAACCGTCGTCCGTTACGAGAATAGTATGTCGTTAGGAAGTCCATTTACTCACCAGAAAAAAGATGGCCAGCCACAGACAGCCATAACTGACTCGTGCACTACTAATCATAGCTGCAAACACTTGACTCACAAACTGAAATATGAAGCAGTAGACACACATTAAAATACATCAGGATGAGAAGAAAACGCTGGAAATGGATAGGCCACATACTGAAGAAACCTGTTGATAACATTACCAGACAATCCTTACTCTGGAAGTCACAGGGTAAATTAGGTAGATGGAGATCGAACAAACACACGGTGACGAAAAATCGGCACAGACATGAAAGGGATAATGAAGACATGAAAGGTATAATGAAGACATGAAAGGGATAATGAAGACATGAAAGGTATAATGAAGACATGAAAGATATAATGAAGACATGAAAGGTATAATGAAGACATGAAAGGTATAATGAAGACATGACAGGGATAATGAAGACATGAAAGGTATAATGAAGACATGAAAGGTATAATGAAGACATGAAAGGTATAATGAAGACATAGAAAGACCTTTAGGGGATGGCACAGGGCAGGAAAACATGGCAATACTTTGTTAAAGGTCTATACCCCTTGTGGAGCTGAAAGATGAGGATGCTGACGATGATATTGATGATGATGATAATGATCATCATTATCATTATGAGGATGATGATTTTGATGATTATGATGATCTACATTAAAAACAGCACTAATGCTCAAGTAATAAAAGGACAAACATAACGACAAACATAATGGTAAGACATGTAGATATTAATATGTACTGGTAAAACACTGTGGATATGATAGCAAACTCTGTACAAAGCGTTAAAACAGGAGACAATCTGATCACCAGAAGGGGTCATCCCGCCGGACAAGTGTTTCGGCTCTTTATCTTCTTTACACTCTGAGGGGGCGGGCCCGCTTGGGTCATTACTTCCAAGTATCAGCCTCCTCACCCGTGTGTTACCGGGGCCCGAAAGGGGAGCAAAGAAGCAAAGAATAGTATCACTGTTCCCTGCCAAGCATGTCGTAGAAAGCGACTAAGAAGGGTTGGGCATGGAGCTGGTTACCCCATCCTGTAAAAAATTTAAACCACAAAAAAACTTCAATAAACATGGACAATTTAATTAAGGAAAATAAAACACAGACATCCAAGACAGGGGAAGGTCCTCTCGCAGGGACGCGTATGACGCAAGACAGAGAAAGCCGAAAGGTGTCTGTGTTGCTGACTAACCTTCTTTCTTCTAGGAGAACTTCCAGATTTGGCACCTGGAGTGTTTGGACATTAAACGAACAAGGGAAAGTGGCACAAGTAGCAGCAGAAATGAGTGAATATAAAATTGAGGTTCTGGGACTGTGTGAAACAAAGTGGAAGGGGGTAGACAAGAAGAAACTCATCACAGGTGAATTGGTGCTGTCCTCAGGACATGAAGACGAAAGTTCACACCACAGTGAAGGGGTAGCTCTTAAATTATCTAAAAAAGCACAGAAAGCACTCATTGAATGGGAAGCCGTTGGACCCAAAATAATAACATCTACTTTTAAAACAGCTAAAAAGAAAATAAATGAAAATGTCATCCAATGTTATGCACCAACTAATGACAAAGAAGAGTCTGTGAAAGAAGCATTTTAAAAAGTAAAAAGAAGAGACATCACAATTTTAATGGGTGACATGAATGCAAAGTTAGGTACAGTCAACACCGGCTTTGAAGAAGTCATGGGAAAACAGGGGCTAGGAATAATGAATGAAAATGGGGAACTATTCTCAAACTTCTGTGCTTCAAATCAACTGGCTATAGAAGGAAGCATGTTTCCACATAAGAGAATACACAAGGCAACATGGATATCACCAGACCATAGAACAGAAAATCAGATTGATCATATATGCATAAACAAGAAGTTTAGACCATCATTGCAGGATGTAAAGGTATATAGAGGAGCAGATGTGGCATCAGATCACCACCTTCTGATAGCCAAAGTAAAAATGAAACTCAAGAGATATGCAACAATGCAAAATTATAGACAACAATTTAATGTAGGACATCTGTAGCGTGAGGTTTTTATTGTATCTAGGATCAGTATAGTACTGACAATTCAAAAATAGAATTTCTGCAGGAAAATGGTAAAGTCCCAGTGTATGAGAGAACTATTGGTATCACAAATTAGTTATGGCTGTGAATGATCTGATCTCGAAAAATTAGTAGAGTGGAGACAGTCATAAAATGCCACCCCGCTGTGTAACTAACTGTGATATTAAAACAAGGAAAAAGATTTCACTTAACAATTATAAACTTGACAAGTCGTTCAAATACAATTTCCTTATTTATTAAGTATATACACTATCTACTCTTGTGCTGAAGGGTGGATGTTGGAAGACGGAATGTAATGGATTTGTAAGTTTACATATGATATATATATATATATATATATATATATATACATATATATATATGTATATATATATATATATATATATATATATATATATATATATATATATATATATATATATATATATATATATAACAACAAGTCTTCCAATTATAGGAACAAAATTATATATCAGCTGTGCTGTTAATCAATTACAGAAAATTTAACAGCTGTGCTGTTAATCTTGTCTCTCACTACGCTAAGTCACTTTTTCTTCATTGACAGTTAATTGCTCACACTTGCCGACGGAAATGGTACTAATGTGTACTCATCTCTTAAAACAGTTATGTCCTTCTTAATTTGATGCACACAACACCCGCTGATGATCGTTCCTTTAGCCCACCCAAGACTGAGGGGGACTAAGGATGTAGCTCCGATACTACCACTATGCTCCTGCAAAGTTCCAGGCAGCTGGATTGATCCGAACATACGACCTCAGGTTGGATGACACGAATAAACCTGTAACAAGGAAAAATAGGGGCTAATTTCTGACATCAAGCCCACCTATTTCTAGTGTGTATGAGATGAGCGTGTCTCATGTGTCTGCATGTAGGATGAATGACAACATGGCTCAGTATGATTTAGCAATAGCGAGACATGACAGGTGTGTACTTGCATAACATTCTTTCTGATAATTCAATACATGAATACATCCAATAGTTTGTACACCGTATGATACAACCGTTTCCTTCCACCTATAATATACCAGGCCATCTCTGATAAGTACTATACTGGCTGGTAAAATATACCTAACAATATTGGTGTAGTTATGTGAGTCCTAACAAGGACTGTTAGGTTATATTCGGGTTGGAGTCATACCAGGAAATACAATCATTATACCTAATTCCCTAAGATATTTCATATACCTGATACATTCATAGTAAAACTAAACTCCTAAATTAAATATATACAGGTGTAGGCTATTTTCTGGTGGTTTCCTTCTTCAACAGTCATACACAATCATTATACATGATACTATAAAATACAATAATTATACATGATATAGTCATTGGTTATATTCAGGTTGGAGTTATATGAGTCGACTGTTAGGTTATTATTCAGGTTGGAGTTATATGAGTCCTAACAAGGACTTTTAGGTTATTATTAGTTTGGAGTTATATGAGTTCTAACAAGGACTGTTAGGTTATTATTCAGGTTGGAGTTATATGAGTCCTAACAAGGACTGCTAGGTTATATTTCAGATTGGTTTTCGTCTTCAGCAATCATACCAGGAAATACAATCATTCAACCCTTATACATGATACAGTCATAGTAAAATTAAAATACTAGTGCTATTATTTACAAGTGTAGGTTATTTTCAGGGGGGTTCCTTTTTCAACAGTCATACACAATCATTATACATGATACTATAAAATACAATCATTATATATATATATGATATAGGCATATTAAAACTCCTAAAAGTTTATAGTAAGTTTACCTACCCTCTAAGATATATACAAGCCAGATTTTGACTCGACTAGTGAAGCAAGTTTGCCCGACATGCAGGTATGCAGGAATCAATCTTGACAACTTTCTCTTCTACAGTCTGTCGTTCAAGCTGGACTTCGTGTTTGTGTGTGTATTTGAATAAAATGCGCCCCCCATATATAGGTCAACGCAGGTAAATGGTACTGCATAAGGAACCCTTTTGATTGGTTCTCGGCGTTTTCGTCTTTTTAATTGCCGGGCCTTTTCGTACTTTCCGTGACCGAATTCCGAAGCAACAGTGTTTTTCCTTTTTTTTCTAATTCATTCTGTCTGCCGCTATCTTGCGGGAACTTGACTTCGTGTAATTTAATACGTCCCAGAGTCTGTTGAACGTGGATTGGCTGTGCATATTTGTATATCGACATAGTGTATTAACAAAGAAGTGGGTTTACACACGACTTTACGACAACATCTAAGAAATCAAGAAACAAGAGACAAATTTGCGGTCACAATATCCAACAAATTCCAAGTGCTCCAACAGCTGGAAGATGCAGAGAATACAGAAGACTATTGGCAGCAAATCAAAACGGTATGGAATGAGACATGTGAAGAAATACTGGGGAAAAGGGAACGACAACAAAAAGCATGGATAACAACAGAAACCATCAATAAGATAAAAGACAGGAAAAACAAGAAAGCAGATTTAAACACAAGCAAAACCGGAAGTTCCAAAGCCAAGGCTCAAGAAGTGTACACAGAAGCAAAGAAGTAAAAAGAAGTATCAAAAGAGACAAGAGGAGGTATATTGAGGAGTTAGCAAGAGAGGCAGAAGATGCTGCAGCCAAAGGGAATATGAGAGAACTGTATAACAGCACAAAGAAGCTAACGGGGAAATACAAGCAAACAAGTTGCTTCATAAAAGACAAGAATGGAAAACTGCTCAGCAATATACAAGAGCAAATGAAGAGGTGGACAGAATATTTTGAGGACCTTCTCAATAGACCAGCTCCATAAAACCCCACGGACATCCAGCCAGCAGAAGCAGAGCTACAAATTAACGGTGAAAGATCAACGAAGGAGGAAATAAAGAAAGCCATAAAGCTTCTAAGAGATGGAAAAGCGGCTGGACCTGATGGCATTCCAGCAGAGGCCATCAAAGCAGATATCGACACGGCTACAGAGATGTTATATAAATTACTTGGTAAAGTCTGGGAAAAGGAAGAGATACCAGTAGAATGGAAGGAAGGATATCTGGTTAAGTTGCCTAAGAAGGGAAATTTATAAGAGTGCACAAATTATAGAGGAATAATGTTACTTTCAGTGCCAGGAAAAGTATTAAACAGGATTATACTTGAAAGATTAAAAGAGTCCATAAACAAGAAACTGAGAGATGAACAAGCAGGTTTTGGACAAAATAGATCCTGTACAGACCAGATAGCCATTTTGAGAATAATAGTTGAACAAAGTCTGGAATGGAATTCACCACTATATATTGGATTTGTAGACTACGAAAAGGCATTTGACAGTGTAGACAGAGAATCACTTTGGAAATTGATGAGGCATTATGGAGTTTCCCTGAAGATCATTAATTTAATAAAGAAAACATATGAAGACATGACATGCAGAGTTCTGCATGAAGGACAGCTTACAGAACCGTTTGGGACAAGAACAGGAGTGCGACAGGGATGCCTCTTGTCTCCATTTCTTTTCTTACTAGCAATAGACTGGGTTACGAGAACATCGACAACACACAACAGAAATGGAATCCAGTGGACTCTGACTAAGCAGTTGGATGATCTGGATTTTGCTGATGACTTAGCTCTTCTGTCCCATAACCGTAATCAGATGCAGAACAAATTGAAAACACTCGATGAGAGGTCACAGCAATTGGGTCTGAAAATACATAGGGAAAAGACAAAGATAATGAGAATAAATGCAGGTAACGATAACAGAGTTGAACTTGAAGAAGCACCAATACAAGATGTAGAATCGTACACATATCTTGGCGGCAATATAGACAAAGTTGGAGGGGCAGACAGTGATATCAAAATAAGAATATAAAAAGCAAGAGGAGCTTTCATTGCATTGGGAAATATATGGAGATCAAGAGAAATCGGATCCAACACGAAAATAAGAATTTTCAACTCAAATGTGAAGTCAGTCCTATTGTATGGCTCTGAGACATGGAGAACAACAAAGACAACTACCAAAAAGCTACAGACTTTCATAAATGGGTGCTTGCGTAGAATAGATGGATTAAAATTGTATGACAAGGTTACCAACGTGGAAGTGATGACAAGAACTAGACAAGTGCCAGTGGAACAAGAGATGAGAAGAAGACGATGGCGATGGATAGGACACCTGTTAATAGCATTACAAGGCAGTCCTTGTTCTGGAACCCCCATGGCAAGAGAAGCAGAGTTAGACCAAGAAGTACATGGAGAAGAGAGTTGGAAACAGAGGTGAAAATGATAAGGAGAACATGGAAAGAACTTGAGAAGATGGCACGTGACAAGAGGACTTGGCATGTGTTTGTTGAAGGCCTATGCTCCTTTGGGAGTGGAGAGTTATGAATGAATCAGCCTCCTGTTTTTTTCCCCAGCCTACGCTGGGAATTGAACCCACGCTACCTTGGTTGCGACTTCCAACTTCAATCCTGGTTTTATCCATGCTGCCAGCGTGACGCAGTTGTGAACGTTACTATTATGGTGTATATAAATTAGTGCCCTGGATTCCATAGCCCGTTGTGGTTGCTTCACAGATAACATGGTGCCTTTCCCGCCGTTTCCCTGAGCCTCTTAAGTGCCGTAGTTCTTGACTGTCCATTCACACGCAATAGTTTCAGTAGATCACACACAGAGGCAGCCACTGGCCCTCTTGCGCCTACCTGTACAGTTTTACTTTTGCTATGAACCAGTCATGTCTCAAGTCCTTGACCAAATCATTATACTTAGTCACTTTGAATGAGTGTTGTTCATCTAATCTTGATTCAAATGTCACTGTCAGCGCAATCATTATAATCTGGTGCGACGATGAGGAGTGTAGTACTATGTCTGGTCGTCTTCGAGATGTCCTTAAGATTTCCAGGTATGTCCCTCGCCCAGGTAGATCTACTGCCATCTCTTAGTCATTTGCATAGTTAAGAGTAGAAAGACACTCAGTCGCTCCCGTATTTCGTAGCAACAATATCATAGGTCAGATTCTGCCATGGGTAATATTGTTATTACTTATTGCGATTTTTTTCATCAATAAGGAAACGTTTCAATCAATTCATCACATGCAATACTGTGGTAAAGTGGGATGTTATAAATATTTATAGGGGACTTAGTGTACTGACTGAGATCAGCTGTGAAGGTATCTGTATCTAATAAGTGTGGTGTATTACAGATAACCTTACTTGCTACCACATTTAGACCTCAGTCAGACTTATTCTGGAATATTGTGATGACTACGTTTAATGTCTAGGGTTATGATAATGATGAAGTGTATGTCACAACAACAACAGACAGATAAACACTTTAATTTAATCCACAATACTTTACAACACTGTGACACTCACATACATAGAACACTCTATAAGACTATCTTAACTGAGTCAAGTGTAACTTTTAAAAATATGTATTAATTCCTTCAAATATTAAATATCCTGATTGAACTACAAAGTGAATCAGGAATCACAATCAAATGTAATCACAAGTTGTATGTACACAATTTATAGATAGAATCTTTGTATTGACATATATTATTATTGCAATATGTGTGTAAGTTGTGATGTAGTACTATGAGGTAATACTGGTTTTTTCAAGCTAGGTGGTTGTTTGTCATCATGACTTCAAGTGTTTGTTTCTGGTGGAAATAATATTGGAAAGGTTCACAGTTTCTTTTTATTTGAAACAATTAAATGTCCCTCTTGAATTAAGGTAAAGTCACTTTTAGAGGGGGGTATACACAAGATTGAGCTGCTCTGGCCACGAACTCTTAACTTCTGTGTGGGAGGCAGGAAACAGTCTCCACTGCTCGCTTGCTTCACCGTGTTCTTGAGAAACCACACTGGTCGATATATTGACCAAGGAGTCTGCTACCAGCCTCTGGATTCAGCAAAACTCAGACCAGGTGCTGCTTTAATATGTTAGTACCACGATCCCTGAAACAAGAAGGTTGTACCTCCTACTTCAGAACTAATTTATAATCTATTTCCACACTGAGCACAATACATAACAAACACAGAGTTCAGCGCGGTAGGCCAACTGCTAGCTTCTCATGTAACAGTATACACCAGTATTATTTCCTTCTATTCAATAAGATAGGTGTCATAGTACTATTTGGCAATCTCATGCAGTTATACTCCTCTCCGACAAGTTTTGTTCATGGGGGAGCAATAGCTGGGCTTTTCCTCATGTTTGCTACTGAACCACACACATACAGACATAAATTTATTAATTCACATTCAATTTTTCATCTAAAAGAGATCAAATATTTCTAGCTTACCACAATTCATAGAAATATTAAACAAATACGTTGACTGACGATGAGTTATGGCACAATTCCGATCTGCCTCCGTCCCAGGCTTTCACAAGAAAAATATGAGCTGGATCTCAACGCACTTGCTTCTCAGTAAGTTTATTTTCAAAATGTGGCCCTGAACTGACGCTCCTAATTGACTATATCAAATGGTCTATCCAATGGGACCATGTTTACAAAAGCTTTTGAAAAAATTTACCCTTCCTACCGTTTCCCTTAACAACCAAAAATAGTATTTGCATTCGACTAATCATGTTTCGCCTTACATATTCTTCTAGCCAATCAAATCGGATTTAACTTGTTGGCCTATTTCCCGTAAAATAGTGGTTTTAAAACATGCCACTGAGCAAATATGATTTGGTGCTGTCAGACAACCTCACTATTTTATTTTGGCTATAATTTGTTAATTCCTAGACTATTTGCGTAACACTTAACATATTCTTTGTCAGCAAGTCCCAAGGAACCCAAATATATAAATTTAATGGAGCTAAGTGGCTGCGTTCAAAATATGTATTTTCTTCTACCACCCGTTCACTTCGATACGATGGGGTGTCTTCTGTACTGTCAGGATTTCAAACGTAAAACAGTATTGTGTCATGTTTCCTAATAAGCATTAACCATGTTTTTTAAAACCTAACCTCGTATTGGTAGTGTTTTTTGTCCCTGTTTATTTGAAAAAAAGTTAGTGCTTCTTTCCTTACGCGTGGGATTGGCGTTACTATTAATCGCGAGACTGATGTAGTATTGCCTGTGTTCCTCCGTTCAGCCCTCTCTCTCTCTCTCTCTCTCTCTCTCTCTCTCTCTCTCTCTCTCTCTCTCTAAGTCCGTCTGTCTTTTCATTACGCAGTGTATAAAATGACATTAATGCTAGTATTTTTCTAGGTCATTAAGCAGTGTGCGTATCTCAAGGTTTTCTAAGAAACACAGTACCAGTTTTATTTTTAGAAACGCGTGTATGCTGCTGTAGGCTTTACTAGTAAACGTGAAAGCGTTACAATTTTGCAGACGAAGTAGAAAAAGAGGGATTTCGGGTTCAGTCATTATGGCGTTCTAACGCTATTGGGAAAAGTACTGGTCTTTTACCATTCTTCTTTCCTTTTATTGAATTAATTCGTTAGGCTTTACATTTACTATTTACTTTATGTATGTGGATTTAGAATTTTTCACGACAAATTCTCCCCACTTAAAACAGACGTTATGTGTCAGTCTATAATTATATATACACATAGATAAATTTAATATTATTCCTGGTGCTTTCTTTGATTTTCATCGCACGGATGGCGGCTTAGAAAATCTGCATCAACATTTCTCTGATTTTATTTTGATCATGGATTAATGCAGGTGGGTCAATTCAAAGTAGGCACGACTCAAGAAATCTGCCCCAGACCTCTGCAATCCAGGAATCCATTTCAGATATGTTACTGAACAGCTGCAAGTGTTACTGCTGGTCTTACTACTGCTTAGCAATCAATATTCACCATTTCTCTTCTCTGAGTCTGCTCAACGACATGTCCCGAGAATATTAGATGTTCCTCAATTCGTACGTTATGAGGAGTTGATCTATATGGTGATATCTGAGTTGTGTAGGGGATCCAATAATTTCCTGATCAGCCTTAATAAACACTCGGACTATCCTCAATTCAAAAAGGCAGCAATGGAGACACTCTGCTCCTCCGAAATGTTCACAGCCAACAATTGGTCTGATCTCAGGCGTGATTGAATGTGGAAACACCCTTCTAATAATATATTTATAATGTTCTATAATGTGCCACTCAAATGGAGGCCATATTCACCAACTATAGTTCCGCCTACCGACAATCTGGTGAATTAAGATAATATGTGGGGAAATGAGTTTCTGCATCAGAAATCAATTCGCCCTTAGCATTGCTATAAGATGTGTGGGTTATTTCCATCCAGGGTCCGAACACTACTTCCCCTTGGACGGTGTAGGGTCGGGTGACTACCAATGTCACCAGTGCCCTTTTAATGCTAAGTTAATAGCCATATTGTGAAGCGCTGTGAGCATTTTCCCAATTGCTCACTCGTCCACTCCCCACTTTTCTTCTGTTAACAATTTGTTTCGGTTTTAACTTAGGCGGATCATCTTCAATGTCAATGTCAGCCAGCTCCCTAAAGGCGGCTTCAAACTGTGCCTGGGTTGACTGGTCTGAGTTTCTATTTTCTCTGGATGCCTTTCTCAGAGTTGCGAATCTAAATATTTTTGGTGAACAATGTTGGGGGGAAGGTGGATACCTATCCTCTATGTCAACCTTATTATTGTTATTTTCCTTGTTATTGTTAGGCCCATATGTTTCAGAATGCTTGGCTGGCATCTGATTATGATTTTCTCAACTTGGGGACTGTACCTTGCTACATTATTCACAGGCCCCCACAAATTGTGCAACATCAGCAGCTACTTGGGGCCAGTAGAATTTTTCCGATGTCCTTTGACGGGTGGTCCCATTTCTCTGGTGTCCACCGTCTGGTACAACATGAGCTTGTGCCATCACTTTTTCCCTGTAGGGGGTTGGCAATACCAATTGTCCCTGTTCTTTGGATCCTGCTCTAGCTTTCCCGAAGAGCAGTCCTTCCTTCAAATAAAATTGTCCTTTCTTAGGGTGTGCATGGCTTGTTGGCAATTTACCAAAGCAAGGTTTTAATGTTTTATCTTTTGCCTGGGCCTTTCTCATCTGCTTATGAGAATAAACTAGTGGGGGTTCCTCCTCCGTTCCACTAGGGGTCGACCTGACCAGAAGCGTGGCCATTACCACAGGTTTTACAGGGCTTCCTAGAAAAACATATTTGCTTCCTAACACCAGCGGGTAATTAGGGTCGTCACACACGGCTGCTCTAATCACTCCTTCCACGTACCTTGTCTCTACATTGATCTCGGCTACGGGAAGTGTCATGGTGGATATTCCCTTTACGGCCCCTTGTATCTCCACTTTCTCTGTGGTATACTGTTCAGGGTGCACTAGGGTTGCACTCACAACTGAGTCATATTCTAAACCTGAATCGTAAAGGCACCTAACCTTGGCACCATTACATGTCACTTCTTCACAGATGGGGGGATGTTGAAGATTTATATGATTCTCTGTCAGTTTCTTCTTCCCCTTGTCCACTGTTATCATGCATGCCGCGTGATATGGAGGAACTTTCCTACCACATTCACTAGTATTATGATTATGCATCCTGCATATTTGACAATATTTTCCTTCCTGTCTGAAGGGTTTCCTGTCATCATATTTCCTTTCACTGAATTGTGGGGTTTTATGTTTATTATCATAACGTGGCCTATCAAACTGATGCTTACCTTTGTTTTGATCTCTATGATCAAATTCATTAAAGTTTTGTGGTGCCCTAAAATTATCTACCTGTTTCTTTTTATTACCTGATATCTCTGCCTGAGCTGCTTGATACCTTTCAGCGACATTCAGTAACTCACCCAGTCTCTCTGCACCTTGTTCCATGAGAAACTTTCTCAGGTCTGGAGCCATGGACTCTCTTAGTTGTTCTATAAGGATCATTTCCTTAAGATCTTGGGTTTTCCCCAGAGAAGTCCATTTCTCCAAGTATGTCTCTAACCGTGCAGAGAACTGGTGATAGGTTTCACCTGACAGTAGTTTAGCATTCCTAAATTTTTTTCTATAAAATTCACCATTCTTTTCGTATCTTAACAAAAGAGCCTGCTTTAGCATGTCATAATTTTCTTGACCACCTCTGCTCAGTTTGGCAAAAACTTCATAAGCTGTACCACGAAGCCCTTGAGATAACTTTAAGCTCCACCTTTCTCTCTCTAACCCATACGTGGTAGCTAATAGTTCATATCTATTTAGATAGCTCTCGATATCATCTTCTTTCTCAACAAAATGATCTAAATGAAAGTTCATAGCTGAGGTTGAGGCTCCCTGACTAGCAGTGGCATCAGAGGTAAAGGGACTGGCACCATTTTCAGGAGCATGGCTTTGAAACTCAAACTCCCTTAGTCGTAACTCATGTTTCCTTTGTAATCTCTTCTCCTCCTTTTCTGCTTCCCTCTCTGCAGCCTGTCTTCTTTCTTCATACTGGAGCCTTTTAATCTCCCTATCTGCCTCCAATGCCTTAGCCTCAGCCTCAATCTGCAACCTCTTAATTTCTTTTTCAGCCTCTATTCTCTTATCTTCGGCCAATCTATCAGATTCTAATGTTCTTTCAGCCTCAAATTTTCTTTCTTCACGTTCAATAAATTTGTCACATTCAGTAGTGACATAAGCAATCATAACTTGCCCGTCCATTCCTAACTCTTTAGCAGCCTGCACAGCAGCAGATCGAAATTTTGCTAGGTCCGCCATTTTCTAACAGGCAAATGTAAACAATTCAATCTATAAATAATTATCTAAGGACAACCACAGGCACTGAGAGCACAACCTTATTTAATTTCCACCCAAGGATACCTTTTAAATTTTTATTATTCCCTGAAGTGAATTACCCCCAATATATATAATAGGGAAAGATTCAAAATCCCGGACAGGACCCCAATATATGTGGTAAAGTGGGATGTTATAAATATTTATAGGGGACTTAGTGTACTGACTGAGATCAGCTGTGAAGGTATCTGTATCTAATAAGTGTGGTGTATTACAGATAACCTTACTTGCTACCACATTTAGACCTCAGTCAGACTTATTCTGGAATATTGTGATGACTACGTTTAATGTCTAGGGTTATGATAATGATGAAGTGTATGTCACAACAACAACAGACAGATAAACACTTTAATTTAATCCACAATACTTTACAACACTGTGACACTCACATACATAGAACACTCTATAAGACTATCTTAACTGAGTCAAGTGTAACTTTTAAAAATATGTATTAATTCCTTCAAATATTAAATATCCTGATTCAACTACAAAGTGAATCAGGAATCACAATCGAATGTAATCGCAAGTTGTATGTACACGATTTATAGATAGAATCTTTGTATTGACATATATTATTATTGCAATATGTGTGTAAGTTGTGATGTAGTACTATGAGGTAATACTGGTTTTTTCAAGTTAGGTGGTTGTTTGTCATCATGACTTCAAGTGTTTGTTTCTGGTGGAAATAATATTGGAAAGGTTCACAGTTTCTTTTTATTTGAAACAATTAAATGTCCCTCTTGAATTAAGGTAAAGTCACTTTTAGAGGGGGTATACACAAGATTGAGCTGCTCTGGCCACGAACTCTTAACTTCTGTGTGGGCGGCAGGAAACAGTCTCCACTGCTCGCTTGCTTCACTGTGTTCTTGAGAAACCACACAGGTCGATATATTGACCAAGGAGTCTGCTACCAGCCTCTGGATTCAGCAAAACTCAGACCAGGTGCTGCTTTAATATGTTAGTACCACGATCCCTGAAACAAGAAGGTTGTACCTCCTACTTCAGAACTAATTTATAATCTATTTCCACACTGAGCACAATACATAACAAACACAGAGTTCAGCGCGGTAGGCCAACTGCTAGCTTCTCATGTAACAGTATACACCAGTATTATTTCCTTCTATTCAATAAGATAGATGTCATAGTACTATTTGGCAATCTCATGCAGTTATACTCCTCTCCGACAAGTTTTGTTCATGGGGCAGCAATAGCTAGGCTTTTCCTCATGTTTGCTACTGAACCACACACATACAGACATAAATTTATCAATTCACATTCAATTTTTCATCTAAAAGAGATCAAATATTTCTAGCTTACCACAATTCATGGAAATATTAAACAAATACGTTGACTGGCGATGTGTTATGGCACAATTCCGATCTGCCTCCGTCCCAGGCTTTCATAAGAAAAATATGAGCTGGATCTCAACGCATTTGCTTCTCAGTAAGTTTATTTTCAAAATGTGGCCCTGAACTGACGCTCCTAATTGACTATATCAAATGGTCTATCCAATGGGACCATGTTTACAAAAGCTTTTGAAAAAATGTACCCTTCCTACCGTTTCCCTTAACAACCAAAAATAGTATTTGCATTCGACTAATCATGTTTCGCCTTACATATTCTTCTAGCCAATCAAATCGGATTTAACTTGTTGGCCTATTTCCCGTAAAATAGTGGTTTTAAAACACGCCACTGAGCAAATATGATTTGGTGCTGCCAGACAACCTCACTATTTTATTTTGGCTATAATTTGTTAATTCCTAGACTATTTGCGTAACACTTAACATATTCTTTGTCAGCAAGTCCCAAGGAACCCAAATATATAAATTTAATGGAGCTAAGTGGCTGCGTTCAAAATATGTATTTTCTTCTACCACCCGTTCACTTCGATACGATGGGGTGTCTTCTGTACTGTCAGGATTTCAAACGTAAAACAGTATTGTGTCATGTTTCCTAATAAGCATTAACCATGTTTTTTAAAACCTAACCTCGTATTGGTAGTGTTTTTTGTCCCTGTTTATTTGAAAAAAAGTTAGTGCTTCATGCCTTACGCGTGGGATTGGCGTTACTATTAATCGCGAGACTGTGGTAGTATTGCCTGTGTTCCTCCGTTCAGCCCTCTCTCTCTCTCTCTCTCTCTCTAAGTCCGTCTGTCTTTTCATTACGCAGTGTATAAAATGACATTAATGCTAGTATTTATCTAGGTCATTAAGCAGTGTGCGTATCTCAAGGTTTTCTAAGAAACACAGTACCAGTCTTATTTTTAGAAACTCGTGTATGCTGCTGTAGGCTTTACTAGTAAACGTGAAAGCGTTACAATTTTGCAGACGAAGTAGAAAAAGGGGGATTTCGGGTTCAGTCATTATGGCGTTCTAACGCTATTGGGAAAAGCACTGGTCTTTTACCATTCTTCTTTCCTTTTATTTAATTAATTCGTTAGGCTTTACATTTACTATTTACTTTATATATGTGGATTTAGAATGTTTCACGACAAATACCATTCAGTTCCTATGGAAGATACATCTTCAACAAAATTACGCCAAAGTCTCCTGTTCTTTGCCATCTGTTAAAAATCTGCCCATATCTTTGTTATCTCCTTCACGTTTGTCTCTTCTTCACTTCTCCATTTGTTTTTCGATCTCTCTCAATTTATTCTCTTCTCCTGGGAATTCCAGATTAAGTACAGCCTTGTAATGCTATCAGCTTGTTCCCTCATTGTACGTCCCATTCAACGTTAGGTCTTTTCCTCATCTCTTTTTCCAAAGTTATTTACCTGGCTCTTTCCTTCAGTTCTACCTTTGTGATCTTGCCATACGATTTGCATCCTAAGTTCTGCGCAAGCTTCCATTCATAAATGACTACAACGTCTTGGCTGTCACGTTAGTTGATCTCCATGTTACAGCGCCATTCAATAGTACTGCCTTGACGCCACCGTGGAAGATTCTTATTTTGAGTTGGACTTGGTTTCTGTTGATTTCAACATATTTCCAAATGCCGAGAAAGCTCTTCGGTTGGATATCAAAAGAAATCAAGCCCAACACAAAAATCAGAATCTCCATATCAAGTATCAAGTTGGTCCTACTGTGCGTCTCTGAAACACGGAGAACAAAACAAAAAAAAACAACCAGACAGCTTCAGACTTTCATAAATGGGTACTTGCGTAGAAAAGAAGTATTAAAATAGTACGGCAAAGTCACCAATGTGGAAATGATGACGAGGAGCCCGATAAGTGCCAGTAGAACAATCTATAAGAAGAAGACGCTGGAAATGGATAGGTCACACATCGAGGAAACATGTTGTAGCATTACCATGGAAACCCCACGGTAAGAGAAGTACAGGCTACCCAAAAAAAAAAAACACTCGGAGAAGAAAACTTGAGACAGAAATGAAAATGAGCCGCTGGCACGTGACAATAGGACGGCATACGTTTGTTGAAGGTCAATACTGCTTGAGGATCTCAAGGTTAATGATTTGGTTTTGGTTTTAAGGAACATCTTCATCGCAAACGGACAACTCCATCAGTGCCCCGATCTCCTCCATTAGATCAAACACAAGGAGGATTTGAGCACAGTGCACGAACTCCATAGCACCGGGGAGAATCCCAATGTGTGTATATATGAATCTCACATTCAATAAACATTTTTGTGGTGAGTTGGTTTCTAATTTTTAAATGTTGCCGGGGCAGCGGCCTTGTGACCTACTCTTTACGATTTCAAACTGCCGTGGGATTTTTAACGTGCGCAACTTGCACATGGGACCTCCTACTTTTTTCGCCTTTATCCGAGAAAGCTAGGCATCCGATCTCACTACCCAGCAGACCAAGGGGGAGTATGACATTATTAGTATCACTGGTTCTGACAACAAAATTTCCATAAATTGTATTTCTTCTACTCTAGAATTTGTGGCAATGTCATACCTCTGAATGAATGAATAAATATTTATAAAAAAAAATTAACTGAAGTTCAAGGTGCAAAAAAGTTGGGGGGGGGGGGGGGGGGGGGGGGGGGGGGGGAAGGGGCGGTGATATATAGTATAATAAAGTTCTGTCAAAATGGGGAGCTGAACGTTAACATATGTTGGTAACAACTAGACTATTAGACTATTCTCCATTAGACTGATACATTTCTAATGTCGAATTAACATATTTAGCAAACCAGATCACAAGGTCTTTTATATTTGGACATGCGCCCTAATATAACCGAGGACCATTGTGTCTAAGTAGAAAGGAGCGCGGCTTGCCAAAGCAAGGCAAAATTATATATATATATATATATATATATATATATATATATATATATATATATTATATATATATATATATATATATATATATATATATATTTTAAATTGGAATCGCTACCAATTATATTTCTTTAATTCTTATTCTTCGTGTGAGTTTGTGTATGTATTTCAATATTACTGTTAAGCTTTTAACAGTAGGAGCAATTACAGGTTTATGGTTGAGAAATTAAGACAGGAGAATAAAGAAAACAAAGACAGCTGGAGTTAACAATGTAGGAACATTAAAGATATTCGAAGAGGCGTGTGGATTTCAGAATTCCGGGGCCACTGGAAAGAAATCAATAGTCTTTTTTACGTGTGTGTTTTTTTCTTCCCCAATATTGCCCTGTAATCGCTAGGTTGCTGGTGAGATAAAAAAAATATTAAAAAAACTACGAGGATGTGCACGTGGCTCGCAGCCTTATCACGTGAAACAAATTGTTGCACAAACCCCCCTCTGCATGTCTAGTAAATAAATATTACACACACACATAAAGGTATGTTTTCAGGCGCTCGTGAGAAATTGGTACTTTGACATAAGGCTTCTTGCTGCCGTGATGGCTCCATGCTATGTGGGTGAAAACAAGATGAAAAGAATGATAATGATATTGAAGATCTTTTTGAGAATCCCTCTTTATGGCATTAAATATGCAAATAATAATAAATATATTTGTCTCAGTGAATGTTGCAGATTATGTGGTGTTACTACTGTTAGGGCAACCTCAGCAACTACAAAACGATGGCTCGTGATGTATAACGATACTGGTCCGATATATTAAGCAATGACAAAATACTTGGAGGGTGATTCATAATACATGTAATGATGAGCTTCATACACAAACAATATAAATTCATCAACTGACAATGGCATTCCTTCCTCACGGTGCAGATCATTCAGACTTGCTCAGGATCGAATATCGATCCATGTAAACAATAATATCTCAATGCAATTGCAGTTAATTCGTACATAATCATATTCCATATAGATCCATGCGTATCAAATCTGCAAAAAGTTTTATCAGAATCAGATACAGGAACAAATGGGATGCAGAGTATCAAAGCCACACACAAAATGATGCATATTACCAGCTCAGCAGAAGAGAACAAGTGGTAATCTTCTGGTTCCGCGTGGGCCACAACAGATGGGGAGACCATCTATTCAACAAGCTTTAGATAGGAACTACCAATGAATGTAACTGTGGCACAGATAAAATTACTGCTGATCAGCTGCTTCAAAGATGCCCAACATATGAGGAACATAGAAAGCACATATGGCCATCACCAGTAACATTCCTGGAAAAAAACTCTTTGGAGGCACAAATAGCCTCAAGCTGACTACTGCTTTCTTTGAAAACATTTAAGTAGTCGTCTGAGAGTATACGAAGAAGAAGACGATATCTACACATAGTTTCTTCATTTTAAGTACGGATCATGTGAATATCAATACATTCTCGCATATATTTTCAAACATCATCAATATGGACACTGCTGTATAACGCAATCCATGAGCCACTATCATCCTTCCTCGCTGACTTCCACAAGAATCTTCTCAAAAGAAGACGTACGTCAAACCCCAACGACGTGCGCACCTAAAACAGCAGGAATCCACGAGTTTTTTGGGGTTTTTAAAAACTCTGCACATCTGGATAATCCAAGCGTATCAGCCACCGTGTGCGTTTCTTAACACACCTCTTGCTGTATGAATATAATTTAGCTTATCCTTGTCTGATCGTACTGCTGATTGTTCTTCCACACAATGATTACTAATAAGCCAGTGACCCTGTATAGTTCCCAGTGGTCTCTCATGAGGCAAAGAAAGAACTGGCCTACTGATCCCTCGTGCATGTCGTACAGAGCGACTAATCTAAGGATGTACGTGGTGCTGGCAATCATTTCATGTAAAATAAACAGCTAGAGAACCATTGCTGTATGAAACCTCTCAATAGTTTACACACGCTTCCTGCGAAGGAGGCCAGCAACATTGGTGGCTCCATGCTGAATAGGGAGCGGAGAAAAAAAATTGATGATGATGAATTAGCCTGTGCCGTTCTGCCTAAACCTTTAAAGAATGCAGTCTGACTTTCATGGTGAGTTCTGTTAGCTTTTCTGTAACATTCAACATGTATAGAATTGTCCCCAGCTATAGCACTCTTTTACGCAAAGTCCAGGCATTGCGGTGTGGAATCAAAATTGCAAGCTGACTGAAATAACGCACATTTCTTCCCATCCACCAGTGGAGTTTATTTCAGAAATGCTCCTCCCGTTATTTTGTCAAAATTTATGGAATTTTGTCTATTTTATATTAAACGAGAGTTCGTACTTGTAAGTAAGAACAAGTTGCGCACGTTAAAAAATCCCTCGGCAGTTGGAAATCGTAAAGTGTAGGCCTATCAGGCCGCTGCCCTGGCAAAATTTAAAAATTAGAAACCTACCCACCACAACACTATTTATAAAATGTGTGATTCCTATATATACACATTGGGATTCTCGCCGGTGCTAAGTAGTTCGTGCACTGTGCTGAGATCCTCCATGTGTGATCTAAGGGACGAAATCGGAGCACTGATGGAGTAGTCTTTGTGCAATGAAGATAGTCCTTAAAACCAAAGCAAACCAAATATGAATAAGTATATCTATCTTACTGTTATGCACAGAATTTTTCTAAGACTGTGTGTAATTAATCTGTATGAATTGTACACTTTAAATTTTTTGATCAAAGGTAGATAATCCTTGTTTAACTGTGGTTACATTTTACTATGGGGGTTACCTTCTCTTGTGTCTTAACTCGTCAATCCATTTTTTCGAACGATGTCTCCTTATACGGTAGTATCGGTCAACTGTTTCTTGGAATGATTGAAACCAGGGTTGAGGTTTATTCCCTGTCCATATAAGGCGTGATTTCTGAACATAGCTTTGTTGGAATGTTTCCTTCATCGTCTCGTTTTGAGTGTTACTCAGGCTTATGCGTTCTGCGCATGTCTGAACTTTAAGAGAGTTAGAATAGTCTTCCGCCCAGGGAGTCGAGGAGATGTACTGAGCAGAGAGGACGCCATGCTGCGTCTGTGATTTTTTATAGGGAATTCTGTAGTCCTCCTGTGAGTTAGTTAACTAACGAGGCTTTCCCTATATGATTCAAAAACGCCTGGAGGCGTATGTTTTGTGGTGTTGATTCTGAAGCGAGGTAATACCCTCCTTTATTGAACTCTGTGATCTACCTAGATGTTTGACATTTTGTCGTTCTCTGCTCGCTTGTGTGTTACAGAAAGGAGAGGTTCTTCTACTAGGAATTACACCCCAAGTATCTTCATACCTGAGATCTATATATTTACGGGTCGCTCTAGGCCCAGAGAACAATTTCTATGTTCTAGGATCTTCGCTATGCCAGCGATTGCACCTATGTCGAGGGTTAGACTTAGGGATGCTATAAAGGTCAGCTTGACCTGTACTCCTGAAATGCCATTCTCGTGCGGACAGTAATAGACTTATTTTTGTACATCTGATCTGCCAGCATCAGAGAGGAGTACTGATATTTATGAATATTTATGATATGAAGCTGAGGCTATCGTCAGCTAGGATTACCTATATCAACTTAGAGAATGTATGCAGATCCATGAAGAAACTTTATTAATGCTGAATACTATGAACTGTCATGTCCATGACTTTTTGTGAAATGGATGTATCATTATCTGTCATTGTGGCGTCCGAAATAAATGATGGAAACGTCACCAGCAGTTATAACATTTCTATGACTTATACATGTCATAACTCCTGTATTGTGGAACTGTGAATCTACGTCACACCTATACACACGACAACCTATTTCAAACCAGACAAGACACCATCACCACAGCCTATAGATATATATATTCCTGGTGTCAATAGGGGTGGTACTTACTTGGCTACAAATTAACAACGACTTGGACTTATACCTGTAAATGTTCATAGTGGCCAGATTGTGGCTTATCATCTTCAGTGGTCAGTAGTCAGCCTAAAACCACCCTTATCATTTTATGGTGGCCAATAGCTGGTTTCAATTGGTACCAGCACTCAAGGGGGTCAACAAACCCAAACAACATTCAAGTTCGTCATTTCGTGAACTCACTTCCTTCAAGAAATCTACATCTTCAATGAAATATTTTGAAACTACACGGCGTTGCTGCATTTAGATGGATTTTGAAACTACCCGGCGTTGCCGCATTCAGATTGTCAAGTGCCGATTGAATCAATTTTGCCGCATTCAGATGGTCAAGTGCCGATGGAATCAAGTTTGCTGTAGTTCGAAGTTCAAGTACCGATCATTGTAAGAAGGACAAGTTCCGAAACTCCACATCCTGTATCAGAAGCTCATTTTCTGCGTCATGGCTGTTTATGGGAGCAGATGTCGATCAACGTTGGATCATTTATCCTTAGAATGCTGATCACAACCTGTTCTGCACCGTGCTGACGTTTGGACATATATAAGTTAAGTGGCCTGTTTGTTTGTGAACTGTGCCCTTATATCCTAACTGAGCCTTCTATATTTTCACACACTTTTTGTTACATGTTATATGTTTACATGTTATATGTTATTTGTATATTTATATGTTTATATTTCAGCGGGAGGTTGGGTGTGAGACTAATATAAGAGATACCACGTAATAGAGGTCTTATGTTAGTGTTCTATAGGAGCAATTTTCTTGATTGAAAATCTGCTAGCGACAACTGTTGCTATATTTGTTTAGTTAGGACAAGTTTGCTTTATTTTCGTCGTTTTTTGGAATATTTTTTTTTCTTTCTGTTCTTTAGTTCTGATTTCATTTGTTTGTATTTGTAGGTCTCCTCTTTTCTATTATTCAGTTCTTTACACCATTTTTGTTTATACACTGTGACGTCATTTGTTTGTTTACATTTTTCGCATTTGTCATCACATTCTTTGTGATATTTTCTTTTAGTTTTCGCTGTTTATTTAGTTGACTTTTGCGAATGTTTTCGTATTGTCTTTGATCTTTGTCATTGTTTACATTGTCTTTGATCTTTGTTATTGTTTACATTGTCTTGGATCTTTGTTATTGTTTACATAGTTCTTAGTTAGCATTCACTATTGTTAAATATTTGCTTATGCACTATTAGCTGTGTAGTGCACTTATCATAACTAACTGGTGGATTTGCTTATGCACTATTAACTGTGTAGTGCAGTTATGATAAATAACTGATGGATATGTGGTTATGCACTATTAGATGTGTAGTGCCCTTATGATTAAGAAGTGACTGGTGGTATTATTATACATTTGATAATACAAGTTCTTTATCAAAGACTTGTTTCCCACAGAGATTGGGGTAAACATTGTGATTATACAAGTACTTTATTTAAGTCTTGTTACTATTAAGGTTGAAATAAGATAATTAATTATTTCAGGTTTTGGACTCATAATATTAGACATCATGTCTACACTTGAGTACTTTATTGAGCAAGGGAAAACCCTTGGTAAGACTGGTGATATATTAGAAGAGTATGCAAATACTCAATGGACTAAAGCACTGAAGTCTGAGGAGAAAAGACAAAAAGAGGAAAATAAAAGATTAGACAGAGAAGCTGAGCAAAAGAAGATAGATGCTGAGAATCTGAGACTGCAGATGCAGGCAGATGAAAGAAAATTCCAGATGGAAATGGAAAAAACAGAAAAGAGAAGCTGAAGCTCAGGATAAAAGATTACAAGCCGAGGCTGAAGAGAGAAAGTTACAAAGAGAGGCTGAAGAAAGAAAGTTACAAAGAGAGGCTGAAGAAAGAAAGTTACAAGCTGAGGCTGAGGAGAGAAAAGCAAAAATGGAGCATGAAGAAAAACTCTTAGCTTTGGAATTAGAGAAGTTAAAGTTGATGAACATGGGTAATGCTAATGATCCAAATAAGGGGTCATCTTCTGATAAAGCTAGTACTTTTAAGATTAAACTACCAGCATTCAATGCTTCCAGTGACGATATAACGTTTTATCTGGATAGATTTGAACGTTCATGTAAAACACATAACATAGATAAATCACTGTATGTTTATCAGTTGTCCAATATACTTAGAGGTGATGCTTTGAGTATGTTAAGCATGGTAGATGAGCCTGACAAGAACAATTATGAGGTTGTCAGGGCGGTCTTGTTAAAGAAATACCAACTTAACGAAGACGGCTATCGTCTTCAGTTTAAAAATATGTTGCCAGAAACTGGAGTGGAATTCTCTGAATTCATTTCAAAGATACGTCTTACTTTTACACGTTGGGTTGAGCTGTCTAAGACAGAACATACATATGAAGCACTTATGGACTTACTACTTAGAGACAAGGTTATGTCTTCTGTCAATGAATCTTTTCTTGCTTTTCTTCATGAGCGTAAGCCTAAAAACATAAAAGAAATGGAAGAATACTGTTGCCAGTATGTCACTGCGCATCCTCACGTAACCATTAGCAACTCTAAAGTAAAAGAAGGTCTGCCAGTTGCTTCGGCAGCACCTTATGGCCCAAATTTCATGCGTAAATTTCAGGGTAGCCAACAAAATTTTAATAAGAAGAGTAACCGTAATTATGCTCAGAATCATAGCAATCAATTTCAGGGTGATTCTTCTTCGCAGAACTGGAGACAAGCTGATACTCCACGGTATACTACTCCCAATAATTTTAGGCATTTCCGCAGAGGTAGTCAATATAGAGGCAATCATAACTATTTTTCGCGGAGACCTCATCAGTATAGAAATGGTAATGACAGTTATGGAAACTGGAATTCAAACCAGGATAACAATTACAGTAGAGAGTTTAATGATAATTGCAGAGGCAATAATGGTCGCGGTAGATCGCAACATAAAAGAAAGAGATATCAACAGGCAAACTCTGTACAGCAAGAGTCTCAGGGAGCATGTAAACAAGGTGATGATGATAAAAACTCTAGTGCTATCACATGTTCTGCCTTTGACTTTAGTAGGGCAACTAAATGTCCCCAATGCAGTACTTTGTTCGAACCGACTACCGTAACTACTTTAAGCTGTGGTCATCCTCTTCCCGCTCTTCCTGCTGCAGTTGCGCATGACGGGAGAGGTTCTCTTATCCTACATAAGGGTCTTGTAAATAGTAATCCAGTCTCAGTCCTTTTTGATTCTGGATGTACTACTATTGGTGTTAGGCAATCTCTTGTAGATCCATCCTGTGCTACAGGAAAGGTGATCAAATGTGTCACATTTGGTGGCACTTTGGAAAAATATCCTACTGCCATAATACATATTTCTACTCCCTTCTTTACGGGAGATGTCCACGCGTGTCTTCTTCCAAACCCTATTGCGGACCTTATTATCGGTCGTATTCACGGAGTTAGGGAATGTACCCCACAGCAGATTGCTGTTTGGGAGGAACAAAATATACAAGCTACCAATGCAGTGGTAACAAGAGCACAAGCTCTGGAAACACCTCAAACTTCATTAACTGATAATAATGAAGTGAATAGCCAAAATAGTCACTTGATTATTTCACGTGACTCTTTTATAAAATTGCAAGAAGAAGATCCTTCTTTACAAAAATTCTTCATTCTAGCAAAAAAAAAAGGTGATCCGAATCAAAATACAAATAGAAAGTCTTGGATTTCTATGAAGAACGGCGTACTTGTGCGTATGGTACAAGACTCGACTACGTCTACACATTCTCAAATTCTTGTGCCTAAGAGTATGAGATTGCAAATATTGCAACATGCTCATGACTCACAATGTGCTGGACATATGGGTTTTTCCCGTACAAAGTCGAGGGTTCTTGCTGCTTTCTTTTGGCCATTTGTGAGCAAGGACATACGTATTTACTGTCAATCTTGCAAAGTATGTCAGGAGGTCAAATCTAAAGGACCACGACATGCTGCGCCTATCCAGGCTGCTGACATTCCTATTCGGCCGTTTCAGAAAATGGCAATAGATATTATCGGTCCTTTTAGGATCAAGTCGGCCAGAGGACATCAATTTATCCTTACATGTGTCGATATGTGCACACGTTGGCCAGAGGCTATACCTCTTAAGAGCATCTCCACTGCTGATATCGCAGACGCTCTTTGGCTGATATTTTCTCGCTTGGGATTCCCCAGAGAAATATTGTCAGACCATGGCACTCAACTTATATCGGACACTATGTCACAGGTAATGTCTATCTTACATATTAAAAGGTCTCTCAGCAGTATCTATCACCCAATGTCTAATGGGTTAGTTGAGCGTTTGAATAGAACACTCAAGACTTTACTTGGGAAGATAACTGAGGATCATCCTCAGGATTGGGACAGGGTTTTACCCGCGGCTCTCTTTGCTTATAGAGAGGTCCCCAATGAACACACAGGGTTTTCTCCTTTTGAACTTGTCTTTGGCGCGCGACCGCGCGGCCCTATGTCTTTACTCCACGATCTTATCACTGCCGATAATATTAGCGATGACACTCAATCTTCTTATGAGTATGTCATTGCTCTTAGGCAAAAGATCATCGAGGCATGCAAATTAGCAACTTCTTCATCCGAATTTGCTAAAGAAAAGGCAAGGCTATTTGCCAATAAGAACAGATGTCTACGACAACTTTGTCCAGGTGACAAAGCATTCGTCCTACTTCCTTCAAGGGAGAACAGACTTCTTATTGCATGGAAAGGTCCGTATGCAATAGTCTCTAAAATTTCCGACGTCGACTATGTTGTCGATATTGATGGAAAGCATAAAACTTTCCACATAAATATGCTCTCGGAATTTCATGAACGACCTGACTATTTGCAGCCTATTTTCCAGGCGACGGACGATTCTCCAGTACCTCATGGTCATTACTCATCCCTGTCAGTTATACAGGATGAGGAAACTACTTTTTCTGATGTCAATCTCCCTCTTCCTGTGATCCCACTTCATTCTACGGAATCTTGGAAAAACGTTACCGTTTCTCCTAATCTTTCCGCTGATGAACATCGACAAGTCTCTTCGATGTTACAAACATTTCAGGATGTCCTTACCGACATTCCGGGACACACACATGTCATTGAACATGACATAGTACTTACTGACCATAATCCTATCAGAGTCAGACCCTATCCTATACCTATCCATTTTCAGTCACAAGTCGAGAAAGAATTGGATGAGATGATACGATTGGAAATAATCGAACCATCCACTTCAGCATACTCTTCGTCCATGGTTATTGTTCGAAAGAAAGACAATAACATTCGCCTTTGCGTTGATTATCGCAAATTGAACCAAGTTACGAAGTTTGATGCTGAACCTATGCCTTCGCTAGAAGAGCTACTAAACAAACTTTCTAATTCTAGATTCTTTACCAAACTTGACTTGTCAAAAGGTTATTGGCAAGTTCCTTTAACTGAACGAGCCAAACCTCTTACTGCTTTTTCTACACCTAGGGGTTTATTTCAATGGAATTTCATGCCTTTCGGCCTTATGAACGCCCCTGCTACATTCGTACGCATGATGCGTCGAATTCTCTCATATCGTACAGATGTCATAGCATACTTAGACGATATCTGTCTGTTCAGTGATTCCTGGGAAGATCACTATCTGGGTTTATACGAATTGCTGTCTACTCTTCGCGAGTATAATTTAACTGCAAAACCCTCTAAAGCCTTTATAGGATTTAGCGAGATTTCTTTCCTGGGTCATCGTGTTGGTCATGGTCTTTTAAAGACAGAGGACCACAATGTTTCAAAAATATTAAACATTTCTGTCCCTAAGACGAAAAAACAAGTGCGTAGTCTCTTAGGTTTGATACAATTTTACGGACGATTCATTCCGAATCTGTCCTCCATTATGGCACCTCTTTCTACTTTATTGAAGAAAGGATCGCCTAATCTGATCCGCTGGTCTCAAGAATGCCAATCCTCATTGGACCAGATTAAAACTCTATTTTCATCTCCACCTATCCTTAGGTTACCTACTATTGAGAAGACTTTTGTTCTTCGAAGTGACGCCTCGTCCACTGGGATTGGGGCAGCACTAATGCAGGAGTATTCGGATACTCTGCATCCGGTGATGTATATTTCTAGGAAATTAAATGCTGCAGAAAGGAATTATTCGGTTTTAGACCGTGAATTATTGGCTATGGTTTGGTCAATTCTCAAGTTACAAAGATTCCTTCTAGGCGCGCATTTCATTGTGGAAACCGACCAGAAAGCTCTTACTGCTATTCAGAGCAAAAACTTGAAGAGCTCGAGGTCCACTCGATATGCCATAGCTCTTCAACCCTTTCATTACACGGTGCGAGCTATCCGTGGTTCGGATAATGTGATGGCAGACATTCTGTCTAGATGCCCACATGATTCCACTTAATTCTTCTGTCATATATATTTCCTGTTAAACGTCGAGATCTATAACAGTTCTCTACTATAAGGATATATTAGCACATATGTGCTCATTTTGGGAATTTATAGCATTGTACTGTATAATTGCCTTGTTCTGTTACTGATTTTGGTATAACGGAAGAAGGCTTAGTTAGCAATATACGGGCCAAAAGCTCACATGGCCACAATTTATATATTGTATTTTGATTAATGTATTAAGAAATTTAGCATTTATCATAAAGATTTCTGTTATTGATATTTTCGCAGCACATCATTGACGTTTGCGAGAGTATGGACATTATGTCAACCATGAAGTATGTCAAGTTCTAACCTACTTTGGAACGAGTTATGTCCACATCTTCAAGGAACATCTGTTTAATTACTATAATACATTGTATCATGATATCATTATATGCTTGTATAATGTACTTTTTGGTTTAAGATGTGTAAGTCTCTAATGCGGTATAGTAGTATATGACACCGCTATTTTCATGACACTTCATTGTGTAATACTTGTATTTATATGAGTATAATTTTGCTTGCATCATGATGTTGCCATCACTGTGGCGTATGTTGGTGGCACCTCCCTGGAATATACGTGTACACTTAGGGAAATATTTTCTCTAAGAATCTGAGATATAATCTCAGCTATCGCTCCATGCGTCGAGCTAGCCTCATATTAGGCATTATATCCGCGCATCATACGTGCGTTACGAGCCTGGTGTTTCTGGCTCTTGGATTTAAAAAAAAAAATGTTTCATTTTTTTCCCGGGGGTGCGGTAATCTGTTACGCACAGAATTTTTCTAAGACTGTGTGTAATTAATCTGTATGAATTGTACACTTTAAATTTTTTGATCAAAGGTAGATAATCCTTGTTTAACTGTGGTTACATTTTACTATGGGGGTTACCTTCTCTTGTGTCTTGACTCGTCAATCCATTTTTTCGAACGATGTCTCCTTATACGGTAGTATCGGTCAACTGTTTCTTGGAATGATTGAAACCAGGGTTGAGGTTTATTCCCTGTCCATATAAGGCGTGATTTCTGAACATAGCTTTGTTGGAATGTTTCCTTCATCGTCTCGTTTTGAGTGTTACTCAGGCGTATGCGTTCTGCGCATGTCTGAACTTTAAGAGAGTTAGAATAGTCTTCCGCCCAGGGAGTCGAGGAGATGTACTGAGCAGAGAGGACGCCATGCTGCGTCTGTGATTTTTGATAGGGAATTCTGTAGTCCTCCTGTGAGTTAGTTAACTAACGAGGCTTTCCCTATATGATTCGAAAACGCATGGAGGCGTATGTTTTGTGGTGTTGATTCTGAAGCAAGGTAATACCCTCCTTTATTGAACTCTGTGATCTACCTAGATGTTTGACATTTTGTCGTTCTCTGCTCGCTTGTGTGTTACAGAAAGGAGAGGTTCTTCTACTAGGAATTACACCCCAGGTATCTTCATACCTGAATCTATATATATACGGGTCGCTCTAGGCCCAGAGAACAATTTCTATGTTCTAGGATCTTCACTATGCCAGCAATTGCACCTATGTCGAGGGTTAGACTTAGGGATGCTATAAAGGTCAGCTTGACCTGTACTCCTGAAATGCCATTCTCGTGCGGACAGTAATAGACTTATTTTTGTACATCTGATCTGCCAGCATCAGAGAGGAGTACTGATATTTATGAATATTTATGATATGAAGCTGAGGCTATCGTCAGCTAGGATTACCTATATCAACTTAGAGAATGTATGCAGATCCATGAAGAAACTTTATTAATGCTGAATACTATGAACTGTCATGTCCATGACTTTTTGTGAAATGGATGTATCATTATCTGTCATTGTGGCGTCCGAAATAAATGATGGAAACGTCACCAGCAGTTATAACATTTCTATGACTTATACATGTCATAACTCCTGTATTGTGGAACTGTGAATCTACGTCACACCTATACACACGACAACCTACTTCAAACCAGACAAGACACCATCACCACAGCCTATATATATATATTCCTGGTGTCTATAGGGGTGGTACTTACTTGGCTACAAATTAACAACGACTTGGACTTATACCTGTAAATGTTCATAGTGGCCAGATTGTGGCTTATCATCTTTAGTGGTCAGTAGTCAGCCTAAGACCACCCTTATCACTTACATATTTAAATATTTAGCCAGAGAAGCATCATTGTGCATCATAGACTTTGCGCGTAATTTATTTCATCTGAAGATAAATATAAATGAATGAAAAACAAAACTTAAAAATCATTTTATATTTGGACATGCGCCATAATATAACCCACTTGGTTGAACAGGACGCGCCTCGCCAAATCGAGGCAATTTTTTTTTTAAATGAATGAAATGACCACATGAGAATTGATGCCGCCATCATGACATACAGCAGAAATAACAAACAATAATTATTTCTCGCTATGTTTTGGTGGGTTTTTTAAAATTCGTATAAATATACAGAACTCCGCCTAGGCCGGTCCCAAGCCTGGCTGAAAAAAGGAGGAGGGCGGCCTGCATGGACGCCGTAAGGAGGCAGCCCCTCCACCATGCAAAGGCACAACAGGCCAATCACCTGTTTGCCTTAAACTTTTGATTATGAGAACTACAAGAGAGAAAACCGGACTGATTCTAAAGGCGACGAACTCGAACGGACTACTGATGCGTGATGGTATATGGTGATGAATGGTATCCGCATGTCTGGTTTTGTGTAGTGTATAGATGATGTACAGTCAACAATGATCATACAAGAATAACAGGGCAATCCACATAGGACGTCAGTAAACTCACGACGTATAAAGTCAATGATTCTTGTAACAGCCGTTGACGTTTTTCTTCATTATTTATTGTGGACGCCACAGTGACAATATGGTTACGCGAATATGTAGACACATCAAACAGTCATTATCACAGCAACATTCAATACAGCAATGGACAGTAGACAGCATTACAATGATGAGTCAGATGCATATCATATTTCATAGTGCTGTAAATGTAGTCAGGTGAAAAAAACTCCATCCTTTTCTATAACAGCCAGGAGATAACCAGATGTATGAGATCAGTTCACTCTCCTTAATCTGACTTCAGCAAGACAGACACGTCTGCCGAAGTATAAATAATGTCCTCAAAAATATCCTCTAGATAACAAAGGTTTTTCAAACCTAGTTCAGGTAACCAAGTAGCAAGTAATAGTCCTTGGGACCTGCATCAACCGATGCAGCACAATACAGCGACATGTGAGCTGGGAAAACATCTCGTGACGACGACTTTCGAAGACAGGCTATGAATCGAAATCGCTCACGACCAAAAATCGATAGAGTTAAGGAAAATGTTAATTTACCTTGCCTTCAGGAAATACACAGAAATATTATGCCTCCCGACATGTGGGAAACACTAGAGGTATTATCTCGAATAAACGAAATATCCATTAAGAGGACTACACATCCCTGACAGAACAAAAAATAGCGGAGATCCCCTCTTCAACGAGGCATCTCTTTCGCCATTCAAATCGCTCACTCCACTAGTGGTGGGCGGAAACCGATCGACCACAAAGCAAGACTAGTCATGCGCAGTCCAGCGCAAAATGACCACAGCTCAAAACTTAACTGCATTCAATACCAACGCGAGAAGACAAATGCTTACCGAGAAAAGTGACTATAAATTCCAAGCAGTTGTTGCCCTTGCGTTATAAAACAGATATTGTGATAAAACGATGTTGCGAGAATTTATCACGCAACACTACGGATTACGACTTATGGAACTTGGAACACAAGAAGTATAAATGGGAAAGAAGAGGAGCTGGTGGAAGAGATGAGGAAAGCAAAACTAGAAATCCTTGCTATAACGGAAACAAAGAAAAAAGGACAAGGAGTCATGGATCTCGATGGCAACACGCTGCTCTACAGTGGTGTACCCACATCTGAAAGAGCTAAAGGGGGCGTGGGTTGCATTGTGGCCAAAAACCAAAAAGATAGTATCATGGGATGGAACTTTGTCTCAGAGCGCATTATGGTTGTAAAACTAAAAGAAGGAGAAACCATAGTCAACCTGGTCATAGTGTATGGGCCAAATGAGGATGAGAGAGCAGAGGTCAAGGAGAAATTCTTCGAACTGCTTCAGTGGATGACTGCCTAGATAAAATTATCATGCTCGGAGATTTCAATGCCAGAGTTGGAAATGACCATGCTAGATGGGGTGGAGTTATCGGAAGATATGGAGAAGATACTCTCAATGACAATGGAAAGCGACTCCTTAGATTCTGCAGTGAGCAGAATCTGATCATTACAAACACAAAGTTCCCCCATAAGCGCATACGCTAGATGTGAACCAACAAAGAATGAGAAGTCAGTGATCGACTATGCCATTGTTAGGAGGAGTTCATTCAAATATAACCGGGATGCTAGAGTCTGGAGGGGGCCAGAGATTGGAAGTGATCACTACCTGCTTACAATCAAAAGAACAACTGAAAGAGTTGTTCAGCCTAGGAACTGCCTAACATCACGCAAGAAACTAAGTAAACGAACGGGAGAAATGAGCATTAAGACCTACAAGCTGAGAGAGCCAGAAATTAAGACCAGATATCAGAGGCTTATTGCTGCAGCGGTGAGCAACACAGAACAACAACCTGATGACTTGGAAACCCTCTGGCTTAAATTCAAGGACATCATAAAGACAGCTGCTGCAGAAGCATGTGGTGAAGTCCGACTTGGGAACAAGTGAAAGAGGACACCTTGGTGGACAGAGGAAGTCAAAGAGAAAATAAGAGAGAAGAAAATGGCATGGAAACAATACTATGGAGCTAAAAACACAACAGGACAAATGGAGAAATATAGAGAATATGTGACACTCAGAACAGAAGCAAAGAACAAGGTGCTAGCAGCTAAACAGAAGTCCTGGGAAGAATTTGCAGAAAAGCTAGAAAAAGATGCGCAAGAAAACCAGAAATTTTTCTATAAGACCCTAAAGAACACGAAGAAGGAAAAACAATGCCCTCTCAAATTTATAAAGGACAAGCAAGGCAAATTGCTTACTGCCCCGAAGGAAGTAATGAAACGATGGAAAGAACATTTCTCAGAACTCCTGGATGGTGAGCATGGTGAAGCATCAGAAATGATAACCACTAGCACAGAAAAAAAAAACCAATGATGGTGAAGATGACATAAAGATGGAAGAACTGAAGGCAGCACTGGATAAAATCAAGATGGGCAAAGCAGAAGTGCATGATGGTATAACACCAGAAATGGTTAAGTACATGGGAGCATCAGGCGACCTATTACTCTTAAGGGTCCTACAGGCAGCGTGGGCAACAAGACTATACCAAAGGATTGGGAGATTGCCATCATAACATCAATTTTCAAAAAGGGTGACAATCGACAATGTGGAAACCATAGAGGCATATCCCTTCTCAGTGTCCCTGGTAAAATCTACTCTAGAATCCTAGAGCAGAGACTCCGACGCCTAGCTGAGCCACAATTGGATGAGGCCCAGTGCGGATTCCGAGCAAACCGAAGTACTCAAGACCTAATCTTCACACTCAGACAACTGAGTGAAAAGGCCCTTGAATATAAGAGTGAGATCCATCTTTGTTTCATAGATCTGGAAAAGGCGTTTGACAGGGTCCCCTGGAGCAAACTTTGGGACTGTTTGGCAAGGAAGAACATTCCAGCACCTCTGATTCATGCTATACAGAGCTTCTACAAGTCTTGCAGAAATTATTTGAGGACAGCAAACCATAAGTCAGAAGAGTTCAGGACCACCACTGGTGTAAGACAAGGTGATATCCTGTCACCTTATCTTTCCATACTCCTCATGGACGATGTCATCAAGGCATGTAAGGAGAGAACAAGAAAGTATTCAGGGGGGTACTGGAAGATGAGACAGGTCTGTATTTCAGAGCTGGCATTTGCTGATGATGTTGGCCTGATTGCTAAATCAGAGGCACATCTCCAATCCAACCTGCAAGTCTGGAAGGAAGAGCTGGAGAAGAGAGGGATGGTCATAAGCAGCTCTAAAACAAAATCCATGGTGATATCACGAGAAGAAAGAGGACATCAGATTAAGCTGGGAGAACATGTCCTGGAGCAGGTCAACCACTTTAAATACCTCGGAGCTATTATAGACCGAAAGGGAGGCATCAAAGAAGAGTTGGCCACTCGAAAAGCAGCAGCTGGGAGACTTTTTCAGGCCATAAATCGAGGATTCCCCAGCAAGAGAGAGGTTGGTAAGAAAACGAAGATGGCTGTATACCGCACCACCTATGTCCCAGTCTTGACATATGGATGCGAATCATGGGCAATGACTACGACCCACAAAAGCCAGATCCAAACCTCAGAAATGAGGTATCTGAGGAAGGTGGTTGAAGTAACAAGAAGTGACATGGTCCGCAACCAGACGATACGTCAAGGCCTAAAATCCCACCCCCTGCAGACCCAAGTAGAACAGTCCCAATTAAGATGGTTTGGCCATGTCTGCAGAATGGGAGAAGATCGGCTACCACGACAAGCATGGGAAACAAAGAGCCAGGGATCCAGACCCCCAGGACGACCCAGAGTCCGCTGGGAGGACAACATTAGACAATCTTTGAAGGACCGAGGACTAGTATGGAACCAGGCCAGGAGGAAGACAGCCGATAGGATAGTCTGGCGCTCTCTCTTCCAAACCTCTTCACCTCACGGTAGAAGGGGAACGACTAAGTAAGTAAGTATAAATATACAGGCTACAGTACTTTAAATAGAACACATTGTAAAACAAAATCAAGAGAATGTCCATAACATACAACTGGGAAACAGAGACATCGAATGAAGATGAAGTTGCCATGCGTAAGATATCTGCAAAGAGTTTTATCAGAATTAGATACAGGAACAAATGGGATGCAGTTGCCATGCGTATCATATCTGCAAAGAGTTTTATCAGAATTAGATTCAGGAACAAATGGGATGCAGTTGCCATGCGTATCATATCTGCAAAGAGTTTTATCAGAATTAGATACAGGAACAAATGGGATGCAGTTGCCAGGGGTCTCTGAGGAAACAAAGAAAGATCGGAACTACTGATCCCTCCAGCGGTGGTAAAACGCACCTCATAAGGTTGCGCTTGGAGCTGCCACAATAATCGTGTAAAATAAACTGCCACGGAACCGACCGCTGAAAGAGCACATAAATGCCTTGATGAAAGTTCTCTGCCAGGGGACCAGCGACAGTGGTGGTCCATGCTTCACTCACGAGGAGCGTACATAGTAATACATGAACTACGCGACGGTGGATATGGCTCAGGTTAACGGTGCATACGTTTTAAAGTAGCTCATTGAGAGCACTGGTCTCGCGGCAAAGGTGCAAGAATTAATTCACGGTATCGACACGCTCCAGTCTGCCAAGCTGTAAATGGGTACCTGACTGCTCGACTCTAGACCTAGTATAGTTAAGGGGGCATATAAACCCAGAAATAGACAAAAAAAGGTTATTTTTGTTTTGCATATAATAATTGTGTTTTAAATATTGATAAGCCTTTTTACTTCGATATTCTTTTTCAATTATGTGTTTATCTGTAATAGTTTATGAGTTATCAATGTTCAAAGAGAATCAGATAAGTGTTTTAACATTTTAAAAACTAAACTTTAACGAAAACAGGGCCTGCGATTCACAGTTCCGGTGATATTTTCTACAATTTTAAAGCTATAGCCTTCAAATTTTGCACATTTATAGCCCATGTTATCCTTTATGGCATGAACCTCCACTTTTTTCTTACATGGTATAGAAGCAGAGATATTGCTATACAAAGTTCTAAATTTGTGCTATTTAAAAGGGTCATAATGCAAGAGCCATATCTACAAAGCTCATTAGGGTAGACATTTTTGGGTGGTTCACGCCATAGGTAGGGATGTTATGCACATCATCTGCTGGTTTGGCATTCTTTGCACTTTTTATGTGAGTGAAATTCATTCCCAGGTGCACTGGGGATTCTCCTTTCATTTTTTTTTATCACTTCATGTTAATTAAATATTTTCACATAAAACATTAAAATTTATAAAGTAAACTTTGTTCATCATAAAATATAATATCTCTTGTAACATGTGGCCAAATTTTATGCCAACAAGTTAGTTAGTTATTTTTCTGTTAATTTTTTAAAAAGATAACCCATTTTTGGCTGGGTGTGCCCCCTTAAGTCTCTATGAGTCCACAGCGTGAAATGCCGCTCAGGCGATCACAGCAAGGCACACCATTTGGTTGGTCCTAGGTTCGATTCCCGGGAAACCTATCACTTATATTTTTTTTTCTGTTGTCTAGTGTCATCCTTTATGTCCACCGAGTACCTGTTAATTACCTTTCTTTATTTATTTATTTATTTACGAGACAGACAAAACAGTGTTACAATCCGTGAGCTGTGCTTTGAAATCAAATAAAGGAAGAAGAGAGAGAGAAAGAGAGAGAGACAGAAAGAGAGACAGACAGACAGACAGATCAAATATTTTAATATTTACCCGTCAAATGATGTTGGCAACACTGGCGCTATATGTATGCACACTCACTCTAACACGTGAATAAAGCCGCCTGATGTCACAAAAGTTACGTCGGAATAAGCAGACCTTCTGTTGGCCTAGGTCATACCACAAAATAACGCAGTTAACAGGACCTTTCTGGTAGTGAAACGCAGTGGTCTTTTATAGCCTGCAGTGTAGACAATAAATGAAATGGGGGGGGGGGGGGGGGGGAAGAAGGGAAGACTCAGGGGAGGAGGGAAAACAACCTTCTGTTTAATAGCCCAGACACAAAGCGATGAATCATGGGAAAACAACAGTACTGTTCATCTAAACAAGGGTTGGCAGTTATACGGTACCTACTCAGCGCCAGACCCTCGGAATAATTTTTCGTCGTGAGGAAATTATTAATGTAGTTGTTGAAGAATAGATAAAAATCAAAGACCAAGATAAACGGTGAAAACGAATCAGAGAGAAAGAAAAAAATATAATAAGAGTGATAGATCAGTGTATTGTTTATATAACGTTTTGAAAAGAAGCTGTGTGAATTTTATGTCATGACCAAGGCTTCATATTTTTTATGTTTTACGGCTATAAGTTGATCTAATGAAATATATTTCCTACGAGAACATTCCAGTGTTGTACAGACCAGGCCTGGGCACCCTTTAGCCAAAGATCCACTTCTACTTTGTCAATGAGACTGCATAATTTTTCATTGTTGCAACTTTTACAGCTTTTCAACCGTAAATAATAAAATAAATCTATGTAAAATGAGAAAACAAGCTCTTAAAGGTTCAGCGACCCATATACGACCCATCATATATAACTCGTATAAACAAAATATGCGTATGTGCAAGGACAAAATGTATTACGTTAATAATAACAAATTCAAATAAACATAAAACACCTAAGTACTGGCATTACGAAAAGATGTAATAACATATACTTAATATGATGATTTTTTAGACTGTATCGCCTCAATTCAGTCCTCAAACTTCGATTTTTAAAAAAAAGTAAATTGCATGTGCAGTTCCGGAGATTTTGTGTACAAAAAGAAGAAAAAAACCCAGAAAAACTCTCACTTCTAACCAACATAGTTATTTTTTTTTTTTTAATTGCCTGTCTAACAACTATATGTCTTTAAATAGACGAACACAGTTCTGAATTATGTGAATAAACATAAATGTCTTCATAAAGTGCTGTATAGATACAACTTTTTGTAATGCATTATTATCATGACGCTTAAAAAGGAATGTACCTACATTTTTAAGTCTACACCGTCAGCCCATCGTAGTCCATGACCGGAAATGCTAAAGCCTAGCATTGCCATTTCCTGCCGTTATCGATAACGCAGCTACCATAGCAATGTGGCTTGCATCGTGAGCTGCTACCGTAATGATGATCGTGATGATATAACAATCAATGTCATCGGTGATACTAATACTGTCTTCTTTACCTCTTTAGTCAACTCTCGAAGAGTTGTGGGGAGCTTACGTTTTCGTTCTTGAATCAGGAGTATCGCATTATGTGGTGTGAGCCTGTCTCCTTGTTGTTGTTGTTGGTTGTTGTTGTTTTGTCGCTTATTTTCTTCCAGCGGATGATATGTTTACTATCTTGTCCACATTGTTCTTAAGGTTAAGTGCGATGACTCCTTCTCTCTTTGTGTACCATTTATTACTACCGCTACAACAACAACAACTACTACTACTACTACTACTACTACTACTACTACTACTACTACTACTACTACTACTACTACTACTACTGCTACTACTTAGTCGTTCCTCTTCTACTTTGGGGTGTAGAGGTTAGCCAAGAAGAGCACCAGGCTTTCGAATCGGATGTCTGTCGTGAATCGGCAAAACAATCCTCTGTGAATTTTCCACTTACCTCCCTTTGCATGTCGAGACACGCGAAAATCCGATTAATATGAATAAAACCTTATATGGCTTTGATAGCGCAGAATTAGCACACTCGATTATTCGTAATATCTCCTTTAAGATCGTTCGGAATAGGATTATATTTGAAAAAAAAATAAAACTAATAAGAAGTCTAGAGAATATCGTCTGGAATCACTCCAGGATATTACTATGAAGATATTGGAAGCTTTGCTACAAATGTTACATAAATCGGTCTGGCGGGCTGAAGAAGTCGATTCAGAAAGTAAATTACCCAGAATGCCTTCTGAGACGTTCACTTAGCCACTATATAAGGAAGAGGTGAAATTCATATCGGACACCAACGTCCTTATCAGGACTGTAGCAAAGTTTGATTTGCTGGGGAGGTTATGATGGTATCCTAAAAGAATGAAATCCGTGTATGTATTAACCGTGTGAGGTCAAGCACATGTAGGCCCCTGACTCTATAAATGATGATGATGAATTATGTGCAGGGAACCTATCGCTACCTCCCTAGATCTCACACGGTCACTATTTTGGCTCTAGTGTCTGGTGTATGATGTACCTAGTGTCTAGGGGATAAATGAAATGATGGTACACAACACAAAAACACTTCAATTTTCTATGAGGAAGTGAATAAAACCAGTGGTTAAGTTTTTCTTTAAAATGAATATTTTTTCTGTACAATTTAATCTGCCTGTCCAGTCATATCTTTTCGACAGGTCTTTGAAAATGAGGACAAGATAGTTTACAGAAAAGATCAACTAAAAATGTGTGGACAATTTGCCCAATAACTATAAAGTCATTATATATCTTTCCTGTTTGAATATTCACAGCTTACACTTTATTCATCTAAGAGGGAGAGTCACTGTGTATGTGGGGCTGTAGTTTCATCACATCCCATAAACTTCCTGAGTATGATTTTGAAATACAAGAGTTTATTCAAACGAAAGTGTCAGATATACCCAGATGCTTAACACATCACCTGGGATTCCTTGAAGAATGATAATACAGTATGAAGTTGCAGAAAATCTCGATCTCTCAAAATGCCCAAGCTCCTCCCGTTATCTTTTGACAGCATAAACAAATGGTCGGAGACTTGATGGCTTTATTCTCTCTCAGCAGGTTTCCTGTTACCGGCTGGCAACAGGAAATAAAACCTCTGCAACAAAAGGACACCCTGGCCTTTTATATCTGATCACTTATTATACTTATTATTTTCCTACGGTGCTATGGGGTCAGCCTCGCGTGCATTACAGGTGCACTCGCCCCTAATTTTACATGACTCCCCCCTTGCTGTGACCACACCTCAGGTCCCTATGGCAGATACGCCACTGTACGTTTACATAGTTTTCCTCAATAAAATAATGTGGAGTAACCACATTTCCTTTGATATGATTTTCTCTTCTTTTCTTTTTTTAAAATTAAATGCTTCAGGCATGTTAAACAGTGTTCATGGAACACAGAGGCTTACTAATATATTCTAATGCAATAATATGACAACATAAACATGACAACTGTAGTGGTTCTTGATGTTATTGTGTGGTTGCTATGTTACCTAGTGTACTGGATGAGGTCAGCTGTGAAGGCTCCTGAAGACAAAAGTTTATGTGAGTTACAGAATGCCTTTCTGCTACCACTTACGACCTCAAACAGACTTATTCTGCTATTATGTATGTTAGCTACGTTTAATGTCTAGGGTAATGAAATGTGATGTGTAGGTAATTTAAATACACAAGTAAACACTAATTCTAATAATAATAATAATCTCTATGATCAACTCAACTAACACTGGCTTTAGAAGTTAAATTGTATAATTTTTTTGAATTTATTTAGTCCTGAACTAAATTTTCTTATGGTCAGGACGTATGAATCAATATGTATTTATCAATAATTGTGCATATATATATATATATTGCATAATCAAATGAAAATGTTGTACATAGATATATGTTTACATTGGTTAATATTAACACTACTACAGTGTCTTTGGAAAACTAGCACTGGATGTTTAGTCGGGGTGGTGTCATCATACCCGATCTCTGTTTACAATGTTCATTGTCTTTGAAATATTGAACTGAGGTATAGTTTTTCTACACCAGGAACTGGTTTATTTATTTATTTGTGGAACAGTTTGATGAATCTACAGCAGGCCAGGTTCTCAACTTATATGGCCTGTGACGATGCAGTAACGAATTCAAGTGGCCCACTCCTCACAAGTGCTGGAGTAAAATGGTAGGCTTCTTAGGCATCCACTCTTGGACCTCTTCAAGCATCTGGCACTAGCGTAGTGCCAGACCAGAAACTCTGAAACCAAAATTTGTGCCATGTGTCAACACACTGCCTACTGCACCATTTTTACACACAACAAAGGAAAGCAAAATTTACAAAGATAGGGTCAGATCTCTCTGACCAACTCAACACATCTCACCCAGGTGGTATCAAATAGTACCAGTTTCCCATGACTGCATTGCATCCGAAATATGTTCATTAGTCTCCTCTTCCATCCAATAAGGTGGGTGATATGTTCCCACTGATCTCAAATATAGATCTGTCTTCTATAGTCTTGGATATGTTTTCCTATATTATTTGTTTGCCTCTAGGCCCTGAACTGTCGCTGGGGACCTAGAATAAGCACTCACTTGTCGTAATCATTTTTCATGACATGGCAGTATCAATCACTCAAAATATTAAATAAAAGGGTTAATGAATTTTTCCCCTTACCACAATTCAAAATTGAAAACACAGTTACGTTGTACTAGCAAAACTCAGCTGAGCTGCTGGCTAGATTATGGCGTCCCACTGATAATATATAATATCTCCTGGAAATCACTCTTCTAGCATTAACGAACTGTGCATCTGGACAGTCTTATACAAAATGGCAATTGCTTCTACTGTTTTTTCTACAATATAAAGGCTTCTGTCCAATCAGCGGACTTCCCCTCTAACATTCAAATATTTAAACTACCAATGTCCAATTTCAGTCCAGTCTCAGTCTAGTGTGTATGTTACGTACATTTATTACCTAAGGGGGTAGTCTTCGGTCCTGCCAAATGTACGCACCAGTCTCAATATAGTTATATTATTTGTGCGGTCGAATGATTCGCGCACTGACGTGCACAAAGCAGTGTGAGTTGCTTTGGGACGCACGGGTAACCTAGTTGAGTAGTTTCTGACGTCATGATTTGAAGGGGCAACATGGACTTGGCTTATGTCCGTGATTGATATAATATGTTAGTATTCCTTGGCATGTTTATGGAAGCCATTTATTCTAGTGATCTGTATTGGTCTTCAGGTCGAAACCAAAAGCAGTAATATCACGTAAGTTATCGCCCCACTTATTATTATATGCTGTATTGAAAGGCCGCTCTTATAATAGTCTAGCGCAGCGGTGGCCAAACTACGGCCTGCGGGCCAGATCCGGCCCGCCAACTAGTTTTGACCGGCCCGCCAACCTGTTTTGGCCGGCCTCTTATTGTTGATTGAAGCCACACTCTTCACAATGAAATAACACACAAATGTATGTTTGAAATAAATAATTACATGTCATATTACAAATTACAAAACAAATTAAAACAACAGATTCATTATATTTTTTTTTCAGTAATTTCAGTTCGAAGACTGGTATACATGTCTTGGCAGATGTGCAGTACAGTAGTTTGCAGTTGCTTTCTGTACGTGGTTCATTATATATGTAAAACTAAATATCAGAACGTTATTTTTTAAGGATTTTATAGGTCTGGCCCTCGGGTGTTACCCTTTACCATAATCTGACCCTCGGCCAACCTTAGCTTGGCCACCACTGGTCTAGCGGGAATGTGTCATTCCTAGAATGGACCTACAGAGTCGATAGCCTTTAGGATTCGTATCGTAGAAGAAGGATTCCTACGAGTGGAAGAAGTTATTGATTACCTTATGCACATGTTTTAATATGCTGTTACAACAATGCCAGAAGCGTGGCATAGAATGGGAGAGGTTAGTCAGCTGGAATCTCTAACCTGTTCGTATTATCGTGTATGACTTTGTTTGAAAACTATATACTATATAACGGGATGTATGGAGAAAGTCTGGGATTGTGAAGTATGATATGGAAGATTTTATCGTGGAGAATGAATCCGTTTGCCTTAATAAACGTCCTTGGGAGAAGGTCAACGGACGTTAATACCAATGTCTGTTATATGGTAACGGAAGTGATCCTTAGTCACTGGAATATAAAAGAACTTGACTGTTAGAGAATCTACAACTACGGTTAACAATATTATCAACATTTCGACGTATGATCTTCGCATCTGTAACTATGATTGTCTTGTTCCACTTCGTTGGTGTCACGTCAATAAAATATATGTACAGTCATCACCGACTTGTGTGCAGCCAGTTGTTAACCCGTTGAACTATACTTGTTGGAGTTCATTTTAAAGAACATTTTCTGACGTTTGTTGTTTACTACCATTCGCGTATTTGAGCTGGACCGGTGACGCCTTCCACTGGCTTACGGCTACCATCTTTACAAGTAGAACTGAACTCAACAATAATTGGTGGCCAGGTGTGGTTTTGAAATCAAGAATTTCACAGGAAACGTACCCAATACAATTATCATTAATGGAAGATCTGAACTTTCAAGTCGACAACATCTTGGGATCATCTGAAGATCTGAACTTTCAAGGCGACAACATCTTGGGATCATCTCTTCGTCACTATTACGTGCAAGCTGTGGTCTAATACTCAGAACGAAATATTTTATCCTCACACGTACATACACGGAGACGAGGCACATTGATTTTTTACCTGCACGCGAGTTGAGTATAACGTGTTTTCGTTGTACGCTTTATTACTTTTAGCTGTGCCTTCCGTGATATGTCCATATCTATATTTTACATGTTACATGTTATATGTGTTGTATTCTTCGTGGGAGGTAGGGAGGTTGATCTGACGGACGAGATCCATCTCGAATCCAATTCGGGCTCTTCGTCAGACGTTCTGTAGGGTTCATTTTGTAAGTTTCAATTGAGCGATAATTCCGGTACAAGGCTAGAAACCTTGCCGAAGTTCCGATCGCTAGTTGTCCCTTATGACAGTATCTGTTTAGCTGTTTCGTCACGTTTACTTGTTATTTTTGGTAGTTATTTTTACTCGTATTTAGTTTTATGATGAATTTTGTTTGTATTATGCGTCCGTCTAATCTTCCTGTCGTTCAGTTTTTTACAAAACCTATGTTTTTACACTGTGTTGTCAATTGACCTGTTGAGTATCTGATCGTAGTTGTCAGCGTAAATTTTTACGACATTCCATTTTAGTTCTACATTATTATTTCTGTTGATTTCTACGATCGTGTTCATTCGTCTTTGATTATCGTGTCTTGTCGGTAATGTTTCTATTGTCTTTCACGTTGTTGATTACATGTCATTTCATTACATAAATTATTATATTGATTATTGATATATTTCATAACTATATGATAACAAAAGATACCGTTCTCGGACAGGAACGAAGAACACTTGTTATAGTAACAAGGTTAATTAATTTACATTGATTAATTATCATTTTATAAATCAAGGACATTGTGACTACTTATAAGACATAATGTATTCACTAGATTATTTCATTAAACAAGCAAAAGCTCTTCAGATACCTCCTGAAGAGGTCAAACAATTTGCAATGTCGGAATATAAGAAAGCTCAAGAAATAGAAGCTGATCAGAGAAGGTTAGAAACTTTACGTTTGGAAAATTTGAAATTTGAGGCGGAGGAGAATGAGAAAAAAATGAGATTAACCGCTGAATTGGAAGAGAAACGTGCGGAGGAAGATGAGAAGAGGAGGAAATCTGAGGCGGAGGAGAATGAGAAAAAAATGAGATTGGCCGCTGAATTAGAAGAGAAACGATTTCAGCGAGAGGCAGAACAGAAGCAAAGGGAGGCTGAAGAAAGACTTAAAATTGAAATGGAAAATAAACAGAAGGAAATGGAAGAAAGAAGATTAATAGCTGAACAAAATACATTACGACTTCAGCTTGAGATGGAAGAGAATGAAAAAAAAAACGACAGCATGAACTGAAATTAGCAGAGTCAGAATATGAGAGACTTAGGTTAACTCAGGAAGCTAATTCTCAGAGAACTTTTGAAAGCCAAACTTCATCCAGACATGACCATTTTAAGGAAATTCACCTTAAATTACCTAAATTTAATCCCCTGTCTGATGACGTGATATTCTTCCTAGATAGGTTTGAGGCCACTTGTGGGTCTTATAACGTGGATAAAGCGCTATACTGTACCTATTTATCCAGATTACTTACAGGGGATGCATTAGCATTTTATCATACCACCAGCATTGGTGAGAAAAATGACTATAATGCTCTTAGAGCGGCACTTCTGCAAAAATTCCAAATGACAGAAGACGAATATCGATTAAGATTTCATACATTACTACCTCAATCTGGCAGAAATTTTAGTGATTTTCTGTCACAGATACGACTAACATTAGAAAGATGGATCAAATTATCCAAAATTGAAAAGTCGTATGAAGGTCTCTTCGATTTACTGATGCGCGATAAGGTACTATCGTCTGTAAATCCTACATTTCTCGCATTTTTACACGAACGGAAACCTTTATCAATGAAAAATTTAGAAGAACATGCAAAAAAACTTTTGCACTGCTCACCCAACCATGGATCTAAGTAATGCACAGATTAAGAATGAATTGCCTGTTGCTTTTGCAGCACAACAAAACAATTTTTCACGCAATCGTTCTTTTAGTGCTGATAGGTATGTCAATAAGGGAAATAATTACAATTTTAACAATGATAACTTTTACAAAGGGAAGCAATTTCAACAATCTGCTCCATTTAATGTTTCTTGGAACCAGGCTCACAGATCGCGAGATTTTGGTAACAATTATTTTAAAAATAATCAAGGACATTATAATAGACAAAACTGGAGATCAAAATCTCAGGGTCCGCAAAACAGACAAGGTTCTTGGAATAAAAATTTTAAAGAACATCATAACTTTAATTATACAAATTATCGGACTCATCCAAATTTTAACTCTAGCAGAAACGACAATTGTAGCAATTTTAATGACAAAAATCACAATCGATCGCGCCGACGAGATAGATCGTCGAGTAATACAGGTAGACATTCTAATGTCGCTTTTAGTGATACACAGGCTAACATTGAACAGGGTAAAGTAGCTGAAACTCACAATGCTATGTCTTGTTCTCTTGATTGTACCCAGGTGAAAGACTGTCCAGAATGCTCGACTCTTTTCCAGCCCAAGGCGATCACGACGCTGCGTTGCGGTCATACTTTGCCTAGTCTACCTGCAGTCTGCATGGCCACTCCTGCGTCAGTACACCAGGGACAGGGCTCTCTTAAGTTTAACAGAGGATTTGTTAACAATATTTCATGCTCTCTTTTATTCGACTCAGGTTGTACCACTGTGGGCGTCCGGACTTCGCTGATCGACCCTAGTTGTGCGACGGGCAGGGTTGTGAAATGTGTGACGTTTGGCGGAACTGTGGAAACATTTCCCACAGCCATTATAACACTTCATACACCATTTTTTTCAGGACAGATCCAGGCTTGTCTTCTTCCAAATCCAATTTGTGATTTAATGCTTGGTCGCATACATGGTATTAAAGAGTGTTCACCTCAACAAATTGCTGAATGGGAAGAGCGACATATTCAAACTGCAAATGCAGTAGTGACTAGAGCGCAAGCTACTAATATGTCGCATGATACACATGTTGAACCTACAGTTCATACCACTTGTGATGATGATGCTCCTATTTCACGGGAGTTGTTTGCAACATTACAAAAAAGTGATGATTCATTAAAAAAATTTTTTCAATATGTGAACAAAAAGTATACCAGCAATAAACTTGCAAAATCTAGACATGACTTTTTACTTAAAAATGGGATTTTGGTTAGAGTAATACGGGAAAAGGATTCATCCTTATGTTCTCAGATTCTAGTCCCATCCTGTATGAGATCTCGGATATTACGGCATGCTCATGACTCGCAATGTGCGGGCCATATGGGTTTTTCGCGTACCAAATCCAGAGTGCTTTCTGCATTCTACTGGCCAGGCGTTCATAGAGATGTTACTCTCTATTGTCGGTCCTGTTTGATATGTCAAGAAGTTAAGGTACGGGGTCCATTTCATGCGGCTCCTATTCAAGCTGCGGACATCCCGATTAGACCATTTGATAAAATGGCTATAGACATTATTGGTCCGATGCTTCCATCTGCTAGAGGGCATACGCATATTCTTACGTGCATTGATATGTGCACTCGTTGGCCTGAGGCCATGCCTCTCAAAAACACTTCATCTGCCAGTGTAGCAGAGGCATTGATGTTAATCTTCTCACGCATTGGTTTTCCTCGGAAAATCTTGTCGGATCATGGTGTTCAGTTCATTTCTGAATCCATGTCTCAAGTTATGAAGACATTAGGTATAGACAGATCTCTTAGTTCTATTTATCATCCAATGTCAAATGGGTTAATTGAGCGTCTCAATAGGACACTAAAGCAGTTGTTGGGTAAGATGACTCAAGACCATCCCCAAGACTGGGATCGGGTCCTACCCGCTTGTCTCTTTGCGTATCGCGAAGTACAAAATCAAGCCACGGGGTTTTCTCCATTCCAGCTTGTTTTTGGCATGCAACCACGCGGTCCGATGTCGTTAATTCACGACTTATTGGTTGATGAGAATGTTGAAGAGGGAACTCAATCATCCTATGAGTATGTGATCTCTCTTAGAAAGAGAATCATAGATGCTTGTAGACTAGCTACTGCATCATCCGAACAAGCCAAAGAAAAAGCTCGTCTATTTGCAAACAAGTATAGACGTCTTCGCCAGCTCATACCTGGTGATGAAGCTTTTGTCTTACTACCTGCGCATAACAATCGTCTTTTAATTACCTGGAGAGGTCCTTTCAGGATCATCTCAAGAATATCCGATGTCGACTACATCGTTGATGTTAATGGTAAACATAAAACCTGCCACATTAATATGTTGAAGGAGTATTACTCACGTCCTGATTATCTACAGTCAGTGTTTCAAGCAACTGACGATCCTACACCTCCTATTCAACACTATTCTAGTTTATCAGTCATCCAAGAAGAAGAATATTCTTTCGATGATGTACAACTACCAATACCAGTTGTACCACTCCATTCCACTGAGAAATGGAATGATGTTACAATCTCATCTACTCTTTCGGCTGATCAACGTCAGCAAGTCTCTAATATTCTACACACGTATGAGGATGTCCTCACTGACATCCCAGGTCATACGTCAGTCATCCAACATGACATTATTCTGACTGACGATACACCTATTCGAGTTCGCCCATATCCTATCCCTTTACACTTTCGTGATAAGGTTGATAAGGAATTGGATGAGATGCTTCAATTAAATATAATTGAACCATCTTCATCACCATATTCTTCTTCTATGGTAATCATTAGGAAGAAGGACAATAATATACGTCTTTGCGTAGATTACAGGAAATTAAACAAAGTTACAAAATTCGATGCGGAACCGTTACCTCTTTTAGACGACTTATTGGAGAAATTATCTCATGCCACATTCTTTTCGAAATTTGACCTTTCAAAGGGCTATTGGCAAGTGCCACTAACTCCTAAAGCAAAGCCATTCACCGCTTTCTCGACGCCACGGGGTCTTTTTCAATGGAATTTTATGCCATTCGGATTAATGAATGCGCCAGCTACTTTTGTACGCATGATGCGTCGCATATTGTCTCATCGTCCCGATGTCATTACATATATAGATGACATCTGTCTTTTCAGTGACTCTTGGGATGAACATATTCAGGGTTTAAAATCTTTACTTTCTACCTTACGGGATTATAACTTAACAGCGAAACCTTCAAAGGCTTTTGTCGGTTTTCATGACATCTCCTTTCTTGGTCACCGTATAGGTCGCGGTTTAATGTATACAGAAGACAGTAACGTCTCTAAAATTTTAAACATCTCAGCACCTAAGACAAAAAAACAAGTGAGGTCGCTCTTAGGACTAATACAGTTCTATTCTAAATTCATCCCTCATTTGTCTACTATAACTGCACCTTTTTCTTCTTTACTTAAAAAAGGCACATCTAATGTAATAAAGTGGTCGCAGGATCACCAAACGGCGTTAGACTATATAAAACAATTTTTTTCAAATAAGCCTTTTTTAAGGTTGCCTAACAAAGATCTCACCTTTGTTCTTCGCAGTGATGCTTCTTCCTACGCTATTGCGGCAGTTTTGATGCAGGAATACGGAGGCACCTTATTTCCGGTTATGTACGTATCCAGAAAGCTTACGACGAGCGAGATGAAATATTCCGTTCTGGATAAAGAGCTTCTCGCTCTTGTTTGGGCAATCACTAAATTGGATCGTTATCTCCTCGGATCACACTTTGTGGTGGAATCCGACCAGAAAGCTCTTACAGCACTGAACACAGGGAACGTTAAGTCATCAAAGTCAGCGCGTTACGCTATAGCGCTTCAACCGTTCCATTTTGAGATACGAGCTATTCCTGGAGTACAGAATGTGTTCGCAGACTGTCTGTCAAGATGCCCTAGTGAACGTGTTGAAACTAAACCACTTCCAGATGGAGAAACATCTTCACCGAAACATGAATAACTTTGTACATGGTCACTGATTGTACATCTGTAAAGACTATGTATAGTTCTGCAGTATTCGTATAAATATAACTTTCAGAATATACTTACGTATGGGTTATAACATTACTTCTTTTGTCGTAACGTTTTGTTAGAACGGGAACAGTGATATTAGAGTAACATTTTTTTTTAGTATGGAAACATTGTTAAAAGCGACAAATAGACATTCGTTATTGTTATGGAACATATTACACTACATATCGTGTTCGTAAACGTATTTCGGGCATGGAACATTGAGAACATATTTTTGACGATTCTAAATAGTTTAAACGAATATTCACAATGATTGAAATTAGAATTACTTAAAATAAATTAGTAGTTATTTATTTGTGTGTAATTAAGTACTTGAATTAGAATAATTCAATTTAATCAATTTGATTGATTATAAATCACACATCTACTAACTTTATTAGTGTCTCGCAATACGTGTATTCACGTATCCCACTACATGATATCTCACTTTTAGATAACTAGTCAAACTTACTAGTGTTAGAAAATAGTAAGTGTGTTGCTTCTTAAAGTGTTTAATTATGCTTTGTTTCATTTTGCATGTTGTATTTTAAAATTTTCTGTTTTATTGATTCTCTTATCATTGATTATCATCAGCTTTGCTGTTCATTTTCATTTGAAATCACATATTTCGATTTTTTTTGAAAACTTAGTTGAATTTTATTATCATCTTTTTTGTTGGTTTTTCATTTTCATTTTCTTTTCAACTTGTTTTACTTCGAATATTACCACATCGTTCCAAAGTAGGTCGAGTGTGGATGTGTGCTTTAATGCATACTGTCATTTAGTTATATTGATTTCAATTTAATATTCTTTTCTTAAAATGATATAACTTTATGCATTTCATATCTTGTTGTAGTTCTGACTCACCGCTCTCGGGTACTTAGTTCGAAAAAAATTAATAGAATTAATTTTTTTAAGGGGAGGTGATAAGGTAGCTGTTACGTACATTTATTACCTAAGGGGGTAGTCTTCGGTCCTGCCAAATGTACGCACCAGTCTCAATATAGTTATATTATTTGTGCGGTCGAATGATTCGCGCACTGACGTGCACAAAGCAGTGTGAGTTGCTTTGGGACGCACGGGTAACCTAGTTGAGTAGTTTCTGACGTCATGATTTGAAGGGGCAACATGGACTTGGCTTATGTCCGTGATTGATATAATATGTTAGTATTCCTTGGCATGTTTATGGAAGCCATTTATTCTAGTGATCTGTATTGGTCTTCAGGTCGAAACCAATAGCAGTAATATCACGTAAGTTATCGCCCCACTTATTATTATATGCTGTATTGAAAGGCCGCTCTTATAATAGTCTAGCGGGAATGTGTCATTCCTAGAATGGACCTACAGAGTCGATAGCCTTTAGGATTCGTATCGTAGAAGAAGGATTCCTACGAGTGGAAGAAGTTATTGATTACCTTATGCACATGTTTTAATATGCTGTTACAACAATGCCAGAAGCGTGGCATAGAATGGGAGAGGTTAGTCAGCTGGAATCTCTAACCTGTTCGTATTATCGTGTATGACTTTGTTTGAAAACTATATACTATATAACGGGATGTATGGAGAAAGTCTGGGATTGTGAAGTATGATATGGAAGATTTTATCCTGGAGAATGAATCCGTTTGCCTTAATAAACGTCCTTGGGAGAAGGTCAACGGACGTTAATACCATGTCTGTTATATGGTAACGGAAGTGATCCTTAGTCACTGGAATATAAAAGAACTTGACTGTTAGAGAATCTACAACTACGGTTAACAATATTATCAACATTTCGACGTATGATCTTCGCATCTGTAACTATGATTGTCTTGTTCCACTTCGTTGGTGTCACGTCAATAAAATATATGTACAGTCATCACCGACTTGTGTGCAGCCAGTTGAACTATACTTGTTGGAGTTCATTTTAAAGAACATTTTCTGACGTTTGTTGTTTACTACCATTCGCGTATTTGAGCTGGACCGGTGACGCCTTCCACTGGCTTACGGCTACCATCTTTACAAGTAGAACTGAACCCAACAGTGTAGTATTTTTCTGTCGGTCTGTCCGTACGAACTTGGTTTTTCCCAAAATTACACTTGTTTCTAGACGAAACTACAAAAAAACTACACAGATTTTTCCTCACTTACTTATACGATTTCGAGACAAAGTTATTTTTAGCTTCTACCCTCCCTTTTTTGCCCCTTGTCCACCTGCAGTTTGTTTTTATGCGTTAGGCTCAAGGACGCGTCAAAAGTGCTTTTTGTGAGAAGTATGCACAAATAACTGTCGGCTAGTCTGTATTGAACAATACAGTCTTTCGTCAATATCTTCCGTGTTACCTGTCCGCCTTCGTAATTAAAAGTATATTATTTCTCTGCTAAAGATGGGCTATCAAACTAGCTATTTTTTATTCTCCTAAACTTATTATTAAGAAAAAACTTACTTTTTCTATGTTAGTTTTGAAATTTGTTTTTGTACCTTCGTTCACGGCGTTTTACCGCTATATTCAAACTAAAACGACTAATTACCGTAAAACGTCCAAGATACGACTGTTTCTGACAAGAGCTAAGGTCGTTTTTGTCCATTTCCTTACATTGTGTCAACTAGTGGCGTAATTTTTTTTTAAACTACAAATTGCGTCTTTTAGACTTTAGATTCAAACACGTGTTCCGACCGTCACATTTTTTTTTCTTTTATCTCCGTTTCCACCCCGTCTAAAAGGATAGTCCGTTAGTCTGCATGTTATAACTAGTTAGTTTCAATGGCGCTAGAAAACGCGGGCATGGGCGAGAATGTATCAGCGTATCTTACCTATATTTTTATCCCTACATGTTATTTTACCTATTATCTTTATAAATGGAGGGATTTTAACGTTGCATCACTGTAATTTCACCACACATCTCCCCACTTCAGAACATGCACTAATGCAAGTTCCAAAACCAGTGATACACATAGATAAAATTAACTCCTCACGCCTGCCAACTACTCTAATTTTGATCACAGGTGTGCCTACTGAGGAAATCTGCACCGACATTCTGTGACCCCGGGATATATTGAATATTAAACTGATATGGTTGCAACAATAAAGACCATCTTAACAATCTTGCATTTTCATGCTTGGCCTGTGATAAGAACACGAGAGGCTGGTGATCTGTCTGGACCACAAAAGTCCTACCATACAGATAGATTTGGAACTTTTTTATTGCCCAGATTAACGCTAAACATTCTTTTTTCGCTTGTGGAATATCCTTGTTCCGCTTTGTTCAACTTGCGGCTTGCATAAGCGACTGGGTTCAGTTCCCCATTGGGTGAAGAGGACCTTTGCAACAAAGTAGCCCCCAGGCCTACATTGCTTGCGTCTGTTCTCACCACAAAGTCCTGAGTCAAATCAGGCAATTTGAGAATAGGCTTGCTAGTGAGTTTTTCCTTTAACTCTTGAAATGCCAATTCACATTGCGCTGACCAAACAATTTTATCTGGATTTCCCTTGCGAGTCAGATCAGTCAGAGGAGCACATATAGAGTTAAAATTTTTGATATATTTTTGGTAAAATCCACATAACGACACGAATGATCGCACGTCTTTTTTTGTTTGCGGTCTAGGTGCCCTCTGCAGTTTTTCCAAGTTCTTGGGTTCAGGGGTCATGTTACCCTGATACACAGTATGTCCCAAGAATTCCAACTCTTTGCATCCAATACAACATTTTGTTGGTCTAGCAGTTAAGTTCGCTTCTCTGAGCCTATCAAATAACATATTCAGAGAGTTAATGTGTTCTTCAAATGTTTCTGTGGCGATGAGAATATCATCCATGAAATTTGTGATACATGGATTATTCAAGGGTTCCAACAATTTGCGCATCATCCTAGAAAATACACTCGGAGCATTTTTCAATCCGAATGGTAGCATGTTGAATTCATAATGTCCTTCCGAGGTGCAAAAAGCTAAATAAGGTCTAACTTCAGGTTTCACTGGAATCTGGTAATAGCCTTTGCTAAGATCCACCTTCGAAAAGTATTTTGCCTTGTTCAATCTGGCAAATAACTGTTTTGTGTCCGGTAATGGATCCACCTGACCTTCTGTGACAGCATTCAGTTTCCTGTAATCTATGCACAGTCTATGTTCCCCAGACGGTTTCCTCAACAAAACTACACTAGAGCTAAAAGAAGATTCACTGTGAGAAATAATTCCTTCTTTCAACAAATAATCTATCTCCTCTTTCAATGCCTTCTCCTTAGCGAACGGAACAGAATAGGCTCTCATACAGATTGGGTTTGAGTCAACCAGCTTCATATCATACTGTAGCAAATTTGTATGTCCTGGTTTATCTGTTAATACATCCGTATGTTCCTCCAGAACCTGTTGAACTCTCTCCCTCTGATTTTTAGTCAGGTGCTTACTGACTTTTACCTGTGCGGCTGTCTCACAGGGGTGTAATGGGTATTCATGTGAGGTGAGTGGTTCCTTTCTCAATTCAGTTGCGATAGCTAAGGTCAGTAATGGGGTGCCTTCCTGGATTGGTCTGTCCAGATACTTCTTTAAAAGGTTCACATGATATATTTTCTCCTTCCCCTTTTTATCAGTTTTATAGTTTGTTCTAGACACCTTCTCTAGAACCGTATATGCACCTTGCCATCCAATTTGCAACTTATTCTGGCTGCCGGGTAGTAGAAGAAGCACTTTCTCTCCCACAGCTAATTCTCTGTCCTTTGCTTTCTTATTAAAATAAGCTGCATGTTTCTTCCTGGCTTGTCTCAAATGATCATTTGCCAGTTTCCATCCAGCTTTCAGACGAGTGGTCAGCTCGTTCACATATTGATATGATGAGGTAACAGTCTCTTCTGCTTTCTCATCTGTCCAGGTCCTTAATAATTTACATATGGACTTTTAAATTTTTATACTTATTTTTCATGGCACCCGTCGGGTCCTTTCCACTAGATCATTGTAGTGAGGACTTTTCTTCCTAGAATCATCACTCACAAATCGACCACTACCAATTTTTTTCTTGGGTTTGTCTCCCCACTTTAGATTACTTATGAGAGATCTTCGCTCTCTTTTAGTTTTCTCCAGTTTATATAATTCTGACCGATCGATTGTCAGCTTATTCTGGGGTAAAATTACTCTTTGTACTCGTCGCATAGTGGCCATGTTAATACAATCAAGTGAAGACTGGGTGTGAAAAGGGGGCTCCCATTCCACTTTGTCTACTTTATTATAAGTATTTTTCCTTCCAGGCCTAAGTTTGCCCCGTGGCGTTTCTAGGTCCTGCACATTTTTCCCCTTTGTGGGTGTTCCCTCATGAAATACGCCACATGCTTCTACAAAGTTCTCAATGTCGACATTTACGTCGGGCCAATAGTATTTTCGAGCAACCTTTTGGCAGATGGTACCTATTTTCTCATGGTCATCATCTTTTCCAACATGTAAGCTCCTTATTAAATTTGCCCTATAGGCCTTGGGAAGAACCAACTGTCCGTGACCACTGGATCTAGTTCCGGTCTTCCTGTATAGCAGTTTGTCCTTCATAAAATACTCTCCCTTGCTTGGAGGTGTGTGGCATTTGGGCAATTTTTTAAAACATGGCTTGAGTGTCCTATCCTCAGCCTGCGCCTTCCTCATCTCTTCTGGATGAGCATTTATAGGTTCACCTTCTTCCTCCTTTGACTGTGACCTGGTCTGCACTGTCGCCATGATCACAGGTCTCTCGGGATTCCCCAAGTAGACTTATCTACACCCCAATATCAGAGGGTAGATTGGTTCATCTATCACTGCTGCTCTGATTTCTCCTTCCACATAGCGAGTTTTCACCGTTATCCTTGCGATGGGAAGTGTCATGAGTGGTATGTCCTTAGTCGCCCCTTGTATTTCCACTGTTTCGATGGTATACTGACTTGGGTCCACTAGGCTAGCCTTCACAACTGAATCATAATCCAAACATGTATCATATAGGCACCTTATGGTGACCCCATTACAAATAACATCCTTACAAACTGGGGGGTGATAAGGTTCCTGCTGTCCATTAGGATTAACCTTTAATCTCTGATTCCTCGATTTCATTGCAGCAATGTTTGAAGGTTTCCTTCTACAAAATTCGGTGTTATGGTTGTCCTTCTTACACCATTTGCACCACCTCTTTTTTCTTGGTTAAAAGGTTTTCTTTCATTATATTTTTGGTCATTGAACTGTGAGTTTCTATCACGATAATCATTTCGTGGCCTATCAAAGTTTGTCCTACCTTTATTACCTTGTTCTCTGGTATCAATTTTATTAAAGTGCTGTGGGGGCTTTAAAATTTTCTATCTGTTTCTTTTTAGAGCCAACTACCTCTGCCTGGGCTGCTTGATACATCTCAGCGACATTCAAAACCTCCCCCAACCTCTCTGCACCTTGTTCCATGAGAAATTTTCTCAGGTCTGGAGCCATGGACTCTCTTAATTGCTCTATCATGATCATTTCTTTGAGATCTTGTGTCTTCCCCAGAGCAGTCCATTTCTCCAAATAGGTTTCCAGTCTGGCAGAGAATTGGTGGTATGTCTCCCCAGACAACAGTTTGGCATTTCTAAACTTCTTACGATAAAATTCACCATTCTTTTCATATCTCAGTAACAGAGCCTGCTTTAGCATGTCATAATTGTCTTGGTCGTCTCTATTCATTCTAGCAAAAACGTCATAAGAAATACCTCTAAGCTCCTGGGATAACATAAGACTCCACCTCTCTCTCTCTCCAACCCATACGTAGTAGCCAATAGTTCAAATCTACTTAGGTACCCCTCTATGTCATCGTCTTTCTCAACAAAATGGTCTAAATGAATTCCCATAGCTGAGGTTGAGGCTCCCTGACTAGGCGTGGCATCGGAGGGAAAGGGGCTGGCACCATTTTCAGGAGCATGGCCTTGAATTTCCAACTCCCTTAGTCGTAATTCGTGCTCCCTTTGCAATCTTCTATCTTCTGCCTCAGCAGCCTGTCTCCTTTCCTCTCTTTCAGCTGCCTGTCTCTTTTCCTCTCTTTCATCAGCCTGTCTCTTTTCCTCTGCTTCCCTTTCAGCCTTTTTTTCTTCTAATTGGAGCCTTTTAATCTCCCTGTCTGCCTCCAATGCCTTAGCCTCTTTGTCAGCCTCAATCTGCAGCCTCTTAAGTTCTTTATCAGCCTCAATTTGTAACCTCTTCTCTTCAGCTAACCTCCTATCTTCCCTTTCAATATACTTGTCACATTCTGAAGTTACATACTGGATTAAAACCTGACCATCCATGTTCATTTCCTTAGCCGTCAGCACAGCAGCCGATCTGAATTTGGCTAGATCTGCCATACTATATCACACAATTTAACAATGACTAAGGTAAATTATACAATCTAATTAGTAAGATAATATACTAATTAATTAAATACCACTGGCTGTGAAGATTCATCAACTTTTACTTTCCACTTTTAATTTTAGGGACACTGTTAAATTTACACAAATTATGCCCCCAATAGTTTAATTCCCGGACCAGGAGACCCTAATATCTTTGTTAAACCTAAATCCCGGACAAGAGCTACCCAATATTTGTAGTGGTTTTTGATGTTATTGTGTGGTTGCTATGTTACCTAGTGTACTGGGTGAGGTCAGCTGTGAAGGCTCCTGAAGATAAAAGTTTATGTTAGTTACAGAATGCCTTTCTGCTACCACTTACGACCTCAAACAGACTTATTCTGCTATTAGGTATGTTAGCTACGTTTAATGTCTAGGGTAATGAAATGTGATGTGTAGGTAATTTAAATACACTGACACACACAAGTAAACACTAATTCTAATAATAATAATAATCTCTATGATCAACTCAACTAACACTGGCTTTAGAAGTTATCGGCTAAGGAACAAGTAGTGTGTACGTTCAAACATTTGTGACACTCCTTGCCGATAATGATTACCCCAGCCTGCGATAAGCAACAAGATAAGATGAGCGCCGGCGTGTTTAGATTAAACCGTCGATAAGCGACTCGTTTGTTATAGTAGCCCCTTCATCCATAACTGACTTTGAGAATGCGCCCCTGGGATGAAATCCCTCAGCTGCTTATTTTCCTGGTACATTCGGCTGATTCTCTCTCCCCCCACCCTTTTTCATGTTGTATTTCGTTCTGTAGTTTCTGTTTCTCGCCTCACATGAACTCTCTTCACTTTCATTTAAAAATCGTAACATTCGACGTTTCCTCCTCTCTTCTGCTTGCTGTGTGAGCTTCTTTTCGCCCACTCTGAGGTGGCGCCGTAAATAGCATTGCCACTTAGTGCGATCGGCAGCTTCATCCTCCCGTGTTGCTGGATCCATGTCCAGTGCCCTCATATCTCTCTTGCACACATCTTTGAACCTCAGCTGTGGTTGCCCAACTGTTCTCTTGCCATCTGCTAATTGTCCGTAGAAGATATCCTTTGGGATGCAACCATCTTCAATGCGGCGGACATGGCCAAGTGTTGCGTGTGCAAATGATTGTAGATAATGACATATCGTAGAAGTGTTAATAGTAAGCCAAGTAAAAATCTAGGCGGGGGCACAACGCCAATAGCATAACATAAATAAATTGAGCCACTCTTGTGTAGACGAAAACTTTAAATATTTATTGACAAACAGGCTCCACTTTATGATGTATTGATATCTGATTGACGAATTATATATTAGTAGGCACCATGATTTAAACACTTGAATATGCCACCACAGTCTATCAGTCTAAGTCCGCTACTCTGCCGAATCTGGCGTCATCGCTCAAACATGCGATATTTATATATATATAATTATTCATAAATACTTTCCTGATAAGCATACACACTGATGGACATAATATCATCTCCAAAAACTACACATCCGACACAGCCATTCCGGCTGAATACACTGCCCTGTAAGTTGTGTCCCCTTTCTCTCACTCACTCACTGCCAAACATCACCCAACAGTATCCCCCTATTCACGACCTACATTCTTCCCACGGTCTTACGCTAAATCACAATCATAACACACACCCTCAACTCAGTTCACAACATCTATTTCCGTGACACTCTAGTTGAACACCGCAGCGTTTCAAAATAACGAAACATTGAGGTGCACAAAAAGATGTGAAACATTATCCCCCCCCCCCCCCCCCCCAAGAGAAAACTACCGGTTTTCCAAGAAGGATGACCCTTAATGTACGTATCTTCGAATCCTCTCATGACAATCTAAGTCATGTTATATATATATATAGTTCCGTAAATGACTGAAGTCAAATATAATAATAATAATCAACACATTATGTCAATAATAACCTATGTGTAGTAGTGGACCTAATGCAATATATTCAAAAAATAATTACCACTACAGTCCACTAATTTTACCAACATGTTCTCTTGTAAATAAATAAAGAAAATCCATGAATGATACTAAATGTTCTTGCAGAAATCAAGAAATTCATCATTAGCATAGTTCCGAAATAGTTAGGTTCTTAAGTACCCACTAAGTGTAACTATCACTCTGTGTATCATGTTCATTTCACGTTACTGTCCTAATCATGTATAACACATCTAGATAATGTGTCAGCTAAAACATTCCTGCTACCTGTTATAGGATGAAAATTATAATCATAAGATTGTAGAAGGAGAGCATATCTGTCTACACGCTGATTTGGAAACTTGGCAGTTTGCAAATATGTCAATGCCTTGTGGTCAGTTTGCAGGACAAACTGTGCACCCAGTAAGTACCGCTGAAGCTTGGTCATGCACCATACCAATGTCAGCAGTTCACGTTCAATGGCGGGTACCTGGATTCTGTCGTACTCAGTTTTCTGCTAACATATAAAACTTGATGAATAGCTCTGTGAAAATCCTGCATCAGGCACCCGCCAATTCCCTCCAAAGATGCGTCAGTCCTGAGAATGAAGGGTAAACGCATGTTAGGTAATCTTAAAATAGGTGCGTTAGAAAAATAAATTTTAATGTGGTGTAATGCTGTGTCACAATCTGCATTCCATAGGATTTTACTAGGAGAGCCCCTTCTAGTTAACGAGGACAGAACTGTTGTATTTCGTTCTGTAGTTTCTTTTTGTCGCTTCACATGAACTCTCTTCACTTTAATTTAAAAATCGTAACATTCGACGTTTCCTCTTCTCTTCTGCTTGCTGTGTGAGCTTCTTTTCGCCCACTCTGAGCTGGCGCCGTAAATAGCATCGCCATTTAGTGCGATCGACAGCTTCATCCTCCCGTGTTGCTGGATCCATGTCCAGTGCCCTCATATCTCTCTTGCACACATCTTTGAACCTCAGCTGTGGTTGCCCAACTGTTCTCTTGCCATCTGCTAATTGTCCGTAGAAGATATCCTTCCGGATGCAACCATCTTTCATGAAGCGGACATGGCCAAGCCAGCGTAGTCTGTGCTGTCTAAGCAGTGTATAATGCTTTGAAGGCCAGCACATGACAACACCTCGACATTTGTCACTTTATCTTTCCACGAGATGCCGAGGATGTGGCGTAGACACCGTAAATGGAAGGTATTGTGCCTTCTTTCTTGCTTAGCATAGATTGTCCAGGTCTCGCTGCCATATAGGAGTGTGCTGGTGATGCAGGCGTTATATACCGCAGCTTTGGTCTTCGTTGTGAGTTTGGAGTTTCCCCAAACACGCGATGTGAGGCGGGAAAAGGTAGCTGCAGCTTTGCCAATGGCTGCCAATTTCTGTGTCCAGTGAGAGTTTGTCATTGATGGTATACCCTAACTTTGTGGAGTGGTGCACCACTGCCAATTCATAGTTATCGATAGTGATAACTGGTGCAGCACCCACATCCTGACTCAGCACATTCGTTTTCTTTAGATTTGTTGTGAGGCCAAAGTCCTTGCATGCTTGGGTGAAGCGATTCATCTAGCTCTGAAGCTCCTGTTGGCTTTGAGTGACGACTGCAGCATCATAAGCGAACAACAAGTCTCTTATAGTGACCCTTCTGATTTTTTGTTTTTGCCTTCAGCCTTGAAAGATTAAACAGACGGCCATCTGACCTAGTGTGAAGGCATATTCCTTCAGTTGCATCTCTGAATGCATGCTTCAAGAGTAAGGCAAAGAAGATCCTGAAGAGGGTCGGAGTCAGAACATAGCCTTGTTTAACGCCACTTCGTATGTCAAAGGGCTGTGATGTGCTTCCAGCATATTGGACTGTTCCCTTCATGTCGTCATGGAATGACTTTATCATATCCAGCAATTTATAAGGGCAGCATATTTTCAGGAGGATTTTGAAGAGTCCATCCCTACTAACCAGGTCAAATGCTTTTGTGAGGTTTATAAAGGCGATATATAAAGGCCTTTTCTGCTCTCTTGATTTTTCCTGAAACTGGCGGAGAGAGAAGATCATGTCTGTTGTTGATCTACCAGCTCGGAATCCACACTGTGACTCTGGATATGTGCGCTCAGCTAACTTGTGTAGATAACTTTGGCAAAAACCTTACCAACAATACTAAGAAGAGAGATGCCTCTGTAGTTATTGCAATCACTTCGCAGGCGTAACGGTATTTTCTCTAACATAAAGCCCAGAGTAGTGCTCGACCCACCTCTCCTTCTGCTTACCCTTATCGGTTAGCTTATCTCCGCTGATGGTTTTTAGCGATGCCGTCTTACTTTTTTTAGGGCAAGTGCTTTCTTTATACCGTCATACATTTGTCTAATGTTGCCTGGTTGTGCTGCGGGCTGGGTGCTCTCACTGAGCTGGAGCCAATAGTCATTTGCACAGCGTCGAGCCGTTTGTTGAACTTTGCTGCTCGTAGCCTTTTGGATCTGTAGGGTTCTAGCACTCAGTGAACGTTTGTATTTATTCGCAGCACTGCGCTTAGCTTCAATGACAGGTGCCATCAATCTGATGAAGCATTGAACCGGTCATTTGGCTTTGCCGTTATCTTACCAAAGGTGGCAAGTGCAGTACTTTGAATGGTATTCCATAGATTCTCCCAGTTCTCTGTAATAGTATCACCATGCTGAGGGCTACTGAGCACTTTCATGAAGGTCGCAGTAAATTGAGCGATCATGACAGGGTCTGACATCTTGCTGGTATCAATGCGTGGTTTCCCTTCATGTCTGACACGATATAGCTTTCTTGGTTGAGCTCTGATTTTGCAGCAAACCAAGGAGTGATCTGTATCACAGTCTGCACTATGGTACGAGCGCGCCCAGAGCAGACTGGAGAAGTGGCCTTCTGGTGAGAATCAGATCCAGTTGATGCCAGTGCTTGGATCGTTGGTGTCTCCATGACACTTTATGCTCTTATGCTAGGGAAAGTAGGTGTTGGTCACGCAGAGGTCATGATGGACACACAGCTCTAAGAGCCGTTGCCCATTTTCATTCATCTTGCCAATACCAAACCTGCCCAGACATGAAGGCCATTAACTAGCTGGGCAAACACGGAGTTTTTGCGTACTCATACGACAGATAATGAGATTACTGTCTGAGTGAAGACTAGATTCATAATTCCTTTTTTTAACCGGACCTTTTATTGTAGAACCAAATAAGACTTATAAAGCACAGGAAATCTCTACATTTTAATAAGGAACACCCGGACTAGGAAACTGAAGAAACACATGGAGTCAGAGAGGGAAAATATTGTCAAATTAAAGACAACCCAGACATGCGTAAGAGACCGACTCGTCTCTTTTATTCATCTGAGCAACAAGTCTGTAGCCAAGATTGGCGTAAGTAGTGCATTTTTCATTCTATGTTTCATTACTAACACGCACACACACACACACACACATATATATATATATATATATATATATATATATATATATATATATATTGTGGTGAGATCAGTGATACCCTCGATCAAAAGTACATTAATAATTAATTAAATAATTAAAAAGTAGCAAAAACTAGTACAAGCCCGTGTTTATTGCCCGTCATCTTCACCGATGCCTCGGGTCGAGCTGAAGGTTAAAAAGTGTTCGCGCTAAGCAAAATGATAGCCTATCCCAAAACCCGCCCGCGTTTTCGTTACTCTGTCTTGGAAATTTGAAACTAACACGAAACGTTGCGTGCGGCAAATACTTGTTTTGCCCGTTGGAGTGATAGAAAAAGAGGGGGGGGGGGAGGAAAGTGAATCTAAAAATAAACTAATGCATTGTATTGTATCCAAGTCGCATGGTAACAGAGAATTGAATTTCTACTGTATTGCGTGAGAAATCACGACCCCTTGATACCTGCCACTTTCTTTACGCTAGACAAGCGGAAAGTTAACTACGAATTCAAATATACATTGAGAGAAGGGGAAAGTGGAGTAGAACGATACTAAAAGTGAAACTTAGAATGACTTTCGTTATACAAAATAAAAGAATGATAAAATTAATATTATTACATATAACACATCCTCCATAGTCCTTATAATAATTGTATGAATCTGTTTATTAATATGGTAGTTCAGAAAAGAAAACCCAATATGCATAGAGAAATACAGAAATGAAAACGGCAAGAAAGATTAGCATAAAAATTATATAGACTGGTAGGGTATAGTCTTCTGATAAATAATATGTTTCAATATAAAAAATCGCACGAGTAATAACCCAGATATTGTAAAAAATACTATATATTTTCGGACAGTGAAACAGACAGATCTCGTTCTTGCTCATTTATTGGTAACATTTTTGGGACGCAATTTTGAAAAGAGGCATTGGCGTGATTCAAATTTGATTGGTTAACGCTAGGAGGAAGGGAGAGGTAGAAAATGTTGGCCCAAAACGATACATATTTTGCAGTGTAATAGCATGGGCAGACTGACCAACAGACTAAGAAACACATAGTATGTTTGGGGTTTGGTTTTTCAAATTCAAGTCAAAATTGGTAGTCGCTTGATTTCGTTGGCCAGCTGTTGAGCTCTTTTTAGGTTACTGGTGTTAGCTAGTGGTAGGTGTACCAGGGTACAAGCATCGTTACGCGAATGGTCCATAAAAATGATAAAGAGCTATCCAACAAACTCCAACGAGTGGCAGGCAAATTGGCCAATACTGGGCTATACACAACTCGTTGGTAAAAGTTCATATAATTTATTGACGTGGCACAGAAGACGTTCACTAGGACGAATACATTGTTTGACGTGGACGATCAACAATTATGCATGATAGTAATACAAAATACAGTTTCTGATAATAATTATAGATCCTCTGCAGATCCATTGCAAATCAAGTTCCTTTCTACCCAAGTGATTATGGTTCACTAAATGTTACTATCAGTTGGAAGTTAAAGTAATGTCCGTTGACCTTCTTCAAGGACATCTGCCATAGTAAACAGCTTCATACTAATTAATGACGTTTTCCCTACAGTAACTTGTCTTAATCCAGGACTTCCTTGTTTCATTACTTCATACAGTTAATAAGATCCATGTAGTTATACATAAAAAATACAAATAGGTTAGAGACTTAATTTGGCTAACCTCTCTTCTATATGCCAAGACCTGGACGTTGGCATTACAAAATTTAATGTTCAAAATATTGTCAAATACATTCTTCGCTCGTAGGAATTTCCACTACGATAGATCTAAGTGAGGCTAAGATCTCTACTGTTCCATTCTAGGAACCCAGCAAATATGGATTCCCGCTATACTCCAGTGATGAGTAGCCATTTCACTTAACCATCAACATTTTTAATGAAATGAGGGCTCAAAACAACTTACGTATAGAACTGGAGGTTGGCTTCAACCTGAAGACCAAACAATCCTTCATAAACAATTCTTCCACAGAATTGTACAGAATAAAATCAACACACACGGACAGTAAGTCCGACTTGCCCTTTTCAAATCCTGACGTCATACCCTAAACTAGGTAACCCGTGCGCCAAGAGCAAACTCACACTCTGCATGGTGCACGCCCGTGCGTGAATAAATCGAACGCACAAATAATATAACTATATCACGACTGGTGCGTACTCTGGCAGGACCATAGACTGCCCACTATGTAAAAAGTATGCAACAGCTTCCTTATGACCGGCCCTTAAAAAAAAATTAATTCTATTAATTTTATTTTTAACTAAGTACCCAAGAGAGGTGAGTCAAAACTACATCGACGTCTAAGAACATAAATCAAAGTCATAAAGTTATACAATATTAAGAAAAAGAATATTAAATGGAAATCAATATAACTAAATGAAAGTATGCATTAAAGCACACATCCACAATCGACCTACTTTGGAACGATGTGGTGGAATTCAAAGTAAAAGAAAGTTTGAAATGAGAACCAAAAGGATGATAAAAACATTCAACTCAATTTTCAAAAAACCAGAAACATATGATTTCCAATGAAAAATGAAAAACAACAATGATGGTAATTAATGACAAGTGAATCAAAAAACAGAAAAATGAAAATAAAACATGCAAAGTGCAACAAAGCATAATTAAACACGCTAAGAAGCAACACCCTTAATGTTTCTAACATTAGTAAGGTGGATTAGTTATCTAAAAATTTGAAAGATCATGTACCATGAGAAGTAAATATAAGTACAAAGAGACACTTACAACTATTAAAGTTAGGTAATGTGCACTCTACAATTACTTAAGAAGCTTAAATTGATTCCTTCTAATTAATATAGTTCTTAATTACAAATAAATCACTAATTACTAATTTATATAAGTAATAGTAAAATTTTACTCAGTGTTACTGTTCCATCACGACTAGTTAGTAATCGGCGAGAATATGTTCTTAATGTTTCATACACGATGAAAAGATACACTCTAACACAATATGTAGTATAATATGTTCCATAAGAATATTGACTATCTATTTATCACTATTAACAATGTTCCCATACTAATAAAAGTGTTACTACAACAGAAGTTATGTTATAATCCATAAACTTAAGTATATCCTGGAAATTATGCTGGTACGAATAATTCAGTTCCATACAAAGTATGTATAGAGGTTCAACGAATGATACCGTACAAAGTTCCTTATATTATATCTGATTGATTATCTGTGAGGACGTTTCAACATCCGGAAGTGGTTTAGGTTCGACAAGTTCGTTTGGGCATCTTGACAAACAGTCAGCAAACACATTTTTCACTCCAGGAATTGAACGAATTTCAAAGCTATATGGCTGGAGAGCTATCGCATATCTTGTGGACTTTGAAGATTTAACGTCCTTAGTGTTCAGTGCTGTGAGAGCTTTTTGGTCAGTTTCCACTATAAAGTGTGATCTCAATAAATATCCTTCCAGTTTTGTGATTGACCAAAGTAAAGCAAGTAACTCCTTATCAAGAACGGAGTATTTCATTTCGCTCATCGTCAATTTTCTCGAAACGTACATGACTGGAAACAAGGTGCCTGTATATTCTTGCATCAACACTGCAGCAATGGCGTAAGAAGATGCGTCACTACGAAGAATAAAGGTGAGATCTTTGTTAGGCAACCTCAAAACAGGAGCATTTGAAAAATTTTTTTAATAGAATCTAACGCGATTTGATGTTCGTTAGACCACTGTATCATGTAGGCTGTCCCTTTTCTCAGCAAGGAAGAAAAAGGACCAGTTATAGTCGACAAATGAGGAATGAACTTAGAATAGAACTGTATTAGTCCTAAAAGAGATCTGACTTGTTTTTTTGTCTTAGGTGCTGAGATGTTTAGAATCTTAGAGACATTACTGTCCTCAGTATACATCAAACCATGACCTATACGATGGCCTAGAAAGGAGATGTCATGAAAACCGACAAATGCCTTTGAAGGTTTTGCTGTTAAGTTATAATCCCGTTAAGTAGAAAGTAAAGCTTTTAATCCCTTAATATGTTCATCCCAAGAGTTACTGAAAAGACAGATGTCATCTATGTAAGTAATGACATCGGGACGATGAGACAGTATGCGGCGCATCATGCGTACAAAGGTAGCTGGCGCATTTACTAATCCAAATGGCATAAAATTCCATTGGAATAGACCCCGTGGTGTCGAGAAAGCGGTGAATGGTTTTGCTTTTGGTGTGAGTGGCACTTGCCAATAGCCCTTTTAGAGGTCAAATTTCGAAAAGAATGTCGAATGAGATAATTTCAACAATAAGTCATCTAAGAGAGGTAAAGGTTCCGCATCGAATTTTGTAACTTTGTTTAATTTCCTGTAATCAACGCAAAGACGAATATTGTTGTCTTTCTTCCTAATGATCACCATAGAAGAAGAGTATGGTGATGAAGATGGTTCAATTATATTTAATTGAAGCATCTCATCCAATTCCTTATCAACCTTATCACGAAAGTGTAAAGGGATAGGATATGGGCGAACTCGAATAGGCGTATCGTCAGTCAGAATAATGTCATGTTGGATGACTGACGTATGACCTGGGATGTCAGTGAGGAAATCCTCATACGAGTGTAGAATATTAGAGACTTGCTGACGTTGATCAGCCAAAAGAGTAGATGAGATAGTAACATCATTCCAATTCTCAGTGGAATGAAGTGGTACAACTGATATTGGCAGTTGTACATCATCGAAAGAAGATTCTTCTTCTTGGATGACTGACAAACTAGAGTAGTGTTGAATAGGAGGTGTAGGATCGTCAGTTGCTTGGAACACTGACTGTAGATAATCAGGACGTGAGTAATACTCCTTCAACATGTTAATGTGGAAGGTTTTATGTTTACCATTAATATCAACGATGTAGTCGACATCGGATATTCTTGAGATAATCCTGAAAGGACCCCTCTAAGTAATTGATAGACGATTGTTATGAGTAGGTAGTAAGACAAAAGCTTCGTCACCAGGGAGAAGCTGGCGAAGACGTCTATACTTGTTTGCAAATAGACGAGCTTTTTCTTTAGCTTGTTCAGATGATGCAGTAGCTAGTCTACAAGCATCTATGATTCTCTTTCTCAAAGAGATCACATACTCATAAGAGGATTGAGTTTCATCTTCAATATTCTCTTCAACCAATAAATCGTGGATTAACGACATCGGTCCACGTGGTTGCATGCCAAAAACAAGCTGGAATGGAGAAAATCCCGTGGCTTGATTTTGCACTTCGCGATACGCAAAGAAGACAGCGGGTAGGACCCGGTCCCAATCCTGAGGGTGATCTTGAGTCATCTTACCCAACAACTGCTTGAGTGTCCTATTTTGACGCTCAATTAACCCATTGGACATGGCATGGTAAATTGAACTGTCTATACCTAATGTCTTCATAACTTGTGACATGGATTCAGAAATGAACTGGACACCATGATCCGATAAGATCTTCCGTGAAAAACCTATGCGTGAGAAGATCAACATCAAAGCCTCTGCTACACTGGCAGATGAAGTGTTCTTTAGAGGGATGGCCTCAGGCCAACGAGTACACATATCAATGCAGGTAAGGATATGCGTATGTCCTCTGGCAGATGGTAGCATCGGACCAATAATGTCAATAGCCATTTTGTCAAATGGTCTAATCGGGATGTCCGCAGCTTGAATAGGAGCCGCATGAAATGGACCCCGTACTTTAACCTCCTGACATATCAAACATGAACGACAATAGAGAGTAATATCTCTATGAACGCTCGGCCAGTAGAATGCAGAAAGCACTCTGGATTTGGTACGCGAAAAACCCATATGGCCTGCGCATTGCGAATCGTGAGCATGTCGTAATATCCGAGATCTCATAGCAGACGGGACTAGAATCTGAGAACATAAGGATGAATCCTTTTCCCGTATCAATCTAACTAAAATCCAATTTTTAAGAATAAAGTCATGTCTAGATTTTTCAAGTTTGTTGCTGGTATTCTTTTTGTTCACATACTGAACGAATTTTTTTAAAGAATCATCATTCTTTTGTAACGTTGCAAACAACTCCGGTGAAATAGGGGTATCGTCATCGCAAGTGGTATGAACTGCAGGTTCAGACGGTGTATCATGCGACATAACAGTAGCTTGCGCTCTAGTCACTACTGCATTAGGAGCCTGAATATGTCGCTCTTCCCATGCAGCAATTTGCTGAGGGGTACACTCTGTTATACCATGTATGCGACCTAGGATGGTATAACAAATTGGATTTGGAAGGAGGCATGGTGGATCTTTCCTGGAAAAATGGTGTGTTAAGATCAATAATAGCTGTAGGAAAGGTTTCCACAGTGCCGCAGAAGGTGACGCACTTGACAGTATGGCCAGTGGCACAACGAGGGTCGATCAGCGAATTCCGTACACCGACGGTGCTACAACCTGAAACAAATAAAAGAGAGCATGGAATGGCATTGACATATCCTCTGTTAAACTTAAGAGAACCCTGTCCCTGGTGTACTGACGCAGAAGTGGCCGTGCAGACCGCAGGTAGACTAGGCAAAATATGTCCGCAGCGTAGCGTCGTGATCGCCTTGGGCTGGAAAAGAGTCGAGCATTCTGGACAATCTTTTACCTGATTACAATCAAGAGAACAAGACAAAGCATTATGAGTATCAGCACCTTTACCCTGTTCAATGTTAGCCTGTGTATCACTTAAAGCGACATTAGAATGTCTACGTGTATTGCTCGAAGATCTATCTCTTCGTCGCGATCGATTATGATTATTGGCATTAAAATTGCCACTATTACCATTTCTGCTTGAGTTAAAATCTGGATGAGTACGCCAATTATTGTAATTAACGTTGTGATGTTGGCTAAATGATTTATTCCAAGAACCTTGTTTATTTTGTGGAACCTGAGATTTTGGTCGCCAGTTTTGTTTATTATAGTTTTCTTGATTATATTTAAAATTATTGTTACCAAAATCTCGCGATCTATGAGATTGGTTCCAAGAAACATTAAATGGAGCAGATTGTTGAAATTGCTTCCCCTAATAAAAATTACCATTGTTGAAATTGTCATTATTTCCCTTATTGAGGTATCTGTCGTTACTCAATGAACGATTGCGTGGAAAATTATTTTGTTGTATGGCAAAAGCAACTGGCAATTCACTTTTAATCTGTGCATTACTTAGATCCATGGATGGATGAGCAGTGCAGAAATTTTTTGAATGTTCTTCTAGATCTTTCATAGACAACGGTTTTCGTTCGTGCAAAAATGCAAGAAATGCAGGATTTACTGACGATAGCACCTTATCGCGCAGCAGTAAATCGAAAAGACCTTCATACGACTTTTCTATCTTGGGCAATTCGATCCATCTTTCCAAGGTGAGCCGTATTTGGGAAAGAAAATCACTAAAGTGCTTTCCTGATTGCGGTAGCAACGTTCGAAAACGCAATCTGTATTCATTTTCCGTCATTTGAAATTTCCTAAGAAGAGCAGCTCTAAGCGCGTCATAATTATTCTTTTCATTAGTACTGGTAGTATGATAAACTGCCAACGCATCCCCTGTGAGTAATCTAGATAAATATGTACAATATAGTGCTTTATCTACATTATAAGACCTACAAGTGGCCTCAAATCTATCTAAAAAGAATATTACGTCGTCAGACGGGGGATTAAATTTAGGTAATTTAAGATGAACTTCCTTAAAATTATCATGTCTGGATGAAGATTGGCCTTTGAAAGTTCTCTGAGAATTAGCTTCTTGAGTTAACCTAATTCTATCATATTCTACCTCTGCTAATTTCAGATCATGTTGTCGTTTCCTTTCATTTTCCTCTGCTTCAAGTTGAAATTTCTTTGCATTTTCCTGAGCTATAAATTTCCGCTCTTCCATTTCTCTTTGCCTATTTTCCATTTGAATTTTAAGTAGTCTTTCTTTTTCCGCAGTATCTCTTTGCTTATTTTCAATTTCAATTTGCTTATTTTCCATTTCAATTTTAAGTAGTCTTTCTTTTTCCGCAGCATCTCTTTGCTTATTTTCCATTTCAATTTTGAGTAGCCTTTCTTTTTCCGCAGCACGTTTCTCTTCTAATTCAGAGGCTAATCTCATTTTTTTCTCATTTTCTTGAGCTTCAAATTGTCAATTTTCTAATCTTAATTTTTCAGCTTCTAATCTTTGAGCTTCCAACCTTTGAGATTCTTTATATTCCGTCATAGCGAATTGTCTTACCTCTTCAGGAGGTATCTGAAGAGCTTTCGCTTGTTTAATGAAATAATCTAGTGAATACATTTTGCTTTATAAGTAGTCACAATACTCTTACTTTCTAAAATGATAATTAATTAATGTAGATTAATTATCCCTGTTAATTCACCAAGTGGCCTTCGTTTCTGTCCTAGAACGGGAAATTATTGTCATATACATGTCAAATATATTAATAATTAATAAAGTAATTTATGCAATGAAATGTTATGAAAGCAACAAAGTGATAGACAATTGAAACAATACTGACGAGACGAAATAATCAAAGACAAGTGAAAACAATCGCAGAAATCAAATAAAATAAAAATGTGAAACTAAAATAGGATGTCGTAAAGAATTACGATGACAACTGCGATAAGATAACAAACAAGACAATGAACAACACAGTGTATAAACATAGGTTTTGTAAAAAAAATCAACGATAGTTAGGCGAGAATGGACAATAATCACAAACAAGATACATCATAAAACCAAGGTACGAATAATAAATAACTACGAAAACAACAATTAAAAACTAGACGGAACAACTAAACAGATAGGTGTCACAGACCACCAGACACAGTGGACCTAGAATCCTTCTACGCTCACGCGTAGGAACATTCCACTGAGGGAAGTCTGCAAAATAATTCCTATAGAACACTTACAACGGACCTGTGGTGAAACTGGTATGTTTCCGAAGTAAGCCGCCTTTACCAACCTCCCACGATAAACATAAAACATAGAACAAGCAGCACACATGAATAGAAGTGGACATATATAAAGAATAGGCACAGCCAAACGCAATACAGTGTAAAACGATACCACGTTTATACTTATCTCGGCTGAATAAAAAATATGCCTCGTCTCCGTAGATGTACGTTTGAGAATTCGAAATACTTCTTCTTGAGTACTTGAATAATGCTCGTACGATAATGAGGACTAAAAGATGAGGTCCAACGTAGTCATTCAATGTAGAACAAGATGTTGAGGTTCACTGTTGACCTTGACCTTCTGGTAACCGTTAGTTGAATTCATAGTATTGTTGAAGAATATAGTGTTCTCCGTACAACCGATTTTCTTGAAACAACGTTGGGAACGGTCTCTTACTTGAAACAAAGTGATTTCAAACCACACTGCAGCCGCCAAATACTGTTGAGCTCTTTTTAGGTTACTGGTGTTAGCTAGTGGTAGGTGTACCAGGGTACTAGCATCGTTACGCGAATGGTCCATAAAATGATAAAGAGCTATCCAACAAACTCCAACGAGTGGCAGGCAAATTGGTCAATACTGGGCTATACACAACTCGTTGGTAAAAGTTCATATAATTTATTGACGTGGCACAGAAGACGTTCACTAGGACGAATACATTGTTTGACGTGGACGATCAACAATTATGCATGGTAGTAATACAAAGTACAGTTTCTGATAATAATTATAGATCCTCTGCAGATCCATTGCAAATCAAGTTCCTTTCTACCCAAGTGATTATGGTTCACTAAATGTTACTATCAGTTGGAAGTTAAAGTAATGTCCGTTGACCTTCTTCAAGGACATCTGCCATAGTAAACAGCTTCATACTAATTAATGACGTTTTCTCTACAGTAACTTGTCTTAATCCAGGACTTCCTTGTTTCATTCACTTCTCAGCCTGGGTCCATCTTAATCCAGTGCAAGTTCATAGATGAAAAAGATGAAGTCAGGTGCAGTGGATGACCATGGCATTCTACGTGCCTCGCCATGCTCCTTACGCTGCACAGCGCGTTGCTGGTAATCACCGTTGCCCATTACGAAAATAAATGTTTCAAAACGCAGTCTATCAAATACATTCTTCGCATGTAGGATATTTCCACAGATAACTCACCGAAGGTTTATAACCAGTCGGCTACCCTACCTAGTTTTCCTTCTAAGCCGTTTCCCCAGCCGCTGTCGCATTGCTGACAGCTACGAGGACCACAGGTGAGAGCTGGAGCCAGGTTTGGACCAAACCATCGAGCTGCCCTAAAAAAAGGCTCATGACAGCTCCTTAACCGAGGTAGAACAATAGGTTGGACATCCCAAACCCCCCCCCCCCCCCCCCCCCCCCCCCCCCCCCCATAGAGAAATACAGAAATGAGAACGGCAAGAAAGATTAGCATAAAAATTATATAGACTGGTAGGGTATAGTCTTCTGATAAATAATATGTTTCAATATCAAAAATCGCACGAGTAATAACGCAGATATTGTAAAAATACTATATATTTTCGGACAGTGAAACAGACAGACTCTCGTTCTTGCTCATTTATTGGTAACATTTTTGGGACGCAATTTTGAAAAGTGGCATTGGCGTGATTCAAATTTGATTGGTTAACGCTAGGAGGAAGGGAGAGGTAGAAAATGTTGGCCTAAAACGATACATATTTTGCAGTGTAATAGCGTGGGCAGACTGACCAACAGACTAAGAAACACATAGTTTGTTTGGGGTTTGGTTTTTCAAATTCAAGTCAAAATTGGTAGTCGCTTGATTTCATTGGCCAGCCCAAATGATATTAGCGAAAGCTTACATGGCTCTTGGCCATTTGAATAAAATTCTTACGTACCAAGGGACGATGAAAAAAGAAGTGTTGATTTTAAAATAAAAAGTCAAACAGTCGGGACAAGCGGCAGAGAAAAACTTGTGCCATCTTTGCTAGTCATCGTTACTTGTGTTATATTTCATTGAATTTGTGGTAAGAATGATTTATTTATTAATATGCATTATTACAAGGCAAAAGCTAGATACTGCTATTGGGAAAAGTGAAGGACATGCTTGGAGCAAAAATTATTGAGTCCTCAAATTGAATTGTGTTTGAATATTGCATATTGTTATGACTATTATTATTATTATAAGATCAGAACATACTAGGAAGCCTCTATAATCCCTGAACACTCATCAACATGCCTAGAGCGTTTATATTTATGAAAAGAAAAGAACAATCCTAAAGAAGGAGATATACATATATACTCCAAATAAATTGTGTTGAAGAAAACTATGTACAATTACAGTGGCGTATCCGCCATATGGACCTGAGGTGTGGTCACAGTAGGATGTGAAGTCATAGGAATTAGGAGCTGGTGCACTTGTATGCACACGAGGCTGACCCCATCATAGCATGTAGTAAATAGTTAATTGAAGTATATTCAAGATGTGAAAAGGCCAGGGTGTCTTTTGTTCGCAGGGTTTTATTTCCTGGTACCAGCCGGTGACAGGAAACCTGATGAAATAAATAAGAAGACGGAAAAGTCTCGAGTGGAAGTGTTACTGTATGCTGTTAGCCAGAAGAAGTTTCTGTGAGCTGACGTTCTATGCAGAGCAGTGTTATACGGGTGAATCTACATACAGAATCCAAGGTGATGTGCCATAATCTGGGCACTCTGACAGTTCATCTGTGAATAAATTGATTTCCCTAAAATTAACTATAATGATCGGGGCATGATGACAACAACAGCTTCTTAGATAAATGACTCACACTACTATATATATATATCACTGAACAGTTGTGAATACACCTATAGGAACAATATAAGTTATCGTTATAGGACAAAGAGTCCCTTTAGTTAATTATTAGTTGTAAGATATATTTTCCTCAGTTTCAAAGACCTGTCCAAAAGAGTTTGCAGGACCGGCAGAATAAAATTGTAAAAAAAGAATTAGTGTAAAAACATTTTAACCACAGACTTATTCCTTTAATTATAGCGAGTTGTAGTGTGATGTTTTGATGTACCATCATTTTCGTTTCATCCCTAGACACTAGCCACATCAAACACCAGACACTAGAAATAAAAATACAGCCCGTGTGAGATCTAGAGAGGTAGCGTTAGGTGCCCTGAGAGTTCATCACCATCATCATCAACTATTAAACTCAGGGTCTTACATAGCTTGACCTCACACGGTTGACACTTCCACAGCAATACATCCCTCTATTATAACATCTTAACCTCTCCAGCAAATTAAACTTGCTATATATATATATATATATATATATATATATATATATATATATATATATATATATATATATATATATATATATATATATATATATATATATATATTTATATATATGAATGTGAATTTTAATGTGTGAAAATTGCTACAGGACGCTCAAGTCATTTGAGGCTGGCAACCTCAGTATCTAGAATGATGATTCATGAACCACCACTGCACGGGCTGTTGATTGCTTTATTGATAGTTTCTTAACGAGAACTAAAAGCATAAAGTAGTTCCAGGTTCCCTATGGAGCAGGGAAGGAAAGATGAAAGAAATGATGTACATTCTATGTATAATACTTACAATTTAACAGCAGTGTAAATGTCCCAATAAACATAGTCGGTTTAAAATTAATGTAAGTTTTCAAGCTTAAACCAGTGTAAATGTTTATGTGAAAATATTCATTTTAAAATAATGGAAGTTTCAAACTTTTCAATCAGTGTAAAACATAAATGAAAACTTATTCAATTTATATTGTGAACACTTTTCAATCAGTGGAGATGTATATGTAAACAGACTCTATCTGTATTATTAACCTTTTCATTTAAATGTCATGTAAAGCTAAAGCTATTCTATTTAAATGTAAAGGAAGTTTTATCCCGAGGGATTAAATTTAATTCTCATCGAGGGTATGGTCTGAGTAATTGGGATGGTGGTATGGGAAGATAGGAACTCATGACTATGGGGTGGAAAACGCCATACTCAGAAGAGCGTTTCGTTCTATTCTTTTACCATAGGTATTGGTGGCACCAGCAGGAAGTACTATCTCTGGAACAAGAAGGGAACCGTGGCCTAAGCTTTAAGACGAAGGACGCACGTGGTAGACTCTCCTTGACATTTCTGGGAAACGAGCTACCCCTGACAACCTTGATCAGAGACGAGCGGGAGCAGAGCGAAAAGAACCAACCCATAAGAAGGAGCAGAACCGCCATTGGCAGCTAAATTCAAACAGATGCTGCCACTTGAACTTCTTGTAACATCTCACATTCCCTAAAGACTGTGATGATAACTTTTCTTGATCCATAACTATTCAAATTATTTTCCAGCTGTTAAAAACTAAGGTGATTATTCAATTTTGTTATTTGTAATGTTACAAATTTAACTTCGATTTAATCATTTTAAAGTTACTGCATGTTTGTCTCAGTCAACTTACTACATACACTCTAAACAGAGCTATACTAGAATAATAGAATTCCACTGAGTAAATCAGGATTGGGGGTGTAATGTTATGATGTATGTATATATACGTTACTTCGTCATCTTCACAAGCACACACATGTTTCAGAAGGCACACAGTAAAAGCGTGTTCAGTTTGCAGCCATGTTTATTTACAGGATCTCGTACATGTCAAGATTCGCATTATATTACAATGTGTGGGTCGTACTTTAATGTATTATATTACATCCCCCCTTTTTTGAAAAAAAAATGTGTGCAAACATTTCCAACGAAATGTTTCATGTGAGAAAGGATAAGTATGTGTAATGCTCAGTGTGAGTATATATGTCACTGTCTGTATCGTCTGGGAGGTGTCACTGTACGACCAGAACGAGTGGTGTAAAGTGCTGGTGGTTCTGCGGAAGTCCCTGGTTTAGCTTGAGTTGGTTGTGATTTCGGCCTTGGCGCTTGTTGGTTTTGTGGGGCACCAAGGTCTGGAGTTACTGCATTGTCTGTTGAAAGCATGAGAATTCTCTGCTCTGTTGTATTCTGTGGGATTTCTCTTATGTCCACTCTGTTTCGCCTCAGGAGGTTGTTGCTGCTGTCTGGTCTTAAGGTATAGCTCCTGGGTTCAGGGTTTCTGGAAATGATTGTTGCTTTTGACCATGTGTCATTGTCGTGGTTGTAGGTAGTCACATGCTGACCAGGATATAATGGTGGTAAGTCTTTAGCACATTTGTCATAGTTGGATTTCTGAACTTGCTGACGATGCTGAAGTTGATCATATGTGCTGTCTCTATGTTGTGGACGGAAGTGGACCTTAGATGGTAGAAGGTCTTTAATTCTTCTATCAAACATAAGTTCTGCTGGACTGTCGATCTTACTGTCTACCGGTGTTGTTCTCCATCTCAAGAGTGCTAGGTGTACATCCTCTGTTCTTGTTTTCTTCATGATTGACTTGATAGTTTGTATCTGTCTCTCAATGAAACCATTAGATTTAGGGTATCTAGGTGATGATGTTGTGTGTTTGATCTTCCAGTCCTTAGTGAAGTTTCTGTATGCTTGACCTGAGAAATGTGGACCGTTGTCTGATCTAATTTCATCTGGGATGCCAAATATGCTGCAATACTTCTTTGTAATGTCTGCAATAACAGCTGATGGTGAGGGTTGTGGAAGTTTCTCAATGATGGGAAATTTGCTGTAGTAATCAGCAATAGTAAGATAGTCATTATTGTCGATGGAGAAAATATCAGTTCCTATAATGCTCCAAGGGCTCAATGGTATGTCTGATGATATGAGAGGTTCTCTGCACTGCCTATTTGCATGTTCTTGGCAAATTGAACAGTTTTTACATAGTGTTTATATGTCCTTGTTTATCTGTGGCCAGTAAACATCTTTCTTTGCTCTCAGTTGTGTCTTCACAATACCAAGGTGACTATTATGGAGCTGTTTAAGAATGATATCGCGTTGTGTTTCTGGTACAACAATGCGATCTCCTTTAAGGATCAGACCATCTTCGATGCTTAACTCGTCCCTCATAGAGTAGTATGGACGGATGTGTGTTGGAACTTCCCTGATAGAGCTTGGCCATCCGTGGTATATCAGTTCTTTGAGAGAGTTAAGAATAGGATCTCTCATTGTGTCTTCCCTGATGTGTTCAAGCCGATTATCGCTAAACTTGACAAAATCAACTTTGATGTTTGGAGTAAGATCTGCTGTCTTGTTGGGGTTTGGTAGTCTGCTGAGAGCATCTGCAAGACCTATATCCTCTCCTGGGATATACTGAATATTAAAATCATAACCTTGTGTTTCCAATAACAGAGCTTGTAGTCGTGGTGGTGCTGAAGCTATTGGTTTTTTATGAATCATCTCAAGCGGCTTGTGATCTGAGAGAATTGTAAATGGGCGGTTGAAAAGAAATGTGTGGAAGCGTTTGATTCCAAAACGTATAGCTAGCATTTCTCTTTCAATGTTTGCAAGTTTCTCTTCACCAGAACTTAATGATTTGCTTGCGTAAGCTACAGGACGAAGTTCTTTGGCATAATGTCCTTCAGGATTTTTGTCTGGTTGCAAAAGTGCTGCTCCTAGGCCTTTCAGACTGGAATCAGCCATGAGAAAAGTGGGTGCTTGCATATCATAGTATTTCAAGCATGCATCAGATGATATGAGGGTATTCAAGTGGTTGAATATGTGTTGGTAGTCTTCTGACCATTCATACGGAGTTTCATTCTGTAGTAGAGATCGCGAAGGTTCTGCAGCAGCTGACAAATTTGGTATGAATTGTGGTAGGAAGTTGACAGCACCTAAGAATTGTTGCAGTTCCTTCTTTGTAGCTGGTGTTGGCATGTCATGAATATCTTCTTCTTCTTCTTCCGTCCTTAGCCATAGACCGACCAAGCAGTCTATGGCCATTACGCCTTGCGGCGTCTTAGGGCAACAAGAAATTATCCGTTGTTCCGTTACGCCTAAAGGCGTTTATTGGTACAACAGAATATTAGTTGTTGTTTCCGTAATCAATGTGACAAGCAAGCGGTTGATCAGTCCGCTGTGGTCATGAATATCTTCAACCTTTTTAGTTAGGCCTACCTCTTGCCCCTCAATATATTTCCAATAAATTGTCATAATATTCTGTGTAGGCCCTACATAACTAGAAAAAAAAGTTTCTTTGCGTTGAGTAGGCCTACTTTATTCCAGCGCTCGAGATTAGCTGCTTTATTTTTTAATAAAGTGGCAATATGTTATCACTTTAAGCTACCAACTCGTAAATAATAATTTTGTAAATTTTTGGTGGTACGTTTTTTCTTCCTAGATTTGATATTCTGTTCATAATTTTGTTTATTTTTTTTTTTTTTTTGCTGTTAGCCGTTTGCTTTGTTCATTGTATTTTTTAATCATTCTCTTCGTCTACAAAGATTATTAGTTGAAATATTTCATCCACTGAATGATGATTCAAAGAAACAAAACCTTGCAGGTCATTGTAAGTTTCAGGTCGAATGGGTTAAACTCTTCCCTGGCATTGTAGATGCATCAAAGTTAGGATCAACCCATGCTTTTTGTAGATTATGCAGCAAAGATATTAAAGTAGTAGCTTCAGGATTATATGATCTGAAAGTAATTTTAAATCGAAATTGCATGAACAAATGTTTGCAATGAAGAAGGCAGCATCTATTAAGACCTGTTTTGCTCAGCCAAAGCAGGAAGAGGGTGGCATTATAAGGGCTGAAGTTTTATTTGCCAATTTCATTGCCCAGCATAACTTAACTGCATCTGTTGCTGATCACTTTTGTGACTTGGCGCCTGTAATGTTTCCTGACAGTGATATTGCCAGAAAGTTCCAGTCGAAGAGAACCAAGACAACACTTATCATTTAAAAACTGCCTGGCTCCATCTGCAACAGAACCAGTGATAAAGCTGTGCAGGGAAACACCCTTCTCATTAATGAATCAAATGACAAGAAAACAGAGAAGCGGTTAGCTATTATGGTGAGAGTTTTTGAAGAAGGATTGGGACCAAGAACGAGATTGTTGGACATGCCTGTATGCAGTGGTGGAACCAGTGAGGCGATATTCAGTGATGTTGATAATCTGTTCATAAAATTTCATATGATTAACATTGATACATGCTGTGCAGACTTTAAGCCCACAAATGCAATTCTGCAAAGTGCTAAAAGTGCATGTGTTGATTATAATACAAAACACTGTACATCGAAAGAACAGTGTACGTCATGATCACTAAGTTTTTTATATGTAAAGAACAGTTTGAGACTATTAGCATGTTTTATATCACAATAATTCAAATGCTAATAGATTTGTATATGTCATTTCTCATTTTAAAACTGTATTGCGTATAATTTATTAATATATTTTTTGCGTAAGGATTTTTGGGTGTTTGTACGGATTTTTTTGGTCCGGCGTACAGATTTTTGTCTCAGGAGGTTGACAGGTATGGAAAGTAGGTTTAGGGGTTGAAGTTTACCAGAATTAATTACACATATTGATAAGTACAATTTGTTTTTCAATTTTTTATCTTTTTACATTTTTCTGCACTCATTACTGTATATGTTGCATGCATATTTAACACCACTGAACAATTAAGTTAAGTGCATGTCATAGATGTTTAATTTTTCTACATTTTGATATATAACACTTTATGTTATCATTATAAATAAGTTACTTAATGCAAAATCAGTAAAGGCAGTCATGTCTAAAAATGTACTCTCTGAAATCAGCTCGTAAAAATACGGTCTTTGAGCACGTATACTAAGAGTTAAAGAAAAGGAGTCCTGTTTTCCCAGTGGTTGGCAAGATTGAGAAGCATAATGTCATGTGTGCAGAGATGCAACAGAATAAAGTTACTGCTACGGAATACCCTTTTGCCTCTCATTATGTGAAAAAACACAGTACAGCAGTTTCAGATCAGTGAACTGTGCTTCAAAATGCTTTCTGTGATTCAGAAATTGCCAATAAATTTGCACTTACCAGCACCAAAGCACTCAGTTGATACACTTCTTGAAAGACTAGAAGAAAACAGCGGAGCTCATTATGAAGTTCCAAACACGGCTCGGGCAGAATAGTCATTCAGTATTTTCACTTGAAAGTTGATGGTTTACCTTACAAATTAATTAAGGTGCAGAATACACTAAATAAGGCAGCAGAAACAATTTCAAAATATCTAACTGAAACATTTGTATAAAATATGACTTCCTCATAGAAATATGCTGTATTTACTTAGGATAATTGTAACAAAATGATATAAGGAACTGGATGCAATTAAGAGGATAATGATGTGTTTCTATGTGTATTTAAAAAATAATGTAGCTTTGTTAAAGACGATTTTTGTCATCAGAAACTTATCAATAATTACAAAATCGAGGTCATTTGATGAACATCTTCTTTGATATGTGAAAATTAAGTTTCACTGTCATTTATTTATTGAAATAAATATGTCCTACTTTTTCATCATAGTATCCTCCCTTGTCTTCCTTTTTGTGACAAAAAAAGTGTCTTGGCATATTGCAGAGAGGTTAGCCAAAGGCAGTCTATAACCTATTTGTATTTTAATGTATAACTGCTTGGATCTTATCAACTGTGTAAAGTATTGTAATGAGGAAGTCTTGGATTAAGACAAGTTTTGAGTGGAAACGTCATTCATCAGTATGAAGTTATTCACTATGTCAGATGTCCTTGAAGAAGGTCAACGGACATGGCCTTAACGTCCCACAGACAGTAACATTTAGGGAACTCAAATCACTTGGGTAGAAAAGGACTTTGTTTATAATGGATCTGCAGGGATATATAAATATTACCTGAAAATGTACATTGTATCAGAATATCACCACGATGTATCGTCTTGTTGAACGTCTTCTGTACCACGTAAATAAATTGTATGAACTTTTTTTACCAACGAGTTGAGTACAGTCCAGTATTGGCCAGTTTGCCTACCACTCGTTGGAGTTTTGTTGACCAGCTCTTTTGTCATTTTTCATTGAACATTCGCGTCACGATGCTAGTACCCTGGTACACCTACCACTAGCAAACCAGTAACCTGAAAAGAGCTCAACATGGTTACAGTCACATCAACTCAGTTCAGTATTAGAATAATCCATTAGACGGTTGCATTCATAGCAACTCTGGTGTGGTGGATTTTGATGTTATGAATTGTTGTAGGTGTTATTATTGTAATAAATGAGATTAGCTATGAAGGTCCCTGAATTTACTCAGTAGTATTGTGAACTTTTCAGGGTGCCTTTCCGCTACCACCCCTTTTATCTCATTCGAAATGTATTTATATTAGTATATTAAATGACTTCGTGTTGTGTCTAGGGTTATGAATGTAGAGTGTGATGCACAATAATTAACAAACATACCAACAAATAGTTTATTATTCACAACAACACACAGTACTACCACAATAACATACAGTCGACACTGTAAAAGGCTATCTTATTAAGACTGTGGCTGAAATTTGTGTAAATAAGATTTTTACAGTTTTATTATCCTGATTCAAATTTATTTGTGATCAGGACTGACAATTTAAAAGTGAAATCATAATAATAAATTACATCAGTCAAATAGCACAATAGATCCTTTGTCCATATATAATAATAATAATAATAATAATAGCCCCTTCAGTCATAACTGACTATGGGAATGCGCCCCTGAGGTGACAGCCCTCAGCTGCTTATTTTCCTGGTGCTCCTTTCGACGTTTTCTCCTCACCTCTGCTTCTTGTGTGAGCCTCTCTTCGCCCAATCTGAGGTGGCGCCGTAAATAGCATCGCCACTTAGTGCGATCAGCAGCTTCATCCTCCCATGTTGCTGGATCCATGTCCAGGGCCCTCATATCTCTCTTGCACACATCTTTGAACCTCAGCTGTGGTCGCCCAACTAATCTCTTGCCATCTGCTAATTGTCCGTAGAAGATATCTTTTGGGATGCGACCATCTTCCATGCGGCGAACATGGCCAAGCCAGCGAAGTCTGCGCTGTCTAAGAAGCGTATACATACTTTGAAGGCCAGCACGTGAGCACACCTCGACATTTGTCACTTTATCTTTCCACGAGATGTCGAGGATGCGGCGTAGACACCGCAAATGGAAGGTATTGAGCCTTCTTTCTTGCTTAGCATAGGTCGTCCAGGTCTCGCTGCCATATAGGAGTGTGCTGGTGACGCAGGCATTATATACCGCAGCTTTGGTCTTCATTGTGAGTTTAGAGTTTCCCCAAACACGCGATGTGAGGCGGGCAAAGGTAGCTGCAGCTTTGCCAATGCGGCTGTCGATTTCTGTATCCAGTGAGAGTTTGTCATTTATGGTAGACCCTAGGTATGTGAAGTGGTTCACCACTGCCAATTCATAGTTATCGATAGTGATAACTGGTGCAGCACCCACATACTGACTCAGCACATTCGTTTTCTTTAGACTTATTGTGAGGCCAAAGTCCTTGCATGCTTTAGTGAAGCGATTCATCAAGCTCTGAAGCTCCTGTTGGCTTTGAGTGACGACTGCAGCATCGTCAGCGAACAACAAGTCTCTTATAGTGACCCTTCTGATTTTTGTTTTTGCCTTCAGCCTTGAAAGATTAAACAGACGGCCATCTGACCTAGTGTGAAGGCATATTCCTTCAGTTGCATCTCTGAACGCATGTTTCAAGAGTAAGGCAAAGAAGATTCCGAAGAGGGTCGGAGCCAGAACACAGCCTTGTTTAACGCCACTTCGTATATCAAAGGGCTGTGACGTGCTTCCAGCATATTGGACTGTTCCCTTCATGTCGTCATGGAATGACTTTATCATTTCCAGCATTTTAGAAGGGCAGCCTATTTTCAGGAGGATTTAAAAAGTCCATCCCTACTAACCAGGTCGAATGCTTTTGTGAGGTCTATAAAGGCGATATATAATGGTCTTTTCTGCTCTCTTGATTTTTCCTGAAGCTGGCGGAGAGAGAAGATCATGTCTGTTGTTGATCTGCCAGCTCGGAATCCACACTGTGACTCTGGATGAAGCTGGGGTGTCCTCTCCAGGGCGCGAGCTTGGGCACAGTTATATGGAGATCAAGCTGTTGCCCATGCAGCATGTTCCCCCTCTCCACACAGCCGGTAGATCCAAAGGAACGGCAGTAGCCGATACAGTTTGGTATATATATAATATTTTTCTAATATAAGTCGTTATTGTTCTCCCACTTTAAGGGAATACTGGTGATAACTCTAGGTTGTTGTTTAAATCATGTCCTTTTGGAAATGTTTGTTTCTATTTTGTCAATTGTGGAACTATTAATTATTTGTCCCAGTTTTACTCACTGTCATTAGATCGTTCTTTTAAAGTTCTGTAGTTGAGCTTTCAGGTGCCGAACGAGAACTTATCTTGGCCGTAGAATATAGGTTGAACCTTTCCTCTGCTCGCTTGACAATCTGTTCCCTGTGTGATAGGCAATGGCCACTAGCATGGGCTCTCAGGAAACAGGCAGAGTCCTGACTCAATCAGTTTTCAAGCGTTTGGTACCACATTAACGTCAGTACCCAGGACTTCTGAAATGTGAAGGTATGCATCCTTCGTAATATCTAGCATACACTAATAGTCCACAGTTAACGACATGTACATTACAAACAACCAAAAGGATCATATCCCTATACAAACCCATGCCACCATTTTCTTTTGATGTGACAATGTACACCAGTATTCCTCTCCCCTAATAGTTACAACGCCACTGCAATTCCAGCTGTAATCTCTTCCATAGAATAGGATATGTGTTATGCTCCTTTATGACAATCATACATATTCTTGTAGTTTTACACCTCTCTGACAGTCTATCACATGGTGGATCAATCTTTAGGCTTTGCCTCATGTTCGCTATAAACCCACTCATGTCCAGACATATATTATTATTTCACATTCAATTTTTATATAAAATACAGGTTAATAAATGTCAAGCTTACCACAATTTTCAATGAAATATACACAGAGACGATGACTTGACACAGTTTCGATCTGTTTTATTGCCCAGGCTGCTTATAACTTGTAGTTTAAAGCACAGCCTGCTCTCATCTATCACTGTTGAAAATTTTCTTAAAAATGGCGTCCTCCCCAACGCTTATTCTGACAATATCGATTCAGTTAGCCAATCTCTATGAATTTTACAGTGTAAACAGTCTTTTCAAAAATATCATTCAAACTTTTCCTACGTTACTTAGGCTATTTATGTTTATTTAAAGTCAGCCAATAATATTTCGTCTCACTTCAAACGCCATCCAATCGGATTCGCTGTTCTATGTTAGCCTATCTGTCACCTACTTTTTTTACAAAAAATATGCGATCCAATCTAAGCAGATATGACCTGACCTGACAGTATTTATGATCTCTATGTATTGTTTTATCATTATTTGATTAGTTAAGGGACTATTTATAAAACTAACACCATATTCTTGGTCAGCAAGTCCTCAGGTACACGAATATACTATTTTTAAGGGGCTATGTGGTTTGGTTCAAAAATTCTATAATTTTTTTCCATGTTAGTTGTTGATTTTAAACTACCTCTCGTTCAATTCTTTTCTCATGTACTTTCAAGCTAATTACGAGAGTTTAGGTCATTCATAATAAGAGCTAAGCGGTTTTCCATAACCGTAGTGTCTACATTTCTAACTTTTTCATCGTATTGGGGGAAACCCCTAATGCAAGGCTTGCCACTTGCTATAGTTGGCTTTTATTTTTTATTTTTTATTTTTTTTTCGTACGCCCGCTAATACTCGAGGCGAAATCTCAGGTTATTATTTATGTCTAACCTGACATTGATTTTACGTGAGTATCCCTTTATTTCTTGTACAGAGACAGGTGTCCCTCGCCATTCAGGCAAATACTCGCCGATTTCGGAGGTACCCATTGCAGCTGGGTCGGCTCAGGAGCCGCCAGTCCCTGGTCGACGACACTCCTTCAAATGTACTCGCCAGGTCTCGAGTTAATCCAGTCCAAATCCCGGTCGACGAAAAATCCTCAAATGCCGTCGCCCGGGTTTGATCCTGTATCACCCGGTCGCCAGAGCGGTGTTGTAACCACTACGCTATTGAAAAATAGGGTACCGTTTTGGTCGGCTATTCGTTAGCCATTAATAATCTGAAGGCTTAGGCGACACCAACCGTTCTAGCAGAAAATTCTTTTGTACTTTCTTATCTTTGCCTTTATGCCCTATATTGTTATATACTAATTTAGCTATTGTATTTAGAAATTCACTACACATGTCCCCCCTTTAGAACAGACGATCATATGTCAGTTCCTATTTCCAAATACACATAGATGAATTTACTATCTATGCTTGGTGACTACTCTGATGTTCGTCGTACGGATGTCTGCTTAAAAAATCAGCGCCTACGTTGGTTTTTCCGGGAATGTACTCTATGGTAAAATGAAATGGCTGTAAGAGCAAAGACCAGCGTAATAATCTAGCATTTTCATGCCTTGCTTGTGACAGACACACGAGTGGTTTATGATCTGTCTGGATCTTAAATGATTTTCCATAAAGATACATCTGGAACTTTTTTTATAGCCCATATGACCGCCAGACATTCTTTTTCACTTGTTGAATATTTTTGTTCTGCTGTGTTCAACTTACGGCTAGCATAAGCTACTGGGGTTAATTCCCCATCAAGTGAATTTGACCTTTGTAATAGAGCTCCACCCTAACCTATATTACTAGCATCCGTTCTCAGAATGAATTCTTGACTCAAGTCAGGTAATTTCAAAATAGGCCTGCTTGTGAGCTTTTCTTTCAATTCTTGGTATGCTAATTCACACTGCGCTATCCAAATAATTCTATCAGGATTTCCTTTGCGCGTTAAATCAGTCAATGGAGCACATATGGAGTTAAAGTTTTTAATATATTTTTGGTAGAAACCACATAAGGAGACAAAAGATCTCACATCTGTTTTTGTATGTGGTCTTGGTGCCTTTTTTAACTTCTCCAGGTTCTTGGGGTCAGGGGTCATGTTTCCCTGATGTACTGTGGGGCCCAAGAATTCCAGCTCTTTACATCCAACACAGCATTTCGTCGGTCGAGCTGTCAAATTGGTCTCTCTCGGTCGATCAAACAACATATTCAGAGAGTTAATGTGTTCCTCAAAGGTTTCTGTTGCTATGAGAATATCGTCCATGAAGTTGGTGATGCATGGATTCTTCAGGGGATCCAGTAACTTTCTCATCATCCTCGAAAACACACTCGGTGCATTTTTCAGCCCGAATGGCAGTATATTAAATTCATAATGTCCTTCCGAGGTGCTAAAGGCTAAATAAGGTTTTACCTCCGGCTTTACTGGAATCTGATAGTAGCCTTTACTCAGATCCACTTTAGAGAAATATTTAGCTTTATTCAGCCTGGCAAACAGCTGATTTGTATCAGGTAATGGATCCACCTGACCTTCTGTGACAGCATTCAGTTTCCTGTAATCTATACACAGTCTGTGTTCTCCAGAGGGTTTTCTCAACAGAACCACACTGGAGCTGTAGGGAGATTCACTGTGCGAGATAATCCCTTCTCTCAACAGATAATCTATCTCCTCCCTTAAAGCTTTTTCCTTAGCGAACGGAATCGAATAGGCTTTCATACAGATTGGTGTTGGGTCTATGAGTTTCATATCATACTCCAATAAATTTGTATGCCCCGGACGATCCGTTAACACATCTGTATGATTATTCAGAACCTATTGAACCCTCTCCCTCTGAATTTCCGTTAAGTGTGAGCTGATTTTGACCTGTGCCGCGGTCTCACAGGGATGTAAAGGATATTCATGAGAAATGAGTGGTTCCTTTTTCATCTCCATTGCAACAGACAAGGTCAGTAGGTGTGTCTCTTCCTGGTTTTCTCTGTCTAGATATTTCTTCAGGAGATTCACATGATAGATTTTCTCTTTCCTATTCTTATCTATCTTATAATTTGTTCTAGACACCTTCTCTAGAACTGTATATGGACCTTGCCATCTAATTTGCAATTTATTTTGGCTGCCGGGCAGTAGAAGGAGCACCTTCTCTGCACAGCTAATTCTCGATCCTTCGCTTTCTTATTGTAATAGGCAGCATGCTTTTTCCTGGCTTGTCTCAAATTTTCATTGGCAAGTTTCCAGCCAGTTTTTAGACGAGTGGTCAGTTCGTTCACATATTGATATGACGAGGTAATATTTTCTTCTGCCTTTTCATCGGTCCAGGTCATTAACAATGCTTCCAAGGGACCTTTTATTGGCCTTCCAAATAACAATGTTGCCGGGGCAATACCGGTTGAACTATGGGGTACCTCCCGATAGGCAAACAAGGCGGCGGGAAGGTACTGATTCCATGTATCTGTGTTGCGTACGTTTTTTACCTATGGGGGTAGTCGTTCGGTCCTGCCAATGTACGCACCAGTCGTGATATAGTTATATTATTTGTGCGTTCGATTTACTCACGCACCGACGTGCACAATGTAGAGTATGTGTTACTCTGTACGCACGGGTAACCTAGTTTTAGAAGAGAGTCCTACGTCATCATCTGAAAGGGGCAGTCCGGACGATATGTCCGTGGAATATTTCGTTTATCGTGGCAAGTCTGTGGAAGCCATTCGTTTGTTACAATATTGGTCTTCAGGTCGAAGCCAATATTGGGAGTAATATGTAAGTTGTCGCCCCGTCGTATTGTATGATTAGCATATTCAAACCTGTAATTTTAGGCGACTCCTTGATGGAATCTAGCGGGAATTCACCTTGTTATGATATTCCTAGAATGGACCAAAAGGAGATATGAGCCTCTATAATCTATCGTAGACGAAGAATTCCTACGAGGGAACCAAGTTATTGGAGTTTATAATTTATATTAAAATGCCCTTGTGCCCGTGCCAAAGTCGTTCCATGAGTTTGTGGAGAGGTTAGTTAAAACCCAAAGTACTAACCCAGATGTATCTTCATATTTACGCCATTGTTATTATATTTTGAACTTACGTTGTAAGTATTGAAGTCTTGGATCAAGACAGTCTTTTGTTAGATGAATGCGGGATTCGGTGGTATGAGAATCCGTACTTAGTTGGATGTCCTCAGACAAGGTCAACGGACATTTATATTACTGTTCAAACATAACATGAACATTATTGGATTCTTATTAATTGAATGTAAGGAAGATGTTTGAAAGGGATCTGCCGCAATACCTAACCACCATCATAGATGTATATAATTTTCGTCATGAACATCATTACTATGCCTCCATGTTGATGTTATCCGTCAAGAACATTGTCTTGTATTGTTGAACTTATACTGTCAAATAAAATATGTTAAACTGTACCATCCGCCTTACAGTTTACTTCAGTTCACAGCAGGCCTTGATTGACATGCCTGACGTTATACTCCATTACCTGTTGGACTAATCTGACAGTTCATTTTGCATTCGCGTTTTAGCAGCACGATCAAACAGTCATCTGTAGACCCAGAGGAAAACGGTCTAAAAGTAATTGGCGGCACAGTGTGTTTTGGACAAGCTTCAAAGGGAACGTACTCAATAAATTTTCAAGAATCGTTATACAGAAAGACCCGTGTCTTCATCATGGAATCAACACGACGGTTAGCAGAAGGTCAAGGTCATCAGTGAACCTCAACATCAAGTTCTCCAGTGATTAACTACGTTGGACATCATCCTTTAGTCCTCATCACGTGCGAGCTTTACTCATATACTCAAGGCGAAGTATTTCAAAGTCTCAAACGTACATATACGGAGACGAGGCACATTTTTTGCTTGATCAGCCGAGATAAGTATAAACGTGGTATCGTTTATTGCTGTATTGTGTTTGGCTGTGCCTATTCTCTTCTATGTCCACCAATATACTTTTCATGTTGCATGTTCTATGTTGTATATTCGTCGTGGGCGGTAGGGAGGTCGATCTGACAAACGAGGTTCATCTCGAAGCCGATTCGGGCTCTTTGTCAGATGTTCTGTAGGATTTGATTTATAAGTTTCAATTGAGCGATAATTCCGGTGCAAGGCTAGAAACCTTGCTGTAGTTCCGATCGCTACTTGTTTCTTATGATAGTATCTGTTTAGCTGTTCCGTCAAGATTTAATTGTTGTTTTCACAGTTATTTTTACTCGTACCTTAGTTTTATAATGTATCTTGTTTGTATTATGCGTCCTTCTCACCTGACTTTCGTTCAGTTTTTTACAAAACATATGTTTTTACACTGTCTTGTCAATTGTCTTGTTTATTATCTTATCGCAGTTATCATCGTAATTCTTTACGACATTCTATTTTAGTTTCACATTTGTATTTTTATTGGATTTCTGCGACTGTTTTCAATTGTCTTTGATTATTTTGTCTTGTCGGTATTGTTCCTATTGTCTATCACGTTGTTGCATTCATAACATTTCATTACATAAATTAATTTATTGATTATTAATATATTTGACAATTATATGAGTATGATATACCGTTCTAGGACAGGAACGAAGACCACTTGGTGTATTAACAAGGTTAATTAATTTACATTAATTAATTATCATTTTAGAAATCAAGAGTATTGTGACTACTTATATAGCATAATGTATTCACTAGATTATTTCATTTAACAAGCAAAAGTCCTTCAGATGGCTCCTGATGAGGCAAAAGCATTCGCACTTTCAGAATATAGGAAAGCTCAAGAAATAGAAGCTGAACAGAGAAAGTCAGAAACTTTAAAACTAGAAAAACTTCAGATTGAGGCAGATCATAAAAGGATTGAGGCTGAGGAAAATGAGAAGAAGATGAAATTTGAGGCAGATCAAAAACGGATTGAGGCTGAGGAAAATGAGAAAAAAATGAGATTAGCCGCTGAATTAGAAGAGAAACGATTTCAGCGTGAGGCAGAACAGAAAAAATTGGAGGCTGAAGAAAAATTTAGATTTGATACAGCAGAAAAAGAAAGACTACTTAAGATTGAAATGGAAAATAAGCAAAAAGAGATGGATGAGAGAAAATTTATTGCTCAGGAAAATGCAAGGAAATTTCAACTTGAAACAGAGGAAAATGAAAAGAAACGACAGCATGATTTGAAATTGGCCTTAAATTACCAAAATTTAATCCCCCATCTGACGACGTAATATTCTTTTTAGACAGATTTGAGGCAACTTGCAGGTCTTACAACGTGGATAAAGCACTATATTGTACATATTTATCCAGATTGCTTACTGGGGATGCTTTAGCAGTTTATCATACCACCAGTAATAGTGATAAAAATGATTACGACGCTCTTAGAGCTTCTCTTCTTAAAAAAATTCCAAATGACGGAAGATGAATATCGATTACGGTTTCGAACATTGCTACCGCAATCATCTAGAAATTTTAGTGATTTTCTTTCCCAAATACGGCTAACCTTAGAAAGATGGATCGAATTGTCCAAGATAGAAAAGTCGTATGAAGGTCTTTTTGATTTACTACTGCGCGATAAGGTGCTATCGTCGGTAAATCCTGCGTTTCTTGCATTTTTGCACGAACGGAAACCTTTATCTATGAAAGATCTTGAAGAACATTTTAAAAATTTCTGCACTGCTCACCCATCCATGGATCTAAGTAATGCACAGATTAAAATTGAATTGCCAGTTGCTTTTGCCGTACAACAAAATAATTTCCCACGCAATCGTTCATTGAGTAACGACAGATACTTCAATAAGGGAAATAATGACAATTTTAACAATGGTAACTTTTACAAGGGGAAGCAATTTCAACAATCTGCTCCATTTAAAGTTTCTTGGAACCAAACTCATAGATCGCAAGATTTTGGTAACAATAATTTTAAATATAATCAAGGAAATTATAATAAAGAAAACTGGCGATCAAAATCTCAGGGTCCACAAATTAGACAAGGTTCGTGGAATAAAACATTTAACCAACATCATAATGTTAATTATACTAATTATCGTACTCATCCAAATTTTAACTCAAGCAGAAATGACAATTGTGGCAATTTTAATGCAAATAATCAGAATCGATCGCGATGAAGAGATCGATCGTCGAGCCAGACACGTAGACATTCTAATGTCGCTTTAAGTGATACACAGGCTAACAATGAACAGGGTAAAGGAGCTGAAACTCATAATGCTTTATCTTGTTCTCTTGATTGTAACCAGGTGAAAGATTGTTCAGAATGCTTGACTCTTTTCCAGCCCAAGGCGATCACGACGCTGCGCTGCGGATACATTTTGCCTAGCGTACCTGCGGTCTGCATGGCCACTTCTGCGTCTGTACACCAGGGACAGGGGTCTCTTAAGTTTAGCAGAGGATTTGTCAATGCCATTCCTTGCTCTCTTTTATTTGATTCAGGTTGTACCACGGTCGGCGTACGGACTTTGCTGATCAACCCAAGTTGCGCTACGGGCAACGTTGTGAAATGTGTGACTTTCGGTGGAACCGTGGAAACATTTCCCACAGCCATTATTAATTTAAATACACCATATTTTTTCAGGAAAGATCCACGCCTGTCTTCTTCCGAATCCAATTTGTGATGTCATATTGGGTCGTATACATGGTATAACAGAGTGTACACCACAGCAAATTGCTGCATGGGAAGAGCGACATTTTCAGGCTGCAAATGCAGTAGTGACTAGAGCGCAAGCTACTATTATGTCGCATGATACACCATATGAACCTACAGTTCATACCACTTGTGATGACGATGCTCCTATTTCACGGGAGTCGTTTGCAACTTTACAAAAGAATGATGATTCATTAAAAAAAAATTTTCAGTATGTGAACAAAAAGAATACCAGCAACAAACTTACAAAATCTAGACATGACTTTATTCTTAAAAATGGGATTTTAGTTAGATTGATACAGGAAAAAGATTCATCCTTATGTTCTCAGATTCTAGTCCCGTCTTCTATGAGATCGCGAATATTGCGACATGCTCATGACTCGCAATGCGCGGGCCATATGGGTTTTTCACGTACCAAATCCAGAGTGCTTTCTGCATTCTACTGGCCGGGCGTTCATAGAGATATTACTCTCTATTGTCGTTCATGTTTGATATGTCAGGAAGTTAAAGTACGGGGCCCATTTCATGCGGCTCCTATTCAAGCTGCGGACATCCCGATTAGACCATTTGATAAAATGGCTATCGACATTATTGGTCCGATGCTTCCATCTGCCAGAGGGCATACGCATATTCTTACTTGCATTGATATGTGCACTCGTTGGCCTGAGGCCATCCCTCTGAAGAACTCCCCTCAGGATTGGGATCGGGTCCTACCCGCCGCTCTCTTCGCGTATCGCGAGGTGCAAAATCAAGCCACGGGGTTTTCTCCATTCCAGCTTGTTTTTGGCATGCAACCACGTGGCCCGATGTCGTTAATCCACGACTTATTGGTTGAAGAGAATATTGAAGAGGAAACTCAATCCTCTTATGAGTATGTGATCTCTCTGAGAAAGAGAATCATAGATGCTTGTAGACTAGCTACTGCATCATCCGAACAAGCCAAAGAAAAAGCTCGTCTATTTGCAAACAAGTATAGACGTCTTCGCCAGCTTATTCCTGGTGACGAAGCTTTTGTCTTACTCCCTGCTCATAACAATCGTCTATTAATTACTTGGAGAGGTCCTTTCAGGATCATCTCAAGAATATCCGATGTTGACTACATCGTTGATGTAAATGGTAAACATAAAACCTTCCACATTAACATGTTGAAGGAGTATTACTCACGTCCTGATTATCTACAGTCAGTGTTCTAAGCAACTGACGATCCTACACCTCCTATTCAACACTATTCTAGTTTGTCAGTCATCCAAGAGGAAGAATCTTCTTTCGATGATGTACAACTGCCAATACCAGTGTACCACTTCATTCCACTGAGAATAGGAATGATGTTACTATTTCATCTACTCTTTCGGCTGATCAACGTCAGCAAGTCTCTAATATTCTACACTCGTATGAGGATGTCCTCACTGACATCCCAGGTCATACGTCAGTCACCCAACATGACATTATTCTGACTGACGATACGCCTATTCGAGTGCGCCCATATCCTATCCCATTACACTTTCGTGATAAGGTTGATAAGGAATTGGATGAGATGCTTCAATTAAATATAATTGAACCATCTTCATCACCATACTCTTCTTCTATGGTGATTATTAGAAAGAAAGACAACAATATTCGTCTTTGCGTAGATTACAGGAAATTAAACAAAGTTACAAAATTTGATGCGGAACCTTTACCTCTCTTAGATGACTTATTGGAGAAATTATCCCATGCTACATTTTTTTCGAAATTTGACCTTTCAAAGGGTTATTGGCAAGTGCCACTCACACCTAAAGCAAAGCCATTCACCGCTTTCTCGACGCCTTGGGGACTTTTCCAATGGAATTTTATGCCATTCGGATTAATGAATGCGCCAGCTACCTTTGTACGCATGATGCGCCGCGTACTGTCTCATCGTCCCGATGTCATTACTTACATAGATGACATCTGTCTTTTCAGTAACTCTTGGGATGAACATATTCAGGGATTAAAAGCTTTACTTTCTACTCTACAGGAACTTAACAGCAAAACCTTCAAAGGCATTTGTCGGTTTTCATGACATCTCCTTTTTTGGGTCATCGTATAGGTCGGGGTTTAATGTATACAGAAGACAGTAATGTCTCGAAAATCTTAAACATCTCAGCACCTAAGACAAAAAAACAAGTTAGGTCTCTTTTAGGACTAATACAGTTCTATTCTAAATTCATCCCTCATTTGTCTACTATAACTGCACCTTTTTCTTCTTTACTGAGAAAAGGTACAGCTAACATAATCCAGTGGACTAACGAACATCAAATCGCTTTAGATTATATAAAAAAAATTTTTTCAAATGAGCCTTTTTTGAGGTTGCCTAACAAAGATCTCACGTTTATTCTTCGCAGTGACGCGTCTTCTTACGCAATTGCTGCAGTCTTGATGCAGGAATATTCAGGCACCTTATTTCCAGTTATGTACGTTTCGAGAAAATTGACGACGAGCGAACTGAAGTACTCCGTCCTGGATAAGGAGTTACTCGCTTTGGTTTGGTCAGTCACTAAACTAGAACGATATTTACTGGGATCACCCTTTGTAGTGGAACTGACCAAAAAGCTCTCACAGCATTGAACACTAAGGACGTGAAATCTTCCAAGTCTACTAGATACGCTATCGCTCTACAACCATATAGCTATGAAATTCGAGCGATTCCTGGAGTGAAAAATGTGTTTGCGGACTGTCTGTCAAGATGTCCAAGCGAACTGGTCGAACCTAAACCACTTCCGGATGTTGAAACGTCCTCACAGATAATCAATCAAATATAATAAGAGGAACTGCGTACATTATCAATTATTGAACCTCTATACATACTTTGTATGGAACAGATTCATTTGTACCAGCATAATTCCGGGATATACTTACTTTTGGGTTATAACATCACTTCTTGTGTAGTAACATTTTATTAGTACGGAAACATTGTTATATGTTAGATGGATAATCAATATTCGTATGGAACATGTTACACTACATATTGTGTTATAGAATATCTTTTCATCGCACATGGAACATTAAGATCATATTCTCGTCGATTATTAACTACTTTTAATGGAACATTAACACTCAGTAAAATTGCATTTACTTAAATAAAGTAGTAATTAGTTATGTGTTGATAATTAAGAACTACAGTAAGTAGAAGAAATCAATTTAAGCTACTTAATTAATTGTAGAGTACACATTAACTAACTTGAATAGTTGTAAGTGTCTCTGTGTACTTATATTTACTTCTCATGGTGCTTGATCTCTCAACTTTTAGATAACTAGTCAGCCATTCTAGTGTTAGAACCATTACGGGTGTTGTTTCTAAACGTGTTTAATTATGCTTTGTTGCACTTTGCATGTTTTATTTTCATTTTTGTTGATTCTCTTGTCATTGATTATCATCATCGTTGCTATTCATTTTCATTTTGAAATCACATATTTGTTTTGAAAATTTAGTTGAATGTTTTTATCATCTTTTTGGTTTTCAACTTTCTTTTACTTCGTATTTTACCACATCGTTCCAAAGTAGGTCGATTGTGGATGTGTGCTTTAATGCATACTTTCATTCAGTTATATTGATTCCCATTTTCATATTCTTTTTCATAATATTGTATAACATTATGACTTTGATTTATGTTAATAGATATCGATGTAGTTTTGACTCACCTCTCTTGTGTACTTAGTTAAAAAAAAAATTAATAGAATTAATTTTTTTTTAAGGGCCGGTGATAAGGGAGCTGTTGCGTACGTTTTTTACCTATGGGGGTAGTCGTTCGGTCCTGCCAATGTACGCACCAGTCGTGATATAGTTATATTATTTGTCCGTTCGATTTACTCACGCACCGACGTGCACAATGTAGAGTATGTGTTACTCTGTACGCACGGGTAACCTAGTTTTAGAAGAGAGTCCTACGTCATCATCTGAAAGGGGCAGTCCGGACGATATGTCCGTGGAATATTTCGTTTATCGTGGCAAGTCTGTGGAAGCCATTCGTTTGTTACAATATTGGTCTTCAGGTCGAAGCCAATATTGGGAGTAATATGTAAGTTGTCGCCCCGTCGTATTGTATGATTAGCATATTCAAACCTGTAATTTTAGGCGACTCCTTGAGGGAATCTAGCGGGAATTCATCTTGTTATGATATTCCTAGAATGGACCAAAGGGAGCTATGAGCCTCTATAATCTATCGTAGACGAAGAATTCCTACGAGGGAACCAAGTTATTGGAGTTTATAATTTATATTAAAATGCCGTTGTACCCGTGCCAAAGTCGTGGCATGAGTTTGTGGAGAGGTTAGTTAAAACCCAAAGTACTAACCCAGATGTATCTTCATATCTACGCCATTGTTATTATATTTTGAACTTACGTTGTAAGTATTGAAGTCTTGGATCAAGACAGTCTTTTGTTAGATGAATGCGGGATTCGGTGGTATGAGAATCCGTACTTAGTTGGATGTCCTCAGACAAGGTCAACGGACATTTATATTACTGTTCAAACATAACATGAACATTATTGGATTCTTATTAATTGAATGTAAGGAAGATGTTTGAAAGGGATCTGCCGCAATACCTAACTACCATCATAGATGTATATAATTTTCGTCATGATCATCATTACTATGCCTCCATGTTGATGTTATCCGTCAAGAACATTGTCTCGTATTGTTGAACTTATACCGTCAAATAAAATATGTTAAACTGTACCATCCGCCTTACAGTTTACTTCAGTTCACAGCAGGCCTTGATTGACATGCCTGACGTTATACTCCATTACCTGTTGGACTAATCTGACAGTTCATTTTGCATTCGCGTTTTAGCAGCACGATCAAACAGTCATCTGTAGACCCAGAGGAAAACGGTCTAACAATCTGGTTTTTCATGTGCCAACTTCCTCAGGATTGACATGAGAGTCCCGTTAAATCTTTCCACTTGGCCATTTCCTTGAGGATGATACGGGCTACAATGAAAGTGTTTGGCTTGAAAGATCCTGAATACTTCCTCTTTTAGTTTCCCCTTGAACTGAGAGCCATCATCAGTCAAGATTTGGTTGGGAAAGCCTAACCTGGTGAAGATTGTGAGTAATGCCTCTGCCACATGCTTCGAATCAATTGATGACAGGGCTACCGCCTCTCCCCACATAGAACAAGTGTCCACCAGAGTCAGAATGTAACTGTTCCTCCTCTTGGTCCGAGTGAGAGGTCCCACAATGTCCACTGCAACTCTTTCAAAGGGGGTTCCCACTATGGGCATTTCCCCTAGAGTTACTGGAGCAGTCCAATGCTTTTGAGCTACCCGTTGGCACTCTGGACAGGATTTTACATATCTCTTTATGTCTTCAGTTATTCCTGGCCAGAAATAATGACAAGCTAGCTATACGCTGTCCTGTTGCGCTGATCCCCATATGACCACTGAAGGGAATCGCATGCCCTAGTTCCAACACTTTAGTCCTATATGAATTTGGAAAGACCAGCTGTCCGTGACCATTGGATCCATTTCCAGCCTTCCTATATATCAATTTGTTCTTCATATAGAAATCTCCCTTGCCTGGAGGTGTATGACATTTGGGCAATTTCTTAAAACAAGGCTTGAGGGTTTTATCCTCCGCCTGTGCCTTCCTCATCTCATCTGGATGGGTATTTATCGGATTATCTTCCTCCTTTTTAGACTGTGATCTGGTCTGCACTGTTGCCAGGGTCACAGGTTTCTTGGGATTCCCCAAGAAGACATACCTACACCCCAATATAAGAGGGTAGATTGGTTCATTTATCACTGCTGCTTTTATGATTCCTTCCACATATCGCGTTTTCACATTTATCCTAGCGACGGGAAGTGTCATGGTCGCTACGTCCTTAGTTGCAGTTTGAATCTCCACTGTTTCTGTGGTGTATTGATCTGCCTGCACCAGGTGAGAACTCACAACTGAATCATAATCTAATCCAGTATCATACAAACATCTTATGGTGACACCATTGCATGTTACATCTTCACACACTGGGGGGGTGGTAAGGTTCCTGTTGTTCAGTAGGGTTGACCTTTACTCCCTTTCTCCCCATTTTCATTGCAGCGCAAGTAGGAGTTTTCTTTCTACAATTTTCAGTGTTATGGTTGTCCATCCGACAATTTTTACAATACTTCTTTCCTTGGTTAAAAGGTTTTCTATCATTATATTTCCTTTCATTGAATTGTGAGGTTTTATTATTATAGTCATTGCGTGGCCTATCAAACTGGTGCTTACCTTTGTTCTGGTCTCTATGGTCAAACTTATTAAAGTTTTGAGGTGCCTTAAAATTGTCTACCTGTTTCTTTTTATTACCAATTACCTCTGCCTGGGCTGCCTGATACCTCTCAGCGACATTGAGTAACTCACCCAGCCTCTCTGCACCTTGTTCCATGAGAAACTTTCTCAGGTCTGGAGCCATGGACTCTCTTAGCTGCTCAATAAGGATCATCTCCTTTAGAACTTGGGTTTTCCCCAGAGCAGTCCATTTCTCCACGTAGGGCTCTAACCGTGCAGAGAACTGGTGATAAGTCTCACCCGACAGTAGTTTGGCATTTCTAAATTTTTTTCTATAAAATTCTTCGTTCTTTTCGTATCTTAATAACAGAGCCTGCTTTAGCATGTCATAATTGTCCTGGTCATCTCTGCTCATCTTTGCAAAAACTTCATAAGCTGTACCCCTGAGTCCCTGAGATAACTTGAGGCTCCACCTCTCGCTCTCTAACCAATATGTAGTAGCTAAAAGCTCAAATCTACTTAAATACCCTTCAATGTCATCTTCTTTCTCAACAAAATGGTCTAAATGACAACCCATAGCTGAGGTTGAGGCTCCCTGACTAGCAGTGGCATCTGAGGTAAAGGGGCTGGCACCAGTTTCAGGGCATGGCCTTGAAATTCTCCCTTAGTCGTATCTCATGCTCCCTCTGTAATCTTCTATCTTCTGCTTCCCTCTCGGCAGTCAATCTTTTTTCTTCTCTTTCTGCAGCCAACCTCTTTTCTTCTGCCTCCAATGCCCTGGCCTCCTTGTCAGCCTCAATCTACAACCTCTTAATTTCTTTGTCAGCCTCAATTTGTAACCTCTTCTCTTCAGCTATCTTCCTATCCTCCCTTTCAATATACTTGTCGCATTCTGAAGTTACATATTGGATCAAAGCTTGACCCTCCATGTTCATTTCTTTCGCAGTCTGCACAGCAGCAGATCGAAACTTTGCCAGATCAGCCATCTTGTACTATGCAACTAGTCAAAATTTCTAACTATACAAATCTCTAATTATGGCTAACAATTACTAATGATAACCAAGAACAACCACAGGCACTGATAGCTCAACTACTATTTAATCTCTCCAAAAGGAATGCTTTTAATGTTATACTATCTGAGATTCCTAATATAATTGATAATATTTTAAGAATTTAAAATCACAGAAGCAAACTACCCAATACAGCTGGTGTTATGAAAAATTCAATCCCCAGGAGCGAGACCCCAATATATGTGGTGGATTTTGATGTTATGAATTGTTGTAGGTGTTATTATTGTAATAAATGAGATTAGCTATGAAGGTCCCTGAATTTACTCAATAGTATTGTGAACTTTTCAGGGTGCCTTTCCGCTACCACCCCTTTTATCTCATTCAAAATGTATTTATATTAGCATATTAAATGACTTCGTGTTGTGTCTAGGGTTATGAATGTAGAGTGTGATGCACAATAATTAACAAACATATCAACAAATAGTTTATTATTCACAACAACACACAGTACTACCACAATAACATACAGACGACACTGTAAAAGGCTATCTTATTAAGACTGTGGTTGAAATTTGTGTAAATAAGATTTTTACAGTTTTATTATCCTGATTCAAATTTATTTGTAATCAGGACTGACAATTTAAAAGTGAAATCATAATAATAAATTACATCAGTCAAATAGCACAATAGATACTTTGTCCATATATATAATATTTTTCTAATATAAGTCGTTATTGTTCTCCCACTTTAAGGGAATACTGGTGATAACTTTAGGTTGTTGTTTAAATCATGTCCTTTTGGAAATGTTTGTTTCTATTTTGTCAATTGTGGAACTATTAATTATTTGTCCCAGTTTTATTCACTGTCATTAGATCGTTCTTTTAAAGTTCTGTAGTTGAGCTTTCAGGTGCCGAACGAGAACTTATCTTGGCCGTAGAATATAGGTTGAACTTTTCCTCTGCTCGCTTGACAATCTGTTCCCTGTTTGATAGGCAATGGCCACTAGCATGGGCTCTCAGGAAACAGGCAGAGTCCTGACTCAATCAGTTTTCAAGTGTTTGGTACCACATTAACGTCAGTACCCAGGACTTCTGAAATGTGAAGGTATGCATCCTTCATAATATCTAGCATACACTAATAGTCCACAGTTAACGACATGTACATTACAAACAACCAAAAGGATCATATCCCTATACAAACCCATGCCACCATTTTCTTTTGATGTGACAATGTACACCAGTATTCCTCTCCCATAATAGTTACAACGCCACTGCAATTCCAGCTGTAATCTCTTCCATAGAATAGGATAGGTGTTATGCTCCTTTATGACAATCATACCTATTCTTGTAGTTTTACACCTCTCTGGCAGTCTATCACATGGTGGATCAATCTTTAGGCTTTGCCTCATGTTCGCTATAGACCCACTCATGTCCATACATATTTTATTATTTCACATTCAATTTTTATATAAAATACAGGTTAATAAATGTCAAGCTTACCACAATTTTCAATGAAATATACTCAGAGACGATGACTTGACACAGTTTCGATCTGTTTTATTGCCCAGGCTGCTTATAACTTGTAGTTTAAAGCACAGCCTGCTCTCATCTATCACTGTTGAAAATTTTCTTAAAAATGGCGTCCTCGCCAACGCTTATTCTGACAATATCGATTCAGTTAGCCAATCTCTATGAATTTTACAGTGTAAACAGTCTTTTCAAAAATATCATTCAAACTTTTCCTACGTTACTTAGGCTATTTATGTTTATTTAAAGTCAGCCAATAATATTTCGTCTCACTTCAAACGCAATCCAATCGGATTCGCTGTTCTATGTTAGCCTATCTGTCACCTACTTTTTTTACAAAAAATATGCGATCCAATCTAAGCAGATATGACCTGACCCGACAGTATCTATGATCTCTATGTATTGTTTTATCATTATTTGATTAGTTAAAGGACTATTTATAAATCTAACACCATATTCTTGGTCAGCAAGTCCTCAGGTACACGAATATACTATTTTTAAAGGGCTATGTGGTTTGGTTCAAAAATTCTATAATTTTTTTTCATGTTAGTTGTTGATTTTAAACTACCTCTCGTTCAATTCTTTTCTCATGTACTTTCAAGCTAATTACGAGAGTTTAGGTCATTCATAATAAGAGCTAAGCGGTTTTCCATAACCGTAGTGTCTACATTTCTAACTTTTTCATCGTATTGGGGGAACCCCTAATGCAAGGCTTGCCACTTGCTATAGTTGGCTTTTAGTTTAAAATCAATGAGAAACGAATTAGCATTTTCATCTATCCTTGCCCCCTCCTCGTTCCACAATGCTTTTTAGGGAAATGTTTCTTAGAACTAGGAAAAAGTGGGTGTGTATGTCAAGGACGAATTTGAAAAATAGGGTACCGTTTTGGTCGGCTATTCGTTAGCCATTAATAATCTGAAGGATGGGAGCCGCGCTGGTGTAATGGCTACGACGTTGTACTGGCGACCAGGTGTTCATGGTTCAAACCCGGCCGTCGGCGTTTGAAGAAATGTTTACGACCGGAAATTTGACTGAATAACCTGAATGGCTCCTGCACATAAATCCCGTGTAGATGGGAAGGAGCGAAGCTCCTGACCGGGTTGAAAGGAAAGTCCACTGACCCCCCAGCCTCGCAATGACATGTCATTTGGCAGAAAGAGCTGGAAAGCTCGAGTGCCGCTGGTTATAGAAAAAAAAAATCTGAAGGCTTAGGCGACACCAACCGTTCTAGCAGAAAATTCTTTTGTACTTTCTTATCTTTGCCTTTATGCCCTATATTGTTATATACTAATTTAGCTATTGTATTTAGAAATTCACTACATCTGGGTACAGTAAATTCTTACAATACATCCATCAAATGGTTGCACACATAGCAACACTTGGTACAGTAGATACTTATGATAAATTCCATCACAACTCTTACAATATATAATGCCGACGTAATCCCTGGCATTTGAATAATATCTTTGAAAGATACTTATGATAAATTCCATCACAACTCTTACAATATATAATGCCGACGTAATCCCTGGCATTTGAATAATATCTTTGAAAATAAATCCGTCAATTGGGAAAGAAACTCTTCCCTATAATAATATAATCTGGACACACTAACGAGACTAGGAAACCACCTATCTCGAAGCTCTGTCAGATGCACACTACCTTGAGATCACCGTCTCTTAGTCCAACCCCGTGAGAATTACTCATCCGTGAACTAACCGCTTGGGAATACAGCTCAGCTCAACCGCTCTTTCCCCAAACTATTACTAAGAACATTCGAAAGCTTTCTTTATCATATTTTTTAAAAACAAAAACTAACAACAACTCAGTTGAGCTATGTTCAAAAATTACAGAGCACAAAGCCCCCAGCTAAACAACTCATCTCATCACTAAAAGCGTGCGTACTAACGTGTATACAAAAATCCGACCCGTCCATACCAGTCTTAACACTTAACTCCCATTAACAAAAATATGACTTAACAGAGTACACCTACCCCCGGGGGAAAAAAAGAGTAAGAAGAAGTATACAAATAGAATCAAATGAAAGATAGAAGTGGCATTAATCTTCTATCTACATCTCTGTGGAAGCCTGTATTACACTCTTGAATTTTGGTTACTTTTGGCCACTACTGCAAAGCAGGGGAGGCAATCCGTGATAAGAACATTTAAAATTAAGAAAATTTCATACAGACTTCCACGAACAAACGTTTTCTAAGACACGTACTCCATCACTGATGCCCATCACAGCCTTCTTACGCTTAGGTAAACTCGCCAACACGCTTGCACTGCGCTTGGATGCCATTATTAATTACAAAAATCATCAAAGGCAACGTTAAAAAGCAAAAAAGGTGGATTAAAAGATGCTCGACAAAGACACGTGTAAACACAACGAAAGTCGCGACAATAAGGAGGGTTCTTCTCCGTGCTGTGCAATCGGCGTTTCGAAATTTTTTTCCCATTGCGCATGGACGCGAAAACCCACGAGGTGCCCGCGAATGGCAAAAAATGGGTTGCACTTTATCTAGCTCGAATGAGCGAATCCGCGAATGCGGAAAACGCGAATAGCAAAGGTTGATATAAATATATACATACATCTCGTATGTGTAAAATGTTCTACGTTATATTGCAATATTCCTGCCCATGCTTCCCCCTGGCGTTTCCAACAAAACTTCCAATTAAAGGGAAGTCTATTCGCGCCTCAAATGCCAGCTGAATACACTCAAAAGTTCGTGTTATGATAACTTTCTCCTGGAATTCAGGCGGTCAATTTGCCGTATATGGAGTTGTAATTTCCGCCTATTTTTGATAATGTTAGCATTCGCCGTCCTCCTGCAAAATCTTGGCCAAGCAAGTCTGTCGGGCGTTTATTACATCATTGTTACGTACATTTATTACCTAAGGGAGTAGTCTTCGGTCCTGCCAAATGTACGCACCAGTTTTATATAGTTATATTATTTGTGCGTTCGATTGATTCACGCACTGACGTGCACAAGGCAATGTGAGTTGCTTTGGAACGCACGGGTAACCTAGTTTGGGGATTGTGACGTCATGTTTTGAACGGGGCAGTGCGGGCTTTGTTATGTCCGAGATATATATTATTGGAATTTTCTGGCAGTTTTGTATAAGCCAGTATGTTATATTGATTCAATTGGTATTCTTGACGAAGCCAATGATGGAAGGATCATGTAAGTGTCGCCCCGGTTATATTTGTATATTTATTGCCGTAAACTAAAGTATCAGGCCGCTCCCAGTTGTAGTCTAGCGGGAAGTCATCTTAGCATGTAATTTCCTAGAATGGACAGACGGAGTCGGTGGTCATATTATATTACCGTAGAGGAATAATACCTACGTGTAAACCAGTTTATTTATTCGTATGCTTCATATTTTATATGCCGTACATTCTTCTATGCCAAAGTCGTGGCATGGATGTAAAGAGAGGTTAGCCGATTCAGAACTCTAACCTGAATATATTGCTATGGATGTTTATAGGACTTAATTCTTGAAGAATCACTAAGAAGCTGAGAGTATTATCAGCAACTTCAAAGTATGACATTTTGTACCTATAATCTGTAACTATGATCGTCTCGTTCCTTCGTATGTGCCATGTTGAATAAACTATATGTACAGTAAACCGACTTGTGTACTACCATCGAGTGAACAGTTTAAACACTACCTGTTGTTCGTTTTCACAGAACAGTTTATTGACATTTTGTTTCATATTACCATTCGCGTTATGAAGACCAATCCAATTACCATAAACGGCTACAACAATCATGCATGTGTCTGTAATCTCTCACCAGTTTTATAATGGACTGGCGCTCCCCGTGAAACATAACACTGGGTCACTACACGAAAATGACCTAGCCAGGAAATCTGGTCTGATTTGTATGAAATCTCAGGTAAACGAACATGACACAAATGAATGGAAGTAGTGTAACCTTTGACTTGAAAATACCAAATACTGTCGGAGGTAGGGAAATAGAATTTGACAAGAATCGAACGGCGCACATAATTATTAGTACACACAATGAAAGTAGATTAATACTGCCGGAGAGGAAAAGAGAGCGAATAAAATTATGTGACAAGAGTCTCTTGTCTCTTGAAATTTCATTGACTTCAATTTTATGTTGTTGTTTTGCTTCCCGAAGACAGACTGTGTTTGGATATGTGGGGTTGGCAACTCTTTTCCTCCACCCCTGCAAGAATGTCTCATCTGTTTCTCGAATTATTAAAAAAAAACAACTCAATTTCCACCTCAAGTCTCGCTTTAAAGAGGAATATGGCTGGTTCTACCCGATGAGGCATGGTGCCTTCGCCTTTTGCCTCGAGTCTTTTGGCACTTTACTGTCTGCCTCCTCGTCTCAATAATGTTATGTAATTTGTACCTTTCGTTCTTCAATGTCAGTCTTCTGGGATCTCGTATCATACGTTGTCAGCACGACTGTTTTCTGTTGAATTTGATATTATTAATTTTTCACTGTCGTTGGGTTTAAGAAGTGATTCTTTATTGTCGGGCTAGGTGAAACTGTGGATGCAACTGCATGTGGAGGTGGTTATATGACCCACAGCTCATTTCTGTAATTAAAAGTACTTCTGAATGAGCTCAGAATGCTCTCTGCGACTTCAGTAACTTCTCTCTGGTCGGGCTGTTTGTCTCTGCCATTATTTTCAAAGCTTCAGGAGTTGTGTAAATTAGTTTTTATAGAACTTTGTATTTTTCCGATTGTGAAGATTACTACTTCTGTACTTCTGCTGAGCTCATAATGAGCATTATAATTCTGCTTGCCACTTGTTCTTGCATCTGCCCCAGACAAAATTCTTCGCTTCTTTGTAAATTATGCTTATATCAGACCGAGGCAGCTATCTGCCTTCTCCTGCCAATCTGTCATCTCTCCTTTGCCGAGGGTATGGCAACAAGATGGAATCCACTGTTTGACTTCTATGAATCTCTGACCTATTTTGTGGAATAATACACTTAGGTCATCTAGGGCTGCATTATTCTGGCTCTTTGTTATGGCTGTTGTCTTAAACTTAGTTAGTTTTAAAAGGAAATGGGAGGAGAGCTGGCTAGCATCAGATGATATTATCCCTTCCTTCATACCCCATCTTCGTCTACCTTGCTCGAGATAATTGTCGGTTATAATTGGCCATTTTGCTTGCATCTGTTATTATAATCACTGAAGTAGCGCTCAACCTCTACACCTCATGGTAGAAGGGGAATGACTAAGGGAAGTATCGCATCGTCTGCTATAGGTTGGTAGCGTGCAATTTTAGGGGTTACAGCATTTAATGTAATGTAAACAATTAGTATACTATTGAACGCTATACACCCGATCGATTTATGACGTGTTGGCGTCGGTAAGGTCACGCTGGGGACTAGGTTACCGGACCCCTTTTTGTAAGACCGTCGAGCTGTAAAGACGTGTCCTTATGTTCTTCTAGTGTCGGGCATGGAGTGCCGCACAGTTATGTTGTATTTAAGTATTGACATGGGTCAGTCCACTGTTATTATGAAAAGAGATGACATAAATATCCTTTGGGAATGGAGTGAATACTACACACTGTTGGAAGCTGCAATGCGAAGTGTGATAAACAGCAGTTATCATTTTGTCATTTTCTGCACCGAATAGCACTTTCGTCATCATATGGTTGGTTTGGTTTATCTTTTAAAGAACTATCTTAAAAAGTCGAAAAAATAAAAAATAAAAATAGTTTCCGCTTGTTTATTACATTCAGAAGACTTTTCATAATTCTTTGTGCATAAGAATAAAAAGCCCTTGAAGACAACAAGGGTAACACCTCTGTGGATTTCCAAGGAAACCCATTTCTGGTAAAATCGAACAACACAAGACTCGAAAAGAAGAAACCGGCCACGACATGCATCAATGTTTCATTTGTCCGCTGGACCCGTAGAGCACACCACGAAATCTACAACAAGTCTTCCTGTCCTCCACTATCTGAGCTTGAACAACAAATAGCACAGGGCAAAAAGACCTGGCGTCTATTTATTGGATTTACCGCCCCGGACTCTGCAGTAATGAAAGACTGAATATGCCAGGGAAAGTCAAAGGGAAAAGTTGTACAGTTGACATTCAAAAATCCGGCCATCGATAATCCGGTTCCTTCAGATTTCCGGCATGGATTTCGGAGCGCATTTTCTAATTTACCGCGTTCGCGCGCCACTGTTTTCTGGAGCCGTTTATGTTTTGATGCAGCTGTTGGGTCTTGCTTGCACGTGTTAACAGGCATTCCTGCTTACTCCTCATTTTATCATTTTATTTGCTGCTGTATAACATTATGTTAGTTGATGAACATTAAAATTTCATTTGCTTTTCATTTAGTTTTTAATTTTCTTTCTTTAAAGTAAAATATATGTCTAACTGTTCGTATAACTGTTCGTATAACTGTTCTATAAATATCGTCTTCTTGTTATCTCAAAGTCTTCCTACAGTCTCAAAGTCTTCCTATTATCTAAATATATCCTCTTCTTGTTATCGTCTTGTTATCTCAAGTCCGCCATCTTGCGCCTCCATTTTTTCCTATATAAAAAGTCACCTGCGCCGCCAGCGCGCCGCCATTTTTTCCTTATATAAAAGTCACCCGCGCCGCCAGAATACTAACCGTTTTGCGCCTCCCTTACTACTACGTACAGGTAGTCATTTTCTGTTAAATATATACAGCATATATAACCATTAAAAAATCCGGCATTTTCAACAATCCGGCACTCCTCAGGTCCGGAGGTTGCCGGATTTTTGAATGTCAACTGTATAGGAATTGTGTCCGTCGCTGAGTCTAACACATACATACACACTTGCATACAAACATGCATACATGTACACTCACACACACTACGTATACATATATACACGCACGAAAGTACGCTCACATCACCACGCGTTTTACAAAATGTATAATGAAAGAATGAATTATTGTTTGCACGTCAGTATGCATTTGCTAGTGTTTCTGTCTGCCTGTCTGTATGCATTTCTATTCCTCTGTCTGCATGCATGTAATAATATGTCACTGTGTCTAGCAGTGATTTATTACATAATTACAGATATGGCTGTTAACGGCACAATATGGCGACGGTTCGATAATGAATAAATTAATGCATGGGAAAAAGATTGTTTTGTTCGTCTGTCTGTTTATCTTTCTGTCTAGCATATTGTATATTGTAGAAAATTTGGTTGCTAGCCGCACAATGCAATTGTAACATTTACATATTAAAAGTTATATTTAAGAAAAATTTACCATAATGTACCGAGAATGATGAATGAATGAACAATGCATGGGAATAGGAATTTTGTCCGTCGCTGAGTCTAACACATACATACACACTTGAATACAAACATGCATACATGTACATTCACACACACATACATCCACACCTATATATATATATACACTCACGAAAGTACGCTCACATCTACACACGTTTAAACACTTGCACACAAATCACACACCCGTACACACATGCTATTATATAATGGAATTTGTACGTTTTGGAGTACGACCAAATCATTTGCTTTATTTCAAATAGGGAAATAGGCATAACTCGAATGTCTTGGAAGACACTTTCACGCAATTTATTTGTCTGTCTGGCATATTTACCAATAGCGCGACGAACTGGAAATAGCACGTTAGTTCTTAGCATAGAGTGGAGAACAGGCAAAACGAAATGGAAAGAGTAGTCACAACCAAAAATACATAAACCTAAACAACTCTGGAACTCATGCGTACACAGATGGATGGATCTACAACAATGCAACATAAGATATCGTTTGAGGAATCTTTCTGAGCTTTAGTAATTGTTTACACACACGACAGCCAATGGCAGCAGAAATATTATATAAGTAATTTTAGAGCTGAGACGGAGGCCTTGAGCGATACTTCCCTTAGTCATTCCCCTTCTACCATGAGGTGTAGAGGTTGAGCGCTACTTCAGTGATTATAATAACAGATGCAAGCAAAATGGCCAATTATAACCGACAATTATCTCGAGCAAGGTAGACAATGATAAGTTATGAAGGAAGGGATAATATCATCTGATGCTAGCCAGCTCTCCTCCCATTTCCTTTTAAAACTAACTAAGTTTAAGACAAGTGGCTTTCTTCATAGATCCCCTGCCTTTAACAGCCATAACAAAGAGCCAGAATAATGCAGCCCTGGATGACCTAAGTGTATTATTCCACAAAATAGGTCAGCGATTCATAGAAGTCAAACAGTGGATTCCATCTTGTTGCCACACCCTCGGCAAAGGAGAGATGACAGATTGGCAGGAGAAGGCAGAGAGCTGCCTCGGTCTGATATAAGCATAATTTACAAAGAAGCGAAGAATTTTGTCTGGGGCAGATGCAAGAACAAGTGGCAAGCAGAATTATAATGCTCATTATGAGCTCAGCAGAAGTACAGAAGTAGTAATCTTCACAATCGGAACAGGTCACAGCATATTGAAATTCAACAAGCTAAAGATATGAACTACTGATAAGTGTTAGTGAAGTGCCGATGTCGCATTAAATGTACCGCATCCAGAAGAGTTCTATTTTATTTAGATAACATAGTCCGAGTCTTATGAGCAACACAAATACACACAGAAAATGCTTCGATCCAAGCTATACACCATAATAATCAGCGAGGGCAGCAATAAAAACCCTCCAACTCTAAGATGAAGACAGGAAGACCAAAATACAAAGTTCTATAAAAACTAATTTACACAAATCCTGAAGCTTTGAAAATAATGGCAGAGACAAACAGCCCGACCAGAGAGAAGTTACTGAAGTCGCAGAGAGCATTCTGAGCTCATTCAGAAGTACTTTTAATTACAGAAACGAGCTGTGGGTCATATAACCACCTCTACATGCAGTTGCATCCACAGTTTCACCTAGCCCGACAATAAAGAAGCACTTCTTAAACCCAACGACAGTGAAAAATTAATAATATCAATTGCAACAGAAAACAGTCGTGCTGACAACGTATGATACGAGATCCCAGAAGACTGACATTGAAGACCGAACGGTACAAATTACATAACATTATTGAGACGAGGAGGCAGACAGTAAAGTGCCAAAAGACTCGAGGCAAAAGGCGAAGGCACCATGCCTCATCGGGTAGAACCAGCCATATTCCTCTTTAAAGCGAGACTTGAGGTGGAAATTGAGTTTTTTTTTTTTTTTAAATTCGAGAAACAGATGAGACATTCTTGCAGGGGTGGAGGAAAAGAGTTGCCAACCCCACATAGCCAAAAACAGTCTGTCTTCGGGAAGCAAAACAACCACATAAAATTGAAGACAATGAAATTTCAAGAGACAAGAGACTCTTGTCACATAATTTTATTCGCTCTCTTTTCCTCTCCGGCAGTATTAATCTACTTTCATTGTGTGTACTAATTATGTGCGCCGTTCGATTCTTGTCAAATTCTATTTCCCTACCTCCGACAGTATTTGGTATTTTCAAGTCAAAGGTTACACTACTTCCATTCATTTGTGTCATGTTCGTTTACCTGAGATTTCATACAAATCAGACCAGATTTCCTGGCTAGGTCATTTTCGTGTAGTGACCCAGTGTTATGTTTCACGGGGAGCGCCAGTCCATTATAAAACTGGTGAGAGATTACAGACACATGCATGATGTAATAAACGCCCGACAGACTTGCTTGGCCAAGATTTTGCAGGAGGACGGCGAATGCTAACATTATCGAAAATAGGCGGAAATTACAACTCCATATACGGCAAATTGACCGCCTGAATTCCAGGAGAAAGTTATCATAACACGAACTTTTGAGTGTATTCAGCTGGCATTTGAGGCGCGAATAGACTTCCCTTTAATTGGAAGTTTTGTTGGAAACGCCAGGGGGAAGCATGGGCAGGAATATTGCAATATAACGTAGAACATTTTACACATACGAGATGTGTGTATATATTTATATCAACCTTTGCTATTCGCGTTTTCCGCATTCGCGGATTCGCTCATTCGCGCTAGATAAAGTGCAACCCATTTTTTGCCATTCGCGGGCACCTCGTGGGTTTTCGCGTCCATGCGCAATGGGAAAAAAATTTCGAAACGCCTATTGCACAGCACGGAGAAGAACCCTCCTTATTGTCGCGGCTTTCGTTGTGTTTACACGTGTCTTTGTCGAGCATCTTTTAATCCACCTTTTTTGCTTTTTAACGTTGCCTTTGATGATTTTTGTAATTAATAATGGCATCCAAGCGCAGTGCAAGCGTGTTGGCGAGTTTACCTAAGCGTAAGAAGGCTGTGATGGGCATCAGTGATGGATTACGTGTCTTAGAAAACGTTTGTTCATGGAAGTCTGTATGAAATTTTCTTAATTTTAAATGTTCTTATCACGGATTGCCTCCCCTGCTTTGCAGTAGTGGCCAAAAGTAACCAAATTTCAAGAGTGTAATACAGGCTTCCAAAGTATCTACCTGCGCGCAAGATTACTCTTGGCAGAGATGTAGATAGAAGATTAATGCCACTTCTATCTTTCATTTGATTCTATTTGTATACTTCTTCTTACTCTACTCATACTTCCATCCTTTTTATTGTTAGATTAATTATATGACTTAACATAATGTAATTCTTTGTTGTACATATTAGAATGTCATCGACCTCACATTTTTGTTCGATGTAATTTTAAAAAAAAATGATGATATCATTTTTTTCCCCCGGGGGTAGGTGTACTCTGTTAAGTCATATTTTTGTTAATGGGAGTTAAGTGTTAAAGACTGGTATGTACGGGTCGGATTTTTGTATACACGTTAGTAAGCACGCTTTTAGTGATGAGATGAATTGTTTAGCTGGGGGCTTTGTGCTCTGTAATTTTTTAACATAGCTCAACTGAGTAGTTGTTAGTTTTTGTTTTAAAAAAATATGATAAAAAAAGTGTTCGAATGTTCTTAGTAATAGTTTGGGGAAAGAGCGGTTGAGCTGAGCTGTATTCCCAAGCGGTTAGTTCACGGATGAGTAATTCTCACGGGGTTGGACTAAGAGACGGTGATCTCGGGGTAGTGTGCATCTGACAGAGCTTCGAGATAGGTGGTTTCCTAGTCTCGTTAGTGTGTCCAGATTATATTATTATAGGGAAGAGTTTCTTTCCCAATTGATGGATTTATTTTCCAAGATATTATTCAAATGCCAGGGATTACGTCGGCATTATATATTGTAAGAGTTGTGATGGAATTTATCATAAGTATCTACTGTACCAAGTGTTGCTATGTGTGCAACCATTTGATGGATGTATTGTAAGAATTTACTGTACCCAGATGTAGTGAATTTCTAAATACAATAGCTAAATTAGTATATAACTGTTGAAGCCTTTTCCGATATAACATGATAGCTAGTTGTAGAAGTACCAGTATACTAGCATCTTGACGCGAATGTAGAATGAAAATTGGTAAAGAGCTAGTCAACAGAACTCCAACGAGTAGTAGGCAAATTTGGCCAACATCATTATACGCAAGTCGTTGGTAAAGTTATTATAATTTATTACGTGGTACGAAGACGTTTAAGAAGACGACACAATGTTCCTTGACGGGTACGATCAACAAATTATACATAGTGGTGACATTCTAATTAACGATACATCTCTGGTCATTTATATCTACAAATCCTCTCTCACGTAAGTAATAAGAATCCAATAATGTTCACGCTAAGTTTGAATAGTAATATAATGTCCGTTGACCTTGTCTGAGGACATCCAACTAAGTACGTATTCCCATATCACTGAATCCCGCATTCATCCAACAAACGACTGTCTTGATCCAAGACTTCATTCCTTACAACGTATGTTCAAAATATAATATCAATGGCGTAAACATGAAGATACATCTGGGTTAGTATTTTGGGTTTTAACTAACCTCTCCACAAACTCATGCCACGACTTTGGCATTGGCATAACGGCATTTTAATAAGAATAATACAATCCAATAACTTTGTTCCCTCGTAGGAATTCTCCTTCTACGATAGATCATAGAGGCTATCAGCACCGTTGGTCCATTCTAGGAATGACATAACAATATGGATTCCCGCTAGACTTTCTCAAGGAGTAGCCTTAAACTTCAGGTTTCAATATTCTAATTATACGAATACGAAGGGGCGACAACTTACATGTTACTCCCAATATTGGCTTCGACCTGAAGACCAATATTCCAACAAAAGAATGGCTTCCACAGACTTGCCATGATTAACGAAATATCACACGGACATAAGGTCCGGACTACCCCTTTAGATAATGACGTCAGACTCCCCTCTAAAACTAGGTTACCCGTACGCAAAGAGCAACACATACTCTGCATTGTGCACGTCGGTGCGTGAATAAATCGAACGCACAAATAATATAACTATATCAAGACTGGTGCGTACATTGGCAGGACCGACGACTACCCCCCTAGGTAAAAACGTACGCAACAGCTCCCTTATCACCGGCCCTTTAAAAAAAATTAATTCTATTAATTTTTTTTGAACTAAGTACCCAAGAGAGGTGAGTCAAAACTACATCGAAATGTATGAACATAAATCAAAGTCATAATGTTATACAATAGTATGAAAAAGAATATAAAATGGAAATCAATATAACTATATGAAAGTATGCATTAAAGCACACATCCACAATCGACCTACTTTGGAACGATGTGGTAACATTCGAAGTAAAAGAAAGTTGAAAACCAAAAAGATGATAAAAACATTCAACTAAATTTGCAAAACAAACATGTGATTTCAAATGAAAAATGAACGATGATGGTAATCAATGACAATTGAATCAAAAAAAAAAAAAAAACAGAAAAAATGATAATAACACATGCAAAGTGCAACAAGCATAATTAAACACGTTAAGAAGCAACACCCTTAATGATTTTAACATTAGTAACGTGGACTAGTTATCTAAAAGTGGAAAGATCATGTACCATGAGAAGTAAATATAAGTACAGAGAGACATTTACAGCTATGAAAGTTAGTTAATGTGTACTCTACAATTAATTAAGTAGCTTAAATTGATTTCTTCTACTTAATATAGTTCTTAATTACAAACAAATAACTAATTACTAATTTATTTAAGTAAAATGCAATTTTACTCAGTGTTAATGTTCCATTAAAAGTAGTTAATAATCGACGAGAATATGTTCTTAATGTTACATGTGCGATGAAAAGATATTCTATAACACAATATGAAGTGTAATATGGTCCATAAGAATATTGACTATCCATTTATCAATATAACAATGTTTCCGTACTAATAAAATGTTACTACACAAGAAGTTATGTTGTAATCCAAAAGTAAGTATATCCAGGAATTATGCTGGTACGAATAATTCAGTTCCATACGAAGTATGTTTAGAGGTTCAATAATTGATACTGTACGCAGTTCCTCTTATTATACTGATTGATTATCTGTTAGGACGTCTCAACATCTGGAAGTGATTTAGGTTCGACAAGTTCGTTTCGGCATCTTGACAGACAGTCCGCAAACACATTTTTCACTCCAGGAATTGCACGAATTTCAAAGCTAAATGGCTGGAGAGCTATAGCATATCTCGTAGATTTTGAAGATTTCACGTCCTTAGTGTTCAATGCTGTGAGAGCTTTTTGGTCAGTTTCCACTACACAGTGTTAGCCCAGTAAATACCGTTCCAGTGTTGTGAACGACCATACTAGCGCGAGCAACTCCTTATCAAAAACGGAGTACTTCATTTCGCTCGTCGTCAATTTTCTCGAAACGTACATAACTGGAAATAAGGTGCCTGTATATTCTTGCATCAAGACTGCAGCAATTGCGTAAGAGACGCGTCACTGCGAAGAATAAACGTGAGATCTTTGTTAGGCAACCTCAAAAAAGGCTCATTTGAAAAAAAAGTTTTTATATAATCTAACGCGATTTGATGTTCGTTAGACCACTGTATTACATTAGATGTACCTTTTTTCAGTAAAGAAGAAAAAGGTGCATTTATAGTAGACAAATGAGGGATGAATTTAGAATAGAACTGTATTAGTCCTAAAAGAGATCTAACTTGTTTTTTGTCTTAGGTGCTGAGATGTTTAAAATCTTTGAGACATTACTGTCTTCTGTATACATTAAACCATGACCTATACGATGACCCAGAAAGGAGATGTCATGAAAACCGACAAATGCCTTTGAAGGTTTCGCTGTTAAGTTATAATCCCGTAAAGTAGAAAGTAAAGCTTTTAATCCCTGAATATGTTCATCCCAAGAGTTACTGAAAAGACAGATGTCATCTATGTAAGTAATGACATCGGGACGATGAGACAGTACGCGGCGCATCATGCGTACAAAGGTAGCTGGCGCATTCATTAATCCGAATGGCATAAAATTCCATTGGAAAAGGCCCCATGGCGTTGAGAAAGCGGTGAATGGCTTTGCTTTCGGTGTGAGTGGCACTTGCCAGTAACCCTTTGAGAGGTCAAATTTCGAAAAGAATGTAGCATGGGATAATTTCACCAATAAGTTATCTAAGAGAGGTAAAGGTTCCGCATCAAATTTTGTAACTTTGTTTAATTTCCTGTAATCTACGCAAAGACAAATATTGTTGTCTTTCTTCCTAATGATCACCATAGAAGAAGAGTATGGTGATGAAGATGGTTCAATTATATTTAATTGAAGCATCTCATCCAATTCCTTATCAACCTTATCACGAAAGTGTAAAGGGATAGGATATGGGCGAACTCGAATAGGTGTATCGTCAGTCAGAATAATGTCATGTTGGATGACTGACGTATGACCTGGGATGTCGGTGAGGACATACTCATACGAGTGTAGAATATTAGAGACTTGCTGACGTTGGTCAGCCGAAAAAGTAGATGAGATAGTAACATCATTCCAATTCTCAGTGGAATGAAGTGGTACAACTGGTATTGGCAGTTGTACATCATCTAAAGAAGATTCTTCTTCTTGGATGACTGACAAACTAGAATAGTGTTGAATAGGTGGTGTAGGATCGTCAGTTGCTTGGAACACTGACTGTAGATAATCAGGACGTGAGTAATACTCCTTCAACATGTTAATGTGGAAGGTTTTATGTTTACCATTAACATCAACGATGTAGTCGACATCGAATATTCTTGAGATGATCCTGAAAAGACATCTCCAAGTAATTAATAGACGATTGTTATGAGCAAGTAGTAAGACAAAAGCTTCGTCACCAGGAATAAGTTGGCGAAGACGTCTATACTTGTTTGCAAATAGACGAGCTTTTTCTTTGGCTTGTTCGGATGATGCAGTAGCTAGTCTACAAGCATCTATGATTCACTTTCTCAGAGAGATCATATACTCATAAGAGGATTGAGTTTCCTCTTCAATATTCTCTTCAACCAATAAGTCGTGGATTAACGACATCGGTCCACGTGGTTGCATGCCAAAAACAAGCTGGAATGGAGAAAATCCCGTGGCTTGATTTTGCACCTCGCGATACGCGAAGAGAGCAGCGGGTAGGACCCGGTCCCAATATTGAGGGTGATCTTGAGTCATCTTACCCAACAATTGCTTGAGTGTCCTATTTTGACGCTCAATTAACCCATTGGATATGGCATGGTAAATTGAACTAAGAGATCTGTCTATACCTAATGTCTTCATAACTTGAGACATGGATTCAGAAATGAACTGAACCCCATGATCTGATAAGATCTTCCGCGGAAAACCAATGCGTGAGAAGATCAACATCAACGCCTCTGCTACACTGGCAGAAGAGGTGTTCTTCAGAGGGATGGCCTCAGGCCAAAGAGTGCACATATCAATGCAAGTAAGAATATGCGTATGCCCTCTGGCAGATGGAAGCATCGGACCAATAATGTCAATAGCCATTTTATCAAATGGTCTAATCGGGATGTCCGCAGCTTGAATAGGAGCCACATGAAATGGACCCCGTACTTTAACTTCCTGACATATCAAACATGAACGACAATAGAGAGTAATATCTCTATGAACGCCCGGCCAGTAGAATGCAGAAAGCACTCTGGATTTAGTACGCGAAAAACCCATATGGCCCGCGCATTGCGAGTCATGAGCATGTCGCAATATTCGAGATCTCATAGAGGATGGGACTAGAATTTGAGAACATAAGGATGAATCCTTTTCCCGTATTAATCTAACTAAAATCCCATTTTTAAGAATAAAGTCATGTCTAGATTTTGCAAGTTTGTTGCTGGTATTCTTTTTGTTCACATACTGAAAAAAATGTTTTTAATGAATCATCATTCTTTTGTAAAGTTGCAAACAACTCCTGTGAAATAGGAGTATCGTCATCACAAGTGGTATGAACTGTAGGTTCATCGGGTGTATCATGCGACATAATAGTAGCTTGCGCTCTGGTCACTACTGCATTTGCAGCCTGAAAATGTCGCTCTTCCCATGCAGCAATTTGCTGTGGTGTACACTCTGTTATACCATGTATACGACCTAATATAACATCACAAATTGGATTTGGAAGAAGACAGGCGTGGATCTTTCCTGAAAAAAATGGTGTTTTTAAATCAATAACAGCTGTGGGAAATGTTTCCACGGTTCCCCCAAAAGTCACGAACTTCACAACATTGCCCGTAGCGCAACTTGGGTTGATCAGCGAAGTCCGTACGCCAACGGTGGTACAACCTGAATCAAATAAAAGAGAGCATGGACTGGCATTGACAAATCCTCTGCTAAACTTAAGAGAACCCTGTCCCTGGTGTACTGACGCAGAAGTGGCCGTGCAGACCGCAGGTAGGCTAGGCAAAATATGTCCGCAGCGCAGCGTCGTGATCGCCTTGGGCTGGAAAAGAGTCGAGCATTCTGAGCATGCTTTTACCTGATTAAGATCAATACAAGACATAGCATTATGAGTATCAGCACCTTTACCCTGTTCAATGTTAGCCTGCGTATCACCTTAAGCGACATTAGAATGTCTACGTGTATTACTCGACGATCTATCTCTTCGACGCGATCGATTCTGATTATTGGCATTAAAATTGACACAATTGTCATTTCTGCTTGAGTTAAAATTTGGATGAGTACGATAATTAGTATAATTAACGTTATGATGTTAGTTGAATGTTTTATTCCACGAACCTTGTCTATTTTGTGGACCCTGAGATTTTGATCTCCAGTTTTGTTTATTATAATTTCCTTGATTATATTTAAAATTATTGTTACCAAAATCTCGCGATCTATGAGCCTGGTTCCAAGAAACATTAAATGGAGCAGATTGTTGACATTGCTTCCCTTTATAAAAGTTATCATTGTTAAAATTATCATTATTTCCCTTATTGAAGTATCTGTCGTTACTCAATGAACGATTTCGTGGGAAATTATTTTGTTGTACGGCAAAAGCAACTGGCAATTCACTTTTAATCTGTGCATTACTTAGATCAATGGATAGGTGAGCAGTGCAGACATTTTTTGAATGTTCCTGTAGCTCTTTCATAGATAAAGGTTTCCGTTCGTGCAAAAATGCAAGAAACGCTGGATTTACTGACGACAGCACCTTATCGCGCAGTAGTAAATCAAACAGACCTTCATACGACTTTTCAATCTTGGACAATTCGATCCATCTTTCTAATGTTAGCCGTATTTGGGACAGAAAATCACTAAAATTTCTATCTGATTGCGGTAGCAATGTTCGAAACCGTAGTCGGTATTCATCTTCCGTCATTTGGAATTTTTTAAGAAGAGAAGCTCTAAGAGCGTCATAATCATTCTTATCATTAGTACTGGTGGTATGATAAACCGCCAAAGCATCCCCGGTAAGCAATCTGGATAAATATGTACAATATAGTGCTTTATCCACGTTGTAAGACCTGCAAGTGGCCTCACATCTGTCTAAAAAGAATATTACGTCGTCAGATGGGGGATTAAATTTTGGTAATTTAAGGTGAACTTCCTTAAAGTTATCATGTCTAGATGAAGCTTGGCCTTCGAAAGTTCTCTGCGAATTAGCTTCTTGAGTTAACCTAATTCTATCATATTCTACCTCTGCCAATTTCAGATCATGCTGTCGTTTCCTTTCATTTCCCTCAGTTTCAAGTTGAAATTTCCTTGCATTTTCCAGAGCTATAAATTGTCTCTCCTCCATCTCTCTTTGCCTAATTTCCATATCTCTTTGCTTATATTCCATTTCAATCTTAAGTAGTCGTTCTTTTTCTGCAGCATCCCTTTGTTTATTTTCCATTTCAATCTTAAGTAGTCTTTCTTTTTCTGCAGCGTGTTTCTCTTCTAATTCAGCGGTTAATCTCATTTTTTTCTCATTTTCTGCAGCCTCAAATTTCATCTTCTTCTCATTTTTCTCAGCACGTTTCTCTTCTAATTCAGCGGCTAATATCATTTTTTTCTCATTTTCCTCAGCCTCAAATTTCCTCCTCTTTTCATTTTCCTCAGCATCAAATTTCAAATTTTCTAATCTTAATTTTTCAGCCTCTAATCTTTGAGATTCCAACCTTTGAGACTCTTTGTATTCTGTCATAGCAAATGTTCTAACCTCTTCAGGCGGTATATTAAGCGCCTTAGCCTGCTTAATAAAATAGTCTAAGGTAGACATTATTCAATATTATTGTGAAATAATTCTACTTCCAAGTGTAAATCAACTAATATTCACTATTTTACCTTCTAATCAGAGGTACCAGTTCATGTCCAAGAACTGTGTTCAATCAATTAAGTATATAATATATCATTAGTCAATAATAATAAAAAAAAAATGCAATGTAATGATGTGACCAAAACAATAGACAATAGTAACAATTTTGACGAGACAGGATATAATAAACGAATGAAAACGTTCGCATAAATCAACGAAAATAAAAATGGAAAAATTAAGAAATACTGTTGCAAAGAATGCAATGAAATATGCGATAAAAATTTACACAAGACAATTGACAATACAGTGTAAAAACATATATTTTGTAAAAAATTGAACGAAAGCAAGGTGAGACGGCCGTAAGATACAAACAAAATTCATCATAAAACTAAATACGAATAAAATAACTATGAAAACTACGATTAAAACTTGACGGAACAGCTAAACAGTCACTATTATAAGAGACAAGTAGCGATCGGAACTACAGCAAGGTTTCTAGCCTTGAACCGGAATTATCGCTCAATTGAAACTTATAAATTAAATCCTATAGAACATCTGACAAGAGCCCGAATCAGCTTCGAAATGAACCTCGTTTGTCAGATCGACCTCCCTACCGCCCACGACGAATATACAACATATAACATGAAACATGACTAGTAAGTGGACATATAAGAGAATAGGCACAGCTAAACATAATACAGCAATAAACGATACTACGTTTATACTTATCTCGGCTGATTGTAAAACAAAAAATGTGCCTCGTCTCCGAAGATGTATGTTTGAGACTACGAAATACTTCGCCTTGCGTAAGTGAGTAATGCTCGTACAATAATGAGGACAAAAAGATGAGGTCCAACGTAGTCTTTCAATGTAGAACTTGATGTGGAGGTTCACTATTGACCCTGACCTTCTGGTAACCGTTAGTTGATTCTGATTCACCGTCACACTAGGTTCCAAGTTCAAGATGTTGTCGCCTTGAAAGTTCCAAATTTCTTTTCAACCGATACTTGGATTGAGTACGTTCCCTTGAAATAATTTATTTCCAGACCACACTGGCATACCAAATACTGTTGAAGCCTTTTCCGATATAACATGATAGCTAGTTGTAGAAGTACCAGTATACTAGCATCTTGACGCGAATGTAGAATGAAAATTGGTAAAGAGCTAGTCAACAGAACTCCAACGAGTAGTAGGCAAATTTGGCCAACATCATTATACGCAAGTCGTTGGTAAAGTTATTATAATTTATTACGTGGTACGAAGACGTTTAAGAAGACGACACAATGTTCCTTGACGGGTACGATCAACAAATTATACATAGTGGTGACATTCCAATTAACGATACATCTCTGGTCATTTATATCTACAAATCCTCTCTCACGTAAGTAATAAGAATCCAATAATGTTCATGCTAAGTTTGAACACTAATATAATGTCCGTTGACCTTGTCTGAGGACATCCAACTAAGTACGTATTCCCATATCACTGAATCCCGCATTCATCCAACAAACGACTGTCTTGATCCAAGACTTCATTCCTTACAACGTATGTTCAAAATATAATATCAATGGCGTAAACATGAAGATACATCTGGGTTAGTATTTTGGGTTTTAACTAACCTCTCCACAAACTCATGCCACGACTTTGGCATTGGCATAACGGCATTTTAATAAGAATAATACAATCCAATAACGTTGTTCCCTCGTAGGAATTCTCCTTCTACGATAGATCATAGAGGCTATCAGCACCGTTGGTCCATTCTAGGAATGACATAACAATATGGATTCCCGCTAGACTTTCTCAAGGAGTAGCCTTAAACTTCAGGTTTCAATATTCTAATTATACGAATACGAAGGGGCGACAACTTACATGTTACTCCCAATATTGGCTTCGACCTGAAGACCAATATTCCAACAAAAGAATGGCTTCCACAGACTTGCCATGATTAACGAAATATCACACGGACATAAGGTCCGGACTACCCCTTTAGATAATGACGTCAGACTCCCCTCTAAAACTAGGTTACCCGTGCGCAAAGAGCAACACATACTCTGCATTGTGCACGTCGGTGCGTGAATAAATCGAACGCACAAATAATATAACTATATCAAGACTGGTGCGTACATTGGCAGGACCGACGACCACCCCCCTAGGTAAAAACGTACGCAACAATAACAATATAGGGCATAAAGGCAAAGATAAGAAAGTACAAAAGTATTTTCTGCTAGAACGGTTGGTGTCGCCTAAGGCTTCAGATTATTATTTTTTTTTCTATAACCAGCGGCACTCGAGCTTTCCAGCTCTTTCGGCCCAATGACATGTCATTGCGAGGCTGGGGGGTCAGTGGACTTTCCTTCCAACCCGGTCAGGAGCTTCGCTCCTTCCCATCCACACGGGATTTATGTGCAGGAGCCATTCAGGTTATTCAGTCAAATTTCCGGTCGTAAACATTTTTTCAAACGCCGACGGCCGGGTTTGAACCATGAACACCTGGTCGCCAGTACAACGTCGTAGCCATTACACCAGCGCAGCTCCCATCCTTCAGATTATTAATGGCTAACGAATAGCCGACCAAAACGGTACCCTATTTTTCAAATTCGTCCTTGACATATACACCCACTTTTTCCTAGTTCTAAGAAACATTTCCCTAAAATGCATTGTGGAACGAGGAGGGGGCAAGGATAGATGAAAATGCTAATTCGTTTCTCATTGATTTTAAACTAAAAGCCAACTATAGCAAGTGGCAAGCCTTGCATTAGGGGTTTCCCCCAATACGATGAAAAAGTTAGAAATGTAGTCACTACGGTTATGGAAAACCGCTTAGCTCTTATTATGAATGACCTAAACTCTCGTAATTAGCTTGAAAGTACATGAGAAAAGAATTGAACGAGAGGTAGTTTAAAATCAACAACTAACATGGAAAAAAATTATAGAATTTTTGAACTAAACCACATAGCCCCTTAAAAATTGTATATTCGTGTACCTGAGGACTTGCTGACCAAGAATATGGTGTTAGATTTATAAATAGTCCCTTAACTAATCAAATAATGATAAAACAATACATAGAGATCATATATACTGTCAGGTCAGGTCATATCTGCTTAGATCTGATCGCATATTTTTTGGAAAAAAAGTAGGTGACAGATAGGCTAACATAGAACAGCGAATCCGATTGGATGGCGTTTGAAGTGAGACGAAATATTATTGGCCGACTTTAAATAAACATAAATAGCCTAAGTAACGTAGGAAAAGTTTGAATGATATTTTTGAAAAGACTGTTTACACTGTAAAATTCATAGAGATTGGCTAACTGAATCGATATTGTCAGAATAAGCGTTGGCGAGGACGCCATTTTAATGAAAATTTTCAACAGTGATAGATGAGAGCAGGCTGTGCTTTAAACTACAAGTTATAAGCAGCCTGGGCAATAAAACAGATCGAAACTGTGTCAAGTCATCGTCTCTGTGTATATTTCATTGAAAATTGTGGTAAGCTTGACATTTATTAACCTGTATTTTATATAAAAATTGACTGTGAAAAAATAATATATGTCTGGACATGAGTGGGTCTATAGCGAACATGAGGCAAAGCCTAAAGATTGATCCACCATGTGATAGACTGTCAGAGAGGTGTAAAACTACAAGAATATGTATGATTGTTATAAAGGAGCATAACACATATCCTATTCTATGGAAGAGATTACAGCTGGAATTGCAGTGGCGTTGTAACTATTAGGGGAGAGGAATACTGGTGTACATTGTCACATCAAAAGAAAATGGTGGCATGGGTTTGTATAGGGATATGATCCTTTTGGTTGTTTGTAATGTACATGTCGTTAACTGTGGACTATTAGTGTATGCTAGATATTACGAAGGATGCATACCTTCACATTTCAGAAGTCCTGGGTACTGACGTTAATGTGGTACCAAACGCTTGAAAACTGATTGAGTCAGGACTCTACCTGTTTCCTGAGAGCCCATGCTAGTGGCCATTGCCTATCACACAGGGAACAGATTGTCAAGCGAGCAGAGGAAAGGTTCAACCTATATTCTACGGCCAAGCTAAGTTCTCGTTCGGCACCTGAAAGCTCAACTACAGAACTTTAAAAGAACGATCTAATGACAGTGAATAAAACTGGGACAAATAATTAATAGTTCCACAATTGACAAAATAGAAACAAACATTTCCAAAAGGACATGATTTAAACAACAACCTAGAGTTATCACCAGTATTCCCTTAAAGTGGGAGAACAATAACGACTTATATTAGAAAAATATTATATATATGGACAAAGGATCTATTGTGCTATTTGACTGATGTAATTTATTATTATGATTTCACTTTTAAATTGTCAGTCCTGATTACAAATAAATTTGAATCAGGATAATAAAACTGTAAAAATCTTATTTACACAAATTTAACCACAGTCTTAATAAGATAGCCTTTTACAGTGTCGTCTGTACGTTATTGTGGTAGTACTGTGTGTTGTTGTGAATAATAAACTATTTGTTGGTATGTTTGTTAATTATTGTGCATCACACTTTACATTCATAACCCTAGACACAACACGAAGTCATTTAATATACAAATATAAATACATTTCGAATGAGATAAAAGGGGTGGTAGCGGAAAAGCACCCTGAAAAGTTCACAATACTATTGAGTAAATTCAGGGACCTTCATAGCTAATCTCATTTATTACAATAATAACACCTACAACAATTCATAACATCAAAATCCACCACACCAGAGTTGCTATGAATGCAACCGTCTAATGGATTATTCTAATACTGCACTGAGTTGATGTGACTGTAACCATGTTGAGCTCTTTTCAGGTTACTGGTTAGCTAGTGGTAGGTGTACCAGGGTACTAGCATCGTGACGCGAATGTTCAATGAAAAATGACAAAAGAGCTGGTCAACAAAACTCCAACGAGTGGTAGGCAAATTGGCCAATACTGGACTGTACTCAACTCGTTGGTAAAAAAAGTTCATACAATTTATTTACGTGGTACAGAAGACGTTCAACAAGACGATACATCGTTTTGATGTGGACGATCAACAATTATGCATGGTGGTGATATTCTGATACAATGTACATTTTCAGGTAATATTTATATATCCCTGCAGATCCATTATAAACAAAGTCCTTTTCTACCCAAGTGATTTGAGTTCCCTAAATGTTACTGTCTGTGGGACGTTAAGGACATGTCCGTTGACCTTCTTCAAGGACATCTGACATAGTGAATAACTTCATACTGATGAATGACGTTTCCACTCAAAACTTCTCTTAATCCAAGACTTCCTCATTACAATACTTTACACAGTTGATAAGATCCATGCAGTTATACATTAAAATACAAATAGGTTATAGACTGCCTTTGGCTAACCTCTCTGCAATATGCCAAGACCCTGACGTTGGCATTACGGAATATAATATTCAAAATACGATCAAATACATTCTTCGCTCGTAGGAATTTCCACTACGCTAGATCTAAGTGAGGCTAAGAACTCCGCTGTTCCATTCTAGAAACCCAGCAAATATGGATTCCCGCTAGACTCCAGTGAAGAGTAGCCACTTCACTTAACCATCAACATATTAATAAAACGAGGGCTCAAAAACTTACGTATCGAAATGGATGTTGGCTTCTACCTGAAGACCAACCATCCTCCATTAACAATTCTTCCACAGAATTGTAAAGAATAAAATATCAACACACGGACAGTAAGTCCGACTTGCCCTTACAAGATCCTGACGTCATACCCCTCTAAACTAGGTAACCCGTGCGCAAAGAGCAACTCACACTCTGCATAGTGCACGCCCGTGCGTGAATAAATCGAACGCACAAATAACCAGAGACTGCCCACTATGTAAAAAGCACGCAACAGCTTCCTTATGACCGGCCCTTAAAAAAAATTAATTCTATTAATTTTTTTTTAACTAAGTACCCAAGAGAGGTGAGTCAAAACTACATCGACATCTAAGAACATAAATCAAAGTCATAATGTTATACAATATTAAGAAAAAGAATATTAAATGGAAATCAATATAACTAAATGAAAGTATGCATTAAAGCACACATCCACAATCGACCTACTTTGGAACGATGTGGTGAAATTCAAAGTAAAAGACAGTTGGAAAAGAGAACCAAAAGGCTGATAAAAACATTCAACTCAATTTTCAAAAAACCAGAAACATATGATTTCCAATGAAAATGAAAAAACAACGATGATGGTAATCAATGACAAGGGAATAAAAAAAAACCAGAAAAATGAAAATAAAACATGCAAAGTGAAACAAAGCATAATTAAACACGTCAAGAAAGCAACACCCTTAATGTTTCTAACATTAGTAAGGTGGACAAGTTATCTAAAAATTGAAAGATCATGTACCATGAGAAGTAAATATAAGTACAAAGAGACACTTACAACTATTAAAGTTAGTTAATGTGCACTCTACAATTACTTAAGTAGCGTAAATTGATTCCTTCTAATGAATATAGTTCTTAATTACAAATAAATCACTAATTACTAATTTATTTAAGTAATAGCAATTTTACTCAGTGTTACTGTTCCACCAAGACTAGTTAATAATCGACGAGAATATGTTCTTACTGTTCCATTCCCGATGAAAAGATATTCTCTAACACAATATGTAGTATCATATGTTCCATAAGAATATTGACTATCTATTTATCACTATTAACAATGTTTCCATACTAATAAAAATGTTACTACACAAGAAGTTATGTTATAATCCAAAAAATAAGTATATCCTGGAACTTATGCTGGTACGAATAATTCAGTTCCATACAAAGTATGTATAGAGGTTCAACGAATTATACCGTACAAAGTTCCTCATATTACATCGGACTGATTATCTGTGAGGACGTTTCAACATCTGGAAGTGGTTTAGGTTCGACAAGTTCGCTTGAGCATCTTGACAAACAGTCAGCAAACACATTTTTCACTCCAGGAATTGAACGAATTTCAAAGCTATATGGCTGGAGAGCTATCGCGTATCTTGTGGACTTTGAAGATTTAACGTCCTTAGTGTTCAGTGCTGTGAGAGCTTTTTGATCAGTTTCCACTACAAAGTGTGAGCCCAATAAATAACGTTCCAGTTTTGTGATTGACCACACTAAAGCAAGTAATTCTTTGTCGAGGACGGAGTATTTCATTTCGCTCTTCGTCAATTTTCTCGAAACGTACATGACTGGAAACAAGGTGCCTGTGTATTCTTGCATCAACACTGCAGCAATGGCGTAAGAAGATGCGTCACTACGAAGAATAAAGGTGAGATCTTTGTTAGGCAACCTTAAAACAGGAGCATTTGGAAAAAAAAATTTAATAGAATCTAACGCGATTTGATGTTCGTTAGACCATTGGATTACGTTAGCTGTCCCTTTTCTCAGTAACGAAGAAAAAGGAGCAGTTATAATCGACAAATGAGGAATGAACTTAGAATAGAACTGTATTAGTCCTAAAAGAGATCTGACTTGTTTTTTTGTCTTAGGTGCTGAGATGTTTAAAATCTTAGAGACATTACTGTCTTCTGTATACATCAAACCATGACCTATACGATGACCTAGAAAGGAGATGTCATGAAAACCGACAAATGCCTTTGAAGGTTTCGCTGTTAAGTTATAATTCCGTAAAGTAGAAAGTAAAGCTTTTAATCCCTGAATATGTTCATCCCATGAGTTACTAAAAAGACAGATGTCATCTATGTAAGTAATGACATCGGGACGATGAGACAGTACCCGGCGCATCATGCGTACAAAGGTAGCTGGCGCATTTACTAATCCAAATGGCATAAAATTCCATTGGAATAGGCCCCGTGGTGTCGAGAGAGCAGTGAATGGCTTTGCCTTAGGTGTGAGTGGCACTTGCCAGTAGCCCTTTGAGAGGTCTAATTTCGAAAAGAATGTCGAATGAGCTAATTTCACCAATAGGTCTTCTAAGAGAGGTAAAGGTTCCGCATCGAATTTTGTAACTTTGTTTATTTTCCTGTAATCTACGCAAAGACGAATATTGTTGTCTTTCTTCTAAATGATCACCATAGATGAAGAGTATGGTGATGACGATGGTTCAATTATATTTAATTGAAGCATCTCATCCAATTCCTTATCAACCTTATCACGAAAATGTAAAGGGATAGGATATGGCCGAACTCGAATAGGCGTATCGTCAGTCAGAATAATATCATGTTGGATAACTGACGTATGACCTGGGATGTCAGTGAGGACATCCTCATACGAGTGCAGAATATTAGAGACTTGATGATGTTGATCAGCCGAAAGAGTAGATGAGATAGTAACATCATTCCAATTCTCAGTGGAATGAAGTGGTACAACTGGTATTGGCAGTTGTACATCATCGAAAGAAGATTCTTCTTCTTGGATGACTGACAAACTAGAGTAGTGTTGAATAGGAGGTGTAGGATCGTCCGTTGCTTGGAACACTGACTGTAGATAATCAGGACGTGAGTAATACTCCTTCAACATGTTAATGTGGAAGGTTTTATGTTTACCATTAATATCAACGATGTAGTCGACATCGGATATTCTTGAGATGATCCTGAAAGGACCTCTCCATGTAATTAATAGACGATTGTTATGAGCAGGTAGTAAGACAAAAGCTTCGTCACCAGGGAGAAGCTGGCGAAGACGTCTATACTTGTTAGCAAATAGACGAGCTTTTTCTTTGGCTTGTTCAGATGATGCAGTAGCTAGTCTACAAGCATCTATGATTCTCTTTCTCAAAGAGATCACATACTCATAAGAGGATTGAGTTTCCTCTTCAATATTCTCTTCAACCAATAAGTCGTGGATTAACGACATCGGTCCACGTGGTTGCATGCTAAAAACAAGCTGGAATGGGGAAAAACCTGTGGCTTGATTTTGCACTTCGCGATACGCAAAGAGAGCAGCGGGTAGAACCCGTCCCAATCCTGAGGGTGATCTTGAGTCATCTTACCAAACAACTGCTTGAGTGTCCTATTTTGACGCTCAATTAACCCATTGGACATGGCATGGTAAATTGAACTAAGAGATCTGTCTATACCTAATGTCTTCATAACTTGCGACATGGATTCAGAAATGAACTGGACACCATGATCTGATAAGATCTTCCGCGGAAAACCTATGCGTGAGAAGATCAACATCAACGCCTCTGCTACACTGGCAGATGAAGTGTTCTTCAGAGGGATGGCCTCAGGCCAACGAGTACACATATCAATGCAAGTAAGGACATGCGTATGTCCTCTTGCAGATGGTAACATCGGACCAATGATGTCAATAGCCATTTTGTCAAATGGTCTAATCGGGATGTCCGCAGCTTGAATTGGAGCCGCATGAAATGGACCCCGTACTTTAACCTCCTGACATATCAAACATGAACGACAATAGAGTGTAACATCTCTATGAACGCCCGGCCAGTAGAATGCAGAAAGCACTCTGGATTTGGTACGCGAAAAACCCATATGGCCTGCGCATTGCGAGTCGTGAGCAAGTCGCAATATCCGAGATCTCATAGAAGACGGGACTAGAATCTGAGAACATAAGGATGAATCATTTTCCCGTATCAATCTAACTAAAATCCCATTTTTAAGAATAAAGTCATGTCTAGATTTTGCAAGATTGTTGCTGGTATTCTTTTTGTTCACATACTGAAAATTTTTTTTTAAAGAATCATCATTCTTTTGTAACGTCGCAAACAACTCCCGTGAAATAGGAGCATCGTCATCACAAGTGGTATGAACTGTAGGTTCAGCAGGTGTATCATGCGACATAACAGTAGCTTGCGCTCTGGTCACTACTGCATTTGCAGCCTGAATATGTCGCTCTTCCCATGCAGTAATTTGCTGAGGGGTACACTCTGTTATACCATGTATGCGACCCAGGATGACATCACAAATTGGGTTTGGAAGGAGACAGGCGTGGATCTTTCCTGAAAAGAAAGGAGATTCTAAATCAATAATAGGTGTGGGAAATGTTTCCACAGTGCCTCTAAAGTGACACACCTCACAGTATGGCCGGTAGCGCACGAGGGGTGGATCAGCGAAGCCCGCACTCCGACAGTACTGCAGCCTGAATCATAAAGAATAAAACAAGGAATGGAATTTATATATCCTTTGTTAAACTTAAGAGAACCCTGTCCCTGGTGTACTGACACAGAAGTGGCCGTACAGACCGCAGGTAAACTCGGCAAAATATGTCCGCATCGCAGTGTCGTAATCGCCTTGGGCTGGAAAAGAGTCGAGCATTCTGGACAAGCTTTTACCTGATTAAAATCAAGAGAACAAGACATGGCATTATGAGTATCAGCATCTTTACCCTGTTCATTGTTAGCCTGTGTATCACTTAAAGCGACATTAGAATGTCTACGTGTATTGCTCGAAGATCTATCTCTTCGTCGCGATCGATTCTGATTATTGGCATTAAAATTGCTATAATTACCATTTTTGCTTGAGTTAAAATCTGAATGGGTTCGCCAATTAATGTCCTTACTGTTGTGATTTTGGCTAAATGATTTATTCCAAGAACCTTGTCTATTTTGTGGAACCTGAGATTTTGATCGCCAGTTTTGTTTATTATAATTTCCTTGATTATATTTAAAATTATTGTTACCAAAATCTCGCGATCTATGAGATTGGTTCCAAGAAACATTAAATGGAGCAGATTGTTGAAATTGCTTCCCCTTATAAAAAATTATTGCTGAAATTGTCATTATTTCCCTTATTGAAGTATCTGTCGTTACTCAATGAACGATGGCGCGGAAAATTATTTTGTTGCATAGCAAAAGCAACCGGCAATTCACTTTTAATCTGTGCATTACTTAGATCCATGGATGGGTGAGCAGTGCAGAAATTTTTAAAATGTTCTTCTAGATCTTTCATAGATAAAGGTTTCCGTTCGTGCAAAAATGCAAGAAATGCTGGATTTACTGACGATAGCACCTTATCGCGCAGCAGTAAATCGAAAAGACCTTCATACGACTTCTCTATCTTGGACAACTCGATCCATCTTTCCAAGGTTAGCCGTATTTGGGAAAGAAAATCACTAAAGTTCTTTCCAGATTGCGGTAGCATCGTTCTAAAACGCAATCTGTATTCATTTTCCGTCATTTGGTATTTCCTAAGAAGCGCAGCTCTAAGAGCGTCATAATCATTCTTTTCATTAGTACTAGTAGTATGATAAACTGCCAAAGCATCCCCTGTAAGTAATCTGGATAAATATGTACAATATAGTGCTTTATCCACATTATAAGACCTACAAGTGGCCTCAAATCTATCTAAAAAGAATATTACGTCGTCAGACGGGGGATTAAATTTAGGTAATTTTAGGTGAACTTCCTTAAAATTGTCATGTCTGGGTGAAGATTGGCCTTCGAAAGTTCTCTGAGAATTAGCTTCCTGAGTTAATCTAATTCTATCATATTCTGCCTCTGCTAATTTCAGATCATGCTGTCGTTTCCTTTCATTTTCCTCAGCTTCAAGTTGAAATCTCTTTGTATTTTCTTGAGCTATAAATTCCCTCTCTTCCATTTCTCTTTGCTTATTTTCCATTTCTCTTTGCTTATTTTCCATTTCAATTTTAAGTAGCCTTTCTTTTTCTGCAGCATCTCTTTGCTTATTTTCCATTTCAATTTTAAGTAGCCTTTCTTTTTCTGCAGCTTCTCTTTGCTTATTTTCCATTTCAATTTTAAGTAGCCTTTCTTTTTCTGCAGCTTCTCTTTGCTTATTTTCCATTTCACTTTTAAATAGCTTTTCTTCTTCTGCAGCTTCAAATTGTAAATTTTCTAATCTTACTTTTTCAGCTTCTAATCTTTGAGCTTCCAACCTTTGAGATTCTTTATATTCCGACATAGCGAATTGTCTTACCTCTTCAGGAGGTATCTGAAGAGCTTTCGCTTGTTTAATGAAATAATCTAGTAAATACATTATGCTTTATAAGTAGTCACAATACTCTTACTTTCTTAACTGATAATTAATTAATGTAGATTAATTATCCTTGTTACTATACTAAGTGGCCTTCGTTCCTGTCCTAGAACGGTTAATTATTCTCATATAATTGTCAAATATATTAATAATCAATAAAGTAATTTATTTAATGAAATGTTATGAAAGCAACAACGTGATAGACAATAGAAACAATACCGACAAGACAAAATAATCAAGGACAAGTGAAAACAATCGCAGAAATCAAATAAAATAAAAATGTGAAACTAAAATAGGATGTCGTAAAGAATTACGATGACATCTGCGAATGGTAAAGTGACAAGACAATTGACAAGACAGTGTATAAACATACGGGTGTAAAAAACTCAACGATAGTTAGGTGAGAATGGACGCATAATACAAACAAGATACATCATAAAACCAAGGTACGAATAAAAATAACTACGAAAACTACACTGAAAACTTGACACTACAGCTAAACAGATAGGTGTCACAGACCACCAGACACAGTGGACCTAGAATCCTTCGACACCTAGGTGCCGGAACATTTCACTGCGGGAAGTCTGCAAATAACCCTATAGACCAAATATGAAGGCCCTGAGATAAACCTGGGATGTACCTTTCATATTTCACCTGCCCAACCTCCCACGATAAACATAAAACATAGAACATGAAACATAAATAACATATTAGTGGACATATATCTGAGTGAAAAAACAGCTCAACGTAAAACGGTGGAAAGTACAAAACATCAGTATCTTATCACTTATCTGATTTTTGTTCCGTAAAAAAAATTGTATGTATATGTGCTTCATTGACTATTAGAAGGCTTTTGACAGAGTCCATCATGAGAAAATAATTGAATGCCTCGAAGACATAGGTATTGATGGAAAGGATATAAGAATACTCAGTAACCTTTATTGGGAGCAAACTGCCACAGTAAGATCGGGAAGGAATTATTCACCATACATAAACATAAAAAGAGGTGTCAGACAAGGTTGTGTGCTGTCCCCCTGCCTAATTAATTTATACACCGAAAAAATTTTCAAACAGATACATGAAATACCAGGACTGAACATCAGTGGAAGGTCAATAAACAACCTAAGATATGCAGATGATACCGTGTTGTTAGCTGAAAGCGAACACGAGTTACAAGAACTAGTGAAGCAAGTGAACCGTATAAGTCATGAATATGGACTCGACATTAATATTGAGAAAACAAAAACTATGATAATTAGCAAAACAGACGATAAACCCACATTAAAGATAAGCGTAAATGGGAAAATCCTGGAACAAGTCAAGAGCTACGTATATCTTGGTCATATAATAACAGAAGATGGCAGATGTGAAACAGAAATCAAGAAGAGAATAGGAATGGCCAAAGCTACATTCAACAACATGAAACATATACTGACATCCAAACAGTTATCTCACAAATTAAAACTGAGAATCATAAAGTGTTATATATATTCTGCATTTCTGAATGGTGCAGAAACATGGACGATGAATAAGCATTTGGAAGAAAGAATTGAGGCTCTTGAAATGTGGATATATAGAAGAATGGGGCGTATCTCATGGAAAGAGATGAAAACAAATAAGGAGGTCCTAGAAAATCTAGGTATGAAAAGAGAACTAATGAGGGAGGTCAAAGTTCGGCAGGTAAAATACTTTGGCCACATAAAAAGGCATAACACCTTTCAGAAGACCATAACAGAAGGGAGATTCCCCGCATACAAGTGATGTACGTTTGAGCCTTGTTGTACTACTAGAGGTCCAACAATGTAGTCATTCACTGTTGAAAACTTGATCCTCAGCTTCACTGATGACCTTGACATTCTGGTAACCGTTAATTGATTTCATGGTCGTGTTGAAGAATATGGTGTTCTCCGTAGAATCGATTATCTTGGAACAACGTTGGGAACGGTCTCTTCCTTGAAACAAAGTGATTTCAAACCACACGCAGCCGCCAAAAACTATTGAGCTCTTTTCAGGTTACTGGTTAGCTAGTGGTAGGTGTACCAGGGTACTAGCATCGTGACGCGAATGTTCAATGAAAAATGACAAAAGAGCTGGTCAACAAAACTCCAACGAGTGGTAGGCTAATTGGCCAATACTGGACTGTACTCAACTCGTTGGTAAAAAAGTTCATACAATTTATTTAAGTGGTACAGAAGACGTTCAACAAGACGATACATCGTTTTGATGTGGACGATCAACAATTATGCATGGTGGTGAGATTCTGATACAATGTACATTTTCAGGTAATATTTATATATCCCTGCAGATCCATTATAAACAAAGTCGTTTTCTACCCAAGTGACTTGAGTTCCCTAAATGTTACTGTCTGTGGGACGTTAAGGCCATGTCCGTTGACCTTCTTCAAGGACATCTGACATAGTGAATAACTTCATACTGATGAATGACGTTTCCACTCAAAACTTGTCTTAATCCAAGACTTCTTCATTACAATACTTTACACAGTTGATAAGATCCATGCAGTTATGCATTAAAATACAAATAGGTTATAGACTGCCTTTGGCTAACCTCTCTGCAATATGCCAAGACCCTGACGTTGGCATTACGGAATATAATATTCAAAATACGATCAAATACATTCTTCGCTCGTAGGAATTTCCACTACGCTAGATCTAAGTGAGGCTAAGAACTCCGCTGTTCCATTCTAGAAACCCAGCAAATATGGATTCCCGCTAGACTCCAGTGAAGAGTTGCCACTTCACTTAACCATCAATATATTAATAAAACGAGGGCTCAAAAACTTACGTATCGAAATGGATGTTGGCTTCTACCTGAAGACCAACCATCCTCCATTAACAATTCTTCCACAGAATTGTAAAGAATAAAATATCAACACACGGACAGTAAGTCCGACTTGCCCTTACAAGATCCTGACGTCATACCCCTCTAAACTAGGTAACCCGTGCGCAAAGAGCAACTCACACTCTGCATAGTGCACGCCCGTGCGTGAATAAATCGAACGCACAAATAATATAACTATATCAAGAATGGTGCGTAGACTTTTAACACTGGCAGGACCAGAGACTGCCCACTATGTAAAAAGCACGCAACAGCTTCCTTATGACCGGCCCTTAAAAAAAATTAATTCTATTAATTTTTTTTTAACTAAGTACCCAAGAGAGGTGAGTCAAAACTACATCGACATCTAAGAACATAAATCAAAGTCATAATGTTATACAATATTAAGAAAAAGAATATTAAATGGAAATCAATATAACTAAATGAAAGTATGCATTAAAGCACACATCCACAATCGACCTACTTTGGAACGATGTGGTGAAATTCAAAGTAAAAGAAAGTTGGAAAAGAGAACCAAAAGGCTGATAAAAACATTCAACTCAATTTTCAAAAAACCAGAAACATATGATTTCCAATGAAAATGAAGAAACAACGATGATAGTAATCAATGACAAGGGAATAAAAAAAAAACAGAAAAATAAAAATAAAACATGCAAAGTGAAACAAAGCATAATTAAACACGTCATGAAAGCAACACCCTTAATGTTTCTAACATTTGTAAGGTGGACAAGTTATCTAAAAATTGAAAGATCATGTACCATGAGAAGTAAATATAAGTACAAAGAGACACTTACAACTATTAAAGTAGCGTAAATTGATTCCTTCTAATAAATATAGTTTTTAATTACAAATAAATCACTAATTACTAATTTATTTAAGTAATAGCAATTTTACTCAGTGTTACTGTTCCACCAAGACTAGTTAATAATCGACGAGAATATGTTCTTACTGTTCCATTCCCGATGAAAAGATATTCTCAAACACAATATGTAGTATCATATGTTCCATAAGAATATTGACTATCTATTTATCACTATTAACAATGTTTCCATACTAATAAAAATGTTACTACACAAGAAGTTATGTTATAATCCAAAAAATAAGTATATCCTGGAACTTATGCTGGTACGAATAATTCAGTTCCATACAAAGTATGTATAGAGGTTCAACGAATTATACCGTACAAAGTTCCTCATATTACATCGGACTGATTATCTGTGAGGACGTTTCAACATCTGGAAGTGGTTTAGGTTCGATAAGTTCGCTTGGGCATCTTGACAAACAGTCAGCAAACACATTTTTCACTCCAGGAATTGAACGAATTTCAAAGCTATATGGCTGGAGAGCTATCGCGTATCTTGTGGACTTTGAAGATTTAACGTCCTTATTGTTCAGTGCTGTGAGAGCTTTTTGATCAGTTTCCACTACAAAGTGTGAGCCCAATAAATAACGTTTCAGTTTTGTGATTGACCTCACTAAAGCAAGTAATTCTTTGTCGAGGACGGAGTATTTCATTTCGCTCTTCGTCAATTTTCTCGAAACGTACATGACTGGAAACAAGGTGCCTGTATATTCTTGCATCAACACTGCAGCAATGGCGTAAGAAGATGCGTCACTACGAAGAATAAAGGTGAGATCTTTGTTACGCAACCTTAAAACAGGAGCATTTGAAAAAAAATTTTAATAGAATCTAACGCGATTTGATGTTCGTTAGACCATTGGATTACGTTAGCTGTCCCTTTTCTCAGTAACGAAGAAAAAGGAGCAGTTATAGTCGACAAATGAAGAATGAACTTAGAATAGAACTGTATTAGTCCTAAAAGAGATCTGACTTGTTTTTTTTTTTTGTCTTAGGTGCTGAGATATTTAAAATTTTAGAGACATTACTGTCCTCTGTATACATCAAACCATGACCTATACGATGACCTAGAAAGGAGATGTCATGAAAACCGACAAATGCCTTTGAAGGTTTCGCTGTTAAGTTATAATCCCGTAAAGTAGAAAGTAAAGCTTTTAATCCCTGAATATGTTCATCCCATGAGTTACTAAAAAGACAGATGTCATCTATGTAAGTAATGACATCGGGACGATGAGACAGTACCCGGCGCATCATGCGTACAAAGGTAGCTGGCGCATTTACTAATCCAAATGGCATAAAATTCCATTGGAATAGGCCCCGTGGTGTCGAGAAAGCGGTGAATGGCTTTGCTTTAGGTGTGAGTGGCACTTGCCAGTAGCCCTTTGAGAGGTCAAATTTCGAAAAGAATGTCGAATGAGCTAATTTCACCAATAAGTCTTCTAAGAGAGGTAAAGGTTCCGCATCGAATTTTGTAACTTTGTTTAATTTCCTGTAATCTACGCAAAGACGAATATTGTTGTCCTTCTTCCTAAAGATCACCATAGATGAAGAGTATGGTGATGAAGATGGTTCAATTATATTTAATTGAAGCATCTCATCCAATTCCTTATCAACCTTATCACGAAAGTGTAAAGGGATAGGATATGGGCGAACTCGAATAGGCGTATCGTCAGTCAGAATAATATCATGTTGGATAACTGACGTATGACCTGGGATGTCAGTGAGGACATCCTCATACGAGTGCAGAATATTAGAGACTTGCTGATGTTGATCAGCCGAAAGAGTAGATGAGATAGTAACATCATTCCAATTCTCAGTGGAATGAAGTGGTACAACTGGTATTGGCAGTTGTACATCATCGAAAGAAGATTCTTCTTCTTGGATGACTGACAAACTAGAGTAGTGTTGAATAGGAGGTGTAGGATCGTCCGTTGCTTGGAACACTGACTGTAGATAATCAGGACGTGAGTAATACTCCTTCAACATGTTAATGTGGAAGGTTTTATGTTTACCATTAATATCGACGATGTAGTCGACATCGGATATTCTTGAGATGATCCTGAAATGAACTCTCCAAGTAATTAATAGACGATTGTTATGAGCAGGTAGTAAGACAAAAGCTTCGTCACCAGGGAGAAGCTGGCGAAGACGTCTATACTTGTTTGCAAATAGACAAGCGTTTTCTTTGGCTTGTTCAGATGATGTAGTAGCTAGTCTACAAGCATCTATGATTCTCTTTCTCAAAGAGATCAGATACTCATAAGAGGATTGAGTTTCCTCTTCAATATTCTCTTTAACCAATAAGTCGTGGATTAACGACATCGGTCCACGTGGTTGCATGCCAAAAACAAGCTGGAATGGGGAAAAACATGAGGCTTGATTTTGCACTTCGCGATACGCAAAGAGAGCAGCGAGTAGGACCCGGTCCCAATCCTGAGGGTGATCTTGAGTCATCTTACCCAACAACTGCTTGAGTGTCCTATTTTGACGCTCAATTAACCCATTGGACATGGCATGGTAAATTGAACTAAGAGATCTGTCTATACCTAATGTCTTCATAACTTGCGACATGGATTCAGAAATGAACTGGACACCATGATCTGATAAGATCTTCCGCGGAAAACCTATGCGTGAGAAGATCAACATCAACGCCTCTGCTACACTGGCAGATGAAGTGTTCTTCAGAGGGATGGCCTCAGGCCAACGAGTACACATATCAATGCAAGTAAGGACATGCGTATGTCCTCTTGCAGATGGTAACATCGGACCAATGATGTCAATAGCCATTTTGTCAAATGATCTAATCGGGATGTCCGCAGCTTGAATAGGAGCCGCATGAAATGGACCGCGTACTTTAACCTCCTGACATATCAAACATGAACGACAATAGAGTGTAACATCTCTATGAACGCCCGGCCAGTAGAATGCAGAAAGCACTCTGGATTTGGTACGCGAAAAACCCATATGGCCTGCGCATTGCGAGTCGTGAGCAAGTCGCAATATCCGAGATCTCATAGAAGACGGGACTAGAATCTGAGAACATCAGGATGAATCATTTTCCCGTATCAATCTAACTAAAATCCCATTTTTAAGAATAAAGTCATGTCTAGATTTTGCAAGATTGTTGCTGGTATTCTTTTTGTTCACATACTGAAAATTTTTTTTTTAAAGAATCATCATTCTTTTGTAACGTCGCAAACAACTCCCGTGAAATAGGAGCATCGTCATCACAAGTGGTATGAACTGTAGGTTCAGCAGGTGTATCATGCGACATAACAGTAGCTTGCGCTCTGGTCACTACTGCATTAGCAGCCTGAATATGTCGCTCTTCCCATGCAGTAATTTGCTGAGGGGTACACTCTGTTATACCATGTATGCGACCCAGGATGACATCACAAATTGGGTTTGGAAGGAGACAGGCGTGGATCTTTCCTGAAAAGAAATGAGTTTTTAAATCAATAATAGCTGTGGCAAATGTTTCCACAGTGCCTCCAAAAGTGACACACTTCACAGTATTGCCGGTAGCGCACGAGGGGTGGATCAGCGAAGCCCGCACTCCGACAGTACTGCAGCCTGAATCATAAAGAATAAAACAAGGAATGGAATTTATATATCCTTTGTTAAACTTAAGAGAACCCTGTCCCTGGTGTACTGACACAGAAGTGGCCGTACAGACCGCAGGTAAACTCGGCAAAATATGTCCGCATCGCAGTGTCGTAATCGCCTTGGGCTGGAAAAGAGTCGAGCATTCTGGACAAGCTTTTACCTGATTAAAATCAAGAAAAGAAGACATGGCATTATGAGTATCAGCATCTTTACCCTGTTCATTGTTAGCCTGTGTATCACTTAAAGCGACATTAGAATGTCTACGTGTATTGCTCGAAGATCTATCTCTTCGTCGCGATCGATTCTGATTATTGGCATTAAAATTGCTATAATTACCATTTTTGCTTGAGTTAAAATCTGAATGGGTACGCCAATTAATGTCCTTACTGTTGTGATTTTGGCTAAATGATTTATTCCAAGAACCTTGTCTATTTTGTGGAACCTGAGATTTTGATCGCCAGTTTTGTTTATTATAATTTCCTTGATTATATTTAAAATTATTGTTACCAAAATCTCGCGATCTATGAGATTGGTTCCAAGAAACATTAAATGGAGCAGATTGTTGAAATTGCTTCCCCTTATAAAAATTACCATTGTTGAAATTGTCATTATTTCCCTTATTGAAGTATCTGTCGTTACTCAATGAACGATGGCGCGGAAAATTATTTTGTTGCATAGCAAAAGCAACCGGCAATTCACTTTTAATCTGTGCATTACTTAGATCCATGGATGGGTGAGCAGTGCAGAAATTTTTAGAATGTTCTTCTAGATCTTTCATAGATAAAGGTTTCCGTTCGTGCAAAAATGCAAGAAATGCTGGATTTACTGACGATAGCACCTTATCGCGCAGCAGTAAATCGAAAAGACCTTCATACGACTTCTCTATCTTGGACAACTCGATCCATCTTTCCAAGGTTAGCCGTATTTGGGAAAGAAAATCACTAAAGTTCTTTCCAGATTGCGGTAGCATCGTTCTAAAACGCAATCTGTATTCATTTTCCGTCATTTGGTATTTCCTAAGAAGCGCAGCTCTAAGAGCGTCATAATCATTCTTTTCATTAGTACTAGTAGTATGATAAACTGCCAAAGCATCCCCTGTAAGTAATCTGGATAAATATGTACAATATAGTGCTTTATCCACATTATAAGACCTACAAGTGGCCTCAAATCTATCTAAAAAGAATATTACGTCGTCAGACGGGGGATTAAATTTAGGTAATTTTAGGTGAACTTCCTTAAAATTGTCATGTCTGGATGAAGATTGGCCTTCGAAAGTTCTCTGAGAATTAGCTTCCTGAGTTAATCTAATTCTATCATATTCTGCCTCTGCTAATTTCAGATCATGCTGTCGTTTCCTTTCATTTTCCTCAGCTTCAAGTTGAAATCTCTTTGTATTTTCCTGAGCTATAAATTCCCTCTCTTCCATTTCTCTTTGCTTATTTTCCATTTCTCTTTGCTTATTTTCCATTTCAATTTTAAGTAGCCTTTCTTTTTCTGCAGCATCTCTTTGCTTATTTTCCATTTCAATTTTAAGTAGCCTTTCTTTTTCTGCAGCTTCTCTTTGCTTATTTTCCATTTCAATTTTAAGTAGCCTTTCTTTTTCTGCAGCTTCTCTTTGCTTATTTTCCATTTCGATTTTAAGTAGCTTTTCTTTTTCTTCAGCTTCAAATTGTAAATTTTCTAATCTTAATTTTTCAGCTTCTAATCTTTGAGCTTCCAACCTTTGAGATTCTTTATATTCCGACATAGCGAATTGTCTTACCTCTTCAGGAGGTATCTGAAGAGCTTTCGCTTGTTTAATGAAATAATCTAGTATATACATTATGCTTTATAAGTAGTCACAATACTCTTACTTTCTTAACTGATAATTAATTAATGTAGATTAATTATCCTTGTTACTATACTAAGTGGCCTTCGTTCCTGTCCTAGAACGGTTAATTATTCTCATATAATTGTCAAATATATTAATAATCAATAAAGTAATTTATTTAATGAAATGTTATGAAAGCAACAACGTGATAGACAATAGAAACAATACCGACAAGACAAAATAATCAAGGACAAGTGAAAACAATCGCAGAAATCAAATAAAATAAAAAATGTGAAACTAAAATAGGATGTCGTAAAGAATTACGATGACATCTGCGAATGGTAAAGTGACAAGACAATTGACAAGACAGTGTATAAACATAGGTTTGTAAAAAACTCAACGATAGTTAGGTGAGAATGGACGCATAATACAAACAAGATACATCATAAAACCAAGGTACGAATAAAAATAACTACGAAAACTACACTGAAAACTTGACACTACAGCTAAACAGATAGGTGTCACAGACCACCAGACACAGTGGACCTAGAATCCTTCGACACCTAGGTGCCGGAACATTCCACTGCGGGAAGTCTGCAAATAACCCTATAGACCAAATATGAAGGCCCTGAGATAAACCTGGGATGTACCCTTCATATTTCACCTGCCCAACCTCCCACGATAAACATAAAACATAGAACATGAAACATAAATAACATATTAGTGGACATATATCTGAGTGAAAGAACAGCTCAACGTAAAACGGTGGAAAGTACAAAACATCAGTATCTTATCACTTATCTGATTTTTGTTCCGTAAAAAAAATTTCCCCGCATACAAGTGATGTACGTTTGAGCCTTGTTGTACTACTAGAGGTCCAACAATGTAGTCATTCACTGTTGAAAACTTGATCCTCAGCTTCACTGATGACCTTGACATTCTGGTAACCGTTAATTGATTTCATGGTCGTGTTGAAGAATATGGTGTTCTCCGTAGAATCGATTATCTTGGAACAACGTTGGGAACGGTCTCTTCCTTAAAACAAAGTGATTTCAAACCACACGCAGCCGCCAAAAACTGTTGAGCTCTTTTCAGGTTACTGGTTAGCTAGTGGTAGGTGTACCAGGGTACTAGCATCGTGACGCGAATGTTCAATGAAAAATGACAAAAGAGCTGGTCAACAAAACTCCAACGAGTGGTAGGCAAATTGGCCAATACTGGACTGTACTCAACTCGTTGGTAAAAAAGTTCATACAATTTATTTACGTGGTACAGAAGACGTTCAACAAGACGATACATCGTTTTGATGTGGACGATCAACAATTATGCATGGTGGTGATATTCTGATACAATGTACATTTTCAGGTAGTATTTATATATCCCTGCAGATCCATTATAAACAAAGTCCTTTTCTACCCAAGTGATTTGAGTTCCCTAAATGTTACTGTCTGTGGGACGTTAAGGCCATGTCCGTTGACCTTCTTCAAGGACATCTGACATAGTGAATAACTTCATACTGATGAATGACGTTTCCACTCAAAACTTGTCTTAATCCAAGACTTCCTTATTTCAATACTTTACACAGTTGATAAGATCCATGCAGTTATACATTAAAATACAAATAGGTTATAGACTGCCTTTGGCTAACCTCTCTGCAATATGCCAAGACCCTGACGTTGGCATTACGGAATATAATATTCAAAATACGATCAAATACATTCTTCGCTCGTAGGAATTTCCACTACGCTAGATCTAAGTGAGGCTAAGACCTCCGCTGTTCCATTCTAGAAACCCAGCAAATATGGATTCCCGCTAGACTCCAGTGAAGAGTAGCCACTTCACTTAACCATCAACATATTAATAAAACGAAGGCTCAAAAACTTACGTATCGAAATGGATGTTGGCTTCTACCTGAAGACCAACCATCCTCCATTAACAATTCTTCCACAGAATTGTAAAGAATAAAATATCAACACACGGACAGTAAGTCCGACTTGCCCTTACAAGATCCTGACGTCATACCCCTCTAAACTAGGTAACCCGTGCGCAAAGAGCAACTCACACTCTGCATAGTGCACGCCCGTGCGTGAATAAATCGAACGCACAAATAATATAACTATATCAAGAATGGTGCGTAGACTTTTAACACTGGCAGGACCAGAGACTGCCCACTATGTAAAAAGCACGGAACAAACCATTTTTCTGGTCATTCGCGATACTATGAGCTGCTTTGTTTTGTAGCTGATTTTTCCATGGATTTACTTACCTGATGCTGTATGATTCGCTGTACATTATTTTTCCATGGATTTATTTACATGATGCTGTATGACTTGCTGTGTATTGTTTTCCTATGATGTCTACGTGACTGTGCCGTTAATAAACTTTACGAGTTAGTACGAGTTCCTCTACTTCCTGAACCATCGTTACTGTGGTGTGTGTGATGACAGAATGGATACTACACCCCTAAAGAACTCATGACATTCGCGTATATTGACATATACATATTTACACACCTGTCGGCCACATGTAAGCCCGACCTAAGCTGATCGCATCTATCAGCAGCCATATTAACATTGTCCTCTCATGCCACTATGCATATTTAACATAAGTGGCCTGTGTGGCCTGTTATAGAGAACCCACAGTAACATAAGAATCTGCTGAAGGTGTTAAAGAAAACATACTTTAACAATTACGTTGTACTTCACATCACAGTTCATGGCATAATAATATTCATTAATAAAATTCATATCCATATAGTGCAGTCCGTCCCAGTAATATATATTAATTATTATCGTCGTCAAAACATAGTAAGCTGTATATACGCGTTGCTGCTAGTGCAGTCAACCGAAAATGATACCTACTAGCTTGCGAACTTGGATCATCACGAATGATCAGTACTCCCGTAAAATTCTGACTTTCAATAAACAATGGTTGTCCTTAACCATTAGTGTTTCATATTTTTTTAAACATAATTATGGCCGACCCTCTGGCCAAAAATCTAAAAGAGATACTTCTGCACTATAACACGATCACTGGGAGTAAAGCAAGATACATCCGACTTGCTCGGAGCTTATAATCAAAAGGGTAAACGTAGAACGTAGTCAAGTGGCACTATACCAACCGTACCACGTCATAAGCGTACTATACATTTCGCGTTCAATGAAATACCGTGAAGCGTGAAAACATTATATATTTATAGCATCTCAAGCATCTAATGCGTAACTTTAAAAATGCTCACAACTGTAGCAGACGACATCGTTAAACGTGTCGTAACATTTTCCTGACCGACGGGGGTAAAAAAAATCTATTCTATAGATTTTTTTTTTGAAATAACTAGATTAATTATAACAAAAATTTGGGAGCCGCGCTAGCGTAGTGGTTACAACACCGCTCTGGCGACCGGGTGATACAGGATCAAACCCGGGCGACGGCATTTGAAGATTTTTCGTCGACCGGGATTTGGACTGGATTAACTCGAGACCTGGCGAGGACATTTGAAGGAGTGTCGTCGACCAGGGACTGGCGGCTCCTGAGCCGACCCAGCTGCAATGGGTACCTCCGAAATCGGCGAGTATTTGCCTGAATGGCGAGGGACACCTGTCTCTGTACAAGAAATAAAGGGATACTCACGTAAAATCAATGTCAGGTTAGACATAAATAATAACCTGAGATTTCGCCTCGAGTATTAGCGGGCGTACGAAAAAAAAAAAAATAAAAAAAAAAAATAACAAAAATTTAACGATAAACGACATACAGCCTACGATGTTCTGCATAGAACATTGTCGCAAGTCCTTGTCAACATAATACATGTCATATAATACATGAAAATTATATTAACTAAAGAAACGTCAACTGTCAGAAAGGATAGAAAATATTTATGTACCTAAATAAAATTATGTCTTAACTAATGAATTGTGTGTTGTATTAATCAGAATCATGAGATATAACTAACTAAATATAGAATTAACTAAATAATTAATGTAATGTATGTATGGTGTTATAGAATTAAAATCTAATTAAGTAAACTAAAGTAATGTATCATTGTGAAAGAAAGTGAAAAAAAGTATAGAATAGTAAAGAAAAGAATAATGGAGAATACATGAGAATTAAGTAGTAAGAAATTAATAGATTAAAATAAAATATATGTGTACAGAATTAACTATCTAATTAAATTAATGTATCAACTAATAAAAAATATATCATGTGATATCATTCTTCTTCTTCTTCCTCGTCGCCCTGAAAAGGACGGTGGTTGCGTTGTGTCTGTTTGCGCCTAAGCTGTGATATCTGCACCTTTCGGTCGACACATCCGACTTCTGCACGGCATTTTTTAGGGACCGGGTTTGCCTTCCCATTTCGATCCGTACTCGCTCAGCCAGACTGCACTGCTGCAGACTGTTTCCAGGACCACCACGTGGAGGTGGAGTACGGTCTTGACCAGCTCTGGTTCGCTGGTCCTGATGCAAGCAGTCAAGCTATGGGTCGCTGACTGCACTCACTACTGCTGCATCTTGGGGTCCCTTGTGATATCATAATTATGTGAACATAAATTATGAACTATATCTAATATTACCATAGTACTTATATTAATTAATTGTGTGATAACGTTTGTTTTCAAACTATCTATTATTTTTTTATTCAGTTAAAAGTATCGAAATTCCCATTGTCAATTGTAATGAAGAATCAGTTAATAGTTCCTGTCTGTATTCAGTGCACAGATGAATATATAATTTGACAAAGTTCCTTCGTGAGCGTAATATACGGTTTGTTCCATACGAAGAAAAAAATTCATTCCACCAGTGATGATCTTGAGTTAAACCGATCGTACTTGACTGTATGTATAAGTAAGTTAACTCCTATGTGCAATCGATTTTTGATTGTAGATCGTATCCAATTGATTCAGACATGTTTGGAGACTAACGAAAGTCCATTGAAATTTGATCGAAATTGATAACGTTTCATGAATGCACTGTCTTCATGCGCATTGTTCACGATCACGTATGTTTTTTTAACTTCCAAATGTTGTAAGGGAATTTTGAAGACTTCCGTAAGGAACATCATTTCGTGGCTCCTTATGAGTAAATAGCAAGTCTTGTTATGAATATGAATGAATAACTTTCAGCACGTAAGTCTTTCCCGTTCTTTGGGTTGTTAGTTCTCAATGGAAGATGACGGAAGACGTGACAGGGAATCTGCCATCAGTAGTAGGGAAGGCGCAAAACAGGTAGTATTCAGGCGGAGGGGCATAACTTTTATATAGCAAAATACTCGATTGATTTCAGGCGGAGGAATTTCAGGCGGAGGTGCATGACTTTTTATGTAGCGATATATTTTAGCCGGGGGACTTCCTCTGACGATCAGACGCATGACTTGTTATATAGCAATAAATTTGTTCGATAATGGTGTTGTGTATACAAAATACTTAGACAATGTATATAAAAAATATAAAAAGTCGATAATGACGGAAAATATAAAAAATCGATAACGGCGGCTTAGGTTACTAAGAGGGTTGTTTAAGGGAGTGGGGTATTTTTTTTGCGGGGGGGGGATGATGACTCATGGGTGTAATGTATAGTTGGTTGTAGGTTAGTGGGGTCTCTTTGTGTGTTGTGGTATTGTTTTGTTATGTGTTGGTGTGTTTGTTTATACAGTCTGCAGGCGCGTGACTTTTTATATAAGGAAAATGTGGTGGCGAGCGGTGGTGGTGTGTGACTTTTATATAAGGAAAATGTGGTGGCGCTTTGTGGTGGCACGTGACCTTTTATATAGGAAAATACTCCGATGACTTTTATATAGAGATATATTTAGACAATAGGAAGATATATTTAGACAAACAAGAAGACGATGTTACAACAAGAAGACGATATTTATAGACATAAATTTAGTTAGATATATATATATTTAGACTGACTGTTATATAATAATATATTAGTTCGATAATGGCGTGTTGTTGCTATGTGTGGTTTATTACATATATTTAGTTATACTATATATATTTAGAACAGGTAGACGATGTTTAGTTATACATATATTTAGATATATATTTAGTTAGACATATATATTAAGACTGAATTTTATATAGTAATATATTAGTTCGATAATGGCGCGTTGTTTGTTTTTACAGATAATATTTAGATGACAGTTATACATATATTACAATATGTATATTACATGATTTAGTTATAAATATATTTAGATATATATTTAGTTAGACATATATATTAAGACTGACTTTTATATAGTAATATATTAGTTCGATAATGGCGCGTTGTTTGTTTTACAGATAATATTTAGATAACAGTTATAGATATATTACAATATGTATATTACATGATTTAGTTATACATATATATGTAGATATATATTTAGTTAGACATATATTTAGTTAGACATATATATTTAGACTGATTTTTATATAGTAATATATTAGTTCGATAATGGTGGGGGGTGTTGATATGTGTGGTTTATTACAATATATAGTTATAAATATATTTAGTTAAACTATATAGTTATATATATATAAATCGATAATGACGGAAAATATAAAAAATCGATAACGACGGAAAATAAAAATAAAAATCGATAATGGCGGGTTAGTAGGTACTAAGAGGGGTTTTTGAAGCGAGGGGAGGTTTTTTGTGGTGGGGGTGACGAAGCATGGGTGTAATGTACCGGGTGGGGTTAGGTTAGGGGGGATTTTTGTGTGTTGTTGGGTGTGTTATTTAGTTGCGTGTGGTTGTGTGTGTGCGTGCGCGGATGGTGTTGCTTTTGGTTTTGTGTGGTTGTGTGTGTGTGTGCGCGTGTGTGTGTGTGTGCACGTGTGTGTGTGCGTGCGTGCGCGGATGGTATTGCTTTTGGTTTTGTGTGGTTGTGTGCACGTGTGTGTGTGTGCGTGCGTGTGTGTGCGTGCGTGCGTGGGTGTGTGTGTGCGTGTGGTTGTGTGCGTGGTGTTTGTGTGTGTGTGTGTGTGCGTGCGCGGAGGGTATTGATTTTGGTAGTAACTTTAGATATGATGTGTCTGTACGAGCGCTTCTGTCTGCCTATCTGTCTATAAACCTGGTATTTATTTTACTGGTTAGTTTTGTTATATGTTTAATTTTTATGTTTAATTTAATTTAATTTATTTATTGATATCTAAATTGTGTCTGTGCATAAACCTGCCTAGGTATCTGTGTGTGTGCACGTGTGACTGTGTGTGTGCGCATGCGCGGATGGTATTGCTTTTGGTTTTGTGTGGTTGTGTATGCACACGTCTGTTGTTGTGTGCTTGTGTGTCTGTGTGTGGTTGTGTGTGCGCGCGTCTGTCGTTGTGTGTGTGTCTGTACCCGCGGAGGTAATTGGTCACAAGCTAAAACTTTAACGACCCCAGTTCATTTAACAAATATATCCGACACGAGGCTGATCGATATTTCGTGTCCATTTATATGAAGGAAAACTAGTTTTAATCTGTTTTGTGAAACGCGTCCAGACACGTTTCGAGGTAACAGATGGTGGATTACTCAGAAGACTAATCGATAGTTGACCTGCTACCGATGTGAAAAAAAAAATTGTGTGACGTTAGTCCCGGGTGTGACTGCCACTGTTCTACGAATCGGCGCGTGGGTTTTCTAACATTCTTAACGGCATATAGATGAGAATTACAAATAATTGGTGTTAGCTTTCTTTAGTTGATAGACTCTTTCACAGTGTAAAATCACTATTGGTTATCTGTAATGTTTTAAATAGTTTTGTTAAGCCATTATTTCTTTAATATTGTGTATTCGTAACCAATAACAGGAGATTTGTGTGTATTTCATGAAAGTTTAGGTATAGGTACACTACGCAAAAGGGATTTCAGCAGAACATTGTTATCTATGTGGATGTGTTGTAGTCTCGTTGCAAACATCAAGCTGATTTATAAGTAGCTTTAACATTTTATTGGAAGGAGTTGTGTTTTTTACCGTTTACATGAATATAACAACCGATTTGTTCCAAAACTTTCAGGCAACTATGTTACTACTTGACTTGAGACGAAGACCTTTTTATAAACACGCTTGGGTGAATTCCCCTTTGCCTACCCGCTATAGAATAAAGAGGAAAATATAAAATAAAAAAGTAATACACGTTATAGAGGAAGATGACTAATGTTCGGTGCGATGGGGATGGTTGTGGTTTTGTGTTGTGTTGTGTGTAGCTAGTGATGAGAATATAAGACGATGAGAGGTGAAGTGGCGTCGTAGGCAGCTATTCTTGTGATGTAAAAAAAATATGACAGGGAATGCTCGTTGTTGGGTGAATGTAACTACATATTAAGACGGGGGCTGGGTCACGTGGTAGTTTTCTTTATTATTGATATTATATCATGAGTAATAAATATACTTACCCCAATGTTCCGTTAGTGTTTTGTAAATGATCCGCACACAACCGTAGTCTCCAACATAAAAAATACTGACAAAGACCGGGCTGAACAAGACCAAATCGACAGGTTTATTTATAGAGATATATGTCACAGGCAGACTAGAGTATGACGCCAACTAGATACGGCTTTAGTGTTACAGTCTGTAACTGAAGCAATGTCGAGGTCAGTTTCAGCCATTTTAAGAAAACTCAACACCCACGTGGTTGTACCCTCACTAGAAAGAAACCGGATCGATGGCCCGCGCAAAACAGCGAGCGTAAACCTTGACTCGTTTTAAAATCCTTGTACCATAGAGGGTGACGTTAGGGCTAAATATAGCTAGCTAGAAAAACGTAATAAAATAGCTAACAGTCAGAGTTTTCTTTAGTATTGGTAGACGAAAAAAAAACCTATCTACAACGAGATTTACATGTGTAAGACTAACCCTGCTACTTATTTCTGTTCACGTCATTGCAGACAACCTCAAAACACAAGAGATCAATAGTAGAAATTTATAAAAGAAACATTCCCTCGCTCGTGTGTTCGAACCCCTCCACCGATTTTTATGGTTTCACTTTTTTATTTTATTTTTCTTTTTTTTTTTTATTTTACAAGTGCGGCATCTGGTGATAGGTTTTATATTGTCTCCCAATCGTACCAAACAGGAGGCGACCATGGAAATATAGTACATTAAATAAATAGAAATATGCCTGTGAGGTGATAGAAATATGCCCTCGAGGTGATAGAGATATGCCTGTGAGGTAATAGAAATATCCATGTGAGATGATAGAAATATGTCCTCGAGGTGATTGAAATGAACCCGCGAGATGATAGAAATATGCCCTCGAGGTGATAGAAATATGCCTGTGAGGTGATAGAAATATCCATGTGAGATGATAGAAATGTACCCGCGAGATGATAGAAATATACCCTCGAGGTGATAGAAATATGCCTGTGAGGTAATAGAAATATCCATGTGAGATGATAGAAATGTACCCGCGAAATGATAGAAATATGCCCTCGAGGTGATAGAAATATACCAGTGAGGTGATAGAAATATCCATGTGAAATGATAGAAATATGTATGAGATGATAGAAATGTACCCGTGAGGTGATAGAAATGTAACCACCGGTTTTGGTAGAAAACTTTAGATATAACTCAACAAAGTATTTTCGCACGTGTATCAAAGGATGGTCTCGGTAAAACTTACAGCGGCGGCCTTCAGTCCACTCTCCAACGGTACAAGTATTGCATCACTTCTTGTCATGTACACCCAGTTGGTGGAAACAATGGAAGTCATCTTCAACGAGGTATGAGCGCGAGTGTAAGTCATCTTCAACGAGGTATGAGCGCGAGTGTCTGTCGTTATTACACCGTCTCTTCAGTAAAGTATGAACTTAAGTGTCTGGCCGTGGGTCTTCCGAGTGTCTATTTATATGAACGAAAGCCAGTTTGAATCTGAGTGTGAAACGTATCCAGACACGTTTCGCGGTAACAGATGATTGATTAATCAGAAGACTAATCGATAGTTGACACGCTGTCGATGTGAAAAAATATTGTGTGTGTCAACTATCGATATAAAAATATATGTATATATATAACTATATAGTATAACTAAATATATTTATAACTATATATTGTAATAAACCACACATATCAACAACCCCCACCATTATCGAACTAATATATTACTATATAAAAATCAGTCTAAATATATATGTCTAACTAAATATATGTCTAACTAAATATATATCTAAATATATGTATAACTAAATCATGTAATATACATATTGTAATATATGTATAAGTGTTATCTAAATATTATCTGTAAAAACAAACAACGCGCCATTATCGAACTAATATATTACTATATAAAAGTCAGTCTTAATATATATGTCTAACTAAATATATATTTAAATATATGTATAACTAAACATCGTCTACCTGTTGTAAATATATATAGTATAACTAAATATATGTAATAAACCACACATAGCAACAACACGCCATTATCGAACTAATATATTACTATATAACAGTCAGTCTATATATATATATATATATATATATATATATATATATATATATATATATATATATATATATATATATATATATATATATCGTCTTCTTGTTGTAACATCGTCTTCTTGTTTGTCTAAATATATCTTCCTATTGTCTAAATATATCTCTATATAAAAGTCATCGGAGTATTTTCCTATATAAAAGGTCACGCGCCACCACAAAGCGCCACCACATTTTCCTTATATAAAAGTCACGCGCCACCACCGCGCGCCACCACATTTTCCTTATATAAAAAGTCACGCGCCTGCAGACTGTATAAACAAACACACCAACACATAACAAAACAATACCACAACACACAAAAAGACCCCACTAACCTACAACCCACTATACATTACACCCATGAGTCATCCCCCCCCCCCCCCCCCCAGCCAAAAAAAATACCCCGCTCCCTTAAACAACCCTCTTAGTAACCTAAGCCGCCGTTATCGATTTTTTATATTTTCCGTCATTATCGACTTTTTATATTTTTTATATACATTGTCTAAGTATTTTGTATACACAACACCATTATCGAACAAATTTATTGCTATATAACAAGTCATGCGTCTGATCGTCAGAGGAAGTCCCCCGGCTAAAATATATCGCTACATAAAAAGTCATGCACCTCCGCCTGAAATTCCTCCGCCTGAAATCGATCGAGTATTTTGATATATAAAAGTTATGCCCCTCCGCCTGAATACTACCTGTTTTGCGCCTCCCCTACTACTGCCATCACATTCTCGCTGCCCGGGATTGCTTCAATTTTAAAATTGAATGGGTGAATCAATATGGAGAATCTTGCTAATTTAGCGTTCTTGTGATTGGCTCGTTTGAGCGAAGCTACCGCCTTCTGGTCTGTCTGTAAGATGAATGGAGCACCGAGTAAAATTTTTTCCAATTTCTGAATTGCCCAGACCACTTCGAGGAGCTCTTTGTCAATAACAGATTAGTTGCTTTCTGAATTCGTAAGCTTTCTCGAAATAAACAGTGTCGGGTGAAGTACCCCTTCGTGTTCTTGTAAAAGACAACCTCCTATTCCATAATTTCTGGCATCTGTACGGAGAATGAACATTTTGTTAGTATCTGGCAACCTTAAAATAGGTGGCCTGGAAAAGAGTGACAAGATATTGTTAAATGTTTTGTCACAGTCTGCCGTCCATGTCACTTTCACAGGCATGCCTTTCCTCAAAAGGGAAGACAAGACAGCTGTGATGGATGATAACTTAGGTATGAATCTACTATAATATTGGACAAGACCTAATAAACTCCTAACTTGTTTTTTTGTTTTAGGAATTGATAAATTTAAAATTTTATATATATTATAGGGAACAGTTTGGATACGCCCAGCCCCGATAATATGTCCAAGAAAAGTTATTTCATGGAACGCCACTTGTATTTTAGTGGGTTTTGCAGTTAAATTATTTTATCTCAAGACTTCCAACACGGAGTGAAGTCCTAAAAAATGTTCCTCGAATGACGAACTAAATAAACATATGTCGTCAATGTAGGTGATAATATCCTGTCTGTGTGATAACATTTTTCGCACCATGCGAATAAAAGTCGCCGGTGCGTTCATAAGCCCAAAAGGCATAACGTTCCACTGGTAAAGATCTTGTGGAGTCGAGAACGCAGTAAAATATTTGGCTTTTTCTGTTAAGGGAATCTGCCAATATCCCTTAGTTAAATCTATTTTTGTGAAAAATCTTGCAGTTGACAGACGAATAAGTAAGTCGTCAAGAATAGGATGTGGTTCCCTGTCATCCACTGTCTGAGCATTTAACTTCCTATAGTCGACACATAGACGAATGTTGCTGTCTTTCTTCCTAACAATGACTAAGGGTGAAGAAAATGGAGAGTTATTACTCTCTATGATACCCAAGGACAACATTTGTTCGAGTTCCAGCATTGTCTTACTTAGGTAGTGCACTGGAACCGAATATGGATGTACGCGAATAGTTGTATCATCCTTAAGTATTATGTCGTGACTAATAACTGATGTGCGACCAGGCTGATCAGTTAACACATCTGAGAAAGATTCCAAAAGATCAGAAATCTGTTGATGCTGTTGCGGTGTAACCGACGGAGAATTGGTTACATCTCGCCAGTATTCTGTAGCCTGTAAACAGGTACAGGTAAAGACATGTGTACCTCAGGAAAAGAAGATTCTTCTTCCTGAATTACAGATAGATTAGAATAATGACAAGAAACTATTGATTTGCCATCCAGATCATGAAAAATTAATTGTAGGGGTTCAGGGCGAGTGTGAAACTCCTTTAGCATGTTGATATGGTATATTTTATTATGACCTTTAATGTCTAGAATATAGTCAACGTCAGAAATTCTGCCAACAACTTTATAAGGACCATTCCATGCAATTAATAGTCTATTTTCTTTTCGTGGGAGTAACACCATCAAATTTGAATAATTGAAGTAATCGTCTATTTCTATTTTGAAACTCTCGAGCTTTAAGTTTAGCAGCCTTGGAAGAAGCTGTTGCCAACTGGCAAGCATCGACAATTTTCTTACGTACATTAATGACATATTCGTATGATGACTGGGTTTCCTGAGTCATCTCAGCATCAAGTAGTAAATCCTTTATTAGTCCCATTGGACCTCTTGGTGGAGCACCAAACACTAATTGAAAGGAAGAGAAGCCAATCTGTTCATGTGGCACCTCTCTATAAGCAAAAAGCACGGCTGGGAGTACTCTGTCCCAGTCCTGAGGGTGTTCAACCGTAACTTTGTGTAAGAATTGCTTAATTGTGCGGTTAAGACGTTCCACAGAACCATTGCTCATCGGGTGATATATACTACTAAGATTTCTTCCGATGTCAAGGGTCTTCATCACTTCAGCCATGGTGTCAGAGACAAACTGAGAACCATGGTCAGACAATATCTTTCTTGGAAAACCTAATCTAGAAAAAAAAGTAATAGTGCGTCGGCTACATGTGCTGTAGTGGTAGTCTTTAATAGGATCGCCTCTGGCCATCGTGTGTATAAGTCAATGCACGCTAGGACAAATCTGTGACCTCTGGCCGAAGGTAAGAGAGGACCAATAATATCTATAGCCATCTTATCAAAGGGACGTACAGAAATGTCACATGCTTGTATTGGAGCAGTATGAAATGCTCCTCGTGACTTAACCTCTTGACAGATATCACATGAGCGTACATATAATGATACGTCACGTGAGACGCCTGGCCAAAAAAAGAAGGTAACACTCGAGAACGTGTGCGAGTGTATCCCATATGACCCGCGCATTGGGAGTCATGTGCATGTCGTAGAATGTAAGGCCTTAATGATAAAGGTACAATAACTTGGCGTTTAACATGTGTTTGGTCCATATAACATTTGATTAAAACATCATTTTTAATTTTAAACCAGTGTTTGCGTTTGTTATGAGATGTTACATTATCACACTCATTTACCAGAGCAAAGAACCGTTCTAAAGAGTTGTCTTCTCTTTGTTTGGTTGCAAATGACACTCTATCTATGGTTGACTGAACTTCATGGTCATCCTGGAGACCTGTTTCCGAATTTGGAGTATCAACTTTCTCTAAGGTCTGAGCCTGGGCTCGAGTTGTCACTGTATTTGCTGTAAATAAATTATTTTTTTCCCATTCAATAATCTCTTCTGGAGTACAATCTTTACTGCCATGGATACGCCCTACCAGCAGGTCAGCTATCGGATTCTGCAACATGCAAACCTTGACATTACCTGTTAAAAAATGGTGTATTAACATAATTAATAGCTGTGGGATAGTACTCAACAGTACCCCCAAAGGTTATACAGCTGAGATATTCATTGGTGGAACAACTCGGATGGACCAATGACTGCCTGATTCCGATGGTGGTTGATCCTGAATCTATCAGAACAGATACTACAGTACCATTGACTATCCCTCTATTGAAGATTAGGGTACCTGTACCGTCGTGAGCAGAGAGACTAACTGCTGGCAAAAGATGTCCACAATTCAGCACTGTATCTTTGGCCTTCTGAAAAATAGCATTACAATTTTGGCAACTATTTGCCACATTATAATTAATGGCATAACATGAAGATGAGGATTGTGCCTGATTATTGTTGTCTCGAACACTCGAGGTCGTACCGCTAGTGAGTGCCGCCCCTGCACTGTGATCAAAGTGTGCTGGTCTACGTGAATGAGACCGCTGTCGGTGATGGTCACCGGAATTATTACGCTGTCTACCATTGTAGCTATTGTTTCTAGATCTGTAATTTGGATTATTATTATTCCATTTGTTACAATTGTTATTCGAATTGAAATTAAATGATTTATTCTAATTTGAATTTTGTTGAACATAGTTGTTATTTCTAAACTGAGGTGATTGCTGCCTGAATTGCTGTCTAACAGAGGATAGAACCTTATCCTGACTAAGTAAGTAAGTAAGTAATTTGAAGTTATAGTAGCTTTTGGTTTGGTTGGATGAAGATGCATTCTGTGAATCAGTATTATTTCCATTTGAAGCTACTTGAGCTCTCAATCTTATTTCATCCATACGCATCCGTATTAACTCTTTTTCTGCTTCTCTTTCCTGTTTCCTTTTATTTTCTTCCTCAATCTGTTTCACTTCCTCTTTTGCTATTCTTGTTTCTTCTTTGGCATTACGTTCTTCTTCTTCGCTTTTTAATGTTGCCTCACGTTCAATCTCTTCTTGTTTAGCAATTGCTTTCTGTTCTTTTGTTCTCACGTTCAATCTTTTCTTGTTTAGCAATTGCTTTTTGTTCTGCTTCCTCCTGTTTAGCCTTGGCTAGTTCCGCCACTGCATAATCACGGAGGGCTTCTCCTTTTAAGCCAAAATCTTTTCCAATCTTAACAAAAGTTTCCAAAGAAGCCATATTAATTCAGTAATATATTTACTTAGTCAAATAATATATATCAGTTACCAATATAAATTAATCAATCACTTATATGTGTCTAATGGCCAAAATAGTACTACGACTAGACCAATCAACTAATTATCCTTCAATATGATTACCAAATTCAAGGTAATATCTAAATTTATATTTATTTATCAATATCTTATAACATCATGCCATACTCATGATGAATAACTAGTGGTTACGTGGACTACTAGTGGAATTTGCTGAAATCATATTAGTCATCAAGTTTTTTTTAGGCAAAATTAATCAAAAGATTTATATTATTATTATATTATAGTTATTTTATCCTATTATCATTATAATATCAATTATGAATGAATAAATACAATAGACACAGTAAACTAAAGAGTTACAACACAATATTACGCCACAATTGACAATTTTCAGACAATAAAATGATCCTATAAAATAAGTAGAATTAAGGAAGTGACGAAGTGAACTGAACTGAAAATAGGTCAAAATCACACCAAACTAAAAACTATGACGTCACATGGACTCATTAACAGACGTTAATACATATTCTCAAATAAAAGATAGACAGATTAGAATTAACAATTGAGAGTACAAGCAAATGACGAAACTGAATAAAAATGAAATTTAGGGCAGTAAAATACAACAAGTATATACGTAACTTCACAGCTAACAAACACCTAATGTTGAATAAATTCAGAAGCAAACTGTTACGTCCTTTTTGGGGTACCATAACAGTATTAACTTGATATGAGCCACACTCCTATTAAGAGAGTACGCATCAACTATTGTGGTAAGAAGTTATTTGTAATTAAATTCATCGCACATGAAAGCGCACATATTTGTGCGTGAGATAGGTTGCGTCGTTGTTGCTAAACACGTGATGATGTAGTGACCTCAGAGGAAGATGAAGGCTGGTATTCTTGTCAGACATGAGTCTGTTATTGTGGCCCCATATGGTGGGTAAACTGCTGTCTATTTCCTTATTATACGGCCTTCCTGATGGAAGACATCGCCGTGGAAATTTACCAGTAAGTTATGTGAATTTGTATAAAATATAAATATATTAATGTTCCTTCAAGGATGAATCTAGTCAAGCATTCCATGGGAGATCATTGCCCCGTGGTTGGAATGTCTTGAAATTGGATTCAAGCTTATGTTATCGGATCCAGCCTTATATTGTCAATTACGTGCCGAATTGGATTGCACCGACGTATCTCAAATATAAATATATAATCTTGCCGTCCGTTGGAGTACGGAGGAATGAGAAGTCAATCAAATTAAAGACGTATGAATTTAGATGCACTGTTTGTTATGAAGCCTCTACTATGATGGATAGATGTTCCGGACCTACTTTGTCTATGAGGCCATTGAAAGAATGGGGTATTCGTTCATATTTACATACCCTGTATCAAGATATGTTTGACTGCCCTTGAGGGGTTAGCCGTTATTAGGAAAACTTTGTAAAGCCAGCTGTTTCTACAATTTGAGGAGGTCGTATCTTGTGATGTTCAACGATCTTGATGCAATGCATAAATAATATATCAATGTAACAATATGTATGCTCAATACATGTTGGTGTCTTCCGTCGATGTGACTGTCTACATAAATTGCTGTCAATATCTTAATCAATCATGAGTTCCAGCGTACTTCAATTGATACTGTTGGAGTTGACATTGACTTGAATATTCAATCGTTATCTTGCCTGAATTTCCACCACGACATTCGCGTTACCAACCATGGCATCTAGTGGTTCAGTAAAGACTCAACAAGTTTAGCAAACACCCTAAACGGTTTGCTGTCCAGTCTGCCACACAAGAGAAAATAGCCTCAACACAAACACAGTATGCCACTAACGATTCTCATTGGATGTTTTGCAAACCGAAAATATTCAACTATGCCCTATTAGAACGATCAGGATTCCTGCGGTCAGTTGACACTGACATAACAAAAATCCTGATTCCCGCCAACCGTCCCGCTAACTAAACATACATGTAACATAATAGTACAAAACATGTAAAATATATTATGAGAAAAAAATATGCCTGCAAAATCAATGGACATAGACTTGCCACTGGGCCTAAAAAATGAACTTATCTTTCGGTCTAAATCCCAAAGTCTTCATACATTGCCGGCATACACCTACATCGTGGCATGGATGTAAGGACTGTTCATTACAGGCGTTGAACAACTTGATTACTTTAAAGTTATGCACATCTTGAAGTATTTGCCCATGGACCTTGTTTGCAGTTCTTAACGGCTGGTTCGAAGTCATATGCCAATGTTATGACGTCATTCTGATTTGTAGTGCGCATGCGTCTTGAACTATGCACAATGTCATGCAAGAAGATCGTCAGGAAAATTCGAAAAACAATGTTCCTGATATTATAATATTCGACATGAAATGAAGAATGTTATTTCTTTAATTCTTCAACAACCACGTTGGCCGCCATCTGCTGCAGGGGGTTCTTTCGTTGTATTATATCTGAACTACTGATTTATGCGATTATTCAAAGTTTCTTGTATTGGGTGTCATCGGCTTTCTTCCTTCCGAACCCCATCAATCTATTATGAATATTATGGTTATTAAAGAGCAAATCGTGCGTAATACAAGATGAATGAATAAAAGAGCTCAACAGGTTAGCCAACTTTGAGGGTCATCAATGAAGCAAACTCCTTTCTTTACAGAGTCCATAAAGAACGACATATTTATTACGTTGTACTTCACATCACAGTTCATGGCATAATAATATTCATTAATAAAATTCATATCCAAATAGTGCAGTCCGTCCCAGTAATATATATTAATTATTATCGTCGGTCAAAACATAGTAGGCTGTACATACGCGTTGCTGCTAGTGCAGTCAACCGAAAATGATACCTACTAGCTTGCGAACTTGGATCATCACGAATGATCAGTACTCCCGTAAAATTCTGACTTTCAATAAACAATGGTTGTCCATAACCAATAGTGTTTCATATTTATTTTAAACATAATTAAGACCGACCCTCTGGCCAAAAATCTAAAAGAGATACTTCTGCACTATAACACGATCACTGGGAGTAAAGCAAGATACATCCGACTTGCTCGGAGCTTATAATCAAAAGGGTAAACGTAGAACGTAGTCAAGTGGCCCTATACCAACTGTACCACGTCATAAGCGTACTTTACAATTCGCGTTCAATAAAATACCGTGAAGCGTGAAAACATTATATATTTATAGCATCTCAAGCATCTAATGCGTAACTTTAAAAATGCTCACAACTGTAGCAGACGACATCGTTAAACGTGTCGTAACAATGTTATATGTATATCTGCATTTACATGTGTGTGAGATAAGTGGGTTGGTTTGCGAGGGAGCCATTAATTCACAATACCAATCCCATGGTCGTGAATTATTGGCTGGTCTTTAGGTTTGGTTCATGATTTTCTCAAATAGTGGGGCCGGCATTACAAAACTGTGTGTTTACTGCTACTATTGAGCTTATCATTACCATTTTTGTTAGCTGTTTTGCCCTGTTTATTTGTAATCTTGTATTTCATTCATTCATTCATAACCCTCCACTCCTAGAGGAGCATACGCCTTCAACAAACACATGCCAAGTCCTCCTGTCACGTGCCATCATATCAAGTTCTCCTCATGTTCTCCTCATCATTTTCACCTCTGTTTCCAGCTCTCTTCTCCATGTGCTTCTCGGTCTATCTCTGCCTCTCCTGACCTAGGGGTTCCAGAACAAGGACTGCCTTGTAATGCTATAAACAGGTTTCCTCAGTGTGTGTCCTATCCATCGCCATCGTCTTCTTCTCATCTCTTGTTCCACTGGCACTTGTCTAGTTCTTGTCATCAGTTCCACGTTGGTAACCTTGTCATACCATTTTAATCCCTCTATTCTACGCAAGCACCCATTTATGAAAGTCTGTAGCTTTTTGGTTGTTGTCTTTGTAGTTCTCCATGACTCCGAGCCATACAATAGGACTGACTTCACATTTGAGTTGAAGATTCTTATTTTCGTGTTGGATCCTATTTCTTTTGATCTCCATATATTTCCCAATGCAATGAAAGCTCCTCTTGCCTTTTGTATTCTTATTTTGATATCTCTGTCTGTCCCTCCAACTTTGTCTATATTACTGCCAAGATATGTGTACGATTCTACATCTTGTAATGGTGTTTCTTCAAGTTCAACCCTGTTATCATTACCTGCATTTATTCTCATTTTTTGTGTCTTTTCCCTGTGTATTTTCAGACCCAATTGCTGTGATCTCTCATCGAGTGTTTTCAATTTGTCCAGCATCTGATTACGGTTATGGGACAGAAGAGCCAAGTCATCAGCAAAATCCAGATCATCCAACTGCTTAGTCAGAGTGCACTGGATTCCATTTCTGTTGTCAATGATCTCATAACCCAATCTATTGCTAGTAAGAAAAGAAATGGAGACAAGACGCACCCCTGTCGCACTCCTGTTCTTATCCCAAACGGTTCTGTAAGCTGTCCTTCATGAAGAACTCTGCATGTCATGTCTTCATATGTTTCCTTTATTAAATTAATGATCTTCAGGGGAACTCCATATGCGAGAGGACCTTCCCCTGTCTTGGATGGCTGTGTTTTATTTTCTTTATTTGACTTACCCATATTTGTTGAAGTTTTTTGTGGTTTAAATCTTGTATTTGTTGTCAGGTTTATTGTGTTTTATTTGGTTCATTCTCCGTTTTTGTTTGTAAATTTGTTTATCTAATCTTGCTATCGTTCAGTTATTAGATGTATTATATGTTGTGAAATTATGCTTGTATTGTCATAAGTGTGGTAGAGCCCAATTTTTTTCCCCCCATTTTTCTACAATTCATAAATTTCTGCCTTGGTTTATTCATTAGTATTATCTTGAGTTGGCTCGTTCTACTGTAATCTTTTATACTGTAATTTTGTTGGTATCTTTTTTTTGCTCCTAAAATAATATCTATAATTTCATGCAGTTGATTGATATTGAAAGATGAAATAGTTTTTGCTAATACTGCTCACATTATATGTATATATATATGACGTTGGCTATTGCACACCACATGTCAGAGAACAATCAAGAGTTTGGTGCTGGTGAGCGCGGCCCGAAAAAGATTTATCGCTATGTGTATTGCGCACATGACGTGGACAGTTTTTGAGAAAAACGAAAAGAGCTAGTGTTTACCCTGAAGGGTCGGCTGATGTTTTTCTACCAGATGGTAGATAGATGGATAATGTTTAATGGAGAATGTCTTGAAAGACATCAAGGTGTACATATTACCAATCGAAAAAGGGTTTGGAATTAGAGAATGCATATGTCTTAATACAGAATATTGAATTACCTATCTTATAATGCCTTGTGAAGATGATGTTCAGTATATGTGATTAAAAGTTAAAATGTCAACAGAGTTCCCCAGTTGATATATCTATTGTTGAATGGAACTATTGAATTTCCTGTTATGGAGTATTGTAGCTGTCCTGAACCCTTAAGGACCTATTATATATGGACCCTGGACATAGTGTGAGAACGAGCATAATTACTGAACTGAATAGCATAAACTTATAACCCCACAGATATGGGAGGCTCGTCTCGTTGGAGATGTATTAATTGTTTGAAATATATACAAGGTTATACTGTGGAAAGTACGCAAGATATCAAGCACATGAATTTGTGGAATCAATAGAAATTGCAGTTGATTTTTTTTTTGTTGTTGCGAGGTCATGCCAAGACCTGGGACATTTTTGAAGACATTAATGCCAAACAACATACACAGCATATTCGAGTGAAGTCGCTGATCATGCATTTGACTGCCTACGTATAGATATCAAATTTCGACACAATATATTGCGGTCACAGGTTATTATGATGAATCTTGTCACCTCGAGGCCATTTCACGTTGAATCGTTGTAATGAACTGTTACATCAGGGTCTCCTTAACGGACTTTTACATCCTGAAGTAAACTTACCAGTGGACATTTAATGTACGAATAATAACTAACTTATCATGAATCGTGAGGATCAGTATAATCTTTCAAGTCCTTCAAGTCTTTCAAGCCTGACGTCACATCAAGTCTCTGATGTCCAAGAAATCATTTCGTTTGTCTGCAACGTGCAAGAAGGATAATTAAATCGTTTACGTACGTCATCAAACTGATTTGCCATCTTGAATAGGACTCTCAGACGTTGTTTTGGAACTCAGATTTTACATTCTTTCGTTGACCCTGGTGTATTTCATAGATTCAAGGCTAATATGCGAGGATCAATACTTCTTATCCACAGCGAGGATTGGCGGTCGTGGATTTTTTATTCACATAATTGAATATATTTTGTGTAATGTCATGGTCTCCAGTCCTAAAAATGTCAGGCACATCTTGTTTCTTTATGTAGCTTTTCTGTTTTCTGTTTTCTCGTGGGCGGATGGTGGAAACGAGACTCAATTATATCCTTGGATGAATTTAGTTGTCGTTCTTTAGATTTTGATTGTATTGGTCTCTTTCAGGAATTCAGCATTTAGTGCTGTCGTATTTCCGCTCTGACTGAGATTAATATTTTCGTATTTGTTTAGCTGTGCTGTCAAGTAACATACTGTCAAGAAATACTGTAAATACAGTGGGTTTTGAAAAGGTTTAAATTACCTTACGACTAAGTATAGTCATTTCGCAACAATTGTGAGCGACATTTTGCATCTATAGCCATTGCTCTTTTATTCCATTATGGCTAACTTTGTAAAAGTTAAAGCAGGATTTATACAAAATGGGAAGGACTGTGGTTTCTCAGGTGATGATTTGATATCTTATGTAGATAAAGAAAATGCAGAATACAAAATAAGAGGAAGAGAAGTGATAAACGTACTTTTGGGGCCATCACATTGATAGGGGTAGATTTCTGCGGTGAAACTTGTATGCCACTGTTAGAGCTGGGCACACAGTAGAATGGTCAACTCGTTCTGACACAGTGCTAACATCGAGTGAGAATGTAGATGTAATATAACGCGAATGTGTATAGAGTTCTGTAGAGTTGACAAGTCACTCACTCAATCATAAGCAGAAGTCAATAAAGGGCAGACTACTGGCGTCGTTTCATACATTTAATCATGGACGTACACTTTGACATCACGAGTACAGTCACTTGAACAGGTTGGCACAAAAATCATCGTATACTTGAAAATGAGTGACAATATCAGATGTACATTCATACAGTGGTAAATATATAATGGAACGATGGTAGACAAGCACTCAATCTTCTGGATGTCTATCGTCTCATGCTGCGACTGACTAATCGCGTCAGTAAAGGTGAATACATAAACATCAACTATGGTTCACTGACAGAACCTTCTCTTGGCTAAGTTTCTTAAGCTGTACATTCATCAAATGTTTATAGCAACAATGTTAAACCACAGTAGTGGGCTTTCATAATATGTAGATCTCTGTACCACCATCAGATAATAAGACCTTTTCTGTTCTCCGACAATGATCCGCTTATAATGGCGGGAATCCTAAATGGCTCCTCTCCGTGAGCTTCGTTCGCTCAGGACGGAAAAGTTTGAAGCAGAATTACTTCAATATATATATATATATATATATATATATATATATATATATATATATATATATATATATATATATATATATATATATATATATATATATATGTAAATGTCCTCATCGGGCTTCTCATCAAATCTGCTATCCATAAGGCTGGTTACCTCAAGTATCTAGTGCTGCTAAATAACACGACATCTTCATCTGTCATCAACAATCCTAGCTGTACGATAATACGTCTCCCATCTAGGTTTAGCAAAAAGTTCAGCAAAAAATGTTTGGTTTTACCTGGCTTCAGGAAAACACACACAAGCGAATAACGCACGCCATTCCTAGGCGTTAATAATGGACATTAGGAGAATCTCTGATAATACGATCATACAGAGAAACAATCTCCGTCCTAAAATAATTCACAGAGATCAATCTACAAAACTTTCTAAACGACCAGCCCATAGCAGCGACGACATGACGGCCTTCTCTGATCACCTCAAACCGGCGCATGCCAAAAAAAGCCTCTCACCCCCAGAGTTCAGCTCACAAAATAGTCCGACATAGAAATACAAAGATATAAAGATATAAGATCGAAATCGCCTTAAATAGTCAAGGAATAAATATAAATTCAGGCCATAATCATTTTAAGCAAGACCAATCTGTTTCTGGCCATACCAGACGAAAGTGACGTAGATCTAGAATTCATACGCCAGATTGAGACACAAGAACAAATAACCCATAGAACCGAATACAACATCGAACAATCAGGGTTCTGTCCCTTAGACTGAGAATCATTGATTCTCAAATAAATATTTTTCATCAGACAAATAGTGATTACTTTACATCTGTATGCCTATCAACAGTAATCTGTGCGTCCCACAAAAAATATGTGCGCAACAAGAAGACAAAGAGAGAGAAGAAAAAAGAGAAAGAGAAGAAAAAGAGAGAGAAGAAAAAAAAGAGAAGAAGGAGAGCGAGAAGAAAAAAGAGAAGAAAGAGATAGAGAAGAGAGGGAACGTGAGAGAATGGAGAGAATTCGTTTAGCTGAAATTGCTGCAGAACAAGCGAAATTTGAAAGAGAAAAAACTTTTGAGTTAGAAAAATTGCGTTTACAATCTTCTTGTTCTACAGAATCTTCTGGTACAGGATCGTCTAAGATCATTAATTTAAAATTACCAAATTTTTCTTCATTACATGACGATATAGGATTCCTTCTTTTGAGATTTGAATCAAGAGTTACTGCTTTAAATTTACCTAAGGCCTCATGGCCTGAACATTTTGTCGGGTTACTAACTGGTGAAAGTTTACAGACTTTTTTTAATATTGCCGATGACAAAAGAAATGACTATGAATCCATAAAATCAGTATTTCTTCGCAAATATTGTTTGGACGAGGAAGGATATCGTCTAAAATTTAAATCGATGGGTCCTGTGGAAGGTAAGGATGTCGAAGACTTTGTGTCTTCAGTGAAGATGTGTCTAAACAGATGGATCGAACTGTCTAATATTACTAAATCTTTTGAAGGTCTTTGTGATCTCGTCTTGAGAGACACAATTTTGTCTTCGGTAAATACTGAAATTTTCTCATTCCTTCAAGAAAGGAAGCCCACATATATAGGAGAAATGGAAAAATTAGCTCAACAATTTTCGGTCGCACACCCAAACTTGCCTTTAAGCAAGACGCGGGTCAAGGAAACTTTGCCTGCGTGTGCTGGTACTCATGATAGATCACGCACGCGTAGCATGGACCGGCGGTATAGGGACGATTATCAAAACTCCTACAGAGGTAGATATAATTTCCATCATAATCGCTCGCCCTCACGGGGTGAAGAGAGGCGAAACTTTAACTACCATAATAAAAATGCATGGCACAGAAATAATCAATATGCAAATAATAGTTACACTAACAAACATCATTTCTCGGCACCTTCGCGTAATGATTTTTCTCGCACTTACAGTAAGAGGTACTCTCGTTCTGACCGTCCGGTGGATCGGAAAGAGCCACATTTTTCTAGAAGTCAAAGTAGAGCAAGATCACAAGCTCATGCTTGTCAGATTAAGGCTGATAAAGTTAAAAATGACAATAATGATAATAACACTCAAGCCAATGCATGTAATGTTGATCTGGAAAATAGTAGTAATTGCTCAGAATGTATGACGCTGTTTCAACCAGGGTCTACTACACACCTGAGATGCGGGCATGCCCTGCCAGTTTTGACTTTAAATGATGAGGTCGGCTCCCTCGTCATACATAGGGGTTTTGTGTTTGACAGACCCGTTTCTATTTTACGTGACAGTGGATGCTCCACCATTGGACTAAGGAAGGCACTAATTCCTCCTTATTGTTTCACGGGTACGTCATTGAAGTGCGTGACTTTCGGTGGAACTGTTGAATGTTATCCGCTGGCAGATGTGGAAATAGACACTCCTTTCTTTTCAGGAAAGGTTAGAGTGTGTGGTCTTGATCGACCCTGTTGTGATTTAATTGTTGTTAACATAAAGGGTGTTAAAGAGTGTTGGGAACAGGATATTCTTAATTGGGAGAGAAATCATCCTTTCTTTGCTAACGCTATAACAACCAGATCGCAGCAAGCTGCAGAAACCAATGAATTAAATTCTTCTCTACACACTCAACACATTACAACTTGTCATTACATTGACAAAAATATATTTATTACTCAACAACAACAGGATCCTTCTTTGGGACATTTATTGCCATTAGCTAATGCTCGAGCTATTAAACATTCTAAAAATTCAAGACATTGGTTTCAATTTCAAGATAATATTATGATACGATGTTTTGATAATTATTCTTTCATTCTCAAACAAGTTTTAGTCCCTACATCATTTCGCGCACTAGTGTTATCAAATGCGCATGACGTACCATTTGCTGGACATATGGGAATTTCCCGTACGGCTTATAGATTACTAACACACTTTTATTGGCCTGGTGTCAATAAAGACATTTCAACTTATTGTAAATCTTGCACTGAATGTCAAAGTGTTGCACGGAAGGGTGCGCATCAATCAGCACCTTTGCAGGTCACGGATATCGCTGTACGTCCTTTTTTCAAATTGGCTATTAATATCATAGGACCACTATCTGTAAGGTCTACCAGAGGTTTTCAATACATACTAACATGTATTGACCTTTGCACGAGATGGCCAGAAGCCATTCCTTTGAAGAATATTACCACAGTGGCTGTAACAGATGCGTTGCTGTCTATATTTTCACGCATCGGATTTCCGGAAGAAATCCTCTCTGATCATGGAGCTCAGTTCGTGTCAGGTATGATGTCAGATGCTTTCAACACACTTCGTATCCGTCACTCACTTAGTGCTAGATTTCACCCTAATTCTAACGGGGTCGTGGAACGTTGGAATGGGACATTAAAACAATTGTTGGGGAAGGTGACTACATCATATCATCAGGAATAGGATCGTTTCATTCCTGCTGTACTGTTTGCGTACAGAGAGGTTCCTAATCATACAGGGTTTTCCCCTTTTCAGTTAATATTTGGGGCTAACCCAAGAGGGCCAATGTCTCTCTTACATGATTTACTAATAGAATCTAAGGTGAATAATAATAATGGGAAATCCAGTTATCAATACGTTACAGACTTACGTCAACAACTTGTTGATGCATGTCAGGTGGCAACTGAAGCATCTGAGCTGGAAAAATATAAGACCAGATCTCGCATTAATCGGGATAGGCGACTAATTTCTTTCGCAATCAATGACGATATTTTTGTTCTCTTGCTACTCAAAGTAGATCACTTGCTAGTGAAATGGCAAGGTCCATTTAAAGTAGTTGAAAAGAAAACGGACGTGGACTACGTCATCGATATAAGGGGTAAACGAAAAACATTCCACGTCAACATGCTCCTACCATACATCACTCGTCCTCCTCAGTTACAATTCATTTGTGATGCTATCATGAACCAACCTACCCATCACGCATCTATTGCTTTGGTTGATGAGGTACAAACCAGCTTTGCTGATGTACCTTCCACGTTCCCCGTAGCACCTATCAAGTCTTCGGAGACATGGAGTGATGTTATAATCTGTACGGAGTTACCAGCAAGTCATAGAGATCAGATTCGGTCTTTGTTGGTATCCTTTCAAGATGTTCTGTCTGATCTTCCGGGACGTACCAACATTATCACTCATGAAATCAAATTGTCAGATAGCACTCCAATTTCACTACGACCATACGCGGTTCCTCTACATGTTAGAGATCAGGTTGAAAGTGAGGTGGATGGTATGTTAAAGCTGGGTATTATTTCACCGTCTGATTCTCCTTTGTGTTTTCATATGGTGGCGGTACGAAAGAAAGATAAGTCAATCCGTATTTGTATTGACTTTCGTCGCCTTAACAAGGTGACCATATCCGATTCAGAACCAATGCCTTTGCTGGAGGATTTGTTACCACGCCTATCATCCGCCACTTTCTTCAGCAAGTTTGACCTGTCTAAAGGTTACTGGCAGATCCCTCTCGCTGAGGTATCAAAACCTTTGACTGCCTTTGCCACTTCTTGGGGATTGTTTCAGTGCAATGTCATGTGTTTTGGGTTACGGAATGCTCCAGCGACATTTGTATGCATGATGCGTCGCGTTTTAGGTAACCGCACAGATCTCATTTCGTGTATGGACGATATTTGCATTTTTCATGATACTTGGGAAAAGCATGTCGCTGGTATACAGTCTTTGCTACAAACTCTCAGAATACATAACCTCACAGCTCGACCTTCCAAAGTCGAAATCGGGTTTAGTGAGATTTCATTTCTGAGTCATAAGATTGGCCGTCATATAATACAACCCGATGAGTCTATACTAAAAAGGGTACTAGATCTTGCCATACCTACTACAAAGAAACAAGTTCGTAGTTTGCTAGGACTCATAAACTTTTACCACAGGTTTATACCACGATTTTCCGTTTTAACTTCTGTCCTATCTGCTCTGACAAAAAATGGTATGCCTGACAAATAAAATGGAACGAAGAGTGTGTCCATGTCTTACATAACATCAAATCACATTTTTCAAAAAAGTCCTATACTAAGACTACCAGACTTACGACGACCTTTTCTCGTTGTTACAGACGCATCTCTGAAGGGCATCGGTGGATGTTTAATACAGACCTTTGATGGCGAATACCATCCTATATTTTACCTCAGCAGAAAACTATCGGAAGCAGAATCCAGATATCCGATTGTCGAAAGGGAACTGTTATCATTGGTATGGACCTTAAATAAATTACAGAAATTCTTGGTAGGTTCCAATTTTAAATTATACACAGATCAAAAAGCACTCACATATTTAAACACTTTTAAATCTTCAAATGCACGTCTTACTAGATGGTCGTTACAACTTCAGGGTTTTTATTTCGACATTCTTCCGATAGCAGGAAAGGACAATGTCATAGCAGATACTTTGTCTAGAGTTATGTACTGACTAAAATTTACTTTTATATAACGTATTTCACGTGGAACAAATGGTGATAGGGTGTTGTGATAGAGTTTTGTCACAAAAGGTACTATACGTTATAGTTCACTATGCATAGACCAGGGTGTTTAATATGGATGATCACAGGATGGGATAAAATACTTACTTATTTATCCATGTCTTGCATTACTTGCAGTACTATTGTATAATTTGATTGCAAATTGTTGTCTAAGTCATTTCATTTGTTGATTTGTTGATCATGAGTTGGATTAGCGATGATCTTGTAAATCTGATCTCGCTTCATCTGGTAATTGCCTGTCTGAAAACTATGTTTTCAGTCGTTCGCGGGAAGGGGGGGGGGGCGGTAATGTGGCATTGGCTATTGCACGCCACATGTCAGAGAACAATCAAGAGTTTGGTGCTGGTGAGCGCGGCACGAAAAAGATTTATCGCTATGTGTATTGCGCACATGACGTGGACAGTTTTTGAGAAAAACGAAAAGAGCTAGTGTTTACCCTGAAGGGTCGGCTGATGTTTTTCTACCAGATGGTAGATAGATGGATAATGTTTTATGGAGAATGTCTTGAAAGACATCAAGGTGTACATATTACCAATCGAAATAGGGTTTTGAATTAGAGAATGCATATGTCTTAATACAGAATATGGAATTACCTATCTTATAATGCCTTGTGAAGATGATGTTCAGTATATGTGATTAAAAGTTGAAATGTCAACATAGTTCCCCAGTTGATATATCTATTGTTGAATGGAACTATTGAATTTCCTGTTATGGAGTATTGTGGCTGTCCTGAACCCATAAGGACCTATGATATATGGACCCTGGACATAGTGTGAGAACGAGCATAATTAATGAAATGAATAGCATAAACTTATAACCCCACAATATATATATATATATATATATATATATATATATATATATATATATATATATATATAATTATTATTGGACATTTTGAGTCACAATAATAGTGAATTATGGCTACCTTAGAGTATTTTGTGAAGATTGGAAAGGAATTTGGTAAGGATGGTGAAGCTTTAAAAACCTATGCATCCACTGAGCATTAAAAGAAATAAAGAGGTTAGAAGACGTGGTAAGAGAACAGAGACTCTTAAGTAGAGAGGATAAGAAGAGAGAGAGGAAGAATTAGCTGAGAAGAGAAGACAGGAGGAATTGACACTTCAGGAAAAGGAATTGAAACTAGAACTAGAGGAAAAGAAATTGATACATGCTCAAAGAATGGCAGAAATTGAGTTGGAAAAATTAAAAGTTCAAGATAAACAGAGTGTCAAGTGCTTAGCTGTAGGTGCACATTGACAAATATGTATTACATTACACATGGGGCGACAAACATGGCTCGTTATACACATCTAATGTTAACTCACTGAACTCTAACAAGTATACACGATATCTGACATTTTATGTCACAAACTTGAGCATAAACACAATAACACAGGCAGACTACCGCTTTGGCCATAAATCACAAGAAAAGCACAATGTATGATGTGCATGATTGAAACATCATCTAATGGAACGAATTTCACTATCTCGATATCTTTTCTACTTTCCTTCGTCCAATTCGCCTTCACTCTACATAATCCTCGCTCCAATCTCTCTCTCTCTCGAATGCCTTTTCACGCATGACCCTTATCACACCTGACCAGTCTTCACTACCACTTCGTTCACAACACCTCAGTCATGCCCCTGAACTCGACATTAGCGCTTACTGCTACTAATGCATTCCTGCCCACTCACTTACTTCAACTCACAACTTACATAAACACATCTAGCTCCCTTCGGAGCATGAGTACTGACATTCATTCTATAAATCGTTCGTGACACAATGTAATCCAGCAGGTGAGGAGGCTAGAAAAAAAGACCATGCCTCTACATTTAACATAAATTTTCCCAAATGTAATTCTAATGTCGACGATATTTTATGCTTCTTCAATAGGTACGAGACATGTTCCCACGAGTTTAAGATTGATAGGGCTACATGGCCTAGCAGGTTGATGAGTTTGTTAGTAGGTGAGGCTCTTACTGCAGTCTGCACCATGGATGATCATACTAGAAATGATTATGATAGTGTTAAGGCTGTGTTACTAAAAAAGTATCAACTGGAGGAAAATGAGTACAGATTGAAACTGAAATCATTGTTGCCGGATTCAGCTAAAGATTTGGCTGAATTTATTTCATCAATTAAGCTTTGCTTTTCTAGATGGGTTGATTTGTCAAAGATTGACTTAATTTTAAGAGGACAAAGTTCTGTCTTCAGTCAGTGGTGACTTTTTATTCTTTTTGTAGGAGAGAAAGCTTGAGACTTTGGCTGCTGTAGAAAATCATCTGGGATGACAGTACCAAGTTGCATATCCTGGAAGAAATCTTGGCAAGAATAACATAAAGGATTCATTGCCACTGGTATCTGCCAGAACTATGTTGTATAATCCACCCAGACAAAGATCTTATAGCATGGATAGAGATTTTCGATTAAATCGAGAGGATAATACTGGATCTTTCAGAGGTAGGTATAATTTTAATAATAAGTCACAGCAACCTCAAAGGAATTACTATTCATATGATGATGGATATATACCTCATCAATCATCTTTCAGACTTAACAGGGATTGGAGAAGAGGTGGATAATTACCAATCAAACAGAGGCCAAAAGTCAGGTTATAAAAACAATGACAATTATTACAACAACAGAAGTTCTCAACAGAACAATAACTTTCTACGTTCTAGAAATCCTGAACGGTCTAATGCAGTTGCTCATCAAAGTGACAATAATACAAGCCAAAATAACAATGTTGTTTCTCATGCAAATGCATGGGGGTATAGTTGAATACTATCCAACTGCAGAAGTATTTTTGGATACCCCTTCTTTTACAGGGAGAACTCTCGTGTGCCTGTTGGACAAACCGATTGCTGGGATAACATTCCTGGACTTCATGCATGCACTAATAATGATATTTTGAGGTGGGAGCAACAACGACATGTAAGTACTACCAGGGTGTATACTACCAGAGCGAAGGCTCTTATGCATGTACATGCACGATCACATGATCGGACTCAGAGTGATGGTAATGGTGAGAATACAAAATGTCTTCCTCTCATCATTGAAGAGTCTCTTGATGATTTCCATCTTGGTGAGAAATCATAAGATGTCTATTTTGACTCGAGTGAATCACTGGCTGCTAATATGGGACCAACCACATCCATCATGGATGATGTGATACCTCGCATTGTTGATTCATACATGCTGGACTGATGCATGCTGTCACATTTATTAATCCTCAAAGATGCTTACAATCTTCTTACATCATAATTGACACATCCCTTCCTGAGTAAACCAATCAACACCAAAATTTAGTCCCAAACTGAACACTGTATTACGGAAATGTCATGAAACACAAACATTATATGAAGTACAAATATCCCAGGTAATAATTCATAATTCTTTCTTCAGAATTAAACAACAAGATCCAGCTATGACATCTAGCCATCTTCTCCGCTCTACACGCAACCTTCCAGCTCACCTTTCAGTTAACAACTAACCACTTCGCACCTTGGAATATTCTCCCGTGTTTTGACCCACAGTCTCGCACGAGGCAAACTCACGTAAAACCAGACTGACCACTTTTCATTTGCACTTAACATACACACATGCCTACGCAATTTACTGTTCACGCAAACAACCCCCTCTTACTTTATCATTTGCTTACACACACACACACACACACTGACCATAATTATCATCATCATCAGCGTAATCATCATCATCATCAATACAATATACGCTATATAATTGTATTACACTGATATCATCATCATCATTACAACATATGCTCGATGTCTGTATTATACTGACATCATCATCATCATGTGACATTAATGATAATGTTACTGATATGGGACCAACCACATCCATCATTGATGATGTGATACCTGGCATTGTTGATGTCAAGGTTAATCGGATGTCAATTTTAATTTGATCGTATACTCTTCAGTCAAAACTGTATATTTGGCTGTTGGTTTTCCTTTTTTCTATTATCTTTTTACTATATGATTCTTCTTTTTCATGTAGGAACTTCATGGATATTAATAGTGCTTCAGCTTTTTTTCTTTCAGGTGCTGACATACCATGATGTCATTGGGTATGTACTGGCCACTACATTGGGTATTGTGGCGCTTTTAACAATACTATTTCTTTCTTCAAGTGTTACAGGTCGTGCTACACCATTTACAGAACAAAATAACTTCATACTTGTTCCTATGCAGGGACGTGGATGTTTTCTTTCCTTTAACCCTGTACAGGAGGTCTCGTTTCCCATTGGTACTTATGATGAGGCTAATAATGTTGTACATTTTAAAGGTCATTGTTTTGTAGAATGCAAACATCTTGATACTATACTTTGACTATTTCAATGCTATTTTCTATGATGAACCTCTGACTTTGTTAGATTCTCTCTTAGATAGATTAAAGATTATCTACGGCTACTTTTTTCAGAACATGTTCTTGGAATTCAATCTTTGTTGAATACTCTTCATCTATATCATCTTACTGCTACACCTTCGAAAACTAAAATAGGATTCACTGAAATTTCTTTTCTTGGACATAAAAAAGGAGGCGGTTTTCTTAAGCCTGAAGATTCCACTATCTCTAGGATCTTGAATGTAGAAATTCCTGAGACAAAAAAAAAAAAAGCAGGTTTGCAGTCTTTTAGATATTGTCGGATTCTATAGGAAATTTTTCCCTAACGTTTCAGAAATTACTTCAGTTCTGTCTTCGTTATTAAGAAAGAACTCTCCAAATAAGATTGGTTGGTCACATTCGTGTGATGTAGCATTAAATGTACTTAAGTGTTATTTTTAAAAATCACCAATTGTAAGATTGCCTGATACTCGTTTTCCTTTTATCCTTAGAGTCGACTCCTATGGGTCAGGAATCGGTGGTACAATTATATAGGAGTTTGAGGATTGTCTACTTCCAATTTTATATGTTAATCGTAAAATGACACCTACGGAGAAGAGATATCCAATCATAAAGCTAGAGTTACTCGCTGTGGTTTATTGTTTCTCAAAACTTCAGCGCTACCTCATTGGCGCAAAATTTGTCTTGGAGACAGATCAGAAAGACTTGTCATATCTAAAAACTGCAAAATTTCGTAATGATAGAGCGGCCAGAGCATCACTTGCGCTCCAACCCTACGAGTATGATATTCGGGCCATCAAGGGCAATAAAAACGTGGTCGCCGATGTATTGTCACGTTGTGTAAAAGACTCACTATCACATGACAACACTTCAGATGCAAGTACAGCTAACCTATTCACTGACTTCTTCACGTATTGACCAATGGACCATTCCACCCTTTATGAACTTTTTTTTGCTGACAAATGCTGATGCTGATAGAAATTTCCAGTTTTATTGTTGCTGTGCAAGGAATGAATGTACAAACGCTCTGTGATGAATGCCAAGGTTGAGAACAATCCTAACTTTTGCATCGGAAATTGAAGAAAATCATTCAAGGACTCTGTTGACAGTACTTACATATATTGATCGATTCACTTGGCACCTGATGATGATGAATGCTGATATCGCCAATGTTGAGTTCTACCTCCTTTTACTCTGCTCATTACAGGGATGTCTAGGACCTTCTGAACAGTTGTCATACTTAGTTTATGTGCAAAAACACACCCATTTATTGATAATTTAGTATAAGGTGATTTGTGGATATTTTGAATGCAAAGTCTTGTTTTATGCTATGATTGAAACTGACTCTCAAGATGAAGGGACGTTACTCAAGAATGCTTCGCATGGTCAAAGGAACGCAACTACTATAATCATATCGTGCATTTTGGTGAATGCTGAACGTTCGTGCTTGGAGTTACATTATGGTGCGACTTATACGGGAGTGTAGCAGAGGGTCATGGACTTGAACTTGGGATTTTACTTGTTTATTATTCCCCTAGTGTGTATGATACTATGACATTATTACTCTTAATACAGTGCTTTAATTAGCGGTTAAATATTTTTAATTCGCGGAATAAAATTTGGTCTTGGACACATGGCATTTATACACTCATACTAATTATTGAGTAAACATTTTGATAATTCTCAATACTATTATCATTTTGTACCATACATCAACGTATTCTTACCTGATTGGACACATAACTTCTTTAGGTGCAAGATAACTTTTTTTTTTAATCGACACCATAATACACTCTTAATGACTAGTACTTAAAACTGACTTTTACACCAAACCTCTTTTAAAAAAGATTGTTAAGCCTTTCTTGAAATTAATCTTTCTCTTCTTTTCATAAATTTTAAAAAATTCTGAAGGTAAACATATTAAATTTCTCTAAAGCAACTGGCTTTAAGCCAAAATGGGATTTAATTTTTCTAAGATAGGCTTGGTAGATTTAATTTAAATAAAGGTTGTAAATTAATTTTAATTAATGTTATTTACAAAATTAAAATTTATTGACGATGTTGAATAGTAAAGCTGCTAAATATGAAATGGGAAAGCAATAGGAATAAAAATATAGCCTGTTTTGTCCCTGCACAGACCACTGCGTTCCCTAACATTGCCCAGCGTGCAAAGTTAAAAACAAAATTGACGTTTACATTTTTTCTGTCCAGATCTCTCGCTGCACCCCGATTGAGAAACCATGGTCTCGATATATAAAATTACTTCTAGCTGCAACACATAAGTTTGTTTTGTTTTCTTATACATGGCATATAGAAAAATGTACTTGGTACTTCCAGTTAAAAATTTGCAGTGAAATGCATAGGCCTGTTGATAATGGGTCAAATGCTTAGGATAATGGGAGCTTGTCATGAATGCAAGATTTGTTTGAATATGTGTTTAAACTGCATATGGCACTGCCAGTTCATGCTGCTCATTTCTTGGGATGCTAGTTTATGCTGGCTGGTTGTTCTGGAACCCTTATTTAAAGTACACAAAAATATATATTATTATAATTTAATTCTTCAAATTTAAAAAAAAGTTACTTTAAGATGAAATAGTTTAAAACACAAAATAAAAAGAGGCATGGCCTGGCCCCTTCATTCTTTCAAAGTTGACAAGCACCATCCTTTGTTAAAGTAAATGTATAATTTTAGATGCTTTCAGGAGCCATGCTGGTGTAAAGGTTATCACTATGCGCTGGCGATCGGGTGATCCAAGTTCGCGCCCTGGCGAGAACATTTGAAGCAGTGTCCTAAACCGGGACTTGGACTGGATTAATACAAGTCCTGGCGAAGACATTTGATGGAGTGCCTTCGTCCAGGGGACTGGAATAACCCAAGCGGCTCCTGAGCACAAACCCTCTGTGGATGGAAAGGAGCGAAGCTCCTGACTGAGTTTATAAGGAAAGTCCACAGGCTCCCCATCCTCGCAATGCCTTGTGTCACTGCGCTATTTCGCAGTGCATCTGTTGTACGAAAAGTCATCTGGGCAACGCTGAGTTTGGCAACACAGGGGAGTCAGGTGACTATCCGGTAAATCAGGAGCGAAGGAAGTCAGTGAGATCCTAGCCAGTGTCCAAGTAGGACGGATATATCTTCCATGTGCCAGCAATCTTGCTGTGAAGTTCATGTATTGGACTATCTGTTCTGAGTACTTGCCATATTTCGGTCTTAGTGGATTATGACGTGTAATTCTAGATTTGTATAGTATCTAGTGGGTATTTTCTAAAGGCCGCAGATTTATAAGTTGTCAATGAGTTGAGTGTACCATTGTTTACAGTTTTTGCCACTCAAGTGAGTGATAGACTAGTCATTACCAGGTATTCTCACTGGAAATCGTACTGTTGGGTATGCTGATGATAGATTGAGCTGTTATTGAGGCAAGTTACATTGACATTATTAAATTGTATTTCATACGTTTGTTGGTTGTGTGAGGCCTGATTGTGTGTGCACAGTAATTAAAGGGAAGTACCTGTGAATGTGTTGATTTTCTTATGTCAGCCATTGTGATGTGATCGTACCTTTAGAAGAATGAGCCTTATTGATTATTATAAATCCACATTACAGTGGTGCTACACAGTGGATGGTTACACAGTGGATGGTTATCCACGATAAGTTGCGTCTAACAACTGGGGAGCTCTAGTCCCATTCTTTAAAGGCCGTGGGACCGATATTTTCATTATAAAGGCTAGAATTTATTATGCACACAGGTTGATAGAAGGTGATAGTAGCATTGTGTTCACGCCTTCAAGTTTGACAGCATTCAGTTTGTTTGTTTTGGTTAGTCAGTAGTCATTGAAATGTTCTGGTCTGGTGGTAACCCGCTAGCGGCATTTGACCTAAATTGAAAATAGGGCACAGTGAAGGCCGGCGTTGTCATTACAGATAATATTTGACAGGTATTGTGTTCGACGCTGGTGTTGAAAGTTAATGTTGTGCAAGGTTGGTCAGTTATTGTTAGAAGAAGTGTCAAAAGGGATAGAATACGGTTGCAGCTGGCGACTGGCATTACAGTTTGATATATTACAAGGCACACTTTGTAGCTTAGTGCTAAGATGGTGGTGATCCAGTCGGAGCAGCGGAGGTTAGTGTGACAGGTGTCGGCAGTTGGTTGACAAGCGATGTAAAGTAGTATAGTTCATCAATATTAATTGGTAATAGTTTGGCCCGAGTGACTGACTGTGTGTGTTCATCAATATTGGTTGGTAATAGTTTGGCCCGAGTGACTGACTGTGTGTGTCGTCAGGAGGGAATAATTCGTCAATACTGGTTGGTAATAGTTTGGCCCGAGTGAATGACTGTGTGTGTCGTCAGGAGGGAATAGTTCGTCAATATTGTTTGGTAATAGTTTGGCCCGAGTGACTGACTGTGTGTGTTGTCAGGAGGGAATAGAGATCGTAAAGACTGGAGGTATCTTAGGAGGTGTGTAACTCCTCTTATTTGAATTATGGTCTAGATCAACGCAACAATTGTTGGGCACGTAGCCAACCTGCAGTAGTGCCATTGCTCGGACTGCTATACCTTCCTGGGGAACATTATATTTATGCGTTCCTGCCAAGTCCCGTCGTGATCATACCCAACCGATGTGCCGTTTCAGTGGGAGCCTTCCCATGCCCCTGTCGTGGCCCTAGTTCCTCGTGAATGGATGCCGGTTACTGAATCCTGCTGATCTGAGTGGTCCTGGAGGACTCTGTGCTGAAGACTGCTGGGTTCCTAAAGTGTCGTAATGAAGTGAACTTTGCTTGGATACTCATATATCATCGTGCCAAAGGACATATTTGTTATTTTCTGGCACATAGACTTGTGAAGAAGTCTGGTTATCTGAACATTAGTGTAGATATACAGTCGTTATTCTTACTGTGGACAGTTCAGAGATAACACTGAGAAGAACATTGTTGTACGTTTTCAAGTGTGGAGACCTGGGTGTGCTGTTTTCATCTATCATCTTGGGTGTTTGAGGAGCTACGTAGAGGTGCATCGCTGGATCGTCAATTAAGTTATTGTTTGTATATCTGTGTATGATCTGTTGTATTTATATTTTCCATGTTTTTACTTTGAATTTTGTTTCCTTCCTTCAAAATTTTCTTTTATGTCCATCCATCTTGTACAATTTATCGTACAGGCTGGTCTTTAAGATTATTGAGACATTTCTGTTGGGGTCCTTTTAAGTTAGCATAAAGCAATAAGCTTTGTTCTGCTTCTACGCCTGTTTCTTGAGGTTTGCTAATTGGTTTGTTGTTGTTTTCCTTTCCTTGTGTGTTGTTCTTTTTTTCTTGCTTTCTTTGTAGAAACTTAGTCCGTATTTTTATATTGTGTTAGTTAGGTGGGATCTTTCACTCTAAGTTCCTAGTACTTGGGGTCTTTGTTATTATATACATAATAAATCTTGGACATGTTATAGTGATATTATTGCTTATATGTTATTTAGTTTATTTTGATTGGTGTGATTAAGTTTATGGCTAGAGAAAGTGATAGCTCTCAGCACTTCATTGTTAGGTGTAGTTGTTGTTTAGTCTGCGGTGTTTAATATTATATTGTGAGTTCAAGGGTGGACGGGTGGTGAGTTTAATTCTTACTTGTGGGAAACGATTGGATTAGACTGATTTCTTCTAGGGTGTGGCTGTGTATCTTTAGTGCTGGAGTAAGGCAGAAGTGTTTCCTGCGACTGCCCTACTTAACATTCCAAGCTCAGTTTTTGTTAGGTGTACTGGTGGGGTTTGTATTTACATTGTCCTGTACATTCAGTAACTCTTTTGTTGTGTTGAAGTGGTGTGATCTCTTGTTACTTATTGCTATCTTGTAAATACGTTAACATGTATCCCTTGTTTTCGTTCGTGCTCAGTCACGCACTGTATACATCAATCTATCTCTGCCCAAACTTTGTCTGTCATCTAATTCACCGTGACTGTTAGTTATCGTTCCGTTTAGTGTGTGTCTTTTCATCTGTGGAGTGTTCATTTTTGCCAGTTGTAAACTTTTGTATTAGGTAGAATGTAAAGAACTGAAATAATGTCGGAGTACAGCACCAGGGTGGGTGCTAGTTAGATACTGTGGTAAAGAAGTTGTCTTATTTTTCATTTGTGTGACGGTGCCACAACCTTACAGCTGTGAGGTGGTATAGCACCAAGAGGTAGTATCATTCAGGTAAATACAACTTTCGACTATAGTAAGGGTTTTTTCATTTGTATTACAGAGACTAAGTGGTCGGAAGAACCAAAACCTAGTGAGTAAGGAGACAGTACTTAAGAGGTGAAGTGAAATATATTTATGCATTAAGAGGTGAAGTGGATTATATTTATGCATTGAGAGGTGAAGTGGATTACACTTACAGGCATATGTTTGTACTTTGAGAAGTGATATTGCTATTTACATATCATTACAGCATACCTTGTAAGCAGAGTGTTGTATGTTGAAATAAGTGAGGTGTTTATAGTACATGGTATTGAGTAGTTACATAGTGTGATTCTATAGGAAAAGAAGCAGTGTCATAGTTAGTATTGAGTATTGTGAGTGTGCATCATGGACTTAGAGCGTTTCATTCGGATAGGCATCCAATGTGGGTACACTGGCAAAGAACTAACGGATTACGCCAAGGCAGAATACCACTTAAAAGAGAATCAAGACGCCTTAAAAGATTTACGTGCCGAGGAACGAGAACTCAAGAAAGCTGAGTTAGAATTTCAAGAAAAGAAGATAAAACGAGAATTACAGGAAAAGAAGATGAAAGAAGATAGAGAGTTATAATTAAAGGAAAGGAAGATGAAAGAGGATAGAGAGTTAGAACTGGAGAACGAGAGAATGAGAATAGCTGTGAAGATGAGATTACACGTCTGCCAAATTTTAACGACATTATCGAAAGATTAGATTTTTTTCCTTGAGAGGTTCGATACCGAATGCGTGGTCTGGAAGGCTGACAGAGATCAATGGCCATCTCTATTATCCACGTTGCTAGTGGGGCCTGCGATTGAGACTTTCTATAGCCTTCCGCTGGAAGAAAGGGCAGATTACGACACGGTGAAGAAACGGTTGCTCCGGAAGTTCCGTTCGACGGCTGACGGGTACCGATGCCGTTTAGAAACACTATGCCAAGTGCAGACCAAGACTTCGAGGATTTCATCTTGAAGATCAAATTTCTGCTCAATAGATGGATCGAGATGGAGGGGATAAACAAGGACTATAATGGCTTGCTAGACGTGATGCTACGGGACAAAGTGTTGTCCTCGTGCTCAACGGAGTTGGTAGCTTTTTTCCAAGAGCGTCAGCCAAAAGACATTGATTCTATGGCCCAATTGGGGCACCATTATGTCCTGGCCCATCCAGGCAAACCCATTCAGAAGTCGGGTCTGTCAGACGCCTTAGTTGCAGGCGTCGGTAAAGTCTAGCGACAACCATGGCAAGATCAGTCAGGCAATGCAGACAGGGGCCAAGAGCAGAAGTACGATAAGCCCGCCCGTCCCTATCAACCATGCAGAGGGAATTACGGTAATTTCCGATCCCATCGGAATGGTCGGTCAAACTGGCACAACCGTCAATGGAAAAGTGATAGCGACGGAGGAGAGCGCCAAACGCGAAAGCAGGTACGCTTTGAGGAGTCTCGCGAAGAAGACCGGTTGTGGTATAAAACAAAACATTCCAAGCAGAGGAGTGGTTCCTCAGAGAATCGATCTTCTGACTCTGATGCGCGGTCTTCACCGACTAAAAGCCCCAGCAGGAGTCCACACGATGAGCCAAAAAGGGAGCGCATGTGTTCCAATTGTGGTGGCAGTAATCATTATGCTGACAGGTGTCCTACCCCAATTGAACACGTGAATTCCGCGATTGTGTTGGACACAGTCAACAGCGAGGACGGTGTGGGGTGTCGTCCTCTGTTCCATGCGAACGAAAGTATAGTGCTACACTGCGGGCATGTGGCACCATGTCTGTTGGGGGTCTATGAGACTGACAAGGTGGCTTTCCACAAAGGTGTGGTGGAGAAGAAACCAGTCTCGGTGTTGAGGGACACTGGATGCACTACAGTCGGGGTCCCTCGTTCGTGCATCGACGAATCCTGCCTCACAGGCAAAACTGTAAAGTATACCACGTGTGGGGGCAAAGTAGAGTCTTACCCCTAGGCATGTATTAATGTGGACACCCCGTTCATAACAGGTAGAGTGTACGTGTTTGTCCTAGAGAACCCTATCGCCGATTTGATCGTCGGCAATGTACGGTGTTACGAACACGTTTAATGATGTCGTCTGCTACAGTTGTGAGCACTTTAAAGTTACGCGTTAATGTATTAGGATGCTATAAATATAAGATGTTTTGCGCTTCACAATATTTTATTGAACGCAAATTTGTATAGTTGTCTAGGATTAGGATGACGTGGTACGTTGGTATAGTACCACATGACAACGTTCTATTTTCACCCTTGAGAGTCTGAACTTCATTCAAGTCAGACGTGTTATACTTCGCTCCCTCCCAGTATTGTTATTAATCGTGCAAATATTCTTATGGAATAAAGGCCAGGGTCAGCCTTATTATTATCAGATGCAATGGAAGAGCATCTTTGTTCAAGTATAATGTTTTCCTGGAGCGGATTTATCAGGGAGTATTTAATTGATCGATATTGATCTTTCGTCAACCGTGTGGGTATCACTATCGAATGTCCGCCCGTCGGCATTGCGTATATACAGCCCACATTGTTGTTCGACAGTTATAATTTATTCTACGAGACCATACTGGACCGCACGAATATATAATATAATGTATGATGCTATAAATTGATGACTTTGTATGTGTAAATAAATGTGAATCTATGTGGACTCTTAACCATTTGGAGTTATCAACTTACTACAGTTTAGATTGGACTATATTACCCAACATTCGCATTTCACCAATATCAGCATGATTGCCCAATGATTAATGAACAAGACAATTATGGGCTTCAAAAATTAATACGTTAATTCATTCAACAAGTAAAGATTAAATACTTGCAGGCATGTCTAATTTCATGTATTTTCTATGTCTTTTGATGTAAATATGTATTGTTCATATCAGCGCGAGGTTGGCAAGCGAGTTTCAGATCGACTAATACCTCTTCGGATGGTCAGTGGATTTGAAACCGTTCTGTAGGGCAGTTTGATTATTTTCGACCTACGAAAAATCCATTGACAAAGTTCGTGGAATACTTTGTTCGTGATCGAATTTAGTCAACAATTATTTGTTTAGCTGTGAAGTTATGTATATGCATGGTGTATTATTATTGTCCTTAGTTTCATTTTTAATTAATTGTTGTCTGTTGTTTGTCAAATGTCCGTGAAGCCTAAACTTGCTATTTTTCAGTTCTACACGTAAAATTGTGACGTCATATGTAGAGAGTCCATGTTTTGTGCGAACATTTTTTTAGATTTATTTGTGGACTGACCTATTTAATTTCAGTACACTTTGTTACTTCCGTAATGTTTATTCAGTTTTAATATCGTTTTAATGTTGGTATTTCGAATTGTGATGTGAAATTGTATTTGTAAAATCTTTGGTTAATATTTCTATTTGTTCTTCTTCATTAACATTAATAATATGATAAGATAACTATATGATAATAATAATACTTATATTTTTTTTTCGTACGCTCGCTAATACTCGAGGCGAAATCTCAGGTTATTATTAATGTCTAACCTGACATTAATTTTACATGAGTATCCCTTTTCTTGTACAGAGACAGGTGTCCCTCGCCATTCAGGCAGATACTCTCCGATTCCAAAGCTACCCATTAGAGCTGGGTCGGCTCAGGAGCCGCCAATCCCTGGTCGACGACACTCCTTCAAAGTGTCCCCGCCAGGTCTCGAGTTAATCCAGTCCAAATCCCGGTCGACGAAAATCCTCAAATGCCGTCGCCCGGGTTTGATCCTGAATCACCCGGTCGCCAGAGCGGTGTGGTAACCACTACGCTAGCGCGGCTCCTATAACACTTATAAATAATTAATTGAAAATATTTGATGCCTGAGATATTTTCTTTATGAGTTGAACTAGTAGTAAGTAATAACTAGTTTTTCTGCCTGAGTGCGGCATAATATGATAAAATATTGAATTAAATTAAATTTTTATCTTACAATTGACTTGTAAGCCACGTTATAAGTAGCTGTTTGACGAAGTGAGTCGCAGTACTATATTAGCCATAGGGGCATATATAATTGAGTATATAAATATTGTATATTGATACAATTGACTAAATAAATATATTATTATTTAACATGGCGACTTTAGAATATTTTATTAAATGTGGTAAAGAATTTGCTTTAAAAGGAAAAGCACTTCGTGATTATGCAGTGGCGGAACTAGCCAAGGCTGAGGCCAAGGAAGAGAATAAGAAAGCTGAATTAAAGCGAGAAGAAGAAGAAGAACATGAGTGTTGCGTAGCAAATATGTTGCGTGGTATTTACGTTGTTGGATAAATGTTCCGTGGATTATTATTTGCCACACAAGGTTGAGAGTGTCATATTCCTTCTACTTGCCAAAGGTAAGGTAATGCTGGCACTTGAAGCGTGGTGTGTCACCCTCAGACACCAGGGATGATAAAGGCGTAATAATATGGTGTCTTTAGTCTGGTTTGTATGAATGATGTGAATGTGGAGTTCAACAGCTACAGTTTCAAACAGGGACGTCACATCGACTTATAACGTAAAAAAGTCAAGGAATCTTTAAACAGCAAGTGACGTTTTCATAATGTATTGTGGACGCCACAATGACGAGGTGCATAGACATTAATATGCAGATACATTACGTGTACGGTAGAACAGTCATCATTACATTGACATAGTCAGCACAACACTGGATAGCAGACAGCATCATAATAATGGTGAATCATATGAATATCAGTACATCATAACCAGCTGTACATGTAGTCAGGGGGGAAACCTCCATCCCTTTCCATAATAGCCGAAAGATCAATAGGAGATCAAATCCACTCTCCTTTAGCTGACCTCAGCAAGACAAGCCTATCTTCTGAAGTACATAACAATGTCCTCAAAGTTCCTTTAGTCAACAAAGGTATCAAACCTAGATCGAGCAGCAGAGTTCAACAAGTAAATAGTCCTTAGGACATGCATCAACCCGATGCATAACAACGTACGTGATCCGTGAGCTGAGAAACTTCTCATAACGTAGACTCTTCAATAAGCAGGCTACAAAACAATGTCAATCTCGAAAGATGGCGATAATGTTTTTCAAAATGTCATTACCTTTTCTTCAGGAAATAAACCACATAACTCACACGCCTCCAGGCGCTTCGAATCACAAAAGAGATATCATCTCAAAGGAACAAACAATGTATACAGGATTCCATTTCCTGATAGAATAAGCACAGACGCTGGCAAAACAGGCGTCTTGCTCTCGAACGAATCTGCCACAGACTGCGGACGGAAACCCGTTCAGACGACAACCCAAAACTTAGACATGCGCAGAAACGCGCGATTCAAATACAGTTCAGATAATATACGAAGCTAGTACCTTTTATTAGAACACCTTAAAAGGATAGGAATCCGAAACATTGCAAGTTGCCAAATGTTATCAAGAAAAGTGGGCCCGAGCGCTCCATACATGGACATGACTCAAGATCGCTCCATACATGGACATGACTTAAGATCGCTCAAACAAACTTATCGGCAACCGAACGCCAACAAGAAACCAAAACTGTTGTAAGTAAAAGTGACATACAATTACACTAGTTATTTCCTTTTGCATAAGAAAAATATAAAGTACACAGAATACGTAGCGACATTCTTGCGCAACACTAGCATTAAGCGATCACCAGCGCTTGAGGTAGGGGTTTACGAATATATTATTTTCATCGGTTGAGGTTGCCAGCCTCATATATAACCACTTAGCAAGAAAAACATGTCAAATTCACATTTGTAAAATAAATGTTTACATTTACCCCAAAGTAACTTCTGGGAACATAATCTCCTGACACAGTTTAGAATGGACACTAGCAAATTAGGTTAGATGCTATCGAATCACTTGGCCTGGGAAATTCCTCATATGCCGGGTGATCTGATTCCTTAGGACTCCAGTCTTCGTATTTAAAAAATAAGTTTACTTTTGAGTTTTAAAGTTGCCCAAATACTCGGTTCTGTAAGTTTGCAGTCTTTGCGTTTAAAATATGCGAGTTTACTTTTTAAGTTTCAAAGTTGCCCAAATACTTCGATCTGTCACTTATAATTGTGGAATTGTTTGTCCGATCCTTCTCTTCCTGGCTTTGGTGAATTGCTGGCTTGTTGTGGCGATGCAGTCTGATCTGTGACTCCGATTTCGCTAGATTATATTTCCAATTCTGAGTTCCAATCCCAGATTGTACTTCCAACGAATTTGCCAATGAGAACCATTGTGTATTCCGGCTCTCACTTTACACCAATCCAGTCTGTTTTGCACTATATGGATAGGGGTGTTTAAATCATAATATTCCAGCGTGTTTTAAAAATATTACATTTTAAAATTCCATCGCGTGACCTCTTTCTAATAATTCGTAATAGTTCCAATTGCCTCTTTATGCAAACTCACAAACAAATCTGTGAACGTATTCCTGTCCCAACATAATCTCCCCCAGACAGATTATCTGTAATAATTACAAAGGGATAGGCCGGCGGAAGCTATTATCTCATTATCACCTATGTTTTCACCCATCCCTCAGCCGGATCTCTCAGACAGACAATATTGTTTTCTTTGCATCGATCGTGCTCTACCACATTGTGTAAATAGAGATCGCCTCTATCAAAGGTGGTTAGGCGACTCACGCGATACCGTATTACCCCTGACCGGTCCAATTAATTTGGTATTATTACGATTCACCTGGCGGAACGTAACCAGGTCTGGGTGAGGCCACAGCAAAATGTAGAGCATAAAATATGCCGAATGATAGGGCGACGAATGAGGGAAATGAAGCGATACTGCCAGAGAGAACGACAGTTATGAAAAGTGCACTCAAGTAATAGGCGGATGAAAGAGATAGAGAGGGGCACAAAAGTATAAGAACAAACCGTTTTGTCACAGTCAATATTAGACGAGACTCTTGTTAACTATCTCATAGGTCAGAGGTTTTCAAACTGTGCGTCGTGGCTCCTATGGGCGTCGCAGCCCTCGGCTAAGGGCGTCGCGGTGGCTTGGGAAATGTTTTGGGCTCGATATTATATCAATAAATATAGATCTTCGTAGGACGACATGTTTGCGCCGAGGTATTATTACATGTACCAATACGTGTCATTAGGTACTGGAAGTTATTGACAAATGCACCATAAACTCCAGAGCAGGTCTATGTTACGAACAACTGATCACTAACTCTGATGTCATCATGGCGGATGCTGGTGTTAAAAGATGAGATGACCCAACAGCGATCGTCCAAGCCGACTCTGTTTATGAGCTGCGCGCTAATGACCTCTAGCAGGCTGGCTTGTTATTACTACTGTTTTGGTAGATGGCAGTTGAGTCGTACCACGTGTCACAATAATTAAAATCAGTCTAGTCTTGCTGTTTTGTAGTTTGGACTTAGTTTTGTCCAATGCAGTTTGTTTTAAATTGTGTTGTGTAATTGTCTCTGTTTTTCAGACAGTATGGATACATTTTTAAGAGTTAAAGGCCGGAACGACGCTGGTAGCGTACATCCACAAAACCCCTAGAAGCCGAAAGGACGTTGGGAACGTCACTTTTGTGTTCTGTGAAATTTGTTCCGTATTTTCATTATGACTCATAATTGAATACTATATGTAGAATATCACTAAAAATCCTTCATATTCTAATTCTACATTCATTTATCTTTACTGTGATGTATAATATGTGTGTCTTTGTTGTGTAATAACTCAGAAACTTTAGAATTTATAAAGGTACTGCTTTAAGGTACAAAAATAATTCTGGCAAAACTGATGAAAAAATTCCGGCCTGCAAAACGAGATATTTCTGAGGCGTCGTGCAGTTCTAAAGATGAACGGAGACGAAAACATCGGAAGTATGACGACAGTTACATGCACTACGGGTTTGCGTTTACTACTGTGGGAAATGAAGAACGCCCAAAGTGTGTCATTTGTTTTAAAGTTCTGGCCAGTGAAAGTATGCTTCCCAATAAAATGAGACGACATTTGGAATCAGTTCATGGCAGTTTGGTGAACCGACCACTTGAGTACTTTTCTCGCAAGTTAAAAGAAATGACAGAACAAAAAGCAACGTTCACTAAACAAACTACGATTCCTTCAAAGGCTCTTCTTTCATCTTACAAAGTTGCTTACCATGTAGCAAAGAGCAAGAAACCCCACACCATTGCGGAAAACCTTATTATACCTGGAGCCGCGGTAGCATAGTGGTTAGTGCACTGGCTTCCTAGCGCAGTGGTCTATGGTTCGATCCCCAGATGAAGTGGGATTTTTGTAGGACACAAACGGCTCCTGGGTCGACCCAGCCTCATGAACTGGGTACCAGAGCAACTCTGGGAAGGTTAAGGCGGCCGGCGTGATGCCGACCACATCACCCCTAGTGTGCCGACGGTCAAGATAATATGGACCTAACACCATATTCCCAATATGCCTCAATGGGCGTGTAACGGGTTCCTTTACCTTTTGTTTTTATCATACCTGCTGCTGTGGACATGGTGTCTACTATGATAGGTGAGTTTGCCGCCAAGCAACTGCTGAGTGTGCCTTTGTCAGATAGCACTATTAGTCGTCGAATAATTGAGATGGCTGACGATGTTAATGACCAGTTGATTGAAAAACTCAATTGTGATTTCGCTATTTAGCTAGATGAAGCTACAGATATGCATAATGATGCGTATCTAATCTGTTATGTGCGATTTATAGATGACAATAAGTTCTTTGAGGATCTTCTTTTCTGCAAAAGCATCAAATCTGGAACAAAAGCAGCAGACCTCTTTGAAATACTGGATTCTTGTATGGAAGAAAACAACATTAACTGGGAGAAATGTGTCGGTGTGTGCACTGACGGAGGTCGTTCAATGGCTGACTGCTATGGCGGACTGCAAGCCTTGATTTGGAAGAAAGCTCCTTTCTGTGTCTGGACTAATTGCATCATTCATAGGGAAGCAATGGCATCCAAAAACATCAGCCCTGCCCTTAATGAAGTCCTTCAATCGGTAATCGAAGTAGTAAATTTCATTAAAACGCGGCCACTAAAGTGCAGGTGTTTCGAGCAAATGTGTATCTACATGGGAGCTGAACACACTTCGCTATTTTATTATTGCAACTCTCGCTGGCTTTCACGCGGAAATGTCATCAAAAGGGTGTATGAACTCAGAAGTGAGCTTTATTGTTATCTTGTCGAAGAAAAACATTCTAGTTCTGAAAAGTTCGTGGACAACGACTTTGCTTTGAAGCTAGCATATCTTTGTGATGTCTTCGAAAAACTGAATACTTTAAATGTGTCCCTTCAAGGTACTGAGACCCATATTTTGCAGCTGTCAGATAGAATTTCGGCCTTCAGAAAAAAATTGCTATTGTGGAAGGAAAAGTTAGACAAGAAAGACCTAAATTACTGCTTTCCTTCTCTGCACACCTATTTAGAAGACAATGACTTGGAGCTGAGTGAAAAACTGAAGGCTGTGTTTGTTGACCACTTAACACAGCTCAGTGTTTACTTTGGCAAGTATTTTTCAGAAGAGACTGACCAACACACCTGGATCATAAATCCCTTCAGTACAGAACTCCCATCTGTCACAGTGACCGTTAATTTATTTTACCGTATGTTATTATTTTTAATGTTCTGTTTTCCTAGACATTTTGTATTCTTCTTTTCTTTCATTTTTCACCTTCTCAAACCCCACCCGACGGTTGTTTACGTTCTGGCTGGCTTTCAGTACTAAATTCTTCAACGGTCAGCGTAGCGGTAACGTAATGTTATCTAAACGCACCTGTGGTCCGTCCGAACAGGGGGAATTTCTCTGGTCGCTCTAAGCCTTTGTTCACGAGCGAGAGACGGTTTCTGTGAAAGAAACCGCTTGTCTGTGGGAGGTAACTTCTGCAGGTGGTCTCTGTGTTTGGCCTTCAGAACGCATTAGTGATCATAATATTATGTCTATCGGGGAAATTTTCTCAAAGTTGTTGCTTCTGAAACCTTTTCTCTTACTCTCGATTACGTCTTTCGCCGAACATCTGTAGAAATATGCAGGCCAGGGGTCCGAGGGGAACGTCCTTTGTAATCTATAAGAGTAGATGGGTTTAATAAGCCAACACACTCGTGAATATTCCTGGCCCGTAGATGACAATATGAGACTTAGGCAGAGTTAGCACAGCAGAACTAGAATGTGTTTGCCTATGTTCTTGTCATTTTTCGGGGTGAGTTGACATATCTTATAATTATATATGATATATTCATGTTAGCTTTTTATATATCTGATAGGAAAGTGCCTTGAATTCATTTCCGAGGACTTCTCCTAGTAATTTTATTCAGTGATAAGGTAGCGCTGTCTACGGCCTTAGTTAAGTGATGCTTAAACTGTTACGGTTTATAATGGAAATGATAAATTTACAATAACAGATACTAGGCGTAGAATCAGTCTACAGATGCTTATCATGGGTTAAGAATAGGCTAATTAACTGTCATTTCTGTAAGATAATGTCAGAGTTGTGGATCATTCACTTAACACTGAATTATAGGAGAAAGTCACTTATTCCTTTTTGATAGATATTTCTAGTGGCAAGGGAGAATCATTTTATGCTTACTTGTGTGGCTAGGCACTAGTCTATAACTTTCACAGAAAGCAGTCACTAGGCATAGATATAATTATATCTTATGATTCAGCCACAACTGTATTATTATAGCAAGAACACTGCATTTTCTATGTACTCATTTTGTGGAATGTTAATATATTTCCCCAAGGGGACATATGATTTATTTATGTAATGTCACATGCTGAAATCTGTTTATGTAATTCATTTACTGTTGTAAGATGAATAAGCATATTCATTTAACTGTAACTACAGGTTTAGGTTTTCTGTATGTTTAGTTGGAAGAAGAGGAGTAGATTGTTGCTGTCAGAACGATTACTGACAGATACATGGGTGTACAAAAGATATTAAGCCTATGCGGGCACATGCTATAATTGATAGAATGGAAGGAGCGGAGCATAACTAGGTTATAAACCATTAGATTGATTTTTTTGTTGATTGATGTAAAGGGTGTCTTTTTGGGTCTCAGTTTCAGGGATAACCGAATCGCTAGAGCAGACTCCAGTCAGGCGAAGAACGTCATGTTCTCTTCGATCTAGAGGGTTTCTGAAAACCGCTAGCGTCACGAGTCGTCAACCCCGTTCCTGAATCAAAACCTCTTTTGTCAACGCAAAGTTAAGCTCACGCAGTGCAACGAGCCAACGCTAAATCTGGAATCATCTATTGCAGTAGTAGTTCCCTACTCGCCTATTGGATTACCAGTCAGAGCATTGCCGCTTCCAGAATATCAAAACCGCCCAGCATGTCTATAGCAGAATCTGATATCACCCGACTTTGTGTGCCTAAACGGGGCCCTCAGCCAAACCACAGCCAAACCAGTTTAAACAGAATTTACAGCCAAGCAAGCAATAGCGCCGGATAAGAGCGCCTGGGACTCTTTGTCCTCAAGTAACTTCGTCTGGTGTATTTCTGGGTTTATGTAGAACTTTGCACTTAGGAGCGGTCAACCAAAGATAGACGAAGTCCAGCCCCTCACGCAATTCGAGGTCACCAACGTTCAGCCCGACAAGGAAAGTTTTGTATTTCACTTCATTCACCTTGAAGGATATTTACTTGTAAGACACGTTTCTGGAGCTGGCGCCTTTGGTCCCACGAAAGAGGACGGACTGTCGCTCAGTTTGTTTATTTGGTCAGCAGAAGATATACGGCGTCTTCCAGCCCCTCACGCAACTCGAGGTCACCAACGTTTAGCCCGACAAGGAAAGTTTTGTATTTCACTTCATTCACCTTGAAGGATATTTACTTGTAAGACACTTTGCAATATTGTGGTTATTGATGATTATTGATGATTATTGATGACTATTGATGATTATTTTGATTATTGATGTAATTTTATGTTGTTGGTGATGAAATGCATTATTTTCATACATGCTTCTTCATTTAATAAAGTTTCCACATTTATTAATGCGCTGTTCACGACCCTTTCATCCATAATTAACTTGCTTTAGCTCTTTACTAGAATCTCTATGTTTGATAAGAGAAAAGAGTGAGAGCAGGAGGTGCTTAGACAGTAAAAGTGAGTTGAGGCTTGGAGAGAGAGATCATTTTGATAAATCCTCTTCCAGGTTGTCTCAAGTCCATCTCCTATTTACACCTTTCTGTGTGTGTAATCTATAACTCTGTCAGTCCACTATCCCTTGTCGATTTCACTACTATTGTCCAACTCGACAAATACTCTACCCTTTACTCAACCACGACACCATCTACACTCACTACTAGAGAGCAAGAGCAGCTTATTGATATTTTATCGGACTCCACACTGAAATCGAAGTTCGACTCTTCATCACTACCAGAGTTTTGGAGCTTGGTGAACCAGGAATATACAGAAGTAGGCAGCCAGGCCCTACGAGTTTTGATTCCATTTGCAACATCCTACTTGTGTGAGACAGGGTTTTCTGCATTGGCCGCCATCAAAACAAAATACAGATCGCGATTGAACGTCGTGATGGAGATTCGAATCGCAATTTCCAAATTTGTGCCCAGATTTGAAGAACTGATGATGAAGAAGCAAGCCCATCTTTCTCATTGACTTTGTGACTAGTATAAGGTGTCATAAAACTGTAAATTGATTAAATTAATTTAGTTTTTCATTTACAAAATAAATACTTACTTACTTAGTCGTTCCCCTTCTACCGTGAGGTGTAGAGGTTTGGAAGAGAGAGCGCCAGACCATTCTATCAGCTGTCTTCTTCCTGGCCTGGTTCCATTCTAGTCCTCGGTCCTTCAAAGATTGTCTAATGTTGTCCTCCCAGCGGACTCTGGGTCGTCCTGGAGGTCTGGATCCCTGGCTCTTTGTTTCCCATGCTTGTCGTGGTAGCCGATCTTCTCCCATTCTGCAGACATGGCCAAACCATCTTAGTTGGGACTGTTCTATTTGGGTCTGCAGCGGATGGGATTTCAGGCCTTGACGGATCGTCTGGTTGCGGACCATGTCTCTTCTTGTTACTTCAACCACTTTCCTCAGATACCTCATTTCTGAGGTTTGGATCTGGCTTTTGTGGGTTGTAGTCATTGCCCACGACTCGCATCCATATGTCAAGACTGGGACATAGGTGGAGCGGTATACAGCCATCTTCGTTTTCTTACCAACCTCTTTCTTGCTGAGGAATCCACGATTTATGGCCTGAAAAAGTCTCCCAGCTGCTGCTTTTCGAGTGGCCAACTCTTCTTTGATGCCTCCCTTTCGGTCTATAATAGCTCCGAGATATTTAAAGTGGTCGACCTGCTCCAGGAACTGTTCTCCCAACTTAATCTGATGTTTTCTTTCTTCTCGTGATATCACCATGGATTTTGTTTTAGAGCTGCTTATGACCATCCCTCTCTTCTCCAGCTCTTCCTTCCAGACTTGTAGGTTGGATTGGAGATGTGCCTCGCCTTTTCCAGATCTATGAAACAAAGATGGATCTCACTCTTATACTCAAGGGCCTTTTCACTCAGCTGTCTGAGTGTGAAGATTAGGTCTTGAGTACTTCGGTTTGCTCGGAATCCGCACTGGACCTCATCCAATTGTGGCTCAGCTAGGCGTCGGAGTCTCTGCTCTAGGATTCTAGAGTACATTTTAACATGGACACTGAGAAGGGATATGCCTCTATGGTTTCCACATTGTCGATTGTCACCCTTTTTGAAAATTGGTGTTATGATGGCAATCTCCCAATCCTTTGGTATGGTCTTGTTGCACCATGCTGCCTGTAGGACCTTTAAGAGTAATAGGTCGCCTGATGCTCCCATGTACTTAACCATTTCTGGTGTTATACCATCATGCCCTGCTGCTTTGCCCATCTTGATTTTCTCTAGTGCTGCCCTCAGTTCTTCCATCTTTATTTCATCTTCACCATCATTGGTTTTCTCTTCTGTGCTAGTGGTTATCATTTCTGATGCTTCACCATGCTCACCATCCAGGAGTTCTGAGAAATATTCTTTCCATCTTTCCATTACTTCCTTCGGGGCAGTAAGCAATTTGCCTTGCTTGTCCTTTATAAATTTGAGATGGCATTGTTTTTCCTTCCTCATGTTCTTTAGTGTCTTATAGAACAATTTCTGGTTTTCTTGTGCATCTTTTTCTAGCTTTTCTCCAAATTCTTCCCAGGACTTCTGTTTTGCTGCTAGCACTTTGTTCTTTGCTTCTGTTCTGAGTGTCACATATTCTCTATATTTTTCCATTTGTCCTGTTGTGTTTTTAGCTCCTAAGTATTGTTTCCATGCCATTTTCTTCTCTCTTATTTTCTCTTTGACTTCCTCTGTCCACCAAGGTGTCCTCTTTCTTTGGTTCCCAAGTCGGACTTCACCTCATGCTTCTGCAGCAGCTGTCTTTATGATATCCTTGAATTTATTCCAGAGGGTTTCCAAATCATCAGGTCGTTCTTCTGTGTTGCTCACTGCTGTAGCAATAAGCCCCTGATATCTGGTCTTAATTTCTGGCTCTCCCAGCTTGTAGGTCCTAATGCTCATTTCTCCTGCTCGTTTACTTGGTTTCTTGCGTGATGTTGGGCAGTTCCTAGGCTTAGCAACTCTTTTAGTTGTTCGTTTGATTGTTAGCAGGTAGTGATCACTTCCAATCTCTGGCCCCCTCCAGACTCTTGCATCTCGGACATATCTGAATGAGCTTCTCCGAACAATGGCATAGTCGATCACTAACTTCTCATTCTTGGTTGGTTCACATCTAGTGTATGCATGTATGCGCTTATGGGGGAACTTTGTGTTTGTAATGATCAGATTCTGCTCACTGCAGTATCTAAGGAGTCGCTTTCCATTGTCATTGAGAGTATCTTCTCCATATCTTCCGATAACTCCACCCCATCTAGCATGGTCATTTCCAACTCTGGCATTAAAATCTCCGAGCATGATAACTTCATCTAGGCAGTCATCCACTGTCCTTTGAAGCAGCTCGAAGAATTCCTCCTTGACCTCTGCTCTCTCATCCTCATTTGGCCCATACACTATGACCAGGTTGACTATGGTTTCTCCTTCTTTTAGTTTTACAACCATAATGCGCTCCGAGACAAAGTTCCATCCCTTGATACTGTCTTTTTGATTTTGGGCCACAATGCAACCCACGCCCCCTTTAGCTCTTTCAGATATGGGTACACCACTGTAGAGCAACGTGTTGCCATCGAGATCCATGACTCCTTGTCCTTTTTTCTTCGTTTCCGTTATAGCCAGGATTTCTAGTTTTGCTTTCCTCATCTCTTCCACCAGCTCCTCTTCCTTCCCATTTATACTTCTTGTGTTCCAAGTTCCATAAGTCGTAGTCCGTAGTCCGTTCCAGTTCGTCGCCTTTAGAATCAGTCCGGTTTTCTCTCTTGTATTGCTCGTAATCATAGTTTAAGACAAACAGGTGATTGGCCTGTTGTGCCTTTGCATGGTGGATGGGCTGCCTCCTTACGGCCTCCATGCAGGCCGCCCTCCTCCTTTTTCATCCGGGCTTGGGACCGGCATAGGCGGAGTTCAAAATAAATATAATCTTATTTATTTTGTGTCCGAAACTTAACTTATTTACCCCCCACAATTGGTATGTAAAATATGCACATTCAGAAGTCATTAATATCTATTTGGGTACAATTGCTTATATATAATATATAGTATAGAAAGAAGCCGCGGTGATTTATGCACAGGTCAAGGGAGCCGCGGACCAAAAAAGTTTAAAAACCTCTGTCATAGGTCGTAAGATATCTTGTCTATTAGAGAAAGATGTATTTATGTCAATACTAGACGTGAACTTGTCATCTCGTCTATTCTCACGAGACATAATGGATCACCGTTGCTGACTGTGTAAGCAAATAATACTCATAAAGGACTATGTTACAGGCACTCAAGAGAAGTTAAGAAGTAGAAAACTAGATAATACAAAAATAACAGCATCCACAGACGTAGCAGAGACTCGAACCCTGGATTTTTGTATTTAATACAGTGGCCGGAAACCCAGGAGCTTTTACGATCTGTTTTAATAACATTAAACTCTCTAAATGTCTACCATATATATATAGTCCCCTCCATTCGTGTGGCTGAATTTGGCGATGCCCTCGCGTCTCTCTTCTACATATCTTTGAACTTCAGCTGCAGTTGCCCGACTGTTCTTTTGTCATCTGCCATTGTCCGTAGAAAATATCTTTGCGGTGTCATGATTTGATTGAAATGATTTACACTTTAGTCTGAGTGGTCTGCCCGGTTTTTATTCTATTTCTTGTCTACGCCCATTTTCTGTCTCACTTGCTCCAGCTCTAATTCTGTGTTTGGTCCTGTCAATCTTAAATTGGCCAAGCTAAGTCCACCCCTTTCTACGTGAAATAGCGGCATTTCGCCAAAGGTCTTTTATTTAACGATTTCTTGGGGAAGCGGCTAGTTTCAGTGTTCTTTGAGTTACAGAGTATCCCGAGAATGGGGAAAAATCTCTGCCTGTTATTTATGCCGTCCTCGGTTTGTCATCCCGAATATAGGACGCGGGTAGAACGGAAAAGCGTGCTAATGTCACGTCTATTTCCCCGTCCCTTCGAGGCGACAGGGGACTGTCTCTCGTAAGTCTTACGTCTGAAGTTTTTTCATTTCGTGCACGTGCGGAAGCCACGCTCCGACACCTGCAGACGCTGCATTACTAATTAAGCTAGGCGTCCCAAACTCTCGTCACCATTTGTCCCTACGAGGACCTTTGCCGCATAGTCCAGGTTATTCAGTTGAGATCTTATAACAGTGTAGTGCAGAAATTAGATTCTTTGCTTGGTAAGCACATTTAGTTAGTTAATTTCTTAGGACTTTTCTTTTTTAGCTTAAATATATAGAGTCGAGATCCTGTGCTACTTTATTTCCTCTTTTATATATACTTGTGTATATATATATATATATATATATATATATATATATATATATATATATATATATATATATATATATATATATATATATATATATATATATATATATATGTATTTCTTAAAGTAAAGTAATTTTTGTGTGAATGGGAGGTCTGACTTTTATTACGCCGCTACCAATTAAACTCCGATACGAGTTAACGCAAAGATGAGATTTTCATACAGAAGTGTGAGCTGATGTATATTTTATTGACCAAGTTTTCCATTTTGAATATGTGTATAAATAATTCTGTAAAGATGTTGCTACATGATATATATAGTGAGACTGAGGGCGCAGCTATTTTGTAATTTCACCCATGGCAATTCTAATGTTTGTAAATATCACTCGGGCCTGCCCATTACTCTTATTTCAGTAGTTTTTCTTCTAATTTATAAGTAATGGTTTGATGCTGAATGTCTGGGTTTCGCCAGCTACCGCAGTGGGGAGGGGCACGAGTGGGGGTGAATATTTAGCCTTTGGACGCCGCGTCGCGCGTCTGGAAGAGCGATTCACGCATGGCTGAGTTTACCTGTGGATAGTTAGGAAGCAGAAGGGAGGGGAAATATGGTGGGGTGTTGTGATCGAGTGAAAGAAGAGGGGTGGGTTATGGTTTAGTGAAAGAATGTAACGGAGGTTTGTTTTTAAACATTAGAGATGGCTGTAAAGCGGTTAACATTGTTTTTGAAATGTTTATATTTTTCAGAGAGTGGTCACAAGCCTGTAATATGTGCTCTCTGTCTATGACTCTTATTTTGGGCACCTTACGTCGTCAACGACCCACCTGGCATTTGCTTGACAAGTTGCCTCCTTATAAATATATCAACGGCTAATATATGTAGCCAGTCCGTCAACTCATCCCTTGGGCCCTCATTTATATTCGTTGTGCCATATGGAATTAGCAGTGGGAGCAGTTAATTGCACTAGTGTTGTCTCTTTCACACGCGCCCTGGAAAGTGGGTGTGCGCTTGGATTTATTAAAAACTGTTCAACGGGGGAGCTTATCTCCACATCCTTTGGATATCAAATTAGGAGGAACAGTGTTGTTAGTTTTTCCAGCGTGGATTACCTTACGTACCCGCATTTATACCTACAGGACAGGCCGCTTCCCATAAGGAAGCTGAGGGCTTAACTCCTTTTAAGTTAATAATCCTGGTGTGGGAAAGTGTATGGGCGTTGGTAATTTGAAGTGAGACGTGTGTTGGTGTGATTGAGCTACGTGGCGTGTTAGTTTTTCTGTGGTTGTGATTTACTAGCCTTCATAGATTGTGAAGGCATATTTGATTTTTCTTTGATTCATGTTGTGGTTTTTTCCCTTAATAAACATGATTTTATGTGATCTGTAGTCATAATATCTTCTCTTTTAACTGTCACTTGATGTTTGCTGTGTGTCCTTACTGCAGTAGATTTTTCTATTTAGCATTTGGAAAACGGGTGAGAGATTGACATCTTAAACACAGTCGCAGTATGGTGGAGAAGTAGTCCATTAGTGATCAGTACATATCTCACTGCTCTCCATAGTCATATCTCTCCCCATAATTTCATTAGTGACTCTATGTTCTCTACTTTTCACATTACACATTCATAGTCTGTCTACACTCAGACATTCTCTATTTTCCATACTCGCGACATGCGGGTGCGACCATCTTCCATGCAGTTGACAAGGTGTATATGTAAGAGAGAGTAGCGGTCATCAACTTTGCAAAGAAAAGATTGCATTCCTGTCTCATGCTGTTTACCTATATATTTTAGCAGCCAGCTTGAGAGTTTTCAGTGGAAATGCAGAAATGGTACACCTGATCCCGGAGACATCGCGATTTTAAATGCTGGCAGGAGAGGTCTATCCCGAAATTTTCCTAATTTAAAAAAGACTTTTCCGCGCAGTCGTCTTAGAATTGATCAAATCATCCAGAGGGATCTACCGGTAGATTGGGATCGACTCGTTGCCGACCTCTGCTCTAATGTGTATTTTTTATTTACTTTTTATAGATCTCGGCTATCAGTGTTTATTTATTTCATTGTTTACCACGTGGGATTTTTTAAGTCTTACTTTTCAGACCTGAGAGTAAACTAGGATAATTGTATATTGTTGCATTGCGGGTCTTACTATTTTAATATTTAATGTTAATGTGTGGTAACCGACTGGTTACTCTGGCCAAGAAGACTGCTAGGGTTGAACCCCAAGACCACGAACACAGTTGACGTTCACAATGTCATAGTAACGTCACCAAGGCGAAGTGGAATACGAATACAATATTAAATTGTGACTTTGGACGCTGCTCCACATGCATTTTTAAATCAAGCCAATATATTATGGCATTACATAGGCATTCTTTGAAATGTCTCTGTACCGTCGTAGCTAGAAACATTGTCGTCTTGTAAACTTCAAAGTTAAATTACTATGGACTCACTTGATAAGCAAAGTTCATTCTCCCTTGTAAATAGATCTAGAAACATCTCACAAAAGTATATTGATGCACTAGTGATGGTACATAATATGGATAGGTCACAATATTATATAAATTTCAGGAGTTCAGAGACGTACGTCCATTTGCCATAAGCTACACACATCGAAGTCCCCGCAGACAATCTCCGCCGTCTGCTAATCCAAACCCTCACGTCTGCCAAACTCCACCTCGAGGCAATGACGTCACTTGCTGTGTTACCCAGGACTACGTATCATAAGCAAACGAGAAGCTTAGTCGAACCATCTAATGATATCGACACAAATGTTATGAATACTACTCATAACATTACTCCCCACCAACCCCCCGCAAAATAATGGAAACAAAGTTTTCATTATTTCCGTGGTTTGAGTATAACATCACCAGAGTGAAATTTGGTATCATCAAATTTCACTGTAAGTACGAAATAGCAAAGCACCCAGTATTCTGCTACAGGGTCGGCAATTAAACACTAAAAGTGTGGACAGTGGTTAAAACCAGGGCCAAAGTCTTATCCTGAACCAAAAATCCATTTTAACAGCAATGTGAGGTGGCCATAACTAAAAGTACCCAACATATTAAAAAATGATGGTAGCAATACATGCACTTACATACCTCACACCGTCCAATAACACCTATCTGTCAAGTCCAGTATCCGTAGTCAATTAATTTCTTATTAATCAACAGCAAAAAAGCAAAGCATTAAAGAGTAAATAGATGAAATGAGGCAGACAATCATATTAAGAAAGTGAATGAATGCAACAGCATACGCTAAAAGATTAAAGTTATGTGTACTCGTAAGTACTTGTAAGAACCATAGCATTGTGGTGTTAAAAGAAAAAAAGTCATCTTCCATCTAACACAATTGTGTGAGCAATTAAATAAGAATATGCTGATGTGTTGTACGAATTGATAATAGTATGAAATATCAGCAATATATTGGTTCAAAATCTAGTGTGAGTGTGAAAATGATTTGTTTCAAAGACCAAACCATATCTGGCGAATTAAAATTAAGGAACACTTAACTTAAGCACTGTAGTTAAAATACGTAATGAATGGTATTATACCCATTAATGAAAAATGACACCAATGTCAATGTCCCTGATTCTGCTCCATACAATCGTATGTTCATCTTAAGTACGAATGTTCAAGTCCAAACGAATTGAGAACCGAAAAAGTACGACAATAGTATTCCTGGTAATCCCCTTTGATCATGGGAGTCATTCTGGAGTTATGTCCCTTAATTTGTAGCTGTTGTTAACAAATTGAGAACAAAATATCTTTAAGTCACAGCATTTTCATCATTTTACCGAATGTGCGTTCGTTAGTCTGTAAACCGAATATGATCACTGTCAATAAGGCTCAAGATATCCACGTAATGCGCTGAGTGGAAAGAGTTACTACACGCAATTGCCCATTTCACCATGCATCATCATCATCAGGTGTTGTGTGAACCGATCAATAATTGTAAGCACTGTCACAAAAGTCATTGAAAGATTTTCCTCAATTTTAGATGCGAAAATTCGCGTTAGTTGTCAGCAATGGCATTGTACCAGGAGTCAATGTACCCTCCATCCTGGTTTCGCAGTACTATAATGGCAAATTATGTTCAGCAACAGACAAAAACGTTACCAGAAGTGCAATGTTCCACGGGCCAACATACAACGAAGTCAGTCCATAGGTTAGTCGCAATCTCACAAGTCACCTGCATTTCTCGAGTAGTTTGGTGACATAGGGTCCTTGACACAACGTGACAGGACATCTCCCAGAACATTCTGACTGCCTTTGATAGCCCGTATTTCATAATCGTAAAGCTGGAGCGCAAGGGATGCTCTGGCAGCCCTCTCGTATCTAAATCTTGCTGTCTTGAGATGTGAAAGAGCCTTCTGATCTGTCTCCAATACGAATTTCGCACCCAGTAGATATCTATGGAGTTTGGTAAAGCAGAACATCACAGCGAGCAATTCACGCTCGACAATCGGGTATTTCTGTTCATTAGGTGTCAATTTTCGACTAACGTACAGGATTGAATGTAGACAATCATCGAATTCCTGCATAAGCGTACCACCGATCCCTGATCCAGAGGCGTCGACTCTAAGGATAAAAGGAAATCGAGCATAAGGCAATCTCAAAAATGGTGGTTTTGAACAATTAGATTTAAGTAAATGTAAAGAATCATTGCAAACATGGGACCAAACAGTCTTATCTGGGGAGTTCTTTCTTAATAACGAAGACAGAACTGAAGTAATTTCTTAAAAATTAGGCAAGAATTTTCTATAGAATCCAACAAGACCTAAAAGACTGCGGACCTGTTTTTTTTTTTTTGGTCTTAGGAATTTCAAGATTCAAGATTTTAGAGATAGTAGATTATTCAGGTTTAAGGAAACAACCTCCTACCTTATGACCAAGAAAAGAAATTTCAGTGAATCCTATTTTTGTTTTGGAAGGTCTAGCAGCAAGGTGATGGAGACGAAGAGTAGACAACAACGACTGGATTCCAAGAACTCGTTCTTCTCAAGATTGATGAAAAAGACAAATATCATAAATATAAGTAATTATGTCATCATGATCAGAGAAAATCTTTCGCATCATGGAACAAAGGTAGCAGTAGATAGTCTATCCACAAGAGAATCGAACAAAGTCAAAAGAACAGCATAGAAAATACCCTTTAAATAGTCAAAGTACAGCATCAAAATGTGTGCATTCTACATAAATGACCATTAAAATGTACCACATTATTTGCCTCATCAGAAGTAACAAAAGGGAAACAAGATCTCCTGTACACGATTAGTGGAAAGAAAACATTCACGTCCCTGCAAAGGAACAAGTATGAAGTTATTATGTTCTTTAAATGGTGTAGCACGACCTGTAGCACCTGAAAAAAGAAATAGTATTGTTAAAACCGCCGCACTACCCAACGTCGTAGTTAGTACATACCACATAAACTCATGGGATGTCAGCATCTGAAAGAAAAAAGCTGAAGTAATATTAATATCCACGAGGTTCCTACATGAAAGGAAGAATCATATAGTAAAAGGACAATGGCAAAAAGAAAAAAAACAGCCAAACTTACAGTTTTGACTGAGGAGTATACCACCAAACCACATGTGACATCGGACCAACCTCAACATTAACAATGGCAGGTACCACATCATCAATGATGGATGTGGAAAGTCTCGCATTAGTACATTGTCATCAACAATGCTGGGTATCACTTCATCCATGCTGGATGTGGTTGGCTCTATATCAGCAGCAACCAGTGGTTCACTCGAGTCAAAATAGACATCCGCTGATTCCTCACCACCTTGGAAATCATCAAGGGACTCCTCAATGATGGGAGGAAGACATTTTTTATCATCACCATCATCATTACTCAAAACTGTGTCCATCTGAGTTCGATCATGTGATCGTGCATGTACACGCCTAAGAGTCTGTACTCTGGTAGTATCAACCCTGGTAGTATCTACATGTCGTTGTTGCTCCCATCTCAAAATATCATCATCAGTACAATCATAAAGCCCAGGGATATTTCCTAAAATTATCCCAGGTACTGGTTTTGACAACAGATATACTATAGTCTTGCCTGTAAAATACGGGGCTTCTAAAATTACTTCTGCAGTTGGATAAAATTCAACTGTACCCCCAAATGCAATGCACTGGACTTCTTCGCCTGTATAATCATCAGGGTCTACTAATGAACTTCGAACCGCCACAGTAGCAGATCCAGTGTCCCTGAGTACTGAAACACATTGGTTGTTCACAAAACCTTTATCAAAAACAACTGATCCTGTCCCATTATAAGATGACATCACTAGCAAAGGATGTCCACACCGGAGCCTAGGAACTCCCTCTGGCTGAAACAAAGAATTACATTCAGAACAATTAGCACTATTAGATAAATCCACACTACGTGCACTTGCATGAGAAACAACATTTGCATTTTGAACTGGATTACTGTCACTTAGATGCACAACAGCATTGAAACGTTCAGGATTTCTAGATTATCTAAAGTTATTGTTCTGTGGAGAACCTCTGTTATTGAAATTATTATCATTATTCCTGTAAAATGACCTTTGTCCTCTGCCTGATCTGAAATTATATCCACCTCTGTTCCGATCCCCATTAGATCTGAAAGATGATTGTTGAGGAATATATCCATCATCATATGAGTAATAACTTCTTTGAGGCTGTTGTGATCAATTATTGAAATTATATCTCCCCCTGAAAGAGCCATTATTATGATCTCGATTCACTCGGAAGTTTCTGTCCATGCTAGATGATCTTTGTCTAGGTGAATTAGGCATCATAGTCCTAGCAGATGCCACTGGCAATGAATCCTTTAATGTTATTCTTGCTAAGATTCCTACCAGGATGTGAAATCTGGTATTGTCGTCCAAGATTTTCCACAACAGATAATGTTTCAGGTTTTCTCTCCCGTGGGAATGATAAAAAGTCACCACTGACTGAAGACAGAACTTTATCTCTTAGAATTAAATCAGCCAGCCCATCAAAAGTTTTTTCAATCTTTGACAAATCAACCCATCTAGAAAAGCAAAGCTTAATAGATGATACAAATTCAGCAAAATCTTTAGCTGAATCGGGTAACAATGATTTTAGTTTCAATCTTTACCCATTTTCATCCAATTGATACTTCTTCAGCTACAAAGCTTTTACAGCCTCATAATCATTTCGAGTCTGATCATCCATGATTCAGACTGCAGTAAGAGCCTCACCCACCAATAAACTCATCAACCTGCTGGGCCATGTAGCTCCATCAATCTTACACTCTTGGCAATATGTTTCATACCTATTTAAGAAGCATGAAATGTCATCAATATTAGGACTAAATTTTGGCAAATTAAGCTTAAGTGTGGAAGAAAGGTCTATTTGCTGGATTTGCCTGAGGATGTTGAAGTCTGAACTTTTCTAATTCCAGTTCTGCCATTCTTTGCACAAAGGCTAATTTCTTCTCCTCAAGTTCCTATTGTGCTTTTATTTCAGCCTGAGCTTGTTGTGCCTTCAATTCTGCCTGAGCATAGGCCAATTTTTTTTTCCTCAAGTTCATATTCTCCTCTTTTATTCTCTTCTTCCAATTCGTCCTGTCTCTTCTTCTCAGCTAATTCTTCTTCTCTCTTCTCCTTAGCGAAGTCTTCTTCTCTCTTCTTCTCAGCTCTATCTAATTGTATTTGATCTCTGAGTTCATTGGCTGCATAAGGTTTCAAAGCTTCACCCTCTAAAGCAAATTATTTTCCAATCTTTACAACATATTCCAAAGTAGCCATAATTCACTATTACTGTGACTCCATATTGTCCAATAATCAATCATATATTAATATTAAATATGTTAGCAATATTAGCAACAATTATTTCACCACTCAAAAGTAATCAACTGCATGAAATTATAGATGTTATAGTATAGGAGCAAAAACAGAGATACGAACAAGATTACAGGATACAGTGAAAAGAGCCAGCTTAAGATAATACTAATGATGAAATAAGGCCGAAGTATATAAATTGTAGAAAAAATGAAAACAAAATTAGCTCTTCCACACTTATGACAATACAAGCACAATTTCACAACATATATGACATCTAATAACTGAGGAATAGCAAGATGAGATGAACAATTTCACAAACAATAATGCAGAATAATTAAATGAAATTACAATCAACATGACAACAATCACAAACTTACAAAACCACAGGACCTTCACTTACTTACTTAGTCGTTCCCCTTCTACCGTGAGGTGTAGAGGTTTGGAAGAGAGAGCGCCAGACTATCCTATCGGCTGTCTTCCTCCTGGCCTGGTTCCATTCTAGTCCTCGGTCCTTCAAAGATTGTCTAATGTTGTCCTCCCAGCGGACTCTGGGTCGTCCTGGGGGTCTGGATCCTTGGCTCTTTGTTTCCCATGCTTGTCGTGGTATCCGATCTTCTCCCATTCTGCAGACATGGCCAAACCATCTTAATTGGGACTGTTCTACTTGGGTCTGTGTTGCGCACATATTTTTTGGCGCACGGATTACGCATACCATGTAAAATGTTTTAATTGTCTGATAAAGATTTATTCATCTTTGAATGCATGTTTTTGGTCTTGAGGGACGGAACTCAGATTGGGCAATAAGTATTCATTCTGTGAGTTATCGCTCTTTGTAGAGTTCTTAAAAATGGAACTCGGCGGAGGAATTTAGACTTACTTGAATCTATTCTGTGTTTGGTTAGGAATAGATTGTTCTTGCTTCAGAATGTCTATGGCCCGAATCTATGTGTAGTTCTTGTCTATGTAGGACGAGTATGTCTTATATCTTGATATCTTAGTATGTTTAAGTGGAACTATTTGTTCTTGTACTGTACCTTAGGGGGTCAGGTGTTTTCGGCGGATGAAGATAGGTTAGAGGGTTTTTCGGTTGTCTAAGCCTACGGCGGGAAGTCATGTCGTAGAGATGCCCAAGAGTTTGTGATCTCTTTAAGTTATCCTGGGGACGAAGATAGTTTCTTCCAGGATCGTTTAGTCCATGAGTTCCCCAGTTGTGATTCTATAACGCCGGGAGAGCGTTTTGTACTTGCTAGTGTATTTCTTATGTCAAGGTAAAAACGTACTTTTGCTGACTTCGTTCATTCCTAGGCTTAAGATGGGCAGACGTTTACATGAATTTACCTATGAATATGTCGGGACGACATATCATCTAGCAGCACTAAATATGTTTGTATGCAGCAACTATGAGGACAGAATATGCTGATCCTTGTAGAATCATTTATTGTTGATGAACAAAGCTTCGATTGAAGATTTGGCTATACATCCGTATAGTGAGTGATGCTCAACCGGGAACCAGCAGCCATTGTGGAATTCGATTGATTCCGGAATTCTACTTATTGTAAATCATCAAGCAGAGAACGGGAAATGCTTCCTTATTATCAGGTGAGGATTGAGAGATCACTATTATAAAGAAAACCCAATACCAGTGGGTTAACATTATCTTCACAGAGATTTGCTGTAATTTACCTAAAGGAATCTTCGCTAGAAAGAGGTCCTGTTTAGGAGTCAAGTTTGAACAGTATTGCTTAATTGACATGATCCCACCCCCCCCCCCACCCCCCCCCCCCCCCCCCCCCCCCCCCCCCACCCCCCCCCCCCCCCCCCCCCCCCCCCCCCCCCCCCCCCCCCCCACCCGGTCAGTAAGGTCTACTGACCGTATTTATAAACAATGGAAATCTTGGTGTTTACAGATGTTCCATTGCAAGATTATTCTACATGAATGCTAATTTATGACGGTAGTCCATTGATCAACATTATGCTGTTTATGTCGACTTATGTTCCTGTAACTGTACCCATTCTGTCAAGTGTGTGCGTCAAATTAAACTATTGAAACGACTACAGTGGTCTGCATAAGTACTTCTAGATACGTATGAATGAGTGTTTGAACCTTCAGTCAACTCCACAGAACAGTCTACACATTCGCGTATTGACATTCATTACAACACTCATTGTCAACACTGTATTCTTGTCAGGGCCTCATTGTGTCCCAGGACAAGGTGACATGTATACCTGACACTGTGCTCGGTTGTTTGAGTTGACTAGTCAGTCCCAGTACACCTTTACAACGTACTCTGACAAAACACAGTATTCAACATACAAAAATAACAGCCTTTATTATTACCACAAGAAAGAAAAGACGTTTATCGATATTGATGCAAAGTACCAAGCTTTTTCAAGGTGATAGCTGCTCTGATGTATACACAGTTACGATCAAGAAACGAGAAAAGAGAGTTATCAATGTGGTAGGCCAGATTTCCGGGCTTAACCTGCACAGTTCATTGCGAGAAGTTAACAGCTACTCTTACCAGTTTGTTTCCCTGACGCCTGATACGACACACTAGCACTGTTAGTCTACACCTGATTGGCAGTTCTTTACGTGACCCATGAAGCGATTACAGTATCTAGGTCACCGCTGTTGACATTTTGCTCCGTACAGGCATAATTTCATAGAACAGACAGCGTAGCACGGCAAGTTGTTTACAAGTGAACATTTAACTGTGTTAGCAGAAGTATTGAACTTAGAAGTCTACTTTCATCGTTGGACCATCTTATGTTCTGCTATTGTGTTGAACTTTAATATTTAAGGCCAGAATTTGTAATTCAATAAAGTGGCAGTTTATTAATTTTGATAGAAACTGTACCATAATTCTGTATAACTGAGCCTTCTACACAACACATTCTTGCTGCAACACATTGCATACATATGCTATTGCATTCTAGTTATATGATGATATATGTATTTATGTTTAATGTTTGCATATTATTCGTGTGTCTAATATAAGATTTCCCAAGTAACATAGGGCTTATATTAGCGTTCTATAGGGAGCAATTTCCTTTATTGGATATTTGCTGGAAACATCTGGTGCTATTTTTGTTAGTTGTGATGAGGTGTTCTTTTCTTCGTTGTTTTTGTTAATAATTTTGTGTTCCTTAGTTTTGTTTGATTTGTTATAATTTGTTGGTCTACCCTTTGCTATCTTTCAGTTTTATACACAATTTATATTTATACACTGTGGCGTTATTTGTCTTGTTCATTCTATTGCAGATATCATCACAGATTCTGTGATCATTTTTCTTTGATTTTTCATATTCGATTTATTTGATTTCTGCAAATGTTTTCATGTTCTCTTGTATAATTGTTTTGTTGTGTTCTTGATCGACATACACTATTTAAAAGATATTTGATCATATGAATTTATAAGAAAAAAGTCAACTGATGATTTTTAGTAATTGGTTGGTACACAGTTGATTATACAAGACCTTACTAAAGGCTTGTTTCCCCACAGAGTTTGGGATAAGGAGCTGATTAATCAAATTATTAAGAGCTTGTGGTTGCATTACTTTGAAATATATATTACATTATTAGTGATTCAAGTGATCGCTATCATTATTAGACATCATGTCTACATTAGATTACTTCATTGCACAAGGGAAATCCCTTGATAAGTCTGGTAAAGACTTAGAAGAATGGGCAACTGCTCAATTTGCCTTGGCATTAAAATCAGAAGAGAAAAAACAAAAAGAGGAAAATAAAAGATTGAAAATAGAAGCTGATCAAAAGAAAGCAGAAGCTGATGATAGAAAATTTCAGATGGAGATGGAAGATAAAAGACTTCAAGCCGCTGCTGAAGAGAGAAGATTTCAAGCTGCTGCTGAAGAGAGAAGATTTCAAGCCGCTGCTGAAGAGAGAAGAATTTAAGCTGCTGCTGAGGAAAGAAAACTTCAAATAGAAGAAAAAAAATTAGAAGCTGAGGCTGAACAGAAAAGATTAGAAAGAGAAGTTGAACAGAAAAGATTAGACAGAGAAGCTGAACAAAAGAGATTAGACAAAGAAGCTGAAGCTGAGGAGAGAAAAGCAATGAGAGAACATGAACATCAAAAAGAACTTTTAGCATTTGAGTTAGAAAAGTTGAAATTGACAAACATGAGTAATGTCAATCAGTCATCTAGTGGTAAACTCTTTACTTACAACGTCAAGGTACCAGCGTTCAATTCTGCCAGTGATGACATAACATTCTGGCTTGATAGATTTGAACGTGCTTGTCGAGCTCATAATGTGGATAAATCACAATATGCTAATCAGTTGTCTGAGAATTTAATAGGAGATTCTCTGACGAGTTTAAGTTTGGTTGAAGAAACTGACAAGGATAATTATGAGGTTATTAGGGCAGCCTTGATAAAGAAATTCCAGTTATCTGAGGAAGGTTACCGTATTTTGTTTAAAAGAATGGTACCTGAATCAGGGGTAGAATTCTCAGAATTCATTGCAAGGACACGTCTTACATTTAATCGTTGGATTGAACTGTCCAAAACAGAAAAGACTTATGAAGCACTTATGGATTTATTGCTCAGGGACAAGATTATGTCAAGCATAAGTAAACCATTCCTTGAATTCCTACATGAGCGTAAACCTAAAACACTAAAAGAAATGGAAGAATATTGTACCCAATACGTCACTGCACATCAAGATGTAGCTATTAGCAATACTAAAGTTAAGGAAGGTATGCCAGTTGCATCAGCAACACCATACAACCCTAATTACTCACACAAATTCCAAGGACCTCAAAACAGGTTTAATAAAAAGGGTAACCATAACAGTTATCAGAACCAAGGTAACCAATCATTTCAGGGTTCTTCTTCGAATATCTGGAGACGAGCCGACAGCCCTCGATTCAGGGGTAGTCATAATTATAGGAACTTCCGCAAAGGAAGTCATTATAGAAACTATCCTAGTTTTCCATCATGGAGACAACAAGATCATAATTACAGAGATACTCATTATAATGAATATGATAATAGTAACCAGGGGAATTATGACTCAAACCCAAATAGGGGTTACAATAGAGGAAACAATGATAATTACAGAGGTAATAATAACAGAGGTAGACCCCAACATAAAAAACAAAAATCTCATTATCATGCAAACTCTGCACAGCAAGAGTCACATGATGCCTATAAACAAAATAAAGATAATGATGACTCTAACAATATGGCATGTGCCGCTTTCGATTTTGGGAGAGCATCTCAGTGCCCCCAATGCAAAACATTATTCGAACCAACTACGGTGTCCACTTTAATTTGTGGCCATCCTCTTCCCGCTCTTCCCGCGTCTATCGCGCATGATGGAAGAGGTTCTCTTGTCTTACACAAAGGTTTAGTAAATGACAATCCAGTTTCATTGCTTTTTTATTCTGGATGCACCACAATTGGTGTTAGGCAGTCACTCATAGATCCTTCTCGTGCTACAGGCAAGGTAGTCAAATGTGTAACATTTGGCGGCACCATAGAGAAATATTCTACTGCTATCATTAGGATCGCTACTCCTTTCTTTACAGGAGATGTACACGCATGTCTTCTGCCGAATCCGATCGCTGATCTTATCATCGGTCGTATTCACGGAGTCAAAGAATGCACTCCACAACAAATTTCCGTTTGGGAAAAACAGAATATGCAAACCGCTAATGCTGTAGTCACTAGAGCTCAAGCTCTCAATATGCCCGAAACTTCATCTATTGAAGATAATGAAGTGCATAACCAAGATGATCCCTTCGTAATTTCTCGTGACTCATTTATAAAGCAGCAAGAAGAGGATCCGACTCTAAAGAAATTCTTTACTCTTGCAACGAAAGGTGATCCGAATAAAGATACAAAGCGTAAATCTTGGATTACAATGAAGAATGGCGTACTTGTACGTATGGTGCAAGACTCCGACAAGTCAAGTCATTCTCAGATTCTTGTGCCCAAGAATTTGAGAGTTAAAATCTTACAACACGCACACGACTCTCAGTGTGCTGGACATATGGGTTTTCCCGTACAAAGTCAAGAGTTCTTGCGGCTTTCTTTTGGCCTTTTGTGAACAAGGACATACGGATCTATTGTTGATCTTGTAAAATATGTCTAGAAGTCAAATCCAAAGGTACTCGTCATGCTGCGCCTATTCAGGCTGCAGACATTCCTATTCGACCATTTCAGAAAATGGCGATAGACATCATTGGTCCATTTAAGATCAAATCTGCTAGAGGACATCAGTTTATCTTAACGTGTGTGGACATGTGCACACGTTGGCCAGAGGCTATCCCTCTGAAGAGCATTACTACTGCTGATATTGCAGATGCTCTTTGGCTCATATTTTCTCGGCTGGGATTCCCCGGAGAAATATTATCAGATCATGGCACCCAACTAATATCGGATACCATGTCTCAAGTAATGTCTACTCTCCAGATAGAGAGATCTTTGAGCAGTATCTATCACCCAATGTCGAATGAGATGGTAGAATGTCTTAATAGAACTCTCAAAAACTTACTAGGGAAGATAACAGAGGATCATCCTCAAGATTGGGATAGGGTTTTACCCGCGGCCCTCTTCACTTACAGAGAGGTCCCCAATGAACATACAGGATTTTCTCCCTTTGAACTTGTCTTTGACGCGCGACCGCGTGGCCCTATGTCTTTGCTTCATGATCTCATAACCGCTGATAATATTACCGATGACACAAAATCTTCTTACGAATATGTCATCGCGCTGAGACAAAAGATTATCGAAGCATGCAAATTGGCAACTTCTTCTTCTGAGTTTGCTAAGGAGAAAGCAAGACAATTTGCCAATAAGAAAAGAACCTTACGTCAACTTTGTCCTGGTGACAAAGCATTTGTTTTGCTACCTTGTAGGGAAAACAGACTTCTTATTTCTTGGAAAGGTCCGTACGATATAATCTCGAAAATTTCCGATGTTGACTACTGATAAGGGTCTTGTTTATTCCCGTTAATGATATCCACCAAAAAATAGATATAAGTGGATGGAAGCAGACATCATCATCATCAGTTGATAAGATCTCTATGGTGTTGTTTGCTCCACTGTAGTGTATGGAATGTCAACTTGACCTACGCAGTGGTGTGTAGACATGGATTGAGTGTATAATGTGCGAATGATAATAAGGGTTCGTGGTGTTGACAAATGTTCTTTTCTCACACTCATGTATGGCTGGAAGTCATCGACACCAACGACTGTGTACCTTTACTAAAGTTTAATTGGACGTACACACTCGACAGCACAGATAGTGACAAATCACCGGTTGGCATAATACATCATGGTACAGTGGATAAATGGTCTTGCAATGTTACATGGGCACTCATGTAGAATAATAGTATAAAGGACTGTCAGTAGCCAAGCCCTCAGTATCGCCCATACATATATATCATCTGACTTCACTGACTGAGCACGTCAGCTTATAAACAATATTTCAGATGGCTTCTAAACCTAATCTCGTTTAGCGACGATTCTCCAACATAATGTTCAGCACATATTTTTCCATATAATAATATTGAACCGCTAATAAAGGGTTCTCATGTGTAGCAGTGATCTCTGGACTAATCAAGCGATAACACGGGCATCCCTTTTCTCTTCTTGAAAGTCACTACATGTATGGTTCCAAGATGGCTTCACTCGTGAGCTGTCACTCACGTTTGGATACAGATAATGAATCTGTCCTAAAGTTAGTCATTCATTAAACTTTCATTGCTCTGTAGATTTGATCATGAACAATTGACTGCATTCTACAGGATATAGTGCTGCTAGGAATCGAAGTCGTTTTCATCGAGTCAAATATATTCTCTTAGACATTCAAATCGTACCTATCGAAAATGGTGGCTTCGTACGAGAGTTCATAAGAGTATCTTTGATTACCTTGGTAACAGAAATATGATTCTGCCATTCCTTGGCAATACGAATAAACACTGGGGTAAAGCATACACGATAGGTCTAGACGACTATCACTTTCCCCACAAATACAGAGATCACTTTTTTTCCGGCGACAAGCCGACATAGGAAAAAACACAGTCCCTTTCAGGACGAAGCCAAATCACACCACACTCTAGCGGCACATCCGCCGAATAGCCTTTGACCTCTCTAGAGACAACAGAACATATAGTTCTTCTTCTTCTTCTTCTTCGTTCGCCCTGAAAAGGACGGTGGTTGCGTTGTGTCTGTTTACAACGTAGCTGTGATATCTGCACCTTTCGGTCGACACATCCGACTTCTGCACGGCATTTTTTAGGACCGGGTTTGCCTTCCCATTTCGATCCACACTCGCTCAGCCAGCCTGCACAGCTGCAGACTGTTTCCAGGACCACCACGTGGAGGTGGAGTGCGGTCTTGACCAGCTCTGGTTCGCTGGTCCTGACGCAGGCAGTCAAGCTATGAGTCGCTGACCGCGGTCTCTATTGCTGCGTCTTGAGGTCCCGAACATATAGTTCGACTTAGATATGTAAAGATATACAGTTATAAGACAGATTCGTCCTACACAGACAAACAATACACATAAATTCAGGCCATAGATATTCTGAAGCAAGAACAATCTATTACTACCCAAACAACGAATAAATCGCAGTAAAATGGATTCATCCGCGGAGTTCGATCGAAGAGACGGCACAACTTTCAAGGGAAGTAACTCAATAATGACTTTCCCTTAAGCACTAAAAAATTACCTATTTTGTTTACAAAATATTTGCGAACATAACAAGTATACTAATGTATAATATTGTAAGATATCAAAGACTGCACGTAACAGTCTTACCACACCTCCCGAGGAAAAAAATGGAACTTTTTTTTTTTGGAATACATCTAGGAGCAACGGACAATAGGCTCACAACGCATGAATAATGCGCAGATGAAAATATCAGAACTACCTATAACGCCTAATATGAGGCTAAGTCGACTTATGGAGCGACTGGTGAGAATGTGTCTCATAAACTGAGAGAAATTATTTCCCTACAAGTATATTTTTCCAGGAAGGTGTCATCAAAGTATAATACAATTCTGGCAATTACACAATGCCTAAAAAATTCATATCATCATTTCGTATTAGATATCTTATATTTATGATTTATGAAGAAAAAATCATCAAAGCACAGCGGTGAATAAACATCAATGAACCGCTATGTAGTGATACAATCATTATATTATTAAATTACAATTGTGTATCTATCATGATATAGAAAAGGAACTACTATAGAACTAGACATATCAAGAAGTCTAAGCCCTAATAGTTATGTGGAATCATGTGGGCATCTTGACAGAATGTCTGCCATCACATTATCTGATCCACGAATAGCTCGCACAGAGAAATGAAAAGGTTGAAGAGCAATTGCATATCGAGTAGACCTCGAGCTCTTCAAATTCTTACTCTGTATAGCAGTAAGAGCTTTTTGGTCGGTTTCTACTATGAAATGTGCGCCTAGAAGGAATCTCTGTAGTTTGAGGATCGACCAAACCATAGCTAATAGCTCACGGTCTAAAACCGAATAATTCCTTTCTGCCGCATTAAGTTTTCTGGAAATATACATTACAGGATGCAGAGTTCCAGAGTACTCTTGCATTAGTGCCGCTCCAATCCCAGTGGATGAAGCGTCACTACGAAGAACGAATGTCTTATCTTTAGTAGGTAGCACTAAAATAGGTGGTGTTGAAAACAATGTTTTAATCTTATCCAGAGAGCATTGGCATTCCTGAGACCAGTGGACCACATTAGGCGAACCTTTCTTTAGAAGTGTTGAAAGAGGTGCCATGATAGAGGATAGATTCTGAATGAATCTGCCATAAAATTGAATAAGACCTAACAGACTTCTCACCTGTTTTGTAGTCTTAGGGATTGAGATGTTAAGTATCTTACTAGTATTATGGTCCTCTGTCTTTAGGAAACCATGACCAACTCGGTGGCCTAGGAAAGAAATTTCGCTAAAACCAATATAGGCTTTAGAGGGTTTCGCTGTCAGGTTGTGCTCACGCAAAGTAGACAGCAATTCATCTAACCCTGAATAGTGATCTTCCCAAGTATCGCTGAAAAGACAGATGTCGTCTAGATATGCAATGACATCTGACCGATAAGATAGGATTCGGCGCATCATGCGTACGAATGTAGCTGGTGCGTTCATAAGACCGAAAGGCATAAAATTCCATTGGAACAAACCTCTAGGTGTTGAAAAAGCCGTGAGAGGTTTTGCGCGTTCAGATAAAGGAACTTGCCAATATCCTTTAGACAAATCAAGTTTAGTGAAAAAATGAGATTTGGAGAGTCGAGTAAGTAGCTCTTCCAGTAAAGGCATAGGTTCGGCATCGAACTTCGTTACTTGATTCAATTTTCGATAGTCAACGCAAAGACGTATGTTATTGTCTTTTTTACGCACAATAACCATCGGCGAAGAATATGCAGAGGTGGATGGTTCGATTTTTTTCAAATCTATCATCTCATCCAACTCTTTCTCGACCTGTGCTTGAAAATGTATAGGTATAGGATAAGGTCTAACCCTAATAGGAGTATGGTCAGTTAGAACAATGTCATGTTCAATGACATGCGTTTGTCCAGGGATGTCAGTGAGTACATCCTGAAATGTTTGCAACATAGTTGAAACTTGTCGCTGTTCTCCTAGAGACAAATCAGGAGAGACAGTAACGTTCTTCCATGATTCACTAGAATGAAGTGGGATCATTGGAAGAGGAAGATTTACATCTGAAAAACTTGTTTCCTCATCCTGTATCACGGACAGTGATGAGTAATGACCATGTTGTACTGGAGAATTGTCCGTTGCTTGGAAAATGGGTTGCAAATAATCCGGACGTTCATGGAATTCAGTAAGCATATTGATGTGGAAGGTTTTATGCTTCCCATCAATATCGACAATATAGTCGACATCGGAAATTTTCGATATTATATCGTACGGACCTTTCCAAGAAATAAGTAATCTGTTTTCCCTACAAGGTAGTAATACAAATGCTTTGTCACCAGGACAAAGTTGTCGTAAGCATCTCTTCTTATTGGCAAATTGCCTTGCCTTCTGTTTCGCAAATTCAGAAGAAGAAGTTGCTAATTTGCATGCTTCGATAATTTTTTGTCTCAACGCGATGACATATTCGTAGGATGACTTTGTGTCATCGTCAATATTGTCAGATGTAATGAGATCGTGAAGCAACGACATAGGGCCACGCGGACGCGCGCCAAAGACGAGTTCAAAGGGAGAAAATCCTGTATGTTCATTGGGTACCTCTCTGTAAGCGAAGAGGGCCGCAGGTAAAACTCTGTCCCAGTCTTGAGGATGATCCTCAGTTATCTTCCCCAGTAAGTTTTTAAGTGTTCTATTAAGGCGTTCGCCCATACCATTAGACATTGGATGGTAGATACTACTTAAAGATCTATCTATCTGCAGAGTAGACATTACTTGAGACATGGTATCTGATATTAGTTGCGTGCCATGGTCTGACAATATCTCTCCGGGGAACCCCAGACGAGAAAATATAAGCCAAAGAGCATCTGCAATATCAGCAGTAGTAATGCTCTTCAGAGGAATAGCCTCTGGCCAACGTGTGCACATATCAACACACGTCAAGATAAACTGATGTCCTCTGGCAGATTTGATCTTAAATTGACCAATTATGTCTATGGCCATTTTTTGGAACGGCCGAATAGGAATGTCCGCCGCCTGAATGGGTGCAGCATGCCGTGGACCTTTGGATTTAACTTCCTGACATACTTTACAAGATCGACAATAAATCCGTATGTCCTTGTTTACCAATGGCCAAAAGAAAGCCGCAAGGACTCTTGACTTATTACGGGAAAAACCCATGTGTCCAGCACACTGAGAGTCGTGAGCGTGCTGCAAAATTTTAACTCTCAAATTCTTGGGAACCAGGATTTGAGAATGACTTGACGTAATGGAGTCTTGAACCATACGTACAAGTACGCCATTCTTCTTTGTAATCCACGATTTACGACTTGTGTCTTTATTCGGATCACCTTTAGTTGCAAGAATGAAGAATTTCTTCAGAGTGGGATCATCTTCTTGCTGTTTTATAAACGAGTCACGAGAAATTACCAAGGGATTATCTTGGTTATGCACTTCATTATCTTCAGTAGATGAAGTTTGAGGCATATTAAGAGCCTGAGCTCTAGTGACTACAGCGTTAGCAATCTGCATGTTTTGCCTTTCCCACGTGGAAATTTGTTGCGGAGTGCATTCTTTGACTCCATGAATGCGACCGATGATGAGGTCAGCGATCGGATTCGGAAGAAGACATGCGTGTACATCTCCTGTAAAGAAAGGAGTAGCAATCCTAATGATAGCAGTAGAGTATTTCTCTAATGTGCCGCCAAATGTTACACATTTGACTACTTGTCCAGTGGCACGGGAAGGATCTACGAGTGACTGCCTAACACCAATTGTGGTGCATCCAGAATCAAATAGCACAGAGACTGGATTGTTATTCACTAAACCCTTATGTAAGACAAGAGAACCTCTTCCATCATGCGCGACTGATGCCGGAAGAGCAGGAAGAGGATGGCCACAGCTTAAAGTAGACACTGTGGTTGGCTCAAATAACGTTTTGCATTGGGGGCACTGAGATGCTCTCCCAAAATCAAAAGCGGCACATGCCATATTACTAGCATCATTATTATCTTTACTCTGTTTATAGGCTTCATGGGACTCTTGTTGTGCAGAGTTTGCCTGAAAATGTGGTTTATGTCTTTTGTTTTGAGATCTACCTCGGTTATTATCACCTCTGTAGTTATTGTTACCTCTATTGTAACCCCTATTTGGGTTTGAGTCATAGTTCCCTTGGTTACCATTATCATATTCATTATAATGAGTATCTCTGTAATTATGATCTTGTTGACTCCAAGACGGATAACCCTGATAGTTTCTATAATTACTTCCTCTACGGAAATTCCTATAATTATGACCACCCCTGTGTCGAGAGCTATCAGCTCGTCTCCAGTTCTTTGAAGAAGAACCCTGAAATGATTGGTTACCTTGGTTTTGATAACTATTATGGTTACCTTTTTTATCAAATCTGTTTTGAGGTCCCTGAAATCTGTGTGAATAATTGGGATTGTATGGTGTTGCCGAAGCAACTGGCATGCTCTCCTTAATCTTAGTATTGCCAAAAGTCACGTCGGGGTGTGCAGTGACATATTGGGAACAATATTCTTCCATTTCTTTTAGAGATTTGGGTTTACGCTCATGTATAAATTCAAGGAAGGGTTTGTTAACACATGACATAATCTTATCTCTGAGCAACAAATCCATAAGTCCTTCATACGTTTTTTCTGTTTTGGAAAGCTCAATCCAACGATCAGCTGTGAGACGTGCCTTTGCAGTGAATTCTGAGAATTCTACACCCGTCTCAGGCACCATCGTTTTAAATAAAAGGCGATAGCCTTCCTCACTTAGCTGATATTTTTTTATCAAAGCCGCCCTAATGACATCATAATTATCCTTACCTGCTTCTCCTACAAGGCATAATCTAGTCAAAGATTCGCCTTTCAAGTTTTCTGCTAATTGATTAGCGTATTGTGATTTATCCACATTATGTGTACGACAAGAACGTTCAAATCTATCCAGCCAGAATGTAATATCGTCACTGGACTGATTGAACGGTGGAACCTTAACCTTGTAAGTAGAAGGTTTACCATTACCACTAGATGCCTGATTAACATTACTCATACTTGTCAATCTCAATTTCTCTAACTCAAATTCATGTTCTCTTATTGTTTTTTTCTCTTCAGCATCTAATCTTTTTTGTTCAGCATCCCTGTCTAATCTTTTTTGTTCAGCTTCCCTGTCTAATCTTTTTTGTTCCGCAGCAGCTTCTCTTTCTAATTTTTTTTTTGTTCAGCTTCAAATCTCCTTTCCTCCACCTGCATCTGTAATTTCTTCTGTTCAGCAGCAGCCTCAGCTTCTCTTTCTAATCTTTTCTCTTCAGCCATGGCTTTCCTCTCTTCTGCAGCAGCTTTTTTCTCTTCTGCAGCTAATGCTTTGTCATATTGAGCAACAGCCCATTGTTCTAATTGTTGACCAGTCTTATCAAGGGATTTCCCTTGTGTAATGAAACATTCTAATGTAGACATGATGTCTAACAATAATACTAATCACCTGAACCAATAATAATACCACAAGTTCTTACTGACTTGATTAATCAGTATACTATCCCAATATCTGTGGGTCACAAGCCTTAATAAGGTCTTGTATAACAGTAATAATAATCAGGTACTGGTTTATACCATAATCCAAGTGCAGTGCACAGGCAATTGTGTCTTATGAAATATACCTATATAAAACATATGTCAACCACCAGAATACATAAAGTACAAATAGGACTGACAATACAAGAACGTTTGCAGAAATCAAAATAAATCAAATAGGGAAATCAATGAAAATAATCACAGAATCTGCAAAGAATAACAACACAAATGACGTCACAATATATGAATATAAATTGTGAATAGAACTGAAAGATAGAAAAGGTTAGACCAACAAATTACAAACAAATCAAAACAAAACTAAAGAACAAAGAAATATTACAAAAATAACAATAATTACAGACTTCACAGCTAACACAAAAGCAACAGTTGTCGCAGCAAATTTTCAATCAAGAAAATTGCACCTATAGAAAACGCCCACAACGGACCCTCTATGACGTGGGATATTCTGTTGTGAGGACGCCGCCCAACCTTAAACACAACCCGCTGACATAGCAACTAACATACTATTTAAACAAATAACATGTAAACATAAATATATATAAATTATGTGTATGATAGTATGTGTTGCAAAATAGGCTCAGTTTTACAGTAATGGCAAAGTTATTTTTATGAAAATAAACAAACTGCCACTTTATTCAATTAAACATTCTGGCCTTAAATATTAAAGTTCATATATGGAAAACAAGAAGATCCATCGATGAAAATAGGACTTCTTAGTTCACAAATACTGTCTTCCTGTTAATATTGACAAGAATTGATCCAACTGTTCTGTGAAACTCTGTAATGTCTAATGTAAAAAATGTCAACAACGCTGACCTACATACTGCATTCACTTGACAGGTCACGTGACGAAGTGTTGACAAAGAGCAAACCAATACTGCAAGTGTGTCGTATCAGCCACAGGAAACGGTCTGGTATCGGTAATCAGTTGACTTCTTAACTTCTGCGAGGTCAAACCCAGAAAGCTGGTCCACCAGTTGATAACGTCTGTTTTTTTCTTGGAAGACAGACATCATCATCATTAGTTGATAAGATCTCTATGGTGTTGTTTGCTCCACTGTAGTGTATGGAATGTCAACTTGACCTACGCAGTGGTGTGTAGACATGGATTGAGTGTATAATGTGCGAATGATAATAAGGGTTCGTGGTGTTGACAAATGTTCTTTTCTCACACTCATGTATGGCTGGAAGTCATCGACACCAACGACTGTGTACCTTTACTAAAGTTTAATTGGACGTACACACTCGACAGCTCAGATAGTGACAAATCACCGGTTGGCATAATACATCATGGTACAGTGGATAAATGGTCTTGCAATGTTACATGGGCACTCATGTAGAATAATAGTATAAAGGACTGTCAGTAGCCAAGCCCTCAGTATCGCCCATACATATATATCATCTGACTTTACTGACTGAGCACGTCAGCTTATAAACAATATTTCAGATGGCTTCTAAACCTAATCTCGTTTAGCGACGATTCTCCAACATAATGTTCAGCACATATTTTTCCATATAATAATATTGAACCGCTAATAAAGGGTTCTCATGTGTAGCAGTGATCTCTGGACTAATCAAGCGATAATACGGGCATCCCTTTTCTCTTCTTGAAAGTCACTACATGTATGGTTCCAAGATGGCTTCACTCGTGAGCTGTCACTCACGTTTGGATACAGATAATGAATCTGTCCTAAAGTTAGTCATTCATTAAACTTTCATTGCTCTGTAGATTTGATCATGAACAATTGACTGCACTCTACAGGATATAGTGCTGCTAGGAATCGAAGTCGTTTTCATCGAGTCAAATATATTCTCTTAGACATTCAAATCGTACCTATCGAAAATGGTGGCTTCGTACGAGAGTTCATAAGAGTATCTTTGATTACCTTGGTAACAGAAATATGATTCTGCCATTCCTTGGCAATACGAATAAACACTGGGGTAAAGCATACACGATAGGTCTAGACGACTATCACTTTCCCCACAAATACAGAGATCACTTTTTTTCCGGCGACAAGCCGACATAGGAAAAAACACAGTCCCTTTCAGGACGAAGCCAAATCACACCACACTCTAGCGGCACATCCGCCGAATAGCCTTTGACCTCTCTAGAGACAACAGAACATATAGTTCGACTTAGATATGTAAAGATATACAGTTATAAGACAGATTCGTCCTACACAGACAAACAATACACATAAATTCAGGCCATAGATATTCTGAAGCAAGAACAATCTATTACTACCCAAACAACGAATAAATCGCAGTAAAATGGATTCATCCGCGGAGTTCGATCGAAGAGACGGCACAACTTTCAAGGGAAGTAACTCAATAATGACTTTCCCTTAAGCACTAAAAAATTACCTATTTTGTTTACAAAATATTTGCGAACATAACAAGTATACTAATGTATAATATTGTAAGATATCAAAGACTGCACGTAACAACTACATTGTCGATATTGATGGGAAGCGTAAAACCTTCCACATCAATATGCTTACGGAATTCCATGAACGTCCGGATTATTTACAGCCTATTTTCCAGGCAACGGACGATTCACCTGTCCAACATGGTCATTACTCATCACTGTCTGTAATACAGGATGAGGAAACAAGTTTTTCGGATGTTAATCTTCCGCTTCCGATGATTCCACTTCTTTCTAGTGAATCATGGAAAAATGTTACTGTTTCTCCTGATTTATCTCTAGGAGAACAGCGACAAGTTTCGGCTATATTACAAACATTTCAGGATGTCCTTACTGACATTCCTGGACAAACTCATGTCATTGAACATGACATTATTCTAACTGACCATAATCCTATTAGAGTCAGACCTTATCCTATTCCTATACATTTTCAAGCACAGGTTGAGAAGGAGTTGGATGAGATGATAGATTTAAAAATAATTGAACCATCCACTTCTGCGTATTCCTCGCCGATGGTTATTGTCCGTAAAAAAGACAATAACATACGTCTTTGCGTTGACTATCGCAAATTGAATCAAGTCACGAAGTTTGATGCTGAACCTATGCCTTTACTAGAAGAGCTACTTACTAAGCTTTCTAAATCGCATTTTTTCACTAAACTAGATTTGTCTAAAGGATATTGGCAACTTCCTCTATCTGAACGCGCCAAACCTTTTACTGCTTTTTCTACACCTAGAGGCCTTTTTCAATGGAATGTTATGCCTTTCGGCCTTATGAAGGCACCAGCTACATTCGTACGCATGATGCGTCGAATTCTATCTTATCGGTCAGATGTCATTGCGTACCTAGACGACATCTGTCTTTTCAGCGATACTTGGGAAGATCACTATTCAGGATTAGTTAAATTGCTATCTACTCTACGCGAGTATAACCTGACAGCGAAACCATCTAAAGCATACATTGGTTTTAGCGAAATTTCTTTCTTAGGTCACCGTGTCGGGCATGGTTTCCTAAAAACAGAGGACCATAATACAAGTAAAATACTTAACATTTCTATTCCTAAGACTAAAAAGCAAGTGCGAAGTCTCTTAGGTCTTATACAATTCTATTGACGATTCATTCCGAATCTGTCCTCAATCATGGCACCGCTTTCTACCTTGCTAAAGAAAGGTTCTCCTAATATAGTTCATTGGACTCAAGAATGTCAATCCTCTTTGGATAAGATTAAAACTATGTTTTCTACTGCACCTATTTTAGTGTTGCCTACTAAAGATAAGACATTTGTTCTTCGTAGTGACGCTTCATTCACTGGGATTGGAGCGGCACTAATGCAAGAGTACTCTGGAACTCTGCATCCTGTAATGTATATTTCCAGAAAGCTTAATGCTGCGGAAAGGAATTATTCGGTTTTAGACCGTGAACTGTTGGCTATGGTATGGTCAATTCTTAAATTACAAAGATTCCTTCTAGGCGCACATTTTATAGTAGAAACCGATCAGAAAGCTCTTACAGCTATTCAGAGTAAAAATTTGAAGAGTTCGAGGTCTACTCGATATGCAATTGCTCTTCAACCTTTTCATTTTTCGGTACGAGCTATCCGTGGATCAGATAATGTGATGGCAGACATTCTGTCTAGATGCCCACATGATTCCACTTAACTGTTGAACATTGGACTTCTTAACACTTCCAACTCGACAACAGATTTTTCTTTTCTATATCAAAATAGATACTCATTGTAATTCGTAATGACACTACGTTCATTGATGTATAGTCACCGGTACTCGTTGATGATTTTTCTTTTTGTCAATCATGTACTTGGAATGCTTAAACTTAAATTGTTATATGCATTGTATCATTGCAGATATAGTAGTATGCGTTGGTGACACCTCCCTGGAAACACTTATGCTTAAGAGAAATGCTTTCTCCGAGAGATTGAGATTTTGCATTAATCTGGCATAAATAATTCCAGATATTTCTCATCTGCGCAGTATTTATGCGTTGGGAGCCTATTGTATGTTGCTCTCAGATGAAAAAAAAATGATTTTCATTTTTTTCCCGGGGGGTGTGGTAATCTGTTGCGCACATATTTTTTGGCGCACGGATTACGCATACCATGTAAAATGTTTTAATTGTCTGATAAAGATTTATTCATCTTTGAATGCATGTTTTTGGTCTTGAGGGACGGAACTCAGATTGGGCAATAAGTATTCATTCTGTGAGTTATCGCTCTTTGTAGCGTTCTTAAAAATGGAACTCGGCGGAGGAATTTAGACTTACGTGAATCTATTCTGTGTTTGGTTAGGAATAGATTGTTCTTGCTTCAGAATGTCTATGGCCCGAATCTATGTGTAGTTCTTGTCTATGTAGGACGAGTATGTCTTATATCTTGATATCTTAGTATGTTTAAGTGGAACTATTTGTTCTTGTACTGTACTTTAGGGGGTCAGGTGTTCTCGGCGGATGAAGATACGTTAGAGTGTCCTTCGGTTGTCAAAGCCTATGGCGGGAAGTCATGTCGTAGAGATGCCCAAGAGTTTGTGATCTCTTTAAGTTATCCTGGGGACGAAGATAGTTTCTTCCAGGATCGTTTAGTCCATGAGTTCCCCAGTTGTGATTCTATAACGCCGGGAGAGCGTTTTGTGCTTGCTAGTGTATTTCTTATGTCAAGGTAAAAACGTACTTTTGCTGACTTCGTTCATTCCTAGGCTTAAGATGGGCAGACGTTTACATGAATTTACCTATGAATATGTCGGGACGACATATTCTCTAGCAGCACTAAATATGTTTATATGCAGCAACTATGAGGACAGAAATGCTGATCCTTGTAGAATCATTTATTGTTGATGAACAAAGCTTCGATTGAAGATTTGGCTATACATCCGTATAGTGAGTGATGCTCAACCGGGAACCAGCAGCCATTGTGGAATTCGATTGATTTTGGAATTCTACTTATTGCAAATCATCAAACAGAGAACGGGAATGCTTCCTTATTATCAGGTGATGATTGAGAGATCACTATTATAAAGAAAACCCAATACCAGTGGGTTAACATTATCTTCACAGAGATTTGCTGTAATTTACCTAAAGGAATCTTCGCTAGAAAGAGGTCCTGTTTAGGAGTCAAGTTTGAACAGTATTGCTTAATTGACATGCTCGGTCAGTAAGGTCTACTGACTGTATTTATAAACAATGGAAATCTTGGTGTTTACAGATGTTCCATTGCAAGATTATTCTACATGAATGCTAATTTATGACGGTAGTCCATTGATCAACATTATGCTGTTTATGTCGACTTATGTTCCTGTAACTGTACCCATCCTGTCAAGTGTGTGCGTCAAATTAAACTATTGAAACGACTCCAGTGGTCTGCATAATTAACTTCTAGATACGTATGAATGAGTGTTTGAACCTGCAGTCAACTCCACAGAACAGTCTACACATTCGCGTATTGACATCCATTACAACTCTCATTGTCAACACTGTATTCTTGTCAGGGCCTCATTGTGTCCCAGGACAAGGTGACGTGTATACCTGACACTGTGCTCGGTTGTTTGAGTTGACTAGTCAGTCCCAGTACACCTTTACAACGTACTCTGACAAAACACAGTATTCAACATACAAAAATAACAGCCTTTATTATTACCACAAGAAAGAAAAGGCGTTTATCGATATTGATGCAAAGTACCAAGCTTTATCAAGGTGATAGCTGCTCTGATGTTTACACAGTTACGATCAAGAAACGAGAAAAGAGAGTTATCAGTCTGCAGGGGGAAGGATTTAAGGCCTTGACGTATCGTCTGGTTGCGTACCATGTCTCTTCTTGTTACTTCAACCACCTTCCTCAGATACCTCATTTCTGAGGTTTGGGTCTGGCTTTTATGGGTTGTAGTCATTGCCCATGACTCGCATCCATATGTCAAGACTGGGACATAGGTGGAGCGGTATACAGCCATCTTCGTTTTCTTACCAACCTCTCTATTGCTGAGGAATCCTCGATTTATGGCCTGAAAAAGTCTCCCAGCTGCTGCTTTTCGAGTGGCAAACTCTTCTTTGATGCCTCCCTTTCGGTCTATAATAGCTCCGATGTATTTAAAGTGGTCGACCTGCTCCAGGACCTGTTCTCCCAGCTTAATCTGATGTCTTCTTTCTTCTCGTGAAATCACCATGGATTTTGTTTTAGAGCTGCTTATGACCATCCCTCTCTTCTCCAGCTCTTCCTTCCAGACTTGCAGGTTGGATTGGAGATGTGTCTCTGATTTAGCAATCAGGGCAACATCATCAGCAAATGCCAGCTCCGAAATATAGACCTGTCTCATCTTCCAGTACCCCACTGAATACTTTCTTGTTCTCTCCTTACATGCCTTGGTGACATCGTCCATAAGGAGTATGAAGAGGTAAGGTGACAGGATATCACCTTGTCTTACACCAGTGGTGGTCCTGAACTCTTCTGACTTATGGTTTGCTGTCCTCACCTAATTTCTGCAAGACTTGTAGAGGCTCTGTATAGCATGAATCAGAGGTGCTGGAATATTCTTCCTTGCCAAACAGTCCCAAAGTTTGCTCCAGGGGACCCTGTCAAACGCCTTTTCCAGATCTATGAAACAAAGATGCATCTCACTCTTATACTCAAGGGCCTTTTCACTCAGCTGTCTGAGTGTGAAGATTAGGTCTTGAGTACGTCGGTTTGCTCGGAATCCGCACTGGACTTCATCCAATTGTGGCTCAGCTAGGCGTCGGAGTCTCTGCTCTAGGATTCTAGAGTAGATTTTACTAGGGACACTGAGAAGAGATATGCCTCTATGGTTTCCACACTGTCGATTGTCACCCTTTTTGAAAATTGGTGTTATGATGGCAATCTCCCAATCCTTTGGTACGGTCTTGTTGTACCATGCTGTCTGTAAAACCCTTAAGAGTAATAGGTCGCCTGATGCTCCCATGAACTTAACCATTTCTGGTGTTATACCATCATGCCCTGCTGCTTTGCCCATCTTGATTTTCTCCAGTGCTGCCTTCAGTTCTTCCATCTTTATGTCATCTTCACCATCATTGGTTTTCTCTTCTGTGCTAGTGGTTATCATTTCTGATACTTCACCATGCTCACCATCCAGGAGTTCTGAGAAATATTCTTTCCATCTTTCCATTACTTCCTTCGGGGCAGTAAGCAATTTGCCTTGCTTGTCCTTTATAAATTTGAGAGGGCATTGTTTTTCCTTCCTCATGTTCTTTAGGGTCTTATAGAATAATTTCTGGTTTTCTTGTGCATCTTTTTCTAGCTTTTCTCCAAATTCTTCCCAGGACTTCTGTTTTGCTGCTAGCACTTTGTTCTTTGCTTCTGTTCTGAGTGTCACATATTCTCTATATTTTTCAATTTGTTCTGTTGTGTTTTTAGCTCCTAAGTATTGTTTCCATGCCATTTTCTTCTCTCTTATTTTCTCTTTGACTTCCTCTGTCCACCAAGGTGTCCTCTTTCTCTTGTTCCCAAGTCGGACTTCACCGCATGCTTCTGCAGCAGCTGTCTTTATGATATCCTTGAATTTAATCCAGAGGGTTTCCAAGTCATCAGGTCGTTCTTCTGTGTTGCTCACCGCTGCAGCAATAAGCCCCTGATATCTGGTCTTAATTTCTGGCTCTCTCAGCTTGTAGGTCCTAATGCTCATTTCTCCTGCTCGTTTACTTGGTTTCTTGCGTGATGTTGGGCAGTTTCTAGGCTGAGCAACTCTTTCAGTTGTTCTTTTGTTTGTTAGCAGGTAGTGATCACTTCCAATCTCTGGCCCCCTCCAAACTCTAGCATCTCGGACATATTTGAATGAGCTTCTCCGAACAATGGCATAGTCGATCACTGACTTCTCATTCTTTGTTGGTTCACATCTAGTGTATGCATGTATGCGCTTATGGGGGAACTGTGTGTTTGTAATGATCAGATTCTGCTCACTGCAGAATCTAAGGAGTCGTTTTCCATTGTCATTGAGAGTATCTTCTCCATATCTTCCGATAACTCCACCCCATCTAGCATGGTCATTTCCAACTCTGGCATTAAAATCTCCGAGCATGATAACTTCATCTAGGCAGTCATCCACTGTCCTTTGAAGCAGCTCGAAGAATTCCTCCTTGACCTCTGCTCTCTCATCCTCATTTGGCCCATACACTATGACCAAGTTGACTATGGTTTCTCCTTCTTCTAGTTTAACAACCATAATGCGCTCCGAGATAGAGTTCCATCCTTTGATACTATATTTTGATTTTGGGCCACAATGCAACCCACGCCCCCTTTAGCTCTTTCAGATATGGGTACACCACTGTAGAGCAGCGTGTTGCCATCGAGATCCATGACTCCTTGTCCTTTTTCCTTTGTTTCCGTTAAAGCCAGAATTTCTAGTTTTGCTTTCTTCATCTCTTCCACCAGCTCCTCTTCCTTCCCATTTATACTTCTTGTGTTCCAAGTTCCATAAGTCGTAGTCCGTAGTCCGTTCCAGTTCGTCGCCTTTAGAATCAGTCCAGTTTTCTCTCTTGTATTGCTCGTAATCGTGATTTAAAGCAAACAGGTGATTGGCCTGTTGTGCCTTTGCATGGTGGAGGGGCTGCCTCCTTACGGCCTCCATGCAGGCCGCCCTCCCCCTTTTTCATCCGGGCTTGGGACCGGCATAGGCGGAGTTCAGGACCTTCACAACTACACAAATAATGAATCTGGTTAATTCAATTAAGGCAGTAACCCTCAGCTATGTTCGCCGGCCCCTAAATTTGAAAAAATCAGATGCAACAACTAAAGAATGCCCATGAATTCACGACCATCAATGAGGTATTGCGAATTCATGTGTCCCTCCAACCAACCCGCTTAATACAGAAACATAAAGACACAGAAATACAGATAACATAAAAGAAAGAACTCTGGCAATCGAGATTCTTTAAATCGCACGCTGCATGAATCTATAAATATACTTATCTGCTTATTTGCCAGAAAAAAAATCCTCCTGGTTTCAGCCTCTTTCACAAGTAACGATGGCACAAATTGACTATTGACCAGGGTTAGGATTAGAAAAGCAGCCAGCAGCCGACACACACCGCCATCTTAAAAAATTCGGACATGGGCCGAAAAAACGAAGTCCAACGACTTGAAAAAATTTAAATAATTAGCAACCTGTGTGGTGTCCATATTTTCTCCTTTTAATTTTTCTAGCAGTGTTTTCCGCCTATTTATTTCTGCCTTATCTAGTCTGTCTATTGAACTAACCTGATAGAAGTATTTAGCTAGTATGTTGGCTTTTTCTCTATCTGTTTCAGCTCTCTCTGGTATTTTATTTGTTGGGATTTTAAATTTCTTGTTGTTTCCTCCTTTAATTGCTTTTAGTTTTCTCCAAACTGTAGTTACTTGTGACCTATGGTTTAATGTTTGACAAAATGTTCTCCAACTCTTTTCTTTAGCTCTGAATATTATTTTATTTGTTTCATTTCTTATTTTTTTATAGTTTGTACACAAGCCTTAGTTGGGAAATATATAAAGATGTGTTGAGTCTTTATTATGTCACCCTCATAACTGAGTTTACATATGTGTTAGTGATCATACAGTGTTACACTAGAAATATATCTACTGAAGTCATATTTCATTAATTTAGCTAAGATGTTGCAGCTACTTATAATAACTGTAATGTGTTCAGTGGAGGATTTTTATTTGAATATTTTGTATTAAAAAATCTTAGTTATGTAACTTTTCAAAAATTTGCATAATGTTATTAATAAGTGTTGAATTGTTTTGGAAATGTAACATATGATGCAGAAATGGTCAGACTACATTAAAATATGACTGTTGTTTATTGTTCTGATAATTCTTTTTTTTTTTGGTCTTCTTTGTGAAAAAAACATGTTTATAAGTTTTGTGTAGTTTTCCTGTTAACTTTCATTCAATTTTTTTAAACTCACATCAATATAAATTTTAAAAATATTAATTGTACATCTAAATAGGGTAGTCTGTTCAATTACAAACAATTTGATGTATAACACTCTTGGGTAGACTTCAAATTAAAATGTATCAAGGAACATTAGAAGTCAGATATGTCAGAGTATGAGAAAATGATACAAAATATCAGGTTGTTGAAGATGCCTCTTACTCCGTGTTTCAGATTCCTCAGATTCCGGTTTTCCTTGCTAATAATAGCAGAGTTTTCCTGGGCTTTTAAGTCCTCAAGAGGTTCAAACAAGTCCGGTCCGATAAATGAATTCTATTTTTTTTCATAACTCTGGCAGGTCTGGTTGTTTTCTCGACAATGTGAATTTTCACAGTGCTATAAACTGCAAATGTGTCAAGTTATATTCCCCCTTTCGTTCTGGCACGTGTTGTTTACTTTTAGACCAGGCCCCAATCAGAAATGTTGTTATGTTAACATCTCGAGTGCCGGCCAATAGTTTCAAACATGCGTGTTTAGGATGGGGTTTACTCAAAAATGTCCTCATAGGAATTATGTGTGTGATTGTAAAGGTCACGTCTTCTATACATGGCAATCGTGACATTCGAATATTCTCGTCAAACATTACATACAACTTCTTACATCTTCCTGGAACTATTACAACATTTCCGCTCAGGTGTGTCCGACTGATAATTATCGCCCAGTCCTAGCGCAAACAAAATTTCATCGTATTTCCATGAGGGCTAAGACGTCACACTAATCTTATCAGGTATAATCAACCTTTGCTAGCTGTTTTCCGTGTGAAACATGCGCCCTACTTCTGGTATACGAGAATGTCTACCAATGGATTGTCGGTTAAGGTTGCATCATCCGTCTACTCTTAACAAGGTCAAGCGGGCAAACTAACATGAAAACTATTACTGCAAGGGGTGTAAGGTGATTTGAAAATACCAAATATCTGCTTGATAGCAGAAAAAGAAATGTGCCGACCACGGAAATTTCACATAATCAGTACGCACAACACAATGTAACAGAATACGGGCGGAGAGGACAAAAGATCGACCCAAAATTATGTGACAACTGGTAAAGATAGAAAACGGAATAACCAAAGTTTACCTGGGTAAAGTTTGGTAAATGAAGTAATTTTTATCATTTTTTAATCACAGTTTCAACGTTTAATTTTCTGACAGCTATTGTATGAGTTATCACAAATAAGAAAAAAATTATTTTACTAACCCTAACCTCTCCCATTTTTTCAGCTCAGTTTGTTCAGAATGCAGAATACCCAGCTAAGGTTAATATGCACTTTATCCGTGTAATATTAAGTTAACATATTTTCTATCTTTACTCGTAGCACAATAGCCCTTTCCTGCTCAGTATTCCAGACCAGACTCCGAGACCAAGATAACGGCTACTTACCCGAAACCCAACTTAGGACTCAGTTACTTAAATATATAAAACCAACCCACCGTACAGCCAGAGCGAAAGTTTGGATGATTGAACAGGAAGGATGAGTGGACGCTAGCAAACACTGACCATTGATTGATCTACCGTCTTCTGTGCAGATTGCCCACCACTAGAAAATATGCAAGCCTGTCATACGTTAATACGTGAAACCACTCCATCAACCAATTAGGCTCCCACAAGTCTTTTCCCGCGTGCTTCTTGTTAGTGCACGGTCTAAACATCAAATTCAGAGCAAACACGAGAAATGTGACCTCGTGCAGGAAAACCAGAGCCAAAACAACGAATTTTCACAGCGTACTGTCTATTCTTTGATAAAGCGTGAGCTCTTCATGAACGTACCTCTGCCAAGAATGGGTTCTTTATGATCACTCTTCTGTTCTGACAAGGATGAGTTTTATATGAACGTTTGTCTGTCAAGGATGAGTTATTCATCAATGCACGTATGACAATGATGAGTTCTTTATGAATGCACGTCTGTCAAGATCGAGTTAATCTTGAACGCACGTCTGTGAAGAGTGAGTACTCACGACCTTTGTGAAATAGTAATTCCCACACTTCGGCCTGCATGAACGCCTCAGTATAAATATCTACCTGATTGCGTGTCTACACGTTTGCTTAAGCTGTAGTTTTAAATATCTGCCTACATTTTTGCCTGCAAGTATGTATGAACGTATGAATAAGAATACAAAAAGCACGAGGAGCATTCATTGCACTGGGAAATATTTGGAGATCAAGAGAAATCAAGTGCAACACAAAATAAAAATCTTCAAATTAAATGTGATGTCAGTCCTACTGTATGGCTCTGAAACATGGAGAACAGCAAAAACAACCAAAGAGCTACAGACTTTAACAAATGGGTGTTTGTGTAGAATAGAAGAGTTGAAGTGGTATGACAAGATCACTAATGTGGAACTGATGACAAGATCACTGATATGGAACTGATGACAAGATCACTTATGTGGAACTGATGACAAGATCACTAATGTGGAACTGATGACAAGATCACTGATGTGGAACTGATGACAAGATCACTTATGTGAAACTGATGACAAGATCACTGATGTGGAATTGATGACCAGAACCAGACAAGTGGCAGTGAAACAAGAGATGAGAAGAAAACGATGGATAGGAGGACACAAATTGAGGAAACCCGTGGATAGCATTACAAGGCAGTCCTTTTTCTGGAACCCTCAGTATAAGAGAGGCAGAAGTAGACCAAGAAACACATGGAGAAGGGAACTGGAGAAAGAAGTGAAAATGATGAGAAAAACGTAGAAAGATCTTGAACTGATGGCACGTGACAAGAGCACTTAGCAGGTGGGTGTTCGGGGTCTATGCTCCTCGGGGAGCTATATAGTATAAGAAGAAGAAGACGTGTGAACGTCTACTCAAATGTTCTCTTAAATGTTTACCTACACAACTTAATACTTGTCAGTCAGTATACATGTATGCTTAAATATCTTAGATTACATTTTTTTTACTGTTTCGGTCTACTGTTGCCGTGGAGTGGCGTGGGAAGCCGACCTTTTTGGGCTTGATCATGGTGAGTCACATTGGCTACAGTGAGCAGGTGTTGACATATGATTTATGAAATATTGTCTATCCATCTGCCTTTTGCGCCTTGTACAGTAGTATCGGGGTCTGAGACATAGACAGAATATGACTACTTCAAACATGTGGTACAAGGAGACTCGTGGGAAGCGTTGTATAAGGCTGGTAACCACATCATGTAAAACAAATTACTACAAAAACCATCGCTGCTGTAGTCGGTGAATGCTTGGTGCAGGTTGTCTGGAATAAGGACCAACTGCAATTGCTGTTCCATGTTCCATAAGGATTAAAAAAGAAAACGAGGATGATCTGCTTCTTGGACTTCCCCATGCTCCACAGGCCTCGCGGTTATTTCTTTATTTATTATACAAACCTACCTCACTATACTGTACTTGTCTCATTCTTCTATTGTTCCCTAGACACCGTATTACGGCTATTATTGTCTTGTGTAATCTGGCCTATACTAGGAAAGCTAAAGAATCGATTGCGTCTCTAATTAGTCAGGATCGTTCCTTGGTCCTTCCTGAGTTACGTGGAGGGTTCGTGCTAATGACCCCCGTCCATGAAGCATTATTTTTGTCGTGCCTAGCTGGCAAGGTGAATTGTTACGATTCACTTCTGTAACGAAGCGCCCTTGCCGTTCGGATGGTCCTGGGTTCGAGTCTCCGGTAAGCCTATCACTTCTGTTGTTTTTCTGTTGTCTAATTTTCTACTCCTTTATTACCTACGAGAGCCGGTTATTACCTGTTTATGTGTATTTGTTCATTCGCGCTCTCTTACAAGATCTTCTACCATTGCAGGCACGGAGTGGTAAATATTCGGCCTCTATTCTCATGAGATGGTCAAACCACTTAATGTCTCTCTCTCTCTCTCTCTCTCTCTCTCTATATATATATATATATATATATATATATATATATATATATATATATATATATATATATATATATATATATATATATATATATATATATATATATATATGATGTAGGAAGGATGTAGTTTCGAATTTTTTTCTGAAGTAGTTTCCCATTCTGTCTCTCCTGGTAACATTGGTGGCTCTACGTTAGCTTTTCACCTCGCAGAATGTGATTTTTCTTCCCTATGCTCTGGTCAGGAATCACAATTTCTTTTACAGATAGATATTTACGATAGCTTAAATAATTATGTGTAAATTTTACGCTTCCCCCCCCCCCCCCCCCCCTTCCCCATGGTACATGTTCAGACAGAACATCCGACTGGCTCAGTGGATAGAGCGCTTGCCTCTCACGGCAAGATACCGGGTTCCAGAATCGAAACCTGGTGGCGGCACGTTCCAATCTACCCAGCTGTAAATGGGTACCTGACTCTGCTCTTAAGTAAGAAAAGGCAAAGACAGCCAGAAAGGGACTTGTCGCAAACCCCCCCCCCCCCCCATTCCCCCCCACCCCCCCCCCCCCGTTCCATAAACACTTCACGCTTCTACGGCAGTAATCTGCAATGGGACTACCTTTACCCTTTCACACGTTCAAACACCTTTTTTGCTGTACACAAGACCAATTTTGATGGGTGACATGAATGCAAAGATAGGTACAGTCAACACCGGCTTTGAAGAAGTCATGGGAAAACATGGGCTAGGAACAATGAATGAAAATGGGGAATTACAAGGTATTCTCAAACTTCTGTGCTTCATATCAACTGGCTATAGGAGGAAGCATGTTTCCACATAAGAGAATACACAAGGCAACATGGATATCACCAGACCATAGAACAGAAAATCAGATTGATTATATGTGCATAAACAAGAAGTTTAGATCATCATTGAAAGATGTAAAGGTATATAGAGGAGCAGATGTGGCGTCAGATCACCACCTTCTGATAGCCAAAGTAAAAATGAAACTCAAGAGATATGCAACAACAATGCACAGTTATAGACAACAATTTAATGTAGGACATCAAGAAACAAGAGACAAATTTGCGGTCACAATATCCAACAGATTCCAAGTGCTCCAAAAGCTGGAAGATGTGGTGAATACAGAAGACTATTGGCAGCAGGTAAAAACTGTATGGAATGAGACAAGTGAAGAAATACTGGGGAAAAGGGAGCGACAAAAAAGCATGGATAACAACAGAAACAATCAATAAGATAAAAGACAGAAACAACAAGAAAGCAGATTTAAACAAAAGCAAAACCAGAAGTTCCAAAGTCAAGGCTCAAGAAGTGTACACAGAAGGAAAGAAGTAAAAAGAAGTATCAAAAGAGGCAAGAGGAAGTATATTGATGAGTTGGCAAGAGAGGCAGAAGATGCTGTAGCCAAAGGAAATATGAGAGAACTGTATAACAGCACAAAGAAGCTAACAGGGACATACAAGCCAACAAGTTGCCTCATAAAAGACAAGAATGGAAAACTGCTCAGCAAAATATCAAGAGCAAATGAAGAGGTGGACGGAATATTTTGAGGACCTTCTCAATAGTCCAGCTCCACAAAACCCCCCAGACATCCAGCCAGCAGAAGAAAAGCTACAAATTAACTGTGAAAGACCAAAGAAGGAAGAAATAAAGAAATCCATAAAGCTTCTAAGAGATGGAAAAGCAGCTGGAACAGATGGCATACCAGCAGAGGCCATCAAAGCAGATATCGACACGGCTACAGAGATATTATATAAATTACTTGGTAAAATCTGGGAAAAGGAAGAGATACCAGCAGAATGGAAGGAAGGATATCTGGTTAAGTTGCCTAAGAAGGTAAATTTACTAGAGTGCACAAATTACAGAGGAATAATGTTACTATCAGTGCCAGGAAATGTATTAAATAGGATTATCTCGAGTGATTAAAAGAGTCCATAGACAAGAACCTGAGAGATGAACAAGCAGGTTTTCGACAAAACAGATCCTGTACAGACCAGATAGCCACTTTGAGAATAATAGTTGAACAAACTCTGGAATGGAATTCACCACCATACATTGGATTTGTGGACTACGAAAAGGCATTTGACAGTGTAGATAGAGAATCACTTTGGAAATTGGTGAGGCATTAGGGAGTTCCCCTGAAGATCATTAATTTAATAATGAAAACATATGAAGACATGACATGCAGAGTTCTTCATGAAGTACAGCTTACAGAACCGTTTGGGATAAGAACGGGAGTACGACAGGGATAGACTGGGTTATGTGAACATCGACAACACACAACAGAAATGGAATAGAGTGGACTCTGACTAAGCAGTTGGATGATCTGGATTTTGCTGATGATTTGGCTCTTCTGTCCCATAACCGTAATTAGATGAAGGACAAATTGAAAACACTCGATGAGAGGTCACAGCCATTGGGTCTAAAATTACACAGGGCAAAGAAAAACATAATGAGAATAAATGCAGGTAATGATAACAGGGTTGAACTTGAAGAAACACCAATACAAGATGTAGAATCGTACACATAACTTCGCAGCAATATAGACAAAGTTAGAGGGACAGACAGTGATATCAAAATAAGAATACAAAAAGCAAGAGGAGCTTTCATTGCATTGGGAAATATATGGAGATCAAGAGAAATCGGATCCAACACGAAACTAAGAAACTTCAACTCAAATGTGAAGTCAGTCCTATTGTATGGCTCTGAGACATAGAGAACATCAAAGACAACTACCATAAAGCTACAGACTTTCATAAATGGATGCTTGCGTAGAATAGAGGGATTAAAATGGTATGACAAGGTTACCAACGTGGAACTGATGACAAGAACTAGACAAGTGCCAGTGGAACAAGAGATAAGACGAAGACGATGGAGATGGATAGGACACACACTGAGGAAACCTGTTGATAGCATTACAAGGCAGTCCTTGTTCTGGAACCCCCAGGGCAAGAGAAGCAGAGGTAGACCAAGAAGCACATAGAGAAGAGAGCTGGAAACAGAGGTGAAAATGATAAGGAGAACGTGGAAAGAACTTGAGATGATAGCACGTGACAGGAGGACTTGGCATGTGTTTGTTGAAGGTCTATGCTCCTTTGGGAGGGGAGGGTTATGAATGAATGAATGAATGTAAAGTATTTGCATTTTTCTCCCTATACAGTATTGGGTCAAACCCTAAACCTTACCAGCGGCTTCCATATGAACTGAGAATAACTTTACGAAAAGAACATTCTGATATAAAAATCGGGTTTTCAAGGTGACTTGTCTGGCGACGTGGTTTACACACAGAAAGAGACAGAGTACCAACCCAAAGAATATTAAGAATAAATTGTAACTGGACTTACATATATCCAGATTTCGTTCTCCAAGTTCATATACTTTTAGCCTGTGCTGGCGACATAATCAAACATTGACATTACCTGAATAACAACCACTGTGTGGTGAAGAAGATTTATCCTGAACAGATTTATTTACCTGACACTCGATTTAACGATTGAAGATTCCAAGCTACTGTACACTGTGAACATTAGATCTCATTATTATTTTTCTACCTGGTCAACAATTGAAGTGACATTTATCATCATCCTACTTACAGTAGTGAATCAAGCGTTTTCCAACATTTTGATTAATTAGTCGTTGGAGAAACTGGGGCTTGTTTAGCCAAAACCCAACATTGGATGGGCTGTGTATACCTTAACAATTGTTCCAGATGTTGTGAAAGCACCTATTAGGTAAGAGAGACTGATTGTGATCACAGGTTTGTCAGAGCGAGAGAAAGCAGGGATGAATAATTCTTTTATGGTATAACCCATGTACTAACTTTGTATTTTTTTCTAGGCAAGTTTTGCTAATGCTGTCCCTTTTCAGAATAGATTAACGTATAAACTCTGTTCTTTACTGTAGAGGGAAATCCTAGACCATAGTGTATAAATCTTTGACTCTTTTGGGGGTTATTAACTTTTCTTCTAAACGGGATCTTGTCTCAACAGAGGGAGGGAGGATTAAACCTATGAGTCTAACTCTTTAATTAATTTTTTAACCGATGTTTATTGTATTTGATTTGATATTCAAAAATATTGTTGTTGTGTAGTTTCTTTATGATAAATAAAATTTACATAAACCTTATTTACGTGTGTTGGTCAGCTCGTTCCAAAAGATCGATATTCTATAGATATAGTTTTCACGTCTGTGCCTCTAATTGTCGTCACGTATCTATGTGTGTGTAGATGTGAGGGGTTGAATATATATAGATATATTTATAGGGAAACTGTCAGATCTAAAAATCTCAGTCGTGATCGATAGGCTGGATTGATTATCTCTCAAATCCATGGACAGATTTTATCTTCCACCATTTCACTTGTGAAAATCTATTTCTTTACCTTATCTCCCACGAGCTATCACCTGTTCTAGTCCTATTCAGGCGGGACCAAATATTGATCTTAATTCCCCTAACAAAAACTACGACAGCATGTCGGGGAAAACGGTATGCGCCCTCCCCCGTTATTGCCCGCGAGAAAATGAACAGCGCACAAAGTCAATTATTATTCAATTTATCCGTACGCGCACTTTAACAAAAATCGCCTGTTACTACTAGCTATTTGTCGGCGTCTGTTGTTTTGTCACATGACATTAACACTAGTCACTTATATAATTTCCCACAATGAAATATAATGCGAATTCTATTCTGTTACTCATCCGTCACGCGTAATAATCTCAGTCAGCTAAACCGTATCTTCTTGTGTAAGAAAGTGGGGTGATGGAAATTACATTACACTGAACGACTGGCAAGAAAATATCCACGCGTTATGTTATTTTACTAGGTTTATACGCTAAGGAATTACAGTGAATATCGATAATGTCTGCTTTAACCCTTGTGATACATTATATGCTGAACATGTTTCATATTAAATATTCGACCCTTGACTGACCTGTATTCGTGCATTGGCAGTGTGAGGTGCAGCGTGTTAAGACATTAATCATCACTGGTCATAGTCAGTTGAAGATAAATAGCATTTAACTCAACTCCGAATACGACAGTTGATAAGACCGTGATTTGACGACTCAAAATATTTAATTAGTAATTTCATACCATGAGCAGACACCAACTACATGGGAACAAAAGTCACATCACATTCATGTACGATCTGTAAGAGTTCTCATTATTTCATAAACACATGTTCATAATCTCTATCTAGAGTTCTGGTTCAAGGTCAGTACCTTTTAACGGCCAATGTCCTTTGGCATAAATTCAGAGGCTAACTAGACTTACTCCCGTCGCTAGTTTATACAATAGCCTTTTGCACTAGACTTAACTATCCTGCTAGTTCTGCAATACACTTATTATGCTAGGCTTACGTCTACTGCTAGTCGTCTAATCCATTACACTAGGCTTACGCTTACCGCTAGCTGTACAATATCCATCTATACTAGTCTTACACTATTGCTAGTAATATAAAGTTCCTTTGGCATACCACGCCAGGCTAATCTGCCATAATTATGCAAACTGCGTTATTCCTAATACGACTTACGTTTGGCTCAAGAAATACACTGTCCAATTGGCTTCCCAGCCACACAATTAATAAGTGGTCGAACCACACAATATAAGTGGCAATGGCCACACTTCTGAAACACACTGCCGTACGGGTCAAAACCCACAAGTCGAATGACCTTACAAAGACATACGCGTCATGCATAGAGATATGCATACTACGTCGTTAATATATATTCAATCGCGATGTTCCATGGTGCAGCAATCCGAGTGTGATCAAAACTCGAATGCTTGCACACATGCAACAATCATCGACATCGGTCGATGAGATATATCTCTATTCGATTGAGGTGTTCCATGATACAGCCATTCGGATCGTCGACAAATCCAAATGTCTGTAAGCATGAAACAATCATCGACATCAGTCGCGGAGATATAATCATTTGAGGAATGCGCCATGCTGCAGACATGAAGCAATCCTCAACACCACGGGCCTATCTTAGATTACGTCCCTTTTTCGCAGATCAAACATTTACCTCCCCCTGATTTACCTCCCAAAGATGGTCGGGAAAATATTATCGCCCGTGTATCTTTTCAAACAGTCCGTTATTTCCCTGCGCATCTGCCTAATGACCGATAATTGGCAAATCAGCTCGCGTGAGAAAATTAGGTAAACAAACGTGATTTGCTCCCCTGTTAAGACTGGCAGGTTGAGGAAAGTTGGTGAACAACTCTGTTGTTATGTTCCAAGAAAAAGGGTGTGGATTCAAAGGTGAGTCATACAAACATGAAACTGCGTGGTTTGGCTTAGCAAATGGTAGACACTAAATGGGAAAGCAAAGGCTATCAGATTACTGTATCAATATTTCCATTCTACGTCACAACGGAAGAAGAGGGACGACTAAGTAGTAGTTATATTGCATTATATTATATTATGTAGTAGAGCCCTTTTCGTAGACCTCTACACTCCTTTACAGATGAAGGTAGTATCATATTATTAATATGTTGTCCTACCTCTGTAATAAACTTTGCGCACCGACTTACATGAGAGTAAGTCTTATTGGTGAGTTTGATTTCATTAGCGCACGGTTGTGCACTAAGGCGTATAGGGGTTATCCAGACCGCACGTGTATCTAGTCAGTCAGTCTACGTCATAGCTGGGGTTGAGAAGTTTAGTGCCCCAAGAATCAGTCCATTGATTCGTGGCGTTCGAACCCGTGTTGCGGGTATATTTTATTCTTGTGTATGACCGTCCGTCTGTTAAGAAGATGAGGACTCGGGTCAACAGTATTCTGGTGATATTTCTTGGGAAGAGAAGCAAGTATGATTTAGATAATAATGTATTTCGTTCTCATGTAGACGTCTAGTTGTACCAATGACGTATTGGTTCAAAATGGAGTCCTACTTGAACTTATTGTATGAATTTTAAAGCCGACGGATTCCGACGTTAGGATTATCCAGGATTGGCTTGGTATATATTTTTATGATATGAATCAGTATTCGGCCGTTACGGATACGTACCCCGCAAAGCAGAGGTGACTCAAGTATTTGCTATATCTAAGCTATGATGCCACGAAGGTCGTGGGCAGGAAATTGTATTATTGTTATTTCACATTGATTGAAGTAAGAGGCCAGTACTAAAAGGAGATACGTAGTATCGGAACATTATATGATATAGAAGACCTGACAAGGTTCTCCGTCATTTGCCAAGGTCATAGGACAGTGGAAGATTGACCTATCGTATATAACTGCCTCATTTGTTGTAACGAATTAACTGTAATTTTAAATATGAAACTTACGTGGTGTGCTGTCTGGTGGAACGTCAACCATCCGTCGTCAAAATTAAATGTTCGTCTAGTCAACCGTATGATGTCAAATAAATTGAATGAACTATATACCGTCTTGGCATTTGTTAATGTGCCCCTGGTTGGAAGTTCAAGTTGACTTATTACTACATTGTTCAGAAATTTGAATCCATTCGCGTTATGTCCAAAGTAGACAGATTCAACAAACCCACTTATTCACTATTCAAAGAAAAGCACCCCCAACAGTGTGGTGGCCAGTGTGCTCTGAAAATATCCAGTTTTCAATAGCGGATTCGAACCCCAGTCTACTTTCAAAACTCGGTTGAACAGAAATATGGTATCTTTCAAGGCGACAACATCCTGGACCTTGCAGCAATTCTAACGGTTATCCCAGGTCAAGGACAACCCAGGGACTTTAACTGTCAAATTCCGATATGCGACTTCGTCATTACAGTACTTCAAGTAGATGACTTAAGCATGCAGTTCCGGATGCGAGGGATATTGTTTTTTTAGCCGGTTGAGATAAGTAAAAACGTCGTGTTGTTGTTACACCGTTTTACGTTTAGCTGCATCTTATCTCGTAATATGTCCACTGCTTCTTTATTCATGTTGCATGTTCTATGTTCAATGTTTTTTGTGGGAGGTAGGGAGGTCGATCTGACAAACGAGGTTCATCTCGAAGCCGATTCGGGCTCTTTGTCAGATGTTCTGTAGGTTTTGAATTATAAGTTTCAATTGAGCGATAATTCCGGTTCAAGGCTAGAAACCTTGCTGTAGTTCCGATCGCTACTTGCTTCTTATGATAGTATTTGTTTAGCTGTTCCGTCAAGTTTTAATTGTTGTTTTCATAGATATTTTACTCGTACCTTAGTTTTATGATGTATCTTGTATGTGATTATCGTCCGTCTCACCTGACTTTCGTTCAGTTTTTTACAAAACATATGTTTTTACACTGTCTTGTCAATTCCATTGTTTAGTATTTGATCGCAGTTATCATCGTAATTCTTTACGACATTCCATTTTAGTTTCACATTTTATTTTATTGGATTTCTGCGACTGTTTTCACTTGTCTTGATTATCGTGTCTTGTCAGTATTGTGCCTATTGTCTGTCACGTTAATGCTTTCATACCATTTCATAGTATAAATTACTTTATTAATTATTAATATAATTGCCTATTATATGACTTGAATTTACCGTTCTAGGACAGGAACGAAGACCACTCGTTATAGTAACATTTTAAGTAGAAATATTTCAGAATAATCTTGAATAATGTCTACCTTAGACTATTTTATTAAGCAGGCTAAGGCGCTTAATATACCTCAGGAAGAGATTAGATCATTTGCTATGGCAGAATACAAAGAGTCTCAAAGGTTGGAATCTCAAAGATTGGAAGCTGAAAAGTTACGTTTGGAAAATTTGAAATTTGAGGCAGATCAAAAACGGATTGAGGCTGAGGAAAATGAAAAGAAGTTGAAATTTGAGGCAGATCAAAAACGGATTGAGGCTGAGGAAAATGAAAAGAGGAGGAAATTTGAGGCTGCGGAAGAGGAGAAAAAAATGAGATTAGCCGCTGAATTAGAAGAGAAACGATTTCAGCGTGAGTCCGAACAGAAAAAATTCGAGGCTGTAGAAAAATTTAAAAGAGATGCGGCAGATAAACAAAAGGAGATGGAAGTTAAACAAAAGGAGATGGATGTTAAACAAAAGGAGATGGAAGTTAAACAAAAGGAAATGGAAGAAAGAAGATTAATAGCTGAACAAAATACAAAAAGGCTTCAGCTTGAGACAGAAGAGAATGAAAAGAAACGTCAGCATGATTTGAAACTTGCCGAATTGGAATTTGATAGAATAAGATTGTCAAGTGAATGTAATACACAAAAGACTCAGGAAGGCCAGTCTTCATCTATACATGAGAATTTTAGAGAGATTCATCTCAAATTGCCTAAGTTTACTCCACCATCCGACGATGTCATATTTTTTTTTTGGACAGATTTGAGGCTACATGTCGGTCGTACAACTTGGATAAATCATTATATTGCACCCACTTATCCAGATTACTAACAGGAGAGGCAATGGCTGTTTATCACACTACTAGCTCTATAGATAAAAATGATTACGATGCTCTCAGGGCCGCGCTTCTAAACAAATTTCAGATGTCAGAAGAACAATACAGACTTAGGTTCAAGTCTATGCTCCCGCAATCTAGCAAGAATTTTGATGATTTTCTTTCTCAAATACGTCTTACCTTAGAACGATGGATAGAACTATCCAAGGTAGAGAAATCGTATGATGGTATTTTTGACTTATTACTTCGCGATAAAGTTTTATCAGCAGTAAGTCCTGCATTTCTTGCGTTCCTACATGAACGTAAACCTAGTAATATAAAAGAAATGTCAGAACATTGTAAAAATTTCTGCACCGCTCATCCTAACATGGATGTCAGCAATGCGCAGCTTAAGGACGATTTACCCGTTGCTTTCGCCATGCAACAAAACAATTTCCCTAGAAATCGTTCAATGAGTAGCGATAGAAATTTTCAAAGGGGAAGTAATAATAATTTTAACTTTGGTCATTTTCAAAAGGGGAAACAATACTCACATTCTGCTCCATTTAATGTATCATGGGGTCAAGCTCACAGATCTCGAGATTTTAGTAACAGCAATCCTAAATATAATCAAGGTAATAATAATAAACAACATTGGAGATCTCAATCTTATCATCCTGAAAATAGAAATAAATTTATGAATAAGTCATTTCGCCAACATCACAACAGTGAAAACTTTCATTGGCGGACTCATCCAAATTTTAATGATAGCAGAAACAGTAATTATAGCAATTTTAATGACAATAATCACAATCGATCGCGACGAAGAGATAGATCGTCGAGCAGACCGCGACAACATTCAAATGTTGCTTCAATTGAATCACAAACTAACAAAGGTAATGATAATAATGTTAATCAACATAACGCTATGTCTTGTATCGATCTAGAACAGGAAAAGACATGTCAAGAATGCTCAACGCTGTTCCAGCCCAAGGCGATCACAACGCTGCGATGCGGGCACATTTTACCAAGTCTACCCGCAGTTTGTACAGCTACTTCGGCATCAGTTCACCATGGAAAGGGGTGTTTAAAATTTAACAAAGGATACGTTAACTCTATTCTTTGCTCTGTCTTGTTTGACTCAGGCTACAGTACTGTCGGAGTGCGGAACTCTCTGATCGACCCCTCCTTTGCCACTGGCAACGTGGTCAAGTGCGTCACATTTGGGGGAACTGTGGAAACCTTCCCTACAGCCATCATTAACTTACATACACCTTTCTTTTCAGGGAAGATACATGCCTGTCTTCTGCAGAATCCAGTTAGCGATGTAATCATTGGTTGTATACACGGTATAAAAGAGTGTACACCAGAGCAAATTAATGAATGGGAAAAGCGACACATTCATGCAGCAAATGCAGTGGTTACCAGAGCGCAAGCTACTGAATTGTCGCGTGAATCAACTTCTGAACCTACGGTTCATAATAGTAATGATGATGATTTTCCTATTTCAAGGGAGCTGTTTGCTAATTTACAAAAGAATGACAATTCTTTGCAGAGATTTTTTCAATTGGCGACTAAGAGAAATAATAACAACACAATTGCAAAGTCTAGACACCAATTTGCTCTTAAAAAAGGTATTTTAGTTAGATTAATAAGAGAAACAGATTCATTGGTGCGTTCACAAATTCTGGTCCCGTCTGCTATGAGACCCAGAATATTACGACATGCTCATGATTCACAATGCGCAGGTCACATGGGGTTTTCGCGAACCAAATCTAGAGTGCTATCCGCATTCTATTGGCCTGGCGTTCATAGGGATGTTAATCTCTATTGTCGTTCCTGCGTGACATGTCAGGAAGTTAAAGTAAGGGGTCCGTATCATGATGCTCCTATCCAAGCTGCGGACATACCTATTAGACCATTTGATAAAATGGCAATCGACATCATTGGTCCTATATTGCCATCTGCAAGAGGACATACACATATTCTCAACTGTATCGATATGTGTACGCGTTGGCCTGAGGCCATACCTCTTAAGAACACCTCATCTGCCAGTGTTGCAGAAGCTTTAATGCTGATCTTTTCACGCATTGGTTTTCCGCGTAAGATCCTATCGGATCATGGTGTCCAGTTTATTTCCGAATCCATGTCACAGGTTATGAAGACATTGGGTATAGATAGATCTCTCAGTTCTATATACCATGCGATGTCAAATGGATTAATTGAGAGACAGAATAGGACACTTAAGCAGTTGTTGGGTAAGATGACTCAAGATCACCCTCAGGAGTGGGACAGGGTCCTACCCGCTGCTCTCTTCGCGTATCGCGAAGTGCAAAACCAAGCCACAGGGTTTTCTCCCTTCCAGTTAGTTTTTGGCATACAACCACGCGGACCTATGTCTTTAATCCATGATTTATTGGTTGAAGATAATATACCTGAGGAAACTCAATCCTCATATGAATATGTCATCTCTTTAAGAAAGAGAATAATAGATGCCTGTAGGTTAGCTACTGCATCATCCGAAGAGTCTAAAGAAAAAGCTCGTCTATTTGCAAATCGGTATAGACGTCTTCGCCAGCTTATTCCTGGTGACGAGGCTTTTGTTTTACTGCCTTCACATAATAATCGTCTACTTATCACATGGAGAGGTCCATTTAGGATCATCTCAAGAATATCCGATGTCGACTACATCGTCGATATTAACGGAAAACACAAAACCTTTCATATTAACATGTTGAAAGAGTATTATTCACGTCCTGATTATTTACAATCAGTATTTCAAGCGACTGAGGATCCTACTCCTCATATTCACAACTATACTAATTTGTCAGTTATACAAGAAGAAAAATCTTCTTTTCAAGATGTACAATTGCCCATACCAGTTGTACCTCTTCATTCCACGGAAAACTGGAATGATGTCACTATTTCTTCTTCTCTTTCGAGTGATCAACGACAGCAAGTTTCATCACTACTTCAAACGTATGATAAGGTTCTCACTGACATTCCAGGTCATACATCAGCTATTCAGCATGATATTCTCCTAACTGATGAAACACCTATCCGTATTCGTCCATATCCCATACCTTTACACTTTAGAGATAAGGTCGAAAAGGAATTAGATGAGATGCTTCGATTAAACATAATTGAACCATCGTTGTCACCATATGCTTCATCTATGGTGATAATTAGAAAGAAAGATAATAACATTCGTCTATGTGTAGACTACAGAAAATTAAATAAAGTCACACAATTTGACGCTGAACCTTTGCCACTTTTAGAAGATTTATTAGTAAAATTATCTCATTCTAATTTCTTCTCTAAGTTTGATCTGTCAAAAGGCTATTGGCAAGTACCATTGATAGAAAGGGCAAAACCACTCACTGCTTTCTCGACGCCCCGGGGCCTATTCCAATGGAATTTTATGCCTTTCGGGTTAGTTAACGCTCCTGCCACGTTCGTACGCATGATGCGTCGAATCCTATCTCATCATCCCAACGTCATTGCGTACATAGACGACATTTGTCTTTTCAGTGACTCATGGGAAGAACATTTAGAAGGATTAAACTCATTACTGTCCACGTTACAAAATCATAACTTAACTGCTAAGCCATCAAACGCATTTGTGGGTTTCCACGAGATTTCCTTTTTGGGACACCGTATTGGTCGCGGTATGTTATACACAGAGGACAGTAATGTCTCCAAAATCCTTAACATCTCCACACCTAAAACAAAGAAACAAGTGCGATCTCTATTAGGACTAGTACAATATTATGGGAAATTCATACCACATCTTTCGTCCATTACTGCTCCTTTCTCTTCATTACTTAGGAAAGGTGCAGCTAACGTGATTCGGTGATCTAACGAACATCAAATCGCGTTGGATATCATAAAGAAATTTGTTTCGGATCATCCTGTTTTAAGGTTACCTATTGAGAATTTGCCATTTGTTTTACGCAGCGATGCTTCTAATTACGGCGTGGGAAGTGTCTTACTACAAGAATATAATGGCACCTTGCATCCAGTTCTCTATGTGTCACGGAAGCTAACTCCAACTGAACAGAATTATTCAGTTTTAGATAAAGAACTTCTCGGGCTTGTTTGGTCAATAAATAAACTTCAGAGATATCTGCTTGGATCACACTTTATTGTGGAATCAGACCAAAAAGCGCTTACTGCTCTCAACACAAAGGACGTAAAATCTGCCAAATCTACTAGGTATGCGATCGCGTTACAACCATTTAATTTCACGATTCGATCCATACCTGGCACACAGAATGTTCTCGCTGACATCTTGTCGAGATGTCCGAATGAATCGAGTTAGCAGCTACGCAATAAAGACAACTGAACTTCGACACTGACAGTTCGTCGAGTGTAACTTTTACGTCTAATACCTCGATTATCAGAGTCATTAACATTCAGTCAAGTGAAATTTACAATGCTTATGTATCAAAATAACATGGAACGTTAAGGTATATGACTATCTTTGTGAAAATAAAAGTCACTTAATTATGACATTGAAGAGAAAATAACGTTGGAAAAGGATTATATTTTCTCACAGAAATAACATTTCTAACACTTTGATTTTCTTCTTGGAACTGAACTTGTTATATTATAAACTGTTCACTAACAGGAAAATGGAACTTTCGTTATTCAAGGAATTAATAACACTATTAGAGTGAAATAAATGAATTAATTAGATTATTAAACTTGGATACTTAGTTAGTAAACATAATGATTAATGTAATTAACTATACATATTTAAGTGGATTTATCAATATTTGTATTTAAGCACATTAATTTAACATTAGTACTTTAATTAGTACCACAAAATGACTTAGAGACTGTTGCGTGATAAATTCTCGCAACATCGTTTTATTACAATATCTATTTTATAACGCAAGGGCAACAACTGCTTGAAATTTATAGTCACTTTTCTCGGTAAGCATTTGTCTTCTCGCGTTGGTATTGAATGCAGTTAAGTTTGCTATGCTAGGCCGTTTTCTCAGTAAACGGTTGGCAACCTGTTGGGTTATCCTTTTAAGGTAATCATTCTTACGCTGGTTCGTAGTAAAGGTCCTTGCGTCTTAAGTTCTGAGCTGTGGTCATTTTGCGCTGGACTGCGCATGACTGGTCTTGCTTCTTGGTCGATCGATTTCCGCCCACCAGTGAGTGAGCGATTTTGAATAGCTAGGAAGATGCCTCGCTGAAGAGGGGATCTCCGCTATTTTTTGTTCTGTCAGGAATGTGAAGTCCTCTTATGGATATTTCGTTTATTCGAGATAATACCTCTAGTGTATTTGCACATGCCGGGAGGCGTAATATTTCTGTGTATTTCCTGAAGGCAAGGTAAATTGACTTTTCATTAACTCTATCGATTTTTGGTCGTGAGCGATTCTTGATTCATAGCCTGTCTTCGAAAGGCGTCGTCACGAGATGTTTTCCCAGCTCACATGTCGCTGTATTGTACTGCATCGGTTGATGCATGTCCCAGGGACCATTACTTGCTACTTTGTTACATGAACTAGGTTTGGAAAACCTTTGTTATCTAGAGGATATTTTTGAGGACATTATTTATACTTCGGCAGACGTGCCTGTCTTGCTGAAGTCAGATTAAGGAGAGTGAACTGATCTCATACATCTGGTTACCTTCTGGCTAAGATAGAAAGGGATGGAGAATTTTCCCGACTACATTACAGCCTTATAATGTATTGACATGCCTGTGAATCACCTTTATTATGATGCTGTCTACCGTCCATTGCTATACTGACATTGTTGCTGTGATAATGACTGTCTGATGTACCTACATATTCGCGTATACATTTTGTCACTGTGGCGTCCACAATAAATGATACAGAAAAACGTCTAGCTGTTACAAGCATCATTGACTTTATACGTCGTGAGTTTACTGACGTCCTATGTGGATTGCCCTGTTATTTTGTATGAACATTGTTTGACTGAACACATCTGCACACTTCACAAAACCAGACATGCGGATACCATCCATCATCATATGGCATCACGCATCATTTGGTGGCCATAAGCTGGTTTGATCTGGTACCAGCAAACACGGGGTCCCTTACCCACTTCATTTTCAACAAGAATTCATCAGCATCCTTCAAGAAATTAACATTCTTCAAGACAGTCAACATCTTCAAAATTTTCAAAGTACTCGGCGTTGCCCGGTAAATGTCAAAATTGCAATTTTTGACTGAAACAGAAATTTGACAGTACCCGGCGTTGTTACATGTTGCCGGATAACTCGGACCGCTGTTATCTTTTACGCAAGTCAAGCAAGTTGCTGCTGTCAAGGTTCCAGTGCTGTCGTTTTTTGTGAAGGTCAAGTGCCGGTTGAAACGGGTTGTTTTCTGAAGAAGGCCAAGTACCGATTTCCATCAACTTACTTTTGGATTAGAAGGTCAAGTGCCGAAACAACTCAACATACAGTATTTCAGAAGCTCAAGTACCATCGTGTTAGCAGTGGAAGCAGTTCAGATGTGCCATCATCGTTGGAGCTTCGCTCTTTAGGACGTTGATTGACATCCGTTTTTTCTGCTGTTCTACGATTGGAAGCCTATAAGTTAAGTGGCCTGTTTGTATGTAAACTGTGCCCTTATACTTCTGCTGAGTCTTCTGTGTATCATCTCATTCTATATGTTATATGTTTATATGTTATTTGTATATTTATATGTTTATATTTCAGCGGGTTCTCGGTTGGGTGGTGTCTCCCTTAGATCATGCCACGTCATAGAGGTCGTCTATTGTGAGCGTTTTCTGTAGGGTTTGCAAATTTCCGATACTGGAATTTGCTAAGCGACTTCTGTTGCTATTTATGTTAGTTGTGATGACATGTTTTAATATTGTTTTCGTTATTATTTCGCATTCTTCAGTTTTGTTTTGATTTGTTTGTATTTGTTAGCCTCATCTTTACTATAGTTTAGTTTCATACAACATTTTTGTTTATACACTGTGGTGTCATGTATTTTGTTTAATTCTATCGCAGATATCGTCACATTTTTTGTGATATTTCATTAATTTCTGCATTATTTTTAGTTGATTTCTGCGAACGTTTTTGTATTGTTGCTGATCTTTGTTATTGTTTACATTGTTATTGTTTACATTGTTTGTATTGTTTACATTTTCAATGTTTACATTCTGCATGTGTTTACATAGTCATTGTTTACAGTTATAGTAATTAGTTAATGGGCTATGCTAATGCACTGTTACTACTACACTGATGATAAATGAATGATGAATAGTGTCGTGCACTATTGAATGAGAAGTGCACTTATGATCAAGAATTGATTGTTGATTTTTCATATACAAGTTCTTTGATTGGAGACTTGTTTCCCACAGAGACTGGGATAATATAAGGTGATGTGAATATACAAGTGCTTAATTAAGACTTGTTACACTTAGGTTTGAAATAAATTAGTTAATTATTTCAGGTTTTGGACTCATATATTACTCATCATGTCTACATTTGAGCACTTTATTGAGCAGGGTTAATTGCTTGGGAAGACTGGTGATAAGTTAGAAGAATTTGCAACTGCTCGATATGATAAAGCAATGGAAGCTGAACAAAAGAAACTGCAGATGCAGGTGGATGAAAAAAGATTCCAAATGGAAATGGAAAAACAAAAAAGGGAATCAGAAGCTGAGGAAAGAAAACTCCAGCTAGAGGCTGAAAATAAAAGACTTGAAAAAGAAGCTGAAAATAAAAGACTTGAAAAAGAAGCTGAGAATAAAAGACTTGAAAAAGAAGCTGAGAATAAAAGACTTGAAAAAGAGGCTGAGAATAAAAGACTTGAGAAAGAAGCTGAAAGACTTCAAATAGAGGCTCAGGCTGAGGAAAGAAGATTACAGAGAGAGTCTGATGACAGGAAAGCAAAAATGGAACATGAAGAAAAAATCTTAGCTTTAGAGTTGGAAAAATTGAAATTGATGAACATGAGTAATGGAAATGATTCAAACAAGGGTTCATCTTCTGGTAAGGCTAATAATGATACTTTTAAGATTAAGTTACCAACATTTAGTCCTTCCAATGATGACATAATGTTCTATCTGGACAGATTTGAACAAGCATGTAAAGCTCATAACATAGACAAAGCAAAATATGTTTATCAGTTATCAGGTATACTGACAGGTAAAGCTCTAAGTATATTAAATATGGTGGATGAACCTGACAAGAACAATTATGAGGTTGTCAGGGCCGCTTTGTTAAAGAAATATCAGCTTAACGAAGACGGCTATCGTCTACAATTTAAAAACATGTTACCTGAAAATGGAGTTGAATTCTCCGAGTTTATTGCAAGAATACGCATTACTTTCTCACGATGGGTTGAACTATCTAAGACGGAAAAAACTTATGAAGGACTTATGGACTTAATACTTAGAGACAAAGTCATGTCGTCTGTCAATGAGTCTTTCCTTGCTTTCCTTCATGAACGTAAACCTAAAACAATAAAAGAAATGGAAGATTTCTGTTGCCAATATGTAACTGCGCACCCACACATAACCATGGGTAACTCTAAGGTGAAAGAAGGTTTACCAGTTGCTTCGGCAGCTCCGTATGGCCAAAACTTTGCTCGTAGATCCCAACAAAATTTTGATAGAAAGAGCAGCGGTAATTTCTGTCAAAATCATGGAAATCAATTTCATGGTGATTCTTCTTCGAAGAATTGGAGACAACCTGATAGTACTCGTTACTATCACCCTAATAATTATAGGCATTTCAAAAGAGGATATGGTAATAGAGGTTATTCCTGCCGAAGACCTCAGAACCAAACAAATAGATGTTCGCATCAATGTGAACATGATAGTAATCGTGGAAACTGGAATTCGAATCATGATAACAATTACAATAGAGACAATAATAACTGCAGAGATAATAATAACTCTGATAACTTCAGAGGTAATAATAGTCGGGGTAGATCTCAACACCAAAAAAAGAGATATCAGCAGGCTAATTCTGTACAACAGGAAACTGAGGGAGCCTGTAATCATGTTGTTGATAATAAAAACTTTGACGTTGTCACTGGTTCTACTTTTGACTTTGAGAGAGCAAACAAATGCCCCCAATGCAGTACTTTATTCGAACCGGGTACCATAACTACTTTGAGTTGTGGTCACCCACTTCCCGCTCTTCCTGCTGCTGTTGCGCATGACGGGAGGGGTTCTTTAATCCTACATAAGGGTCTTGTTAATGATACTCCGGTCTCACTACTTTTCGATTCCGGATGCACCACTATTGGTGTTAGACAATCGCTTGTAGATCCATCTTGTGCTACAGGAAAGGTTATTAAATGTGTCACATTTGGCGGCACTCTAGAAAAATATCCTACTGCTGTAATTCGCATTGCCACTCCTTTCTTTACTGGAGATGTGCATGCTTGTCTCTTACCTAATCCTATTGCGGACCTTATTATTGGTCGTATTCTCGGAGTTAGGGAGTGTACCCCACAGCAGATTGCTGCTTGGGAAGATAATAACATGCAAGCTACAAATGCAGTGGTTACAAGAGCACAAGCTCTACAAACACCCGAAACTTCACTGAATGGTGATAATGAAGTTGATAGCCAAGATAGTCACTTAGTAATCACTCGTGACTCTTTCATAAAATTGCAAGAAGAAGATCCTTCTTTAAAAAAATTCTTCATTCTTGCGAAGAAAGGTGATCCGAATCAGGATACAAATAGAAAATCTTGGATTGCAATGAGAAACGGCGTACTTGTACGTATGGTACAAGATTCGACTACGTCGGCACATTCGCAAATTCTTGTTCCCAAGAGCATGAGAGTGCAAATATTGCAACATGCTCATGACTCGCAATGTGCTGGACATATGGGTTTTGCCCGTACGAAGTCGAGAGTCCTTGCGGCTTTCTTTTGGCCTTTTGTCAACAAGGACATTCGTATTTACTGCCGATCATGCAAGGTATGTCAGGAGGTCAAATCTAGAGGACCACGACATGCTGCGCCTATCCAGGCTGCTGACATTCCTATTCGGCCGTTTCAGAAAATGGCCATAGATATTATTGGCCCTTTTAAGGTCAAGTCGGCCAGAGGACATCAGTTCATCCTTACATGTGTCGATATGTGCACACGTTGGCCAGAGGCTATCCTCTTAAGAGCATATCTACTACAGATATCGCAGATGCTCTTTGGTTGATATTTTCTCGCTTGGGGTTCCCCAGAGAAATATTGTCAGACCATGGCACTCAACTCATATCTGACCCTATGTCACAGGTAATGTCTACCTTACATATTGAACGATCTCTCAGTAGTATCTACCATCCTATGTCTAATGGGTTAGTTGAGCGTCTGAATAGAACGCTCAAGACTTTGCTTGGTAAGATAACTGAAGATCATCCTCAAGATTGGGACAGGGTTTTACCCGCGGCTCTCTTTGCCTATAGAGAAGTCCCTAATGAACACACAGGATTTTCTCCCTTCGAACTTGTCTTTGGCGCGCGTCCACGCGGCCCTATGTCTTTATTACACGATCTCATCACTGCCGATGATATTAGCGATGAAACTCAATCCTCATATGAGTATGTCATTGCTCTTAGACAAAAGATCATTGAGGCATGTAAGCTAGCAACTGCTTCGTCAGAAATTGCTAAAGAGAAGGCAAGACAGTTTGCTAACAAGAATAGATGTCTACGACAACTTTGTCCAGGTGACAAAGCATTCGTCCTACTCCCCAGTAGGGAAAATAGACTTCTTATTGCATGGAAAGGTCCGTATGCAATAGTCTCTCGGATTTCCGATGTTGACTATGTGGTTCGATATTGATGGAAAGCATAAAACTTTCCACATAAACATGCTTTCGGAATTTCACGAACGTCCGGACTATTTGCTGCCTATTTTCCAGGCAACGGATGATGCTCCTGCACCTCACGGTCATTATTCATCCCTGTCTGTCATACAGGATGAGGAAGCTACCTTCTCTGATGTCAATCTTCCCCTTCCGGTGGTTCCATTACATTCCACGGAATCTTGGAAAAACGTTTCTGTTTCTCCTAATCTTTCTGGTGACGAACATCGACAAGTCTCGTCGATGTTACAAACATTTCAGGATGTTCTCACTGACATTCCTGGACACACAGATGTCATAGAACATGACATAATTCTTACCGACAATAATCCAATTAGGGTTAGGCCGTATCCTATTCCTATACACTTTCAGTCGCAAGTGGAAAAGGAATTGGATGAAATGATTCAATTAAATATAATTGAACCATCGACTTCACCATATTCTTCTTCCATGGTTATTGTCCGGAAGAAGGATAAGAACATACGAATTTGCGTTGATTATCGCAAATTGAATCAGGTCACAAAGTTCGATGCTGAACCGATGCCTTTGTTAGAAGATCTACTGATTAGACTTTCTAATTCTAGATTCTTCACTAAACTTGACTTGTCTAAAGGTTATTGGCAAGTGCCTTTAGCAGAGCATGCCAAACCTCTTACTGCTTTTTCTACACCTAGGGGTCTATTTCAATGGAATGTTATGCCTTTTGGTCTCATGAACGCCCCTGCCACTTTCGTTCGCATGATGCGTCGAATTCTGTCACATCGTTCGGATGTCATCGCATACTTAGATGACATCTGTCTCTTCAGTGATACCTGGGAAGATCACTATTTAGGGTTATATGACTTACTGTCCACTCTACGTGAGAATAATTTGACAGCAAAACCTTCAAAAGCTTTTGTTGGTTTTGGTGAAATCTCTTTCCTGGGTCATCGTGTTGGTCATGGTCTCTTGAAGACAGAAGACCACAATACTTCCAAAATACTGAACATCTCTGTTCCTAAAACGAAGAAACAAGTTAGGGTCTCTTAGGTTTAATTCAATTTTATGGGAGATTTATTCCAAATTTATCTTCGATCATGGCACCTCTCTCAACATTGTTGAAGAAAGGTTCGCCTAATCTGGTCCGTTGGTCTGAAGAATGCCAATCTTCACTAGACCAAATCAAGAATATATTTTCTTCTCCTCCCATCTTAAGATTACCTACTCTTGATAGGACTTTTGTTCTTCGGAGTGATGCTTCATCCACTGGGATTGGAGCAGCACTGATGCAAGAATATGCAAATACTCTGCATCCTGTTATGTACATTTCTAGAAAACTAAATGCGGCAGAGAGGAACTACTCGGTTTTAGACCGTGAGTTGTTAGCGATGGTTTGGTCAATTCTAAAACTACAAAGATTCCTCCTGGGCGCACATTTCATTCTAGAGACTGATCAGAAAGCTCTTACAGCTATTCAGACTAAGAATTTGAAGAGTTCGAGATCCACTCGATATGCTATAGCTCTTCAACCTTTTCACTTCACGGTACGAGCTATCCGTGGTGCGGATAATGTGATGGCTGACATTTTGTCTAGATGCCCACATGACTCCAACTAATACTTCTGTCCTATATTCCCATATATTACAGAGTCATAACACACCTATATTACTACAATAGATTAGCACATCTGTACTCACTTTATATGTACACACTATCGTGCTTTGTTATCATCTTCTTCTGTTCGTTTTTTAAGATGATAGAGGAAGACTGAGTGGTTAATATAAGGGCCGTTAGTTTACTAAACAGCCACAATTATTAATAATGTATTGTACCTTATGAAGCATATTAGTTATTAATTAGCATTATATTGCTTGTACTTTCTCAGAATGTCATTGATGAGCTGAGGACTTACCTTACTATTATCACGCATGACGAGTTCTAGATTGTGTACTTACCCTCGGAATGCCAGAGGATATGTCCTGGATCGTCATGTAGTTTAACTTTACTATGTACTTATGTCATTACATGTCAAATAATGTACTAATTAAATTTTTCTATCAGATTTGTACATCCATTTTTAAAGACAATATTAGATTATGCTATTTAATGATGATTATAGTAACTTGCATACGTATATTGTGTTTACATGCTAACGTGATGTGTGTTGGTGACACCTCCCCGATGTAAATATTTTTTTAGACATATTTATTTTTCTGTTGAGGTATATCCTCACCAGACACTCTATAATTAGCCTCATGTTTGGCAATTTAATTAATTATCAGCGCATAATTCGTGCGTTTTGAGCCGCTTATCGCATGCTCTTTGATATTTAAAAAAAAAAAAATATGTTCCACATTTTTTTTTATCGGGAGGAGGTGGTGATATGTTGCGTGATAAATTCTCGCAACATCGTTTTATTACAATATCTATTTTATAACGCAAGGGCAACAACTGCTTGAAATTTATAGTCACTTTTCTCGGTAAGCATTTGTCTTCTCGCGTTGGTATTGAATGCAGTTAAGTTTGCTATGCTAGGCCGTTTTCTCAGTAAACGGTTGGCAACCTGTTGGGTTATCCTTTTAAGGTAATCATTCTTACGCTGGTTCGTAGTAAAGGTCCTTGCGTCTTAAGTTCTGAGCTGTGGTCATTTTGCGCTGGACTGCGCATGACTGGTCTTGCTTCTTGGTCGATCGATTTCCGCCCACCAGTGAGTGAGCGATTTTGAATAGCTAGGAAGATGCCTCGCTGAAGAGGGGATCTCCGCTATTTTTTGTTCTGTCAGGAATGTGAAGTCCTCTTATGGATATTTCGTTTATTCGAGATAATACCTCTAGTGTATTTGCACATGCCGGGAGGCGTAATATTTCTGTGTATTTCCTGAAGGCAAGGTAAATTGACTTTTCATTAACTCTATCGATTTTTGGTCGTGAGCGATTCTTGATTCATAGCCTGTCTTCGAAAAGCGTCGTCACGAGATGTTTTCCCAGCTCACATGTCGCTGTATTGTACTGCATCGGTTGATGCATGTCCCAGGGACCATTACTTGCTACTTTGTTACATGAACTAGGTTTGGAAAACCTTTGTTATCTAGAGGATATTTTTGAGGACATTATTTATACTTCGGCAGACGTGCCTGTCTTGCTGAAGTCAGATTAAGGAGAGTGAACTGATCTCATACATCTGGTTACCTTCTGGCTAAGATAGAAAGGGATGGAGAATTTTCCCGACTACATTACAGCCTTATAATGTATTGACATGCCTGTGAATCACCTTTATTATGATGCTGTCTACCGTCCATTGCTATACTGACATTGTTGCTGTGATAATGACTGTCTGATGTACCTACATATTCGCGTATACATTTTGTCACTGTGGCGTCCACAATAAATGATACAGAAAAACGTCTAGCTGTTACAAGCATCATTGACTTTATACGTCGTGAGTTTACTGACGTCCTATGTGGATTGCCCTGTTATTTTGTATGAACATTGTTTGACTGAACACATCTGCACACTTCACAAAACCAGACATGCGGATACCATCCATCATCATATGGCATCACGCATCAGAGACACGGTTAAGTGCGTTGATCTTATACGTGTTTAAATTGTATTCTTTCATTTTTATTCATTTTTTCCCTTGTCATTTTAAAGACATATCCATCACTTTTCTGTTTATTCATTGGTTTCTCATCATTTCTTTTCATTTGCGTTTACATTTGTGTTAATTCAATATTTCTAATATGATATTTGATTTCATTTACCACATTGTACCAAAGGTGGTCAATTGTGGATGTATGCTTTTATGCATACCTTTTGTTGATTTGAGTTGATTGCAATTTCATATTTTATTATTTTTATCATGATACTTGTAAAAATGGTAATATGTAAACTTGAATCACCTCTAGTGTCGAGTATTAAAGAAAAAATTAATATAATTAATTTTTTTGGGAAGATTGGTAAGGAATCTGTAAGAACTCCTTTACAGATTGAAGGTAGTATCATATTATTATATGTTGTTCCCTACCCTCTGTAATAAAACACGACTCTGTAGAGTAAATTCTTATTGGTGATTTTTTGATGTTCATTAGCGCACACCGTGTAATCTAGATTTCAGTCAGTCTACGTCATAGCTGGGGTTGAGAAGTTTAGTGCCCAAGAATCAGTCCATTGATTCGTGGCGTTCGAACCCGTGTTGCGGGTATATTTTATTCTTGTGTATGACCGTCCGTCTGTTAAGAAGATGAGGACTCGGGTCAACAGTATTCTGGTGATATTTCTTGGGAAGAGAAGCAAGTATGATTTAGATAATAATGTATTTCGTTCTCATGTAGACGTCTAGTTGTACCAATGACGTATTGGTTCAAAATGGAGTCCTACTTGAACTTATTGTATGAATTTTAAAGCCGACGGATTCCGACGTTAGGATTATCCAGGATTGGCTTGGTATATATTTTTATGATATGAATCAGTATTCGGCCGTTACGGATACGTACCCCGCAAAGCAGAGGTGACTCAAGTATTTGCTATATCTAAGCTATGATGCCACGAAGGTCGTGGGCAGGAAATTGTATTATTGTTATTTCACATTGATTGAAGTAAGAGGCCAGTACTAAAAGGAGATACGTAGTATCGGAACATTATATGATATAGAAGACCTGACAAGGTTCTCCGTCATTTGCCAAGGTCATAGGACAGTGGAAGATTGACCTATCGTATATAACTGCCTCATTTGTTGTAACGAATTAACTGAAATTTTAAATATGAAACTTACGTGGTGTGCTGTCTGGTGGAACGTCAACCATCCGTCGTCAAAATTAAATGTTCGTCTATTCAACCGTATGATGTCAAATAAATTGAATGAACTATATACCGTCTTGGCATTTGTTAATGTGCCCCTGGTTGGAAGTTCAAGTTGACTTATTACTACATTGTTCAGAAATTTGAATCCATTCGCGTTATGTCCAAAGTAGACAGATTCAACAAACCCACTTATTCACTATTCAAAGAAAAGCACCCCCAACATATGTATTATATTATAATTTATTATATTATATTATATTATATTAAATACAGCTTCGGACTGGCTAAGCGGTTACACAGCTTACCTCTCGCGCAGCACAGTTACCGGGTTCCAGGATCGAAACCTGATAAACCTGCTAAAGTTTACCCAGCTGTAACTGGTTATCTGACTGTGCTCGTAAGTAAGGGAAGGCAAAAGGCAGCGAGGAAGGGACCCTATTCTCCCCCACCTCATATCAAAAGCTGCACCTAGTATGGTGAAGTCTCTAACACTTCACTCCCTTAAGAAAGTTTCTGCTACCTTTTATATTAAAGAAGTGCAGGTCATTGTTTTAATAATGTTCATATTCGACAACGATGTCTGTATTTGCTTGTTTTTTTAATTAAAAACAAAAACAGTATACCTTACAAAGAAGAATTTAATTAAAGTTTCAGAATATACATTTACGACTTTTCATATATCGGTCAGCGCACCTAAAATCTCTCAGCGCTCCTAAAATCTCTCAGCGCTCCTAAAATCTCTCAGCGCACCTAAAGTCTCTCAGCGCTCCACCAGTAGACCTGCAATAGACGTATTGCCCACCCCTGCTTTACAGCACAATTTTTCCCCAAGAACCCTTCCCGTCTGGCATCGGTGATTGTTCCACTTATACTCAGTCATTATAAGATAATTTCATGGTTGTCTCACCTTAATTTTAAATAGCAGCGTAAGCTCCATCATTCTAATGAGTCGACTTTAAGTCTTCTGAAAAAGAAGGGATGTGTTTACGTTAATGGTTCTCTCCCTCTGAGCCTTTTCCGTCAACACGGATTTTTTATTATAAAACCGTTAGTAGATAGATAGATAGATAGATAGATAGATAGATAGATAGATAGATAGATAGATAGATAGATAGATAGATAGATAGATAGATAGATAGATAGATAGATAGATAGATAGATAGATAGATAGATAGATTTTTTTTTTTTTTTTTTTTTCCTTAACCAGCGGCACTTGGGCTTTCAGCCCTTCGGCCCAATGACATGTCATTGCGAGGCTGGGGAACCTGAGGACTTTCCTTCCAACCCGGTCAGGAGCTTCGCTCCTTCCCATCCACAGAGGGTTTATCACAGGAGCCGTTCAGGCTATTCAGTCAAATTTCCGGCCGTAAACATTTCTTCAAACGCCGACGCCCGGGTTTGAACCATGAACACCTGGTCGCCAGTACAACGCCGAAGCCATTACACCAGCGCGGCTCCCAGATAGATAGATAGATAGATAGATAGATAGATAGATAGATAGATAGATAGATAGATAGATAGATAGATAGATAGATAGATGGTTAGATAGGTAGGTAGATAGATAGATAGATAGATAGATAGATATAGATAGATAGATAGATAGACAGACATACAGATAGACGGACAGACAGACAGACAGACAGACAGACCGACAGACAGATAGATAGATAGATAGATAGATAGATAGATAGATAGATAGATAGATAGATAGATAGATAGATAGATAGATAGATAGATAGATAGATAGGTAGGTAGGTAGGTAGGTAGGTAGGTAGGTAGGTAGGTAGGTAGGTAGGTAGGTAGGTAGGTAGGTAGATAGATAGATAGATAGATAGATAGATAGATAGATAGATAGATAGATAGATAGATAGAACGAACGAACGAACGAACGAACGAACTTTATTTTCAAAGGGTTAAGAATTGGGCACGCAGGCCCGTCTGACATTCTGCCCTTCCTCTCTCTCTCATCATGTATACTGTATCCTTTCATCCTCACGTTTACTTTAAGCATTATTAAGGCATTTATCATTATAAAAGTAATATAACATCAAACATTTGCAATAATCATCATAATTAAAGTATGTTTTTAAAATAAATAAAGATAGATAGATAGATAGATAGATAGATAGATAGATAGATAGATAGATAGATAGATAGATAGATAGATAGATAGATAGATAGATAGATAGATAGATAGATAGATAGATAGATAGATAGATAGATAGATAGATAGATAGATAGACAGACAGACAGACAGACAGACAGACAGACAGACAGACAGACAGACAGACAGACAGATAGATAGATAGATAGATAGATAGATAGATAGATAGATAGATAGATAGATAGATAGATAGATAGATAGATAGATAGATAGATAGATAGATAGAAAGATAGATAACGAACGAACGAACAAACTATATTTTCAAAGGATTAAGAATTGGGCACGCAGGCCTGTCTTACATTCTGCCCTTCTTCTCTCTTGTCATCTTACATACCGTATCCTTTCAATAGCACATGTATTTTTAGCATTATTTAAGCGTACAAAATTATCGAGGTAAAATAATAACATACATTTGTAACATCCAGACATAATCAAATTTAAAGGGGGGGGGGGGAATTATTAATTAAAATAGATTAACAAAAATTAATACCTTAAAAAAAAAAAAAAAAAAAAAAAAAAAAACTAACAAACACAATCAAAACAATTCATACAGTAAATAAGACATAATTAGAAACGTAATCAGATAATGGTGGCATATAATAAGAACTCGTGACAATTTGGAAATCTGCTGAAATAGCTGGGACTTCATGTGTTGTCAGCGCATGCGAAAAATGTTCCCACAGGTGAGCAACTTTGAGTCCCAAGCAGATACTGCCACAGGGAGTGAATTGTTGACGCCTCCACTACACGAGATCCAGTTTTATGACCTATGCTCCTTAGGGAGGTAAAGGGTATTGACTGAAAGATGAGAATCATGCATATAGGCCCGTCTTGCATTTATCCCTTCCTCTTACTCATCTTTTATTGCTAGGTATCCAGACATTCTCCAGCATACTTAAGGTATAAATTCAGAGGCGATGCAACATTATAAGTAGTATAAAAGCATACATTACAGTATCTGATTACAATTAAGAAGTAAGGTATATTAAAATGAAAAACTAGATCATCAGACCCTCCATACAGTGTATTAGATAATAATAATTCGAAACATAATCCCTTAGGGCGGCATATAATCCGCACTCATAATGTATTTGAACAGTCTACGATTATATGAGTAGGGACTGTGCATGTTTTTCAGGTCATGTGGAAGATTGTTCCAAAGATGAGCAGCTGAGTAAGCCAAGCTCTTCTTGTACAAATCTAGCCTCGGCTTGGGTAAATCTAACTGGTTTAAGCGCTGACTACGTTTTTCATTGAATTTGAAAAGTGGCCACAGATACGTTGGAGCATTATGTGACAAGATTTTGTGAGCGAATTTAGCTTTGTTAAATAGGAAGCGCTTTCTAAGGGGTAATATTTTAAGATAGTTATATAGATCTATACAATGTGTTTGGTGTTTATCAGCAACTAGGCGCACTGCACGTTTTTGAAGTGAATGAAGCCTTTTTGTGTTGGATATGGAACAACCATCCCAGATTGTGGAACAATAGTCTAGGTATGTTTGTATGTGAGATGTGTAGAACATTTTCCTTGCCCCCTCATCCAGGAAGTGTTTGATTTTGGCTAATTGGTAAACTTTTTGTGCCGTTAGCTTTGTGAGTGCACTTACATGTGAGTTCCAACTTAGGTGCTGGTCAACAGTTAGACCTAGAGTTTTATGTTCATTTACGTTTTCAATTAGTGATGTTCCAATGTAGAGCTGAAGTGTTGTTTTCTGCGAGTTTTGTAGTTTTTGTCTGGTTGATATTAACATACATTTCGTTTTACTAATATTTATTTGCATTCGATTCTCGTTGCTCCACTTAATAATATTATGTGTATCAGTTTGTAAAGATAGTTCTAGTGCAGTGCAACTTTTGTCACTAGTGTAAACAGTACAGTCATCGGCAAACAGGTCACAGGATGAATGTTTGATGTGCAGAGGAAGATCATTAATGTATACGGCAAAGAGAAGAGGGCCGAGAATAGAGCCCTGGGGAACACCGATATCGACAACAGTTGGGTTGGACAAAGAATCATTGTAAGACACCACTTGTTGTCTGTCTGTCAGGAATGATTTAATTAACTTCACCAGTTTATGATGTACTTTCATTGTTTCTAATTTTCTGATTAAAATAGTGTGATCTATCATATCGAATGCTTTTTTAAAGTCTACAAAGATTGCTCCACATAAAATATCGTTATTGATGTTTAGATGCCAGTTATCTATCATTTTTGTTAAGGCTGTGTGACATGAATGTTTTGGTCTAAACCCCGACTGACTATCAACAAGCAGGTCATTATTAGCTAGGTGTTCTGTTACTGTTTTGTGTATGTGTTTTTCCAGTGGTTTGGACAGCGATGATATAAGAGAAATGGGCCTATAGTTACCAAGGTTGTTATTATCTGATGAACCAGGTTTAACAAGAGGGTATACTTTAGCGATTTTAAAGGCAGATGGAAAGTAACTCCTTGCGATACATTGATTATATATGTATGTTAGGGTATCAGTAATAGCTGGTGCAGCATAACGCAGTATTCGATTACTGATTCCATCAAGTCCCGATGAGTTATTATCTTTAAGATCAATAAGATAGTTATGAACTTCGTTAACTGTTATAAAAGGAATGTCGCATGGAATGGTGTTAGTACACTTGTTCTCGCAGAACGTAGATAATTCGCTGAAGTCACAAGGGGAAGAAGGTATGGCGGATTTTATATTGTGGATGTCTGCCTGAAAATGATTGCTGAAGTCTGTACAAGTAAATGAAGTATTGGGATTTTGTGAGTCAGGCGAATTTCTTTTGTTCACCAAGGTATTGATTGCCTTCCATATATTTCTACTGTTGCTTTTGCTTTTAACTAAATGACTAAAGTAGTTTTTCTTTTCTCTGCGAATTAAATATTGTACTTTGTTCCTTGCTGCCCGATATGTAATGATGTCCTTATTTTTGTGCGCTCGATCCCTCTGCCTCATAGCGTCAAGTACTTCTTGTGTGATAAATGGAGATTTTATTTGTCTTTTTACGCGAATTTCTTTAGTAGGCGCATGCTTATTAAAAATACTATAAAATGTCAGTGTCCAATATGCAATGGCGTCATCAGGATCAGGAAGTTGGTAAACATCGGCGAAAGGCGCATTTCGCAAATCATTTAAAAATAATTCTTGGTTGAAATTTTTTAGACTTCTATATTCAATACTGATGTGTTTATTTTTTGGAGATTTGTACCCATTTTTTGCCCAAGTGCAACATATGGGATAGTGGTCACTCATAGCAATAGTAGGGATGGAACATTCTATAATGTTATCTGGACACGTTACATATATGTGATCGATCAGTGTGGATGATGTTTTTGTTACTCTGGTAGGTTTGTTGACTATTTGTTTCATGTTGTACGATGCTATGATGTTGGTCCATGTTTGATTTGGCTTATGCATATCAATATTGAAATCCCCAAGAAGAATAATTTCATTGACTGTAGTAATTACTTTATCCATCATGTTCGTGAAATCTTCAAACCATGTTGTTCCTACACTGGGATTTCGATAAAGATATCCTATTACAATGGGTCTTTGCTTTTGTGGCTTTACCTCTAACCATATGCATTCTATATCTATGGTCTCTAAATCGTTTCTGCGGCGATAACTGAGAGAAGTGGAAATATAAACTGCTAAACCTGTCTCTAATTGTCTACTAGAATCTCGCCGAATAGTTTTAAACCCATTACGTGCAATGTCACCATCTGTTATTTTCTCATTCAGACGACTTTCTGAAAGTCCAAAAACATGGAAATTTTGATTGAGAACTTGTGTGAGTTCTGGAAGTTTACCTAAAAGATGGTTTACATTCAGATGGCCAAGTCGTAACCCATTCATGGTTAGTAACTGTTCATAAGTACCTGGCATTTATGCTATGTAAAGAAGCTTGCGCTCAAATAAAAAGGTAAATAAATACTAAATTTAACAAATTTTACCAAGGAAGGTGAATTTATGGTGGTATTAATAAGTGGGACACTTTAAACATTAATTACAAACAATTCAGCTAATTAAATTACGTGAAAAATAAGTGAAAAGTGTAACAAATCAAGCGCTCATATCAGACAGGCAAACAGTGTCTAAAAATAAAAAATGAAATTTAAAAAAAAAAAAAAAAAAAGTATATATATATATATATATATATATATATATATATATATATATATATATATATATATATATATATATATATATATATAAACAACAATCAACAGTTGCTGATGTTACAAAGACAACTAGGGAGGCCAACAGTCGCTGTTAATGTGGAGGAGATGGTTGTTGAAAATAGAAGTGGGGTGGATTTGGTCGTGATAGATGATGCATTTGGTAGAAAGCGGGATGTTGAGGTACAGTTGTTGAATAAGTGGGGTATTCCGGCAAGTACGACCTCCAAGTGTAAGGTGCATAGTCCAAGAGTCGTTGTTGATGTAGGAAATTATGAAAGGCTGGGTATGTGGGTTGATGTGGGTAAGCCTGTGACGACAGCGATGATGGGTGAACTCTCATTGGTGTCTGGGACGACAGCGGACATGGTGGCATTTTTGTTGATGAAGGCTGAGCAGATTGAATTGGATCACTTACAGACCTTTGAGAATGAAGTGGGTCAAGTCGGTGTTGTCGAGGAGGGTCGTCTGTGGCAGAAGGGTGTTGAAGGCAGACATTGTTGGTTTCCTGCACATCCGTGGTGCTAAGAATAGGTACAACGTGATGATCCTGATTGTCTGATGATTTTGGGCGGCTGGTGTTTAAAGTTATGGGTAGTGATGGAAAATGAAGGTCATAATTGGCGTCAGATGAGTAGCTGTTTGTATTCACATGGTGTTTGGATGGATATATGGATGCTGATGTGCGAGTTGTGCCTTTAAGAGTGCTTTCTGGGTATTTTATATTTGTCGCTAACATACTGGTCCCTTGGCTGGACAATGTAATATCGCCGCTGTAAAGATACTTCCTAGGGGCTCCAGATGTGGCAAGGAAGACCGAGCTGTGATCTATGAAAACATGCTCATTTTTGAGGCAGTGTTTTTTAAGTTTAGCATTGTTAGTTTCAACACATTTGCGGTAATAGGCACGGACTGGCGGGATAATAGAGGAAAAATAAATTTTGGCATTATGGAATAGGGACCGAAATATGAATGTGATCTCGTTTAGGTCTGTCTGTGACAGTTCAATGTCTTTTATTGAGTCTGACAGACCTATGTGCACAGTTACTCTAGTTACAGAGAGATCCGGCGAAAACCGTTTAAGGAAGGTCAGTAGGTCGTGCGTTGATGCCCAGTTCTTGAAGCGAACAGACACCGAATCAGTATCACCAGTTAATAGTTTTGACTGTTGAAGCTCCTTCATGGTTTGGTCCCCAAAGATGAGATGTTTTCTTCTGTTCGTGTGGGAGCCAGTGATAACATCTGTTGCTTCCTTTGTCCCAGTTGTGCTGTGGCTGCTAGAAGTCTCGTGGTGTGTGCTGGCAGCAGCCGGTCGAAGTGGCGGGTGGCGATTAGAAATTTTGACCGGAATTCTGCAGACACTGGCTACAGGATTTTCCGGAGTGTCCAAGGGATTACGTTCATTAAGGCGGAGTTCTGAATGTAGTATTTGTTGTTGAGGTCGGACGCTCTCCGCACGTTTTTGTTTGCGACCCAATTCGTTTGTGTGCTGTTGTGTAGGCTGCTGCTGAATTTGAGTTTTGCTGTTTTCGTAGCTACTTTTTAGAGACACGTGATCAGCCTGAAGCTGTTCGTAAGATTTTTTAAGACAGCTCAGTTCAGCTTTCAGTAGCTCCATCTCAGATGTTATTTTTGTATACATATCATCATGTGGTGATAGTATAGTGTGCTTGCGTGGTGTCCTTTCTAGACTACTATCAAGAAAACCTATGAATGAATTATGCTCTGTCTCTGTAATGGTAGGTCTCGTTGTAACGGAAGGCGTCTCTGTAATGATAGATCTTGATGTAGAGGAAGGTGTGTCTTGTACCATCTGTAGTTGTTTGTCATACTCCTGAACGAATGCATCAGAGACAACGGGAAAGGAACAGCATGTGAGGGCTAATTTCTGGGCATCGGAAGTGGTTGGTGCATTGTTGATAACAGCTGTTGACGTTATAGCCATTCGACTGACTCCAGCAGTAGTTGCTGTTTCCCATAAATGATTTAAATCTTTCTGGATCCACTCTTTAACTGCAGTCTCTGAGCCTTGAACCATAATCTTGTTCGACGTATTATAGAAATGGAGAAAAACGTGTCCAGTAGAAATGACATCTTCGACATGAGCACCATTAGCGTCAGTGCGAGATTCAATTGAAGCGATAGATTTATAGTAGGCCTTAGACAAGCCACGCAATGCTTCGTACTCGAGAAGTTTTTGGAATGTTAATATCACACACTGGTTCTGGTTCTTGTATTGTAATGTCACTAATGGGGCTGAGGGCGTGTCTGCATTGAGAACTCTGGTCTTCTTCTTCACCGCTTTAGGAGCATTTAAGACGTAGTCCTTTTGTTTCTTTCTGCTCGGTCGAGTGGCGGTGACCGAGTTTACGTTTGGCATTGTGAATGTTATTGCTGGTACCAAGAAGGAAGAAGGTAATCAGCTTTGTTCATGGCTGATAATCATCGCTCTAGCGTGACGATTTGGGTCGCGGGGTTTCATTTATAGTAGATTGTGCAAAAAGGCCCCGCGCTGAAGACCTATAATTAAACACCTGGGTGGTTCGGTCATTGTTGGGCGCTCAACTATTCGTGGGTTGTGGAATAACAATACTACAAGTTTAGATGCAAAACAGCACAGTGTCTTATAATAGTGAATCCTTTTAGAACAAAATCTAACATTTCTGTTCGTATTGACACCACAAAAATGATTTCACTACAAAGCCACAATGATACCGAACACAATGATATTAAAATCCATCACGAATTACAGCAGTAACACACTTTCATAAATACAAAAGTAGAGCTCTGTGAAAACACGTCCGCACTCCAGTAAGAAGACATAGACGTAGATAGATAGATAGATAGATAGATAGATAGATAGATAGATAGATAGATAGATAGATAGATAGATAGATAGATAGATAGATAGATAGATAGATAGATAGATAGATAGATAGATAGATAGATAGATAGATAGATAGATAGATAGATAGATAGATAGATAGATAGATAGATAGATAGATTTTTTTTTTTTTTTTTCCTTAACCAGCGGCACTTGGGCTTTCAGCCCTTCGGCCCAATGACATGTCATTGCGAGGCTGGGGAACCTGAGGACTTTCCTTCCAACCCGGTCAGGAGCTTCGCTCCTTCCCATCCACAGAGGGTTTATCACAGGAGCCGTTCAGGCTATTCAGTCAAATTTCCGGCCGTAAACATTTCTTCAAACGCCGACGCCCGGGTTTGAACCATGAACACCTGGTCGCCAGTACAACGCCGAAGCCATTACACCAGCGCGGCTCCCAGATAGATAGATAGATAGATAGATAGATAGATAGATAGATAGATAGATAGATAGATAGATAGATAGATAGATAGATAGATAGATAGATAGATAGATAGATAGATAGATAGATAGATAGATAGATAGATAGATAGATAGATAGATAGATAGATAGATAGATAGATAGATAGATAGATAGATAGATAGATAGATAGATAGATAGATAGATAGATAGATAGATAGATAGATAGATAGATAGATAGATAGATGTTCGTTAACTTTACCCACAGTCAGTTACAAAGGACCGTTAGAAATATTACTTTGTTGGCACTAAAGAGCAAACTTTATTTATACAATGTGAATACTGTTACTGATGTGCTCACATGCTGCAAAATATATTGTGAATATGTCAAACAAATTGTGAACATTGCAGAACTTTATTTTAATGACAATGTGTTAGCACAGCTGAATACCAAGACAAAGTGTGAGCATTGCTGAATTGTATCCAGGAGAAGTTTCATATCATGGAGGGACCACAAACGGCTGACGCTAAGTATGTCGAAGATACAACCCCAGACATCTAGCCACTCTTCTTAATCACTTTCTTTATGTGTCAAATTATCTTCGTTTACGCTTTCTTTATCTGTCATAACCATCTTCGTTTTCGCTTTTTGCATAACTTCTGTAGAATCCTTAGAGCAACTCAACTAAACCGAAAATGTATCACGTACAGGAGTGTTCACCAGGATGATGAGGAAGCTTTTGGAACCTTTGCACAGTCCCCATATGCATAATTTCATGGATGATATCTTAATTGCATCGGAAAACTACGACGAACATATTGCTACGGTTGCTATGCTCCTCATGAGACTACAGGAAACTGGTCTCACAGCCAGACCTAGCAAATGTCTCATCGGGTTTGAAAAGCTAGACTTCCTGGGGCATACCATTTCTCAAGTCTGCATGTGGCCTGTTACCAAAAATATTGAGAAAATAGTTGCAGCTAAAAGGCCCCGAACGAAGACAGACACCCGTTCTTTCCAATCCCTGTGTGCTTAGTATCAGAAATATATCCGAAATTTCAACGGGCTAAAGGCACCCCTGACTGACCTTACCAAAAAAGGGCGACCTGACAGGGTTATCTGGGATTCGAAGTGCGAACAAGCTTACAGCACTTTAAAAGTACAGTTGTCCGAATACCCCATTTCGAGGCTACCTGACCTCAAGAAACCTTTCATATTGCGGGTCGACGCTTCGGGTCAGGGCATCGGGTCTACCCTGCTTCAAGCAGATGACACCGATCCGTATCTGTTATTCCCAGTTGCGTATGGCAGTAGTAAACTGAATACGGCAGAACGTAACTATTCCACAGTTGAAAGAGAATGTCTTGCACTAATTCAGGGCATAAGACGTCACCATGAATTTCTTTACGGTACATCATTTACGGTGCAAACAGACCACGCTCCCTTAGCTTTTCTTGGCGCAAATAAGGAATTTAACGCAAGGATCATGCGCTGTGCCTTGCTATTAAGCGTGTACTCCTTCAAATTGGAATATATTCCGGGGAAACAGAATGTCTGAGCGGATTTCATGAGTCGAAATTGGACCACGGAAGAAGAGAATGAAACCGAACATACCAATCATCCAGAAGCTACCGATCAGGGCAGCTTCATTGTCATAAATGAAACATGAAAAATGGTTTCATGTCTCAAAGTGGGGACGACTGTGACGGATGAAAATATAAGCTGTCCCTGAATTGTCAGATGATAATAGTAGTACCCTTGAATAGCATCGGGGGCCCTGAATTTTTGTTGGAATTAAAACGAAACGTGGTTTCCAAGTGGATTTTCCCACGCATGCTAATTAGTATGCAAATAGTTATCATGTAGGCCGCCAGGGCATTCGCTTTGTCTTAATTTTAGTTTAGCCACGCCTACTGTCTTATTTCTCGAGCCATTAAAAATCAGCTATTTCTCTACCTCTTTCTGTCATCCCGTCAAGAAGGCGTCGCCAGAGAAACGGCAAGCGGTCAGTTATCAAAGACTGCTGTAGTCCCTAAGAACGAAGCAGTGTTTTAACACCAATGGTTGACACGCTAACGCGAACTGGTCTAAGAGGGTTAGAAATCTCTGCCGGACGAAAAGATACGGGGAAAGTCTAGCGGTAGATAGTGTGAAATACAGCTTTGATTGGTGGGCCCAATCGAAATAGTTCCCGAGAATCAAGAGAGGCGAGAAATATTGCATGCGGATATTATTTTTCTTTCATTAAATATATATTGGTATCGCTGAAAAATGCAATTATCATTCACGCCAGAGAGTTGAAGAAGTACGTAGCTCCTATATTAGAATCTAACAAGATTTCTTTTGGATTTCTTCTATACGTGGAGTCTGAATTCATTCTGTGTGCTGCGGTGGTCATACCTTTTACGATCCAACGGTTTTATAGAGAGTCATGTTCAGATGGCTTATGGCATCCCAAATTATAGGTTCATAAGCATACAAACATTGACAGTAAAAATCTGATGTTGGAGACCCTTATAGGTCCACCTTCTCAATGTTAAATTGTGTTAACTGTTAAAACTGGAACGGGACAATGCCAGAAGATTTTTCGGTTCTTGTGTGATAATTCACCGGCGATGAAAATTTTTGAAATGTTGAGGGTAAACGGAGCATCGTACTTTTTACGCAATAAAAAGAATTTTGCCACCCCCTTACGAGACGTCACAAATCTCTTCCTCTCCCCTTTCCCCTTCATATTTTTAACATTCTGTTTGTATCCGTTATCATGTTTTTTTAATAAGTGTCCGAATGACAGAGTGGTTAGAGCGCTGGTCTCTTGCGGCTAAGGTACCGGGTTCGATTCACGGTATCATCGTGCTCCAGTCGTCCCAGCTGTGAATGGGTACCTGACTTTGCCATTCAGTTAGGGAATGAAAAGGCACCGAGGAAGGGAACTGGTCACCCCACCTCTCGATGCTGGACCTAGTATAGTGAAGTCTCTAACACTTCACTCCCTTACGGCAGTATCTGCTATGCGACTACCTTTACCTTTCATCATCATCATCATCATGCTCCTTTGCGATCTGTAGGGCAGTGATGATAAAGATATACCACCTATTTTCATGTCTCTTTTTGAATACTTTCAACGATTTAACGTGTAGTTCTCGAAATTGTCTTGTTAAGATGATTGTCAATAAATTATTTTTTTTTTTTGGTGGGGGCAGAGAGAGACAACAATAATATTCATCATCATCAGACATATCAATATCTTAGATTGGCTGAAATGGATCTCAGGCGTGTTCTGTTTTTACTCTTGATATTGTGATGGACTCTTTCTTGTCCATCTCTTGATGTTACATTTCCACTAATAGCGCTGTCTTCCTCTTGCACGTTTGCTTTAACTCCGCCTTCTACTCGTATTATGGTCTTTAGTAAGGTACTGTGTCTTTTTACAAGGCCAACATATTTTTTACTGATACCCTCATGGAGAAATACGGAGAGTTCAAAACAAGCTAAACAATTGACCGGATGATACCTGGAAGCACCGAAAAGAGAAATGGTATACATGGATGGCACAGAATATTATCAGAACACCCGCAAATATCGAACACGAAGACAACCAGAAATCGATTATCAGTTTAAATACCCAGATATGGTTGATCAAGAGAACATTTTAGAAGCCTATCGGAATACACAGTCTCCTAAGGAAAAACGTAGCCCCACGAGGAACACTGTAAACCTAGTTATACATGATCAACCCAGGTTGCAAAGATGTAGAGTAAGCAACCTTCGGAAAATTCCATAAACTTCGAATCGATGTAGATCACAGAACGATCGAGCTGTTTCATTCCCTACACAGGACCATATAAATTACATTGCTACAAATCGACGTCACTTCAATCCACAGAAGAGAGACTCTTACCACCAACATCACCCAACCAGACGAATAATCCCTTTGATGTCCTGCCACACAACCGGATGGATAAATTGCCGTAGTGAAAGAGAGAGCGCACAAGTACATTGCCGTAGTGAAAGAGATAGCGCACAAGTACATTAATAATAATAATAATAAATTCTTTAAGCACCAAACACGGCGCATAAGGCAGAAACCAGTTCTCTCCAGGTTGTTCGTTGTGACGCCACTCCTCTTAGCTCTTGCACATTATTTAGGCCCAACGTTCTTCCTTCTCTTATTATTGTTCTTCTGAGTGTTTCTTTTGGTCTTCCTTTTTTCCTCTTACCCTCAGGATCCCAAGTGAGCGCCTGTAGTGGTATTCTGTTGTTTTGCATTCGTAGGACATGACCGATATATGACCATCGTCTTTTCCTTATATAGTCGGAGACATATTTCTGCCTAGAGTCTTCTCTTATTTGTCGATTAGTCTTGAATTCTTTCCAACTGATGTTCATGAGTTTTCTAAGACATTTGTTCTCGAATGTATTCAGCTTGTTCTCCAATGATTTTGTTATTTTCCAACTCTCACAGCCGTATGTTAACACTGAGATAAAATTTGAATTAAACAGACGAAGCTTGGTATGTATATTCAATGATCGTAATTTCCAAATGTTAGATAATCTATTGAAGGCGCTAGCTGCCAAAGCAATTCTAGTATGGATTTCTCTTGTTGTGTCACCATCCTGAGTCATTTTACTGCCTAAATAATTGAAACTTTCAACTTTCTGTAGTTTTTCCCCGTTCAAGATGATATCAAAGGTCTCGTTAGAAAAGTTTATAGCTTTAGTTTTAGAGGCATTTATTTGGAGACCTATTTTAACCGAGAGATGACACAAATTATTTATTGCTTCTTGGGATTGTCTTGGTGTTGAACTTAAGAATGCTACATCATCTGCAAAATCCAGGTCCCCCAGGAATTTTCCATTTGTCCATTTTATACCCAATTGTCATACCCAATTCACAAGTACATTGCCGTAGTGAAAAAGAGAGCGCACATCTTGGCGGACTGAGAGAGAGATTTGGGGCGCGGAGACAGTGTTAGATTAAGAACCGCATTGGCTTTATACCAAGTATTCCTGTCCTGTGCCATCAGCTCAAGGTCTTTCCCATTTATACTTCTTGTGTTCCAAGTTCCATAAGTCGTAGTTCGTAGTCCATTCCAGTTCGTCGCCTTTAGAATCAGTCCGGTTTTCTCTGTTATATTACGCGTAATCTTAGTTTAAAGCAAACAGGTGATTGGCCTGTTGTGCCTTTGCATGGTGGAGGGGCTGCCTCCTTACGGCCTCCATGCAGGCCGCCTTCCTCCTTTTTCAGCTGGGCTTAGGACCGGCCTTTGCGGAGTTCGCATCAGTCCAACCAGCTGTAAAAGAGTACCTGACTCTGATCTTCAGTTAGAGAAGGCAACGGCAGCGAGGAAGGGAACAGGCCACCCCACCTCATAAAGCTGGGACCCAGTACATCGAAGTCTATTACACTTCACTCCCCTACGGCAGAATATGCTACGTGACTACCCTTATTGTTAACCCTTAATTGAGTTAAAATAAATGTACCTGTTTGTAATTGTGGCTGGGGAGTGGGGAGGGCTGACGAAGGGTAAAACCCGTACGCACGGTTCGTGTCAATTAAGAATGAACGCACTTTTTGTTTTTAACTTGCCCTCCCTTTTTCAGTCAAGAAAAAGTCAGTCAAGAAAAAGTACGGTGCTCGGTTTTGGTTATAAATTGCCACAAATATAATTTCCCGGTGAATAATCACACAAGAACCGATTTTTCTATATTAATGCTATAAAGTTCCCTGGCCTGATGAGGTAGAACTTACAGCACAAATTTATTTAATCAAACCCATATGACAGTAAACATTTTTCCTACCACCAACTTCTACAGAGAACATTTTCTGCTATTTCTTTCCAAGAACAGCCTGGGAGTAACATTCTGCTGTTTAAAAATATTTTCCCATTTTACTACGACAGAAACCTAGAAAAAAGTTATCCCCCATTCAATACCTGCAGTGCGAAGAGGAATACCCGCCAGAACAAAATACAATCAACGCACCACTTCAGCGAAATCTCCGAGAAAAATAGCAGTTGCCTAGACGGAGTTTTTCTGGGGCTGAACTGGACAAATAACAGGACATATAATAGTCTTAAATACATTGTGTTTTGATTAATTCCATGGATGTATGCAGCGTCGGCAGAGGGGTAAGCTTGTATCTAGTGATCTCACTGTATGAATGTAGAGAGTGAAACGGAATGAAAGTATTTACTTTTCTTAAGTTACTACTAATATAACACCTTCTCTTTTTTATCTGTCTCTCACTAAGTCTGAAGGCCCAAGGGATAGTAAATTAAGGACATATCCTTTACCCGTCCTGACTACTCCCCAACCCCCATTCTTAATCATTGGTTTGATCTTTCGGGTAAATAACCTCGGGTTGGATCATTCCTAGTTTTCCATATTCCAGAGGGAGGGTCTATGAGAGTATATTTTATTTTTATTTTCTCTTATGTAACTATAATTCACTGATTTAATGATAACGATGTATTGATGTTGTAATCTATTTTTTCTAAAGATATAATAAACTTAATAAACCTTAAGCTATAGGTGTTGGTAAAAACCTCCCCTGCCATATATTTATATGTGACCCCATAGATTACCTGTTCGTTTCTACGTATGTACGTATTTATGTCACCACATTGTTTGTGTGTGCGTACGAGAGGATAGTGTATTTGAATCAGTATCAAGTGAGAAAATACGTCTCCATTAAAATGTGTCGTACTAGATAGGTTGGGTTGAGCAATTACTCAATTGTAGCGAAAGGTTTTTCTAATATGATAATAGTGGTAGAGCAGAAGTAGAATCTCTCTCCAGAAAGTATGAAATTCCAGTGCCCGAGAAGTACACTGGTATCACACTGGTGAATACTCTGAGCTGGACAATAGATTTAGGCTTCAGAAGTATAAGTTGCTACTTTCGCTATTGTAACCCTATGTGATAATATAATTAAATTAGAAAAAGTAACTCAAATTTTAACAGTTAAAAATTTACCAAGTCAAATGAGTACAATTTCAATATTTATTATGTACATCTATATATTCTTGTAATGAGAAATAGGTGTCGGAAGATGGTAAAATGTATAATTATTTATAGTTACAAATTAAAATAATTAATAGAAAAAGTCTTAGATTTATCTTCCACTGAAATTACACAAAAGTTTGCCAATGTATCTCTTTGATATCTCTGGCTATCTAGTTCTCATCATAGACAGTCGTTTTAGAAACTGCTCACAGTGTTTGTTGGATGGATACACATAAAACTCATCTTATGTTAGCCACGTATGCTTGAGGTTCCTGAGACACACTTGAATACACAGACTGTCCTTCAGCCCGCCCTATAACTACGGGGGACTAAGGTGTTGAAGATTGGTTGACCTCTAGGCTTCAGTTAGCAGGATCAACGGTCTTCAAGTCTCTAGTTTCTCGACCAGGAATGATCATAAACATTGATCATAAAAACCTGGAACAAGAGGTAATAGGTGGCCATGGTGTTCCAACAATCTCACCACCAACTGCTGTTCGTGATTGCGACCATGTCTTCAGTGTTTGTATATAAATGAATGAATCATGGTAGTATGTTACAGAGATAGCATGATAAGATAATGTCTACTGTGCAGAATTAACAAAATACATGAATAAATCACATGTTATGATACATGGGTACGATATAACCTTTGCCTTCCACTCATGGATGCCAAGTCACTTATGTACTTGCTGGTATGTCGTAAGCTTCCAGGCAAGAATTAGCCATGATATATTTGGCTAACCAATAAATGGTTATGCTTCCTGACAATGCCGGTGGAGGTTATCTCTGGTTAGCGTCGTTCCCTTTTTATTATATCTGATACAATAAAATCGTAAATAAAATCTGAAATAAAATGCTATTATTCATACATATATCTTTAATAAACTTACATACCCTCTTAGGATTTATAAGCTCACGGTGAGACTATATTGGTTGAAGTTAATCTGCCCTGCATGCAGCGTGAAAAATAACTTTTCTTGCAGATACTGTCTTCCAGTTTCTCACTCTGGCTTCTGGATTTGGTGTGTGTGATTTCCAACGCGCCGCTCTGTCCTTATATTTCAGTCTCTCGCCCGTACGAGAAAGCACCTCCTAAAGTCCAAAAAGTTTTTCGTTTAATCTCTCGGTTTGAGGCGATTTGAGGCAATCTGTGCTTTTCCTGTACTTGTTTTCTCTTCTGCTCACTACACACTTATATCCTTCCTTCCTTCCTAGGTATCCTTTCATTTTCCCCATATGAGGCTTTCATTCTATCCAAGTTATATTTAAATCCCTTTAGACATATACGTATAATAAATTTTTTAAAATTATTAGCTAACTTTTAGCAGATGTGATAAAGGTGAAAAATATTAATTATCTTTAAAACTATTTATATTTGAATAATATCCTTTTGAATATAATTCCTAGTCTATCTCCTTTAGTGAATTATTTTTATTTAATTGATTTCCAACCAGGCGTTCTCCTGTAGTTTAAAATTTAATTTCCTGTAAATGCAAATTTTAAAAGTCGGCCATACATTCCTATATTAGCTATTTCCTCATTCTTCAGTAATATTGTCTGGCTTTAACCGTAATTCACATTTCCGCCGTCTTCAAACTTCAAAGCAAGATCCGCCGAGTGTTATTACTGCGCCGTGTGTGTGTGTGCGTCACATTACACATTTTTTTCACAACAAAGCAAGAGGTACAAAATCTCGCTACATCAATCCAAGACAGTATTTTTTTCTTACACCTGTACTCCTCGTAAACAGGACTATTTCTCACACCTTTCTCTCACATAGCTCTCACTATATCACCTCTGCTCGAATGGAACCATAAATATATATAAGGCCTATCTATAAAATTTACGACAGCGACCACAACCACAACCACATCCTGATCGACACATTCCTCACAACACACGTAACATTATTATAGGGGACTCATTGCTAAATGGCATTCACAGCGATGGAATGTCAACAACACCAGGGGAAATAGTCACTGTTATACCATTACCTGGAGCCGGAATAGTAGGAGTTACCAATGAAATAAGCCGTCTCAACACAAATACCAACATAAAGAAAACAACAATACAGGTAGGGATAAACGACAGCACAAATGGACACACTCTTAACCTATCAGACATCTTCAGAATGATTGACACAATAAAACAAAAATTTCCCAACACATCCACATATATTTCGTCAATTATTCCACCCAGCTATGATAAAGCACGCCAAACTGTGGATATCAACAACAAGGTGCTTTACACCTTTTGTTCAAAACATAACACGTCTTTCATAAACAACACACCCTTTTTCACATCTAAGTCAGGTGCGCCCAAAAAACTGCTATACAGAGATCAAGTGCACACTTCTAAACTAGGGACCAGCTACCTTGCCAAAAATTTAAAGTTTCCTCAGAAGACACACCAGAAACACACACATTCATCCACCAGGGACACAAATTATACACTTAACTCAGTAAACCCATGCACAACAGCTCATAACCATCAATCACCATCCTCAGCTGACATGCGTGTATCTAGAAAAGCTACACTTAAGCCGACCTCCCACGCTGATCTTTATGACCAAATGTATCCCCCACTACCCACACGACAGACACGCCAGCTGTTAACTGCACAACAGACACCACTGGACAGGTGAACAGACTGGACTACAAGTAACACCCATTCACTTACATTGACTGTGGTTGAAGTAAAAATATTCCTTTTTGTTCGGAACAGACTGTATTTTAAGATAAAAACCGCACTTTTTGTAAAGATTAAGATACTGTAAACAGTGTCCACGGACTTTAGAGATATCTATTGCAGTGTATATTTTATAACTTAGTTACAATTTCGTATTAACCATTGTGTACCAATTTTATTGCTTCTTATTCATTCCTACTCACCTCATTATTTCTTTCCTATTGACTATTATCATGTCTGAGTGCAAAAACTCTAATCAAAATATAGGCAATATCACTAATTCATGGCTTAAACTATCAGGGCTTAAAATTGGTCATTTAAACGTTTACCACCTGCTAGGTAAGCTTTCTGAAGTCTCCACCTCTCTCCAACAAAACTTCCACATATTTGATTTTTCTGAAACCCGTCTCAATGATAAAATTACAGATGAAAAAATTAGGATTAATGGATTCACCACCATTCGCGGGGATTCTAACAGACAACATGAAACAGGGCAAGTCATATGCATCTCAACATCTCTCCAGTACAGACGCCGTGATGATCTAGAACGTACTGGCATTGAATGTTTATGGCTGGAAATTAAACTCCCCAACCTGACCCCCGTTTTAATTGGTTATCTGTACCGAAATCCTAGCTCTTCTACTGTATGGGTTGACACATTCTCACGGATGATGGACAACGTTTGGGCTTCTTCGAAAGAAATTATTCTACTGGGAGATTTCAATATTGACCTTCGCAAACCGAACAACACGTAGAATGATATCACCATCTCATACAACCTCATACAGTTGGTCAATCAACCCACGAGAGTAACAGACTCATCATCTGCACTAATTGATTATATCTATACGACCTGCCCAGAAAACATTATAGAATGCACAGTCACACAGACATCATTAAGTGACCACTATCGTATTTGTTGTACCTGGACGAGAAAGGGTTTTAAAGCACCTAAAATGGAATACATCACAGTCCATTACAGGAATTTCAAAAACTTTAACCTTCAATTATTCCTACTAGACCTACAAATATCCCGTCTCTCATACGTGTACCAACTTCCGCATCCAGAAGAAGCCATAACATACTGGACACAAACTTTTAACAATGTATTCGATAAACATGTTCCTATAAAGCAGGTTCGTGTCAAAAATATCAGAAAGACCCCATGGATAACAAACAAAATATTATCAACAGTGAGAGAGCGGGACGAAGCACATAAGCTCAAATATTTCAGCAGGTATCGGATGCTTAGAAACAAAGTACAATGCCTCATTCGACAGGAAAACAAATTACATTTCAGAAAGATGATTCAAGACAAAGCAAACAGCAAAGAAGTCTAGGCAGCCATTAGAACACTAACACACAAATCAAAGTCACTAAACTCTTTACAAAAAAGCTGCTCCCTCACTGCAACTCATTTTAGCAACCACGTCAAAACAGACATTAGCCATCTCAAGTCAACACTAAAGCCAATGGACTGCGATATTAGTAAATTGACAGCCTTCTGCAACACTGAACACACCATAACAGATCTAAGACATATTCCTTTTCTAACAGTACATGAAGTTCTCAAATATATCTTGGCATTAAAAACAACAATTCATCTGGGCTTGATGGTATCAGCAATAAGATTCTACGTTACGCAGCACCCATCATTTGCGATTCCTTAACCTACGTGCACAACCAATGTATTGCACACAACTACTTCCCCACAGCATTTAAATCTGCCAAAGTGTACCCCCTCTATAGATCTGGCTCATATAGCGATCCCAACAGCTACAGACCAATATCCCTTTTATCATCTCTTTCAAAACCACTATAGAAACACATTTACACACCACATTTCAACACTTAACAGCAAAAAAAAAAAAACTGCTCATTGATAGCCTGTCAGGTTTCAGACCCAAACATTCCTGTCACACAGCTCTCACCAAAATGGCAGACAACTGGCTGTCGAACGTATTTGAAAATTAGGTGGTGCTGCTTTTGTTGACTTCAAAAAAGCATTTGACATGATTGACCATACTATCTTGGTTCAAAAGTTGGAAACCCTCAGAATAGGCCCTAATCCACTAAACATCATCAAATCATTCCTGGCAGATCGACAACAGTTAGTGCTTCACAACAACTCGACATCAGATTTCTCGAAGATACAAGGGGCATTCAGAAAGTAATGCACCACATAGTTTTTCTCAGCTAATAATGAAGATAGAAGCATGACATTTTGCACACGTCAAATATGGCATGTGCCAATTGGGTGTACCAAATTGCACTACAACCGGCCAAATAATACGGCTGCCCTAAACCGTTGAAATGGAGTGTGTTAGCAACTTGCGTTATAAGCAGCGAATTGTGATAGAATTTCTCGTTGCAGAGAAGAAAACTGTTGTGAACATCCACAAGCGTCTATGTGATGTGTATGGAAGTTTTGCAGTCGACAGGAGTACAGTCAGTCGCTGGGTTCAGAGAATCAAAGAATCAGGAAGTGGAGATACGGAGCTGCTTGATCGGCCGCACTGTGGACGTCCTGCCACAGCCACCAACGCAGAAATGTTGAAATGCGCTGAGGGCATTATTCTTACTGATAGGCGAATCACTACTCAACAATTGGCCTTACAGCTGTCAGTCAGCATTGGTAGTGCAAATGCAGTTATAAAAACTCGGATTTTCTAAGGTTTGCGCAAGATGGGTTCCTCGAAGTCTCACAAATGACCACCGATTGTAAAGGAAAGCAATTTCTTCTGAATTGTTGGAGCGTTTCAATGCTGATGGAGAGAACTTTTTGGCTAAGATCGTTACAGGTGACGAAACCTGGGCACATCATTTTGAACCTGAGACAAAAAGACAGTCAATGGAGTGGCATCATCCGCAATCACCACAAAGAAAGAAATTCAAGAAAATTCCTTCAGCTGGAAAGGTCATGATCACTGTCTTTTGGGATACTGAAGGTGTGATTCTTGTGGACGTTATGCCAAGAGGAGAGACAATCAATTCACAAGCTTATATTAAGGCATTGAAAAAACTCAATCAACGTTTTCGCAGTTTGGCCGCACAAGAATCCAGCAGACCTGCTTCTCCTTCATGGCAATGCGCGCCCTCTCACAAGTATGGCAACACGGGAAGCAATCACCAAATTGGGTTGGACTGTACTACCTCATCCACCCTATAGTCCCGATTTGGCACCCTCTGATTTTCATCTATTTAGTCCACTTAAAGATGCACTCCGTGGGACAAAGTTTGAAGATGATGAAGGAGTGATTCATGCAGCGAAGAAATGGCTACATGATCAAGACAAAATCTGGTACGGGCTAGGAATACATGCACTTGTTTCGCGCTGGCATAAAGCCGTACAAGTTGATGGGGATTATGTTGAATAATACCGATGTTTACATGACATAGCCATGTATATTGTGTATAAATGTCATGCTTTTTGAATAAACAGCTTCTGAGAAAAACGATGTGGTACATTACTTTCTGAACGCCCCTCGTAGATACAGGAGTACCGCAGGGTTCTATTCTTGGGCTCCTACTCTTCGCAATGTTCATCAACGACCTACCACTACCTCTAAAATATTCAACTTGTGACCTCTTTGCAGATGATTGTGCTATCTACACTAGTGACAATGATTGCGTGGCACTTGAAATGACTCTTCAAAGCGATGTAGACAATCTTACAAAATTGAGTAATATGAATCGTATGCCAGTAAACACAGCAAAAACGAAATCTATGTTGATTACCACCAGACAGAAACTATTAAGCTGCACCAAAAGATCGCTACAGCTACACGCGGCATCAATACAAATTGGACATGTAACAGAACACAAAGTTCTAGGGATCACGATTGACCAGCACTTAACGTGGAACTCCCATGTACGGAATTTAACCAAACACTTAGCTCAAAAGATGTACCAGCTAGCCAAAATAAAAAACTTCTTAGACGCAGAAACTAGATTATTGTTCTACACCTCACATATACAGATACATCTAGATTACTACTCTACACTATGGGATGGTTGCCCTGCTTCCACCTCGAAGAGACTGCACTCCCTGCAAAAGAGAGCAGTACGTCTGATCACCGATAATCGCACGACACTGTCGCATAGAGATTTATGATCAATAAATTTTCTATATTCTTTTCTTTTCTACCCGTGTCCTCTACTGTATTATCGCTCTTTTATCCTTTTCCAGGTTTTTTCGCATTCGTTCGTTTGCGACAAAATTTACTTTCCCATTCTGACTTTACCGTTTCTTTTTCTCATACTAGAACGCATTAATAACGTCAGATGTCAGTCCCGGGATGTGAGCGAATGGTGTGAGAAAGTCGTCTCGATAGACATGGAATGGCAGACACTCACGTTTCTTTGGCTAAGTTTCTAGACGAGGTGTAGAAACTGCCATCTGCATAGCTCAGAAATGAGACATATCCTCTAGCATTTTCATCTGACACGGGCGCTCTACGGTCAGTCCTGGGCGTGAGGTGTGAAGACGTACGTTTGGCAGTTATGGGTAACGTCCAAGTTAATGGAAAGTGCTAAGAGAGAGAGAGACAGAGAGAGAGAGAGAGAGAGAGAGAGAGAGAGAGAAAGAGGAGAGGGGGAGACAAGGGTTTTGGATATAACGCGCATCCTTTGTCTGTTTCAGATATCTACCCCGGAGTGGGAAATTGATTTCATTGAGTCCTCCGAAATCTGAAGTAGACAGATCACGGTGCTAGAAAATATCTTGTATATTGCAAAGTTCTGAGTTTCTTGGCAACTATTTGCCGAGTTCTAGACTACCATTATATTGAAGAATTCTAGTTCGTGGTATTTAATCTGTAGTATCTAGTAGAATTGAGTGATTAAGTGTTAAATCGCCTATTATATTTCACTAGTTTCTTTTCTGCAGAGTAAATAATTTATAAGTCGGTTACATTCTCTAGTGACGTGGTTCAGTGGAAAGCAGAATAAATTATAATTTCTAGCTTAAACTCATTCGGCTATTAATGAATTTAATTAAACTACTAGAAATCAGTCGATAATATTTTAAACTAACTTACAACTGCACTGATTCATCATTGAGTATTGACGAAATACGTATGTATTTCTAATTCATGGTGATTGATTTTGATTATAACTTATTTCACGGGAATTTTAAATGATAAGCCAAGCCCTCCGCTTGCAGTTTATAATGTAAGTTATAACCGAGTACATAGTATGTATAAGTATTTTATATGTTGTTTTCTTTATTCAGTGAAACTGGGGTAACCCAACTTTGCCAGCGTTTGAGTACAAATTGAGAGAAGAAACATTTTACCTTTAACCCCTTGGGTTTACAAGTTAACACCTGTCTGACAGTGCGTGTGTCTCCATAAATAGACAGAGTACAACTCTCACTAACGGTTTTTAAAGGACTAAATGCTTATAATGTGCCTTTGAGCCAGATCATATTTCTTCACAAACTCTCAAGTACATTTTCAGCCCTTGTGGCAAGTAAATATCACTATCAGTAACATTCCGACGTAGTTTTGACCAGTGGTGGTGTGACCAAATAAAGTCCTATACTGAGATAAGGCACCGACCTGACATTCCTCATTTCTAGAAACATAAGCTATTGACACTGTGCTCGCTGTTAACGTTCGTGCCTGGACAATTTTAATGTGACTTAAACAGACATCCAAAATAAGAATAACCAAGAAAACGTTTCCCGCAAGCAGTGAATTCAACCCGTCTTTTTGGAACTGGGGTTCTCTTGGCCAAGTCTAACATTGGAGAGTCTGTATGTGCATGTCCTAAAAATTGTGTTTCCAGAAGTTGCTACCAAAGCTGTAAGTATGCATGAAAGCACGTGATCACGGCTGACTGAATAGAGTGAATGCAGGACTGAGTGATTCCTTTATTGTTGTATTTTTGGCACCCATTTTGCTGTCTTAAATTTTTTTATGCAAGTTTTTTTTTTTTTTTTGCTAACAATGTTTTTCCTTTAGTATAGATCAGAGTATCCAAGTCTGTTCGTACCTTTAAAGGGAAATCTTAGGCTAAATCATATGTATCCGTGACTCTTTGGGGCTATCACTTTTCTTCTAACAGGACTGTGGGCTATACATCGAGGGAAAAGATCATACCAACGGGTCTATCATTCTTGTAGCAATTCATTGACTTTATGACTATTTGTATATGCTTGGTGTAATTTTTATGTGTTGTGATGAAATTTTCTGATAATTAAAAAATTCATTTAAACTTGATCAGCGTGTCGGTCAGCTCGTTCCCAAAATATCTGTATAATCATTTGTTATAGTTTTCCCACGTCTGTACGTCTAACTGTCGTCTTATGTGTGTGTGCATGTGAGTGGAGATATATATTTAATATATATGTGTTTAGACTGTCTGACTCCTCTAAATCTGTCGTAGAAGATAGGCTGAAAGAGAGAAGATTTCTCGATTTCAGAGACAGCCTCTATCACATTTTATCATCTCACTCGTGGAAATCTATTTCTATTATCATCTCTCACTGTGGCTATCACTCATTCTAATCTATTCAGAAGGGACCAACCCAAGTCTTAATCCCCCTATCAAAATTCTTGGACAAATGTGGGCTCGTTTCCGGAAATAGAACTGAAAATCCTGAGCAAGTACAACAAATGTGGTCTCGTCCGTAGGATTTTTTTTTTTTTTTTTTTTTGAACTTAGAATAGGAAGACGAGTACGATAAATATATCAGCTCGTCTGTAGGATTTCTTTCTTTATTCTGAAATAGAGTAAGAGTGTGATTGTCTCGTGGATTTTGTATCTTTTAAAATAACTATTTCCCTAGACGAACGATCTGTTTATGGGCGTGCTGACCACACAGTTAATAATTGTTTTTCCGCAGCATTATTGAGCATTATACATTTGAGTTACAGGTTGATTTTGTCGGAATATATGTTAATTACTGATTTTGTAATACTAAACGCTGGTAGAGTTTGTGATTGTTGAGCAATCACAGGGTTCTGAAGAAGTAGGTGTTTGAGCTAAGCTAAGGAGTGCGTTCAGACAATTACGTCCTGTTAATTGCCTCCCTTACCCTAACTGACTTCAGGGGTGAACTTGTAGTGGACTTAAAATTAAGGGAATTTTTTTTTCTCCTTTAAATTGTTTGTAATAATTATTTTGTTTCCACTGTAGCAACTTATTTTTCAGTGATTAATCTTACTACCATTTATTTGGCGCAGTCGTCTGCATTAGGTGCTTTATTGCCGATTAATAGCAGCGATAGTTAGACACTATATCATAGGAGGAGGTTTCCGAGGTTAAAATATATCATCTTTTGTTTGGTATTTTCTCGTAAGTGGAAGGAACCAATGTATCCTTTTCTTCTTTTCTTCCTTGACTAGTCTCAGTCAGCTATTTACTATGGCCGAGAGGGCAAAGCTTAGGCAGATCCTCAGGGACGAAGCGAGAGAAGAAGGTTTGGACGGAGAAGAAGCGAAAGCTTTTGTCAGGGACGAACTTGACAGATATGATGCGGAGAGGAAAGCAGCTGAAGCTAAATAGCAGAAGAAGATAGACGAGGAAATGGAAATCCGCAGGGAGAGAGAAAGAGAGAAGGAGAGACAGTATGAGAAGGAGTGGGAAGAGAGAGAGGAAAGAGAGAAGGAGAAACAGCATGAGGAAAAAGAGAAACAGAGACAGCACGAGTTGGCGCTTAAGACTCTAAAGTTCCAAAGTCGTGGCGCTGCCTCTACCTCCAGCAATGGAGAGTCTTCTCCTCATTCTTCCTTAACTGATCCTTCTGGCACTCAATCTACTCACCTCACTGCTATGTCTTTTGCGCTAGAATCTTTCCCTTGTCCTAATGAGAAGATTGACACGTATCTAAAAAAACTTGAGAAAATTGCAACTCTGTACGGTTTAGAGAGTTCGCGTTGGAACATGAAGCTTTCTCAGGCTTTGAAAAGCAGTGCGTATGATGTTTTCGCTAAACTTGAAAGCAGCCAACAAGACAACTTCGACGTGTTGAAGAAAGCGTTACTGGAGCGCTTTGAAATGAATGCGCGAAAATTTTTGCAACTGTTTCGCAACAGCAGGAAGGAGAGCTCTGAAACGTTTCAGCAGTTCTCGACTCGTTTGAAGGGATGCTTAACAAAGTGCCTTGAGCTCTCGCATCTCCCCTCTACTTATGAAGGTCTTGAGGAATTTGTTATAACAGAACAAATAAAGAATACTTTGTCTGCTGATACCCGGAGATTTCTAGCTGAGCAGGGTGCAGAAAAGCTTGAAGACATCTTGGAAAAGTCTGAGCGTTATTAAAATGCGCCGGCTGAACTGCCGGCCACAAAACGTAAACCGACAGAAGAGCATTTTCGAAAGAATAATCTAGACCAATCTTCTCATGCTTCTAATCAGAATAACCACAGAGAAACTGGACCTCAAAATCCCCCTCCTGAAAAATCCAAGTTCTACAAAAACAAGTACCCCAACCACAGTGAACAGTCTGATAAACCCGACCGCCCTTCATGGCACCGCAGCCAGCGAGGACAAGGTGACAAAGGGAAAACCCCTGCGCACGGGACTAATGATCAGGGCGAGCACACGGAGCCTAAACGCATCGGATGTTTGCTAACAGTCTTGCAAGGCGGAATTATTGACAGTGATTCCCAACCTGTAAATGGAGACAGACCCTCTACGTGAGGTACTGTTATATTGAACGGTTCTCAAACTTTTTGTTTATTTGACACGGGGCTTTCTTATGATTGCATTGTTACCAGACACCTGGTTAAACCCGGTCAAGAGACAGGAGAGACCGTCGAACTTTGTGGAGTTTCTAAGAGTGATGCACCTACAGCGCTTCCCATCGCATTGGTGGAGATACACTCTGACTTTGTCAGAGGTGTGATCAAAGCGGCTGTTATGGATGACCCATCTACCCAGTCATACTTGGCGGTAGATACGTGTTTATTGGGAAACCGGAAGAGCCGATTGTGGCAGCAGTAACTACAAGAGGGCAAACCAAGAAGGAACGGGAGCCTGCTCCTAATTTGTTACCTATGGAACAAAAGGACCCTACTATGGCACCCTGCTTTAGGAAACTGCCCACGGCTAAGGAACCCAGACAGCACGGGAACATTTTTTCTAAGGATGGCGTACTTTATCGTAGAACGGGCAAGCCTGACCAAGGTTACAACCAGCTCCTAGTACCGAAACAGTACAGAAGCCAAATCCTAGAAATGGGGCACTCTCTTCCCTTTAGCGGACATATGGGACAGAACGCCACAAACCAACGGATAACCACTCATTATTGGTGGCCAGGAGTAAACACTGATATTATCAGGTATGTCAAATCCTGTGCCCAGTGCCAACGTATACCACCTAAGCAACGGACACCCCCAGTCTCTTTGGGTGAAATGCCAGTAGTGGGAACACCATTCGAACGGGTTGTGATCGACATTTTAGGACCGCTAGAAAGGACTAAAAGAAGGAACAGGTTCATCCTCACCTTAGTCGACACATGCACTTTATGGGCAGAAGCTATCCCGCTAACATGCGCAGATGCCAAGCATGTCGCAGAAGCCCTCGTGCAGATTTTTACTCGGTTGGGATTCCCTCAGCAAGTGTTGACGGATAACGGATCTCCATACCGAAACCTGTTGATGGATGAGATCGTTAAGATCTTGAGGGACCAGCACATCTACACTAAGCCTTCCACTATGGCCAGAAGTGGGTTAGTAGAACGTATTAACGGAAACCTCAACATGATGTTAAGTAAACTGGCACAGGTGAAACCTGACGAGTGGGATCTTTCTATCCCTGCAGCTCTATTTGGCTACAGAGAAACGCCACATACGTCCACAGGATTTCCGCCAGCCACGCTTTTTTTCGGCAGACCCATTAAGGGCCCGCTTGAAGCCTTACTTAGGTCGCTGACAGACCAGAAGGCTGATGAGACAGTTGTCTCAGCTAGTAAATATGTGTCGGATTTAAAGGAAAGGTTGAAACTAGGATGGGACCTAGCAACGACCAACTTTAAGCGAGCACGCACTAAGCACGCTAACCGATACAGGAAAGTCGCGAACGAGAGAGAGAACTGGAAGCAGGAGCGAAAGTTTTGGTGTTACTCCCCACCGGGAACAACAAACTGAGGATCGGATGGCAAGGGCCGTTTACCGTCCTGAAAAAGATTTCTAAGGCTAACTACCAGATCTCTATTGAAGGAAAGGAGAAGGTTTTCCATTTAAATCTGTTAAAGAGATACTTGGAAAGACCGGTGCCGTCCTCCGAACATCTCCTGACGATCGCCAAAATTGACGAAGATGACGATAGTGGCAGGGAAATTCCACTGCGCACACACGAAATCTTTCAAAAATGTCAAAAGCGGCGACACTCTTTCAAGCGCGCACGGAAGACATTCCAGAGAAGGAAGAATGGTGAAGGGGACTTGAGTAGGAATTGGAGAGAGACGGAGGGGGGAGATGAGAGGGAAGAGGACAGACACCCTGAAGCTACGGATTTAGGAAATTTATTTCCATAACGTAGACATGGAGTGCTTCCATATCTTAAAGGAGGGGGGGGGGGGAGAACGTTCTTTCGCATAGAGATTTATGATCAATAAATTTTCTATATTCTTTTCTTTTCTACCCGTGTCCTCTACTGTATTATCGCTCTTTTATCCTTTTCCTGGTTTTTTCGTATTAGTTCGTTTGCGACAAAATTTACTTTCCCATTCTGACTTTACCGTTTCTTTTTCTCATACTAGAACGCGTTAATTACGTCAGATGTCAGTCACGGGATGTGAGCGAATTGTGTGAGAAAGTCGTCTCGATAGACATGGAATGGCAGGCATTCGTCTCGTTTTTCCATGACACTCACGTTTCTTTGGCTAAGTTTCTAGGCGAGGTGTGGAAACTGCCATCTGCATAGCTCAGAAATGAGACATATCATCTAACATTTTCATCTGACACGGGCGCTCTACGGTCAGTCCTGGGCGTGAGGTGTGAAGACGCACGTTTGGCAGTTATGGGTAACGTCCAAGTTAATGGGAAGTGTTAAGAGAAAGAGAGAGAGAGAGAGAGAGAGAGAGGAGAGGTGGAGACTGGGGTTTTGGATATAGCGCGCATCCTTTGTCTGTTTCAGATATCTACCCCGGAGTGGGAAATTGATTTCATTGAGTCCTCCGAAATCTGCAGTAGACAGATCACTCGTGCTAGAAAATATCTTGTATATTGCAAAGTTCTGAGTTTCTTGGCAACTATTTGCCGAGTTCTAGACTACCATTATATTGAAGGATTCTAGTTCGTGGTATTTAATCTGTAGTTCTGTGTGTATAGGTAAATATATATATATATATATATATATATATATATATATATATATATATATATATATATATATATATATATATATATATATATATATATCTAGTAGAATTGAGTGATTAAGTGTTAAATCGCCTATTATATTTCACTAGTTTCTTTTCTGCAGAGTAAATAATTTATAAGTCGGTTACATTCTCTAGTGACGTGGTTCAGTGGAAAGCAGAATAATATATAATTTCTAGCTTAAACTCATTCGGCTATTAATGAATTTAATTAAACTACTAGAAATCAGTCGATAATATTTTAAACTAACTTATAACTGCACTGATTCATCATTGAGTATTGACGAAATACGTATGTATTTCTAATTCATGATGATTGATTTTGATTATACCTTATTTCACGGGAATTTTAAATGATAATCCAAGCCCTCCGCTTGCAGTTTATAATGAAAGTTATAACCTAGTTCATAATATGTATAAGTAATTTAAATGTTGTTTTCTTTATTCAGTGAAACTGGGGTAACCCAACTTTGCCAGCGTTTTGAGTACAAATTGAGAGAAGAAACATTTTACCTTTAACCCCTTGGGTTTACAAGTTAACACCTGTCTGACAGTGCGTGTGTCTCCATAAATAGACAGAGTACAACTCTCACTAACGGTTTTTAAAGGACTAAATGCTTATACTGTGCCTTTGAGTCAGACCATATTTCTTCACAAACTCTCAAGTACATTTTCAGCCCTTGTGGCAAGTAAATATCACTATCAGTAACATTCCGACGTAGTTTTGACCAGTGGTGGTGTGACCAAATAAAGTCCTATACTGAGATAAGGCACCGACCTGACATTCCCCATTTCTAGAAACCTATGCTATTGACACTGTGCTCGCTGTTAACGTTCGTGCCTGGACAATTTTAATGTGACTTAAACAGACATCCAAAATAAGAATAACCAAGAAAACGTTTCCCTGAAGCAGTGAATTCAACCCGTCTTTTTGGAACTGGGGTTCTCTTGGCCAAGTCTAGCATTAGAGAGTCTGTATGTGCATGTCCTAAAAGTTGTGTTTCCAGAAGTTGCTACCAAAGCTGTAAGTATGCATGAAAGCACGTGATCACGGCTGACTGAATAGAGTGAATGCAGGACTGAGTGATTCCTTTATTGTTGTATTTTGGCACCCATTTTGCTGTCTTAAATTTCTTTATGCAAGTTTGTTTTTGTTGCTAACAATATTTTTCCCTAGTATAGATCAGAGTATCCAAGTCTGTTTATACCTTTAAAGGGAAATCTTAAACTAAATCATATGTATCCGTAACTCTTTGGGGATATCACTTTTCTTCTAACAGGACTGTGGGCTATACATCGAGGGAAAAGATCATACCAACGGGTCTATCATTCTTGTAGCAATTCATTGACTTTATGACTATTTGTATATGCTTGATGTAATTTTTATGTGTTGTGATGAAATTTTCTGATAATTAAAAAATTCATTTAAACTTAATCAGCGTGTCGGTCAGCTCGTTCCCAAAATATCTGTATAATCATTTGTTATAGTTTTCCCACGTCTGTACGTCTAACTGTCGTCTTATGTGTGTGTGCATGTGAGTGGAGATATATATTTAATATATATATATATGTTTAGACTGTCTGACTCCTCTAAATCTGTCGTAGAAGCTAGGCTGAAAGAGAAAAGATTTCTCGATTTCAAAGACAGCCTCTATCAGATTTTACCATCTCACTCATGGAAATCTATTTCTATTATCATCTCTCACTGTGGCTATCACTCATTCTAATCTATTCAGAAGGGACCAACCCAAGTCTTAATCCCCCTATCAAAAATCTACGACAGACACTACACACAAGGACAGGAAAAGAACCCAAAATAATGTCCCTAAAAAAATGTCTTCTCTACAACAAAGCCAATCTGACTCACGCAATTCTATCTAACAATGCCCAGCTGTACCTACGATCATTGTTTCAAACCAGTAGAAGAGAGGGACAACAATTACTTCAGTTACGTCTGCCCAAACCTAAGATCGACCTGTTCAAAAAGAGTCTAGCCTACTCTGGAGCCTACTTATGGAACAGCCTACCACACCATCTAAAAAGCCAACCTACACAATATTCTTTTAACAAAGTACTTTTCAAACACTTCCTCAACACTGATTATCTACCCCCATAGAAACAACATTTGCCTGTCAACATCTCATCCATAGGTCAACATTTCTTTTCCTGTTCCGCTCGTTTTTTTTTTTTTGTTTTTTTTAATGATTAGTTTTATATCCATGTAATATTATTATATTATTATATTCACTTTAAAATATTATTATATAATGTAATGTATGTGAGAACGTACCCACATACTGTACCACTGTACTTTAGAAATGTGAGTGTTTTCGTTTGCTTAAATGGGATGATGTATATGAGAATAAGCAGATATTACATTTGTCGTGAAACATTCTAAATCCACATATATAAATTAAAAAGTAAAGGTAAAAGCCTAACGAATAAATTCAATCAAAGGAAAGAAGAATGGTAAAAGACCAGTGCTGTCACAATGACTGTACTCGAGATCCCCCTTTTTATGCTCCGTCTGCAAAATTGTAACGCTTTCACGTCTGATAGTAAAGCCTACAGCAGCATACACGCGTTTCAAAAAAACAATACAACGTGTACTGTATTTCTTAGAAAACCTTTAGATACGCAAGCTGATTAATGACCTAGTTTAATATTCCATTAATTTCATTTTATACACTGCGTAATGAAAAGACAGATGGACTTAGGATAGAAAGAGAGAGAGAGCGATGTACGGAGGAACGCATGCAACACTAACACGCGTCTCGCGATATAAAATTAATGCCACCCCCAACGCGAAAGGCATGAAGCACTAACTTTTTTTCAAATAAACAGTGATAAAAAACACTACAACTACGAGGGCTAGGTTTAAAAACCTGTAAAATGCTTATTGGGAAACATGACATTCTACTGTTTTATGTCTAAACTCCTGACATTAGTCTGACAGTACAGCAGACACCCTAAAGTTTGAAAGTGAGGAGGTGGCAACAGCACGACTATCCTAAAAGAAAATACATATTTTGAACGCAGCCACTTAGCTCCCTTAAAACCTATATATTTGGGTTCCTTAGGACTTGCTGACAAAGAATATGTTAAGGGTTACGCAAACAGTCTAGGAATTAACAAATTATAGCCAAAAGAAAATAGTGAGGGTGTCAGACAACACCAAATAATAATCGCACAGTGGCCTGTTTTGAAACCACCATTTTACGGGAAATAGGCTACCATGTTAAATCCTATTTGATTGGATAGAAGTAAATGTAAGGCGAAACACGATTAGTCGGACTACAAATACTAATTTTTTGTTGTTAGGGGAAACGGTAGTAGGGGTACTTTTTTTTTGAAAAGCTGTGTAAACATGGCCCGATTGGTTAGACCCGCCAATATAGTCAATTAGGAGCGTCAGTTCAGTGCCACATTTTAAAATTAACTTACTCAGAAACAGTGCGTTGAGAACCAGCTTATATTTTTTCTAAATAAAAGCCTGGGACAGAGGCAGATCGGAATTTGTGCCATATTCATCGCCAGTCAACGTAATTGTGTATTATTTCCATGAATTGTGGTAAGCTTGACATATTTGATATCTTTTTGATGAAAATTGAATGTGAATTGATAATTTATGTCTGTATATGTGTGTGGTTCAGTAGCAAACATGAGGCAAAGCCTGGATATTGCTCCAACCTGAACAAAACTTGTCGGAGAGGAGTTTAACTGCCTAGGCCTGCATGGAATTACCAAATAGTACACTGACACCTATCTTATTGTATAGAAGGACTTACAGCTGAAATTGCAGAGGCGTAGTAACCATTAGGGAGGAGAATACTGGTGTAAATTGTTTCAGATGAAGCTAGCAGTTGGCCTACCGCTCTGAACTCAGTGTTTGTTATGTATTGTGCTCAGTGTGGAAATAGATTATAAATTAGTTCTGAAGTAGGAGGTACAACCTTCTTGTTTCAGGGACCGTGGTCCTAAGTTACTGAAGCAGCACCTGGTCTGAGTTTTGCTGAATCCAGAGGCTGACAGCATACTCCTTGGTCCAGATAGCGACCAGTGAGGTGTCTCAAGAACGCAGTGGAGCAATCGAGCAGAGGAGACCTTTTCCTGCCGCCATCACGAAAGATAAGCTTCTGTGGCCAGAGCAGCTCAACATTATGTGCCCCCTCTAAAATTGACATTATATTAAACACAGAGGGACAATAAATTGTTTCAAATGACAGGAACTGTGAACTTTTCCCAATACTATTTCCACGATAATCAAACACTTGAAGTCATGATGACAAACAACAACGTAGCTTGAAAAACAAAACCAGTATTACCTCATAGTACTACTTCACAACTTACACACATAGGATAACACTAATAAAATAGGTCAATCCAAAGATTCTATTTATAATTGTGTGCATATAACCTGTGATTACATTTGATTGTGATTCCTGGTTCACTTCGTTGTTGAATCAGGATATCTAATATTTGCAAGGAATTAATACATATCTATTTGAAACTTTACACTTGACTCATTTAAGATATTCTTATAGAGTGTTATATGTATGTGAGTGTCACAGTGGTGTAAAGTGTTGTGGAATAAATTAAATTGTTTATCTGTCTGTTGTTGTTGTGACTTACACTTCATCATTTTCATAACCCTAGACATTCAACGTAGTCATCACAATATTCCAGAATAATTCTGACTGAGGTATAAATGTGGTAGCAAGTAAGGTTATCTGTAAAACACTACACCTATTAGATACAGATACCTTCACAGCTGATCTCAGTCAGTACACTAAGTCCCCTATAACTATTTATATCATCCCACTTTACCACAACATTATTTTTTTTTAAACTGCTCAAAGACTTTACCTGCCACAGAAGTGCAAAAGAAAAAGTTATTATTATTATTTCATTTTCCACCAAGAATTTACTGATATAAGCGAGAATGTGTTTATGTAATTTTTGTATTGATGATTGATGACACATTAAAAAATATAGATTAAATGTAGACGGTGTGACCGCATGAGTGAGTGTCGGTATACAGAATTATTGATTTTTATTTATTGTTTTATTTATTTTATTTTATTATTACTTTTTTCCCCAATTACTATCTTATTTGTTTAAAACAGAAAACCTACTCACTTTTTATTATGATTGCATACTGTAAATGAATGCTGTTATGTTAACTTTATAATGTTGCATGCCTTTAAATTAATGCTTAAAGTATCATGTGGGAATGAAAAGATATAGTATGCAAGATAAATGAGAGTGGAAGGGTAGAATGTTAGACGGGCCTGCGCGCCCAATTCTTAACCCTTAGAAAATAAAGTTCGTTCGTTCGTTCGTTACCTACATATCTACCTACCTACCTGATTATTTCTCTATCTATCTATCTATCTATCTATCTATCTATCTATCTATCTATCTATCTATCTATCTATCTATCTATCTATCTATCTATCTATCTAACTGTCTGTCTGTCTGCCTGTCTGTCTGCCTGCCTGACTGTCTGTCTGTCTGTCTGTCTTTCTGTGAGTATGTCTGTCTATTTACCTGTCTGTATGTCCTAGAAACGATAGATAACGTTACTCATAAAGTCAATCTTTTGAATAATCCCTGTTTCTTACGTTTCCTTAATCGCCACTTTTGCACTCCAATATTTACTCTCCCCACTACTCTTCTATAAACGCCCATGTGAGTACGAGTCCGTGCGTGTGTTTTTTGTATTTTACGCTTCAACAGATTTTTTTTATAAAGTTTTGCCACGTTTTGGCGAGGCGCGTCCCGTTCAACCTAGTCGGTTATATTAGGACGCATATCCAAACAAAAAAGACCCTTAGGTCTGAGGTATTTAGAGACTACCTATTGCTTCAACAGATAAATTCAATGAAACTCTAACGGGGGATTATCTAAAGAACGCGGCCTTATGTCTTAATTAACCATCTTTCAGGTTCCCCCCATTTCCAATTCTGTGTTATTCTGCGCATGTCAAGTGCATATGCCTTCAATCAGATCTATTCAAACCATCCATAGTGAAAGCGATAAATATAATGAGAAATAGGAAATCTGCAGGCATACACAACATAAAAATAGAAATGACAGAAGCCCTAGAGGACTTTGGTTTCGGTACAATTAATCTATATAAAAAAGACACTTTTTAAAAAGACACTAAAAACTAGCCTATTCCGCATGATGACATGAGCAGCACTGATTTGGTATGAGTAATTCGTGACTAAGTCGGTGGGAGAACTACTTTTCTCACGTCTGTGGATCCCTCAGTGAGAACATGCACAACATCCAACACCATAAATCCCGCCGTAAGTACGTCGGTCGATCGGTCACATCATACACACCGTCATTTGTGCACTTTTCTATTTTCGAGAGAGTACATTAACTTTCAACCACAGCTAAGGGGGTGCAACTGTGGTTGAAAGTTAAACAATAATTGTATTGTTTCCCTTATATGTACTCTCCCGAAAATAGAAAAGTGCACAAATGACGGTGTGCATGAACAGTTTGATTATGGAAAGAAGCCAACAGCACAATTGATAAACAGTACATGAACAGGAGACAGGAAGGTTCGGAGATGCAGATTAAATCAACAGACAATCAAGATACTCTTCTGTCCAGTTTCATTCGGGAAACGGATTTAACTCATCATTTTCTTAAAAATAACCTTAAAATGTAAGTTTTTGATTGTTTCTTCAAGACATAATTTTAATTTAAAGTATTGCAGACTTATTATTATGGATCAAAATGATAAGATGGCTTCAAAACGAGCTGCAGATGCTAAAAGGAAGCGACGATCGCGTCATTCACAACGAGCAAGCGAGACTATAGAAGAAGCAGAAATACGACGACAATATGAAGCATCATTAAAAACCTGTCAATTTTGACGGGTTATTGCTAGTTATAAGAATAATTATGAAGTTTTTTTTTTTTAAAGCAGTTTCCAGCAAGACAGACTTCTGGAGGGCTTTCAATTAGTTCATCATGATGGACTCTTGTCTGAACTCTTCTAGTAGTCTATGAAGCATGTACATATACATTTATTAGACTGGTATATATTTTTTTGCTCAGTTCCCAGCGAAATACTGGGCAGGATAGTTATACAGAGAGATTCAGGGGCGGTGGACCACGGGCTGAGGAGGAAGCGGGCGGGATTTAGAGGGAACGGAGGGTGTATAGATCATATGTTCACTCTCAGGAACATTGTAGAGCGGTGCTCGGAGTGGCAGGGACAGCTTTACATTAATTTCGTTGATTTTGGGAAGGCTTTTGACGGCATGCATAGGGACAGTTTATGGAAGGTGCTGAGGGCTTGTGGAATTCCAGGCTGCATAGTGTCAATCATAAAAGGCCTCTATGCCAACTTTACGTGTAGTGTTGGGCAGAGCAACCTAACCTTTGAGGTGAGGACGGGAGTGCGGCAGGGATGCTCCTTGTCAACTACTCTATTTTTAACAGTCATAGACTGGGTGATGCGCCGGACGGCGGAGGGCAGTCCAGGAGGAATAAGATGGACAGCATTTTCTGCATTGGAAGATCTGGAGTATGCAGATGACATTGCACTGCTGGTGCATTCGCATCAGCGCGTCCAAGAAAAAACGGATGGACTTAATGAGTTTGGCCAGCAGGTGAGCTTGGGCATCAGTTTGAAGAGGTCTGGGGTCATGGCGCTTGGTGTGGGCAGCCCTGGGCCCATGTCAGTGAGGAATCAGCAACTGGTACAGACAGATACCTTCACATACCTAGGAGGCATAGTGACACCAGACGGCGAGGCAGGCGGAGACATCAACATCAGAATTAATAAGGCAAGAACAGCCTTCTTTAGCCTAAACAACATCTGAAGATCTACAAAAACATGAGGTATGACGTGGAAGTCCTAAAAGTGCGAAACTGCTGCAGACGTTTCCATCATTTATTTGGACGCCACAAGCACAGATACGTTACATAAATCATAGACATCAATAGTTCAATGTATTCAGCATTCTAAAGTTTCTTCATGAATCTGCATCAAAATCCTGCAACTGTGTCAGCTGCATATCATCAATGTTCATTAAATAATAATCAATACTCCTCTGATGCTGGCAGATCAGATGTACAAGATAAGTCTATTATTGTCCACACGAGAATAGCATTTCAGGAGTACAGGTCAAGCTAACCTTTATAGCATCCCTAAGTCTAACCCTCGACATAGGTGCAATCGCTGGCATAGCGAAAATCCTAGAACATAATAATTGTTCCCTGGGCCTAGAGCGACCCGTGTATATATATATATATATATATATATTATATATATATATATATATATATATATATATATATATATATATATATATATATATATATATATATATATATATATATATATATATATATATATATCTCAGGTATAAAGATACCGGTGGTGAAATTTCCTAGTAAAAGGACCTCTCCATTCTGTAACACACAAGCGAGCAGAGATCGACAAAATGTCTAACATCTAGGTAGATCATAGAGTTCAATAAAGGAGGTATTACCTTTCTTCAGAATCAACACCACAAAACATACGCCTCCAGGCGGTTTTGAATCATATAGGGAAAGCCTCGTTAGCTAACTAACTCACAGGAGGACTTTAGAATTCCCTAACAAAAATCACAGACGCAGAAGCGTCCTATCTCTGCTCAGTACATCTCGTCGAATCCCTGGGTGGAAGACGATTCTAACTTTCTTAAAGTTTAGACATGCGCAGAAAGCATACATCAGACTAACACTCACAACAAAACGATGAAGAAACCATTTCAACAAAGCTATGTTCAGAAATCACGCCTTATATGGACATGGGAATAAAACTCAACCCTAGTTTCAATCATTCCAAGAAATTGTTGACTGATACTACCGTATAAGGAGACATCGTTCGAATAAATAAATCAGCGAGTCAAGACACAAGATAAGATAATCAACGAGTCAACCAACAAGAGAAGTTAACCCCCATAGTACAATGTACCCATAGTTTAAACAAAGGTTATCTGCCTTAGATCACAAAAAATTTAAAGTGTACAATTCATACCGATTAATTACACACAGTCTTAGGAAAAAATTATGTGCGCAACATTACCGCACCCCCCGGGAAAAAAAATGAAACATTTTTTTTTTAAATCCAAGAGCCAGAAATAACAGGCTCGTAACGCACGTATGATGCGCGGATATAATGCCTAATATGAGGCTAGCTCGACGCATGGAGCGTTAGCTGAGATTATCTCTCAGATTCTTAGAGAAAAAAATTTCCCTAAGTGTACACGTATATTCCAGGGAGGTGCCACCAACATACGCCACATGATGGCAACATCATAATGTAAGCAAAATTATACTCACATAAATACAAATATGTTATCATAGTATGAAGTGTAATTAACTACACATTTGAAACAAAAAATACATTATACAATCATACAATGTATTACTAATCAATACTAATAAATCAGATGTTCCTCTTAGACATGGATATAATCGTTCCACAGCAGGTAAGAACTTGACATACTTCATGGTTGACATAATGTCCATACTCTCGCAGACGTCAATGATGTGCTGCGAAAATATCAATAACACAAATCTTTATGGTATATGCTAAATTTCTTAATACAGTAATCAAAATATAATATATAAATTGTGGCCATGTGAGCTCTTGGCCCGTATATTGCTAACTAAACCTTCTTTCGTTATACCAAAATCAGTAAAAGAACAAGGCAATTACAATGCTATAAATTCCCAAAATGAGCACATATGTGCTAATATATCCTTATAGTAGAGAACTGTTATAGATTTCGACGTTTAACAGGGAATATATATGACAGAAGAATTAAGTGGAATCATGTGGGCATCTAGATAGAATGTCTGCCATCACATTATCCGAACAACGGATAGCTCGCACCGTGAAATGAAAGGGTTGAAGAGCTATGGCATACCGAGTGGACCGCGAGCTCTTCAAGTTTTTGCTCTGAATAGCAGTAAGCGCTTTCTGGTCGGTTTCCACAATGAAATGTGCGCCTAGAAGGAATCTTTGCAACTTGAGAATTGACCAAACCATAGCCAATAATTCACGGTCTAAAACCGAGTAATTCCTCTCTGCAGCATTTAATTTCCTAGAGATATACATCACCGGATGCAGAGTATCTGAATACTCCTGCATTAGTGCTGCCCCAATCCCAGTGGACGAGGCGTCACTTCGAAGAACAAAAGTCTTCTCAATAGTAGGTAACCTAAGGATAGGTGGAGATGAAAATAGAGTTTTAATCTGGTCCAATGAGGATTGACATTCTTGAGACCAGCGGATCAGATTAGGCGATCCTTTCTTCAATAAAGTAGAAAGAGGTGCCATAATGGAGGACAGATTCGGAATGAATCGTCCGTAAAATTGTATCAAACCTAAGAGACTACGCACTTGTTTTTTCGTCTTAGGGACAGAAATGTTAAGTATTTTTGAAACATTGTGGTCCTCTGTCTTTAAAAGACCATGACCAACACGATGACCCAGGAAAGAAATCTCACTAAATCCTATAAAGGCTTTAGAGGGTTTTGCAGTCAAGTTATACTCGCGAAGAGTAGACAGCAATTCGTATAAACCCAAATAGTGATCTTCCCAGGAATCACTGAACAGACAGATATCGTCTAAGTATGCTATGACATCTGTACGATATGCGAGAATTCGACGCATCATGCGTACGAATGTAGCAGGGGCGTTCATAAGACCGAAAGGCATGAAATTCCATTGGAATAAACCCCTAGGTGTAGAAAAAGCAGTAAAAGGTTTGGCTCGTTCAGTTAAAGGAACTTGCCAATAACCTTTCGATAAGTCGAGTTTGGTAAAGAATTTAGAATTAGAAAGTTTGTTTAGTAGCTCTTCCAATGAAGGCATAGGTTCAGCATCGAACTTCGTAACTTGGTTCAATTTGCGATAATCAACGCAAATGCGAATGTTATTATCCTTCTTTCGAACAATAACCATAGACGAAGAGTATGCTGAAGTGGATGGTTCAATGATTTCCAATCGTATCATTTCATCCAATTCTTTTTCGACTTGTGACTGAAAATGGATAGGTATCGGATAGGGTCTGACTCTGATAGGATTATGGTCAGTTAGTATTATGTCATGTTCAATGACATGTGTGTGTCCCGGGATGTCGGTAAGGACATCCTGAAATGTTTGTAACATCGAAGAAACTTGTCGATGTTCCTCAGCGGAAAGATTAGGAGAAACGGAAACGTTTTTCCAAGATTCCGTTGAATGAAGTGGGATCACAGGAAGTGGAAGATTGACATCAGAAAAAGTAGTTTCCTCATCCTGTATAACTGACAGGGATGAGTAATGACCATGAGGTACTGGAGAATTGTCCGTTGCCTGGAAAATAGGCTGCAAATAGTCAGGTCTTTCATGAAATTCCGTGAGCATATTTATGTGGAAAGTTTTATGCTTTCCATCAATATCGACAACATAGTCGACATCGGAAATTTTAGAGACTATTGCATACGGACCTTTCCATGCAATAAGAAGTCTGTTCTCCCTTGACGGAAGAAGAACGAGTGCTTTGTCACCTGGACAAAGTTGTCGTAGACATCTATTTTTATTTGCAAACTGCCTTGCCTTTTCTTTAGCAAATTCGGATGAACAAGTTGCTAGTTTGCATGCCTCGATGATCTTTTGCCTAAGAGCAATGACATACTCGTAAGAAGATTGAGTCTCATCGCTAATATTATCGGCACTGATAAGATCGTGGAGTAAAGACATAGGGCCGCGCGGTTGCGCGCCAAAGACAAGTTCAAAAGGAGAAAACCCTGTGTGTTCATTGGGGACCTCTCTATAAGCAAAGAGAGCCGCGGGTAAAACCCTGTCCCAATCCTGAGGATGATCCTCAGTTATCTTTCCAATTAAAGTTTTCAGTGTCCTATTCAAACGCTCAACTAACCCATTAGACATTGGGTGATAGATACCGCTGAGAGACCTTTTAATTTGTAGCATAGACATTATCTGTGACATATTGTCGGATATAAGTTGAGTGCCATGGTCTGACAATATTTCTCCGGGGAATCCAAAGCGAGAAAATATTAGCCAAAGAGCGTCTGCGATATCGGCAGTGGAGATGCTCTTGAGAGGTATAGCCTCTGGCCAACGTGTGCACATATCGACACATGTAAGGAAAAATTGATGTCCTCTGGCCGACTTGAACCTAAAAGGACCGATAATATCTATTGCCGTTTTTTGAAAAGGGCGAATAGGAATGTCAGCAGTCTGGATAGGCGCAGCATGTCGTGGTCCTTTCGATTTGACCTCCTGACACACTTTGCAAGAACGACCGTAAATTCGTATGTCCTTGCTCACAAATGACCAAAAGAAAGCCGCAAGAACCCTCGACTTTGTACGGGAAAAACCCATATGTCCAGCACATTGCGAGTCATGAGCATGTTGCAATATTTGCAATCTCATACTCTTAGGCACAAGAATTTGAGAATGAGTGGACGTAGTCGAGTCTTGTACCATACGCACAAGTACGCCGTTCTTCATAGAAATCCAAGACTTTCTATTAGTATTCTGATTTGGATCACCTTTTTTGCTAGAATGAAGAATTTTTGTAAAGAAGGATCTTCTTCTTGCAATTTTATAAATGAGTCACGTGAAATAATCAAGTGACTATTTTGGCTATCTACTTCATTATTATCAGTTAATGAAGTTTGAGGTGGATCCAGAGCATGTGCTCTTGTGACCACCGCATTGGTAGCTTCAATGTTTTGCTCCTCCCAAACAGCAATCTGCTGTGGGGTACATTCCCTAACTCCGTGAATACGACCAATAATAAGGTCCGCAATAGGGTTTGGAAGGAGACACGCGTGGACATCTCCCGTAAAGAAGGGAGTAGAAATATGTATTATGGCAGTAGGATACTTTTCCAAAGTGCCACCAAATGTTACACATTTGATGACCTTTCCTGTAGCACAGGATGGATTTACAAGAGATTGCCTAACACCAATAGTAGTACATCCAGAATCAAATAGAACTGAGACTGGATTACTATTTACAAGACCCTTATGTAGTATAAGAGAACCTCTCCCGTCATGCGCAACAGCAGCAGGAAGAGCGGGAAGAGGATGACCACAGCTTAAAGTAGTTACGGTAGTCGGTTCGAACAAAGTACTGCATTGGGGACATTTAGTTGCCCTACTAAAGTCAAAGGCAGAACATGTGATAGCACTAGAGTTTTTATCATCATCACCTTGTTTACATGCTCCCTGAGACTCCTGCTGTACAGAGTTTGCCTGTTGATATCTCTTTCTTTTATGTTGCGATCTACCGCGACCATTATTGCCTCTGCAATTATCATTAAACTCCCTACTGTAATTGTTATCCTGGTTTGAATTCCAGTTTCCATAACTGTCATTACCATTTCTATACTGTTGAGAACCTCTATTATATTGGTTTTGAGGTCTCCGCGAAAAATAGTTTCCTCTATACTGACTACCTTTGCGAAAATGTCTAAAATTATTGGGAGTAGTATACCGTGGAGTATCAGCTTGTCTCCAGTTCTGCGAAGAAGAATCACCCTGAAATTGATTGCTATGATTCTGAGCATAATTACGGTTACTCTTCTTATTAAAATTTTGTTGGCTACCCTGAAATTTACGCATGAAATTTGGGCCATAAGGTGCTGCCGAAGCAACTGGCAGACCTTCTTTTACTTTAGAGTTGCTAATGGTTACGTGAGGATGCGCAGTGACATACTGGCAACAGTATTCTTCCATTTCTTTTATGTTTTTAGGCTTACGCTCATGAAGAAAAGAAAGAAAAGATTCATTGACAGAAGACATAACCTTGTCTCTAAGTAGTAAGTCCATAAGTGCTTCATATGTATGTTCTGTCTTAGACAGCTCAACCCATCGTGAAAAAGTAAGACGTATCTTTGAAATGAATTCAGAGAATTCAACTCCAGTATCTGGCAACATATTTTTAAATTGAAGACGATAGCCGTCTTCGTTAAGTTGGTACTTCTTTAACAAGACTGCCCTGATAACCTCATAATTGTTCTTGTCAGGCTCATCTACCATACTTAACATACTCAAAGTATCACCTCTAAGTAAATATGACAACTGATAAACATACAGTGATTTATCTATGTTATGTGTTTTACATGCACGTTCGAATCTATCCAGATAAAACGTTATATCGTCACTGGAAGCATTGAATACAGGTAGTTTAATCTTAAAAGTACTTGCATTGAACTTATCTGACACCCTATTTGCATCATTAGCATTACCAGTGTTCAACAATTTCAACTTTTCTAACTCCAAAGCTAAGAGTTTTTCTTCATGCTCCATTTTTGCTTTTCTCTCATCAGCCTCTCTTTGTAACTTTTTCTCTTCAGCCTCTCTTTCAAGTCTTTTATTTTCAGCATCCAATTGTAGCTGAATTTTTCTTTCCTCGGCTTCTTTGTCCAATCTTCTCTCCTCAGCTTCAGCTTCTCTTTTCTGTTTTCCCATTTCCATTTGGAATCTCCTTTCACCCACCTGCATCTGCAATTTCTTTTGTTCAGCTTCCATTTCCATTTTTTTCTCTTCCACCTTTAATGCTTTATCATATTGAGTAGTCGCATATTCATCCAATTTATCACCAGTCTTACCAAGGGATTTCCCTTGCTCAATAAAGTACTCAAGTGTAGACATGATGTCTAATATTATGAGTCCAAAACCTGAAATAATTAATTATCTTATTTCAACCTTAATAGTAACAAGACTTAAATAAAGTACTTGTATAATCACAATGTTTATCCCAATCTCTGTGGGAAACAAGTCTTTGACAAAGAACTTGTATTATCAAATGTATAATAATATCACCAGTCACTTCTTAATCATCAGGGCCCTACACAATTTAGTGTATAAACACAAATCCATCAGTTATTTATCATAACTGCACTACATAGGTAATAGTGCATGAGTAAATCCACCAGTTAGTTATGATAAGTGCACTATACAAACAATAGTGCATGAGCAAATATGTAACAATAGTGAAAGCTAACTATGCAAGAACTATGTAAACAATAACAAAGATCGAAGACAATGTAAACAATAACAAAGACAATGTAAACAATAACAAGGATCAAAGACAATGTAAACAATAACAAGGATCGAAGACAATACGAAAACATTCGCAAAAGTCAACTAAATAAACAGCGAAAACTAAAAGAAAATATCACAAAGAATGTGATGACAAATGCGAAAAATATAAACAAACAAACGACGTCACAATGTATAAACAAAAATGGTGTAAAGAACTGAATAATAGAAAAGAGGAGACCTACAAATACAAACAAATCAAAACAAAACTAAAGAATGCGAAAAAATACCGAAAACAAAACTGCACATGTCGTCACAACTAACAAAAATAGCAACAGATGTCGCATGCAAATTTTCAATTAAGAAAATTGCTCCTACCAGAACGCTATCATAAGACCTTTATGACGTGGTATCTCTTATGATAGTCACCTACCCAACCAGCCCGCTGAAATATAAACATATAAATATACAAATAACATATAACATGTAAACATGTAGCAAAAAGTGTGTTAAAGTATAGAAGGCTCGGTTAGAATATAAGGGCACAGTTCACAAACAAACAGGCCACTTAACTTATATGTGTCCAAACGTCAGCACGGTGCAGAACAGGTTGCGATCAGCATTCTGAGGATAAATAATCCAACGTTGATCGACAACTGCTCCCATAAATAGCCATGACGCAGGAAATGAGCTTCTGATACTGGAAATGTTGTTTCGGCACTTGTCCTTCTTCCTTACAATGCTCGGCACTTGACCCTCTAACTGCAGTATGAGTAAATCGCTTCAATCGGCACTTGACCTTCTGAAAGCTATGAAATCGATGAACTTTCGGGCAGCGCCGGGTACTTTCACAATATAGCGGACATGCTATACGTCATTGTAGATGTTGTATCTTGCAGGAAGTATCGTTCACGAACTTGTATCTTGTAGAATGAATGGGTTTGTTGACCCCTGTGAGTGCTGGAACCAGTTGAACCCAGCTATTGGCCACCATAAAATGATAAGAGTGGATTTGGTGATGCTTACTGGCCACTATGAACGTTACAGTAGTATGTCCAAATCGTTGCTAAAATGTAGCCAAATGTATGGTACCACCCCTATCGACACCAGGTATATAATAGACTGAAGTGCAAGGTGTCTTAACTGGTTTGTTGTTGTTGTTGTGGGTGTAGATGGGATGAAACTTCACAGATCTACAAAAACATGAGGTATGAAGTGGAAGTCATAAAAGTGCGAAACTGCTGCGGACGTTTCCATCATTTATTTGAACACCACAAGCACAGATACGTTACATAAATCATAGACATCAATAGTTCAATGTATTCAGCATTCTAAAGTTTCTTCATGAATCTGCATTAAAATCCTGCAACTGTGTCAGCTGCATATCATCAATGTTCATTAAATAATAATCAATACTCCTCTAATGCTGGCAGATCAGATGTACAAGATAAGTCTATTATTGTCCACACGAGAATAGCATTTCAGGAGTACAGGTCAAGCTGACCTTTATAGCATCCCTAAGTCTAACCCTCGACATAGGTGCAATCGCTGGCATAGCGAAAATCCTAGAACATAATAATTGTTCCCTGGGCCTAGAGCGACCCGTGTGTGTGTGTGTGTGTATATATATATATATATATATATATATATATATATATATATATATATATATATATATATATATATATATATATATATATATATATATATATATATATATATCAGGTATAAAGATACCGGTGGTGAAATTTCTTAGTAAAAGGACCTCTCCATTCTGTAATACACAAGCGAGCAGAGATCGACAAAATGTCTAACATCTAGGTAGATCATAGAGTTCAATAAAGGAGGTATTACCTTTCTTCAGAATCAACACCACAAAACATACGCCTCCAGGCGGTTTTGAATCATATAGGGAAAGCCTCGTTAGCTAACTAACTCACAGGAGGACTTTAGAATTCCCTAACAAAAATCACAGACGCAGAATTTTTTTTTGTTTTTTTTTTTTAAAAAAACCTTTATTGGGTCATGATTTATACAACATCGATGGTATTTACAACAGTTAAAACATTTAGAATCATTATAAACGATACATTTAAAATTAAATAGACCCAATATAAGCCAAAATGTTACATTATATAAGATATACTAGTCATTTCAAACAACAAAATAATAAGAAGAATAACCCTAAATATTTCAAATCCAGACAAGAAACAAACTGCAAAAAAGTTAATAAACCAAATGCAATTATTTCATTTTATAAGATAAATTGATTTCTGAACAACAAACCCATATTTTTAAGAAAAGTTACTTTAAATAGGATAACCCCTAAATAATACAAGTCTAAGAAAGGAAACAGGATGCATAATTTTTTACAAATCTAAAATAAAATAAAGGACCCTTGGTACAAGTTAAATTACAACAGACCAGTATCATTAACTTAAAGTATGACAATTCCAAAAAACAATATTACAAATTTTAAGATACAGGTGATAACAAATGTTGGTGAGTGCATGAGATTACTAAATGGTTAATGGTACATCGACTTGATTACAAATGATGATGACACCCTACCATGAGATGATTAATGAGGACATATATGTTAACGAGTATTTACATTGTATAACATTTGTAGACAAAGGAAGTATTTACAAACAAAGCTACTTGCTTTGTATGACGACCGAAGGGTCGAAAAGTTTTTTTAATATTTATCTGAACAACAAAAAAGTTTCAAATCTGTTCTGTTATGTCTTGTGTCATACGTTCATATATTTGTGTAAATATTGTACTGTCATAATGTCCATTGTCGTATACATCTCTGTTCCTACATGTCCATACAAGATATCTGAAGTCAGCTAACAAAGTCAGTAGCTTAAGTTCTGTTCGTCTCGTCATTTATGGTAACGTGTTAAGCATGACTGCTCTGTATAAATTAAGTGTTTGTTGTGAGTTTGACGCTACTATTTTTCTTAGTTTGTTTAATGTAGGGACCACTGTCCTACATGTGTAAAATAAGTGGTCCTCTGTCTCTATAATGTTATCACTGCACAGTTTACATTTTGGTGGCGGTTTGCCTGCTTTTTTTTGCTGTTTGTCTATTCACAATAGGTGTTAAACTGTGCAGTAATCTATATGTAACTTATTTGTTTTGTGGTTTAACGTCTATTGCGTGAATGTTTGTGAAACTCTGTGTGTAGTCAGTTACGAAAAGGTTGTACCCTCTTCGTGTGCTCAGAGGTGTTTCTTGTGCTGCAACTAGAAGTTTGTATATAAGTTTAGTGTCATGCTTTACTAAAAGTTTATTCCCCTCTAAATTTTGTAGACATTTTTTGTAAAAGGGTGGTGGTGTACCAAAGAAATGGGGTTGATTATTGTTTAATTTACAAAAGTTTGATAGCCTGAACCAATATAGTTAATGTGCCAGTGGGTATAGACCCGGGCTTTTTATAACTTCTCCTATGTATTTAACTCTTAAAGCTTTAATTTTAGTGTTGATGTCTTGTAAGGCTATCCCGCCCCCCCCCCTTATTTTTAGGTTGTATTAGAGTAGTGTGTTTAATACTATACCAAGTGTGCCTAAAAACGAAGGCCCTAATTAGTTTATTTATTTCTGTTATAATCTTTTTAGGTACAATCTGTATATTTGCTATGTAAATTATTTTTGGCATAATAAAACAATTTACTACTACACTTCTTCCGAAAATGGTGGCCGTTTTGTATTTGTAAATTTCAAGCATACTTTTAATTTTTCCTATCAATTTTGCCCATGTTTCTTTGTTGGGGTCCTGAGGATTAAAAGAATAGTTAATGCCATAAATTTTGATTTTATTTAATTGAGTTAATTGAAAAGGGAAATCTGATCTATTGCCCCATCTGCCTATTCCCATTATACTAGATTTTTGAATGTTTAGTTTGGATTCGCTAGCGTATCCAAACTCTTTGAAAACTTCTAATATATTTTTTATAGAATCTTTGTTGTTGGAAAGAATATAGTATCGTCGGCGTAAGCCAACAGTTTCTTTTCCCCTATACCGGGGAAGAAAGTTCCCGTGATATTTGTATCTTGCCTTATTCTTTCCAAAACAGGTTCTAATGTTAATACGTATAGCAAGGGCGATAATGGACACCCTTGCCTGACACTTCTCGTTAACTTGAAGGAGTTGGTTAAACTGTGGTTAACCAATATTCTACTTTCAGGTTTGTTATATAAAATTTTAATCCATTTTCTAAAGTATTTCCCTATGTTATTAGCTTTGAGACTTTTATGCAGAAAGGCATGTGATACTCTATCAAATGCCTTTTCCAAGTCTAGAAATAATATGGCGCTCTGGCACTGCCTATCATGTGCGTATGTAATCAGGTCTCTGATAAAATGTGTGTGCCTACTAATGTTCCTACCATTTACACTACATTGTTGGTCTTCATGAATTATTGCGTGCATGTGTGGCTTAAGCTTCAGAGTTAAAGCCTTGGCTATAATTTTATAATCAACATTTAAAAGGGAGATAGGCCTAAAATTCTTAATTGACTTTTTGTCATTATCGTCCTTGGGAATTAACGTAATATAAGATTGATTTAAACTATCCGGGAGTTCCCCTTTTTGAAAAGCCTCTTCGAACACTTCATTAAGATAGGGCCTAAACATGGGAAGAAGAACCTGTAAAATTCTGCTGTTAGCCCATCTGGGCCGGGTGCCTTATCTTTTTGAAAAGTACTAAGGGCCCCCTGCAAATTGTCTAAAGTTAAAGGTTGGTCTAGCCTTTCACTTTCCTCATCACTTAGACACTTTGTGTATTGTAAAAATTTATCTTGTATGTTTGCATCGCTATCTTCTTTAGTGTATAGCTGCTTGTAGTATTCGAAGAAAGCGTGACTGATGTTGGTATTTTCTGTGTGCTGTTTTCCTTTCATGTCAATTATTTCGTGTATCTGTCTAATGCGCTGAATATTTTGTTCAATTGCTAAATATTGCCTACTAGGGATTTCCTGCGTTATAGTGTGTAATTTTGTCCTAAGTAATGCTCCCTGATAGGTATACTGTCTATATTGATCTAACTGTTGTTCTAAGGTGTGTATGTGTTGTCTAAACTCTTAGTTAAACTAATTGCTTCTTCTAAAATCCCCTCTTCTTTTTTAAACTTCCTATGTATAAGTGTAGCCAAAATCTGTGTCCTATCTCTTATTGTATTTTTTAACATGTCCCAATATTGTGCGATGTTATTATTGGGAACGTCTTGTACGTAACCTTGTATCAACTTTGTTATTTGCTCTGTGTAGTAAGTGTTTTTAAGTAGATTATTGTTAAATTTCCAATGCGTGGATCTCTTTACTTGTTTGTGCATGTGTCCCGTACTTAAAGATGTATAAACTGCTTGATGATCTGTGAATTTAAGAGTGTTTTTATATGGTATATTTTGTGTATATTATAATCAGTAGTGGTGTAAATTCTATCTAGTCTTGAAGCCAGTTTGAGATATGGGTTCGTCTTGTAAGTATGTAAAAGTTTGTTTGTTGGGTTCTATTTTCCTGTATGCGTCTGAAAGGTCATGTTCGTCTAACATAGCCTGAACCTGTCGTACAAGTGTAAACTTTTCCCGTGTCTGTGCTCTCGTGAAGCCCCTTGACCGGTCTAGGTCAGACAAGACACAGTTAAAATCTCCCCCTAAAATTTTCTTAGTTCCCTTGTAATGTTCCGTTAATATGTCATGTAATCCGTCATAAAACTTAGATCTGTCGATTTTCGTCGCTGGGCCATATATCTTGATAAGTGTGTGTATGTCTTATTCGTTGTGTTTGTTTTTTATTTGTATAATGACAATTCTGCCATATTTGTCTGTTCTATAATGTACTGTTTCCCAATCTTCATTTATTTGTAGGATGGCAGCACCCTCATGGCAGGTGCCCCGGGCGAACCAACCATGTGTCAGTCCTAATCTAGTTACTATCTGATCGGCATGATAATCAGAAATAATCCCCGTCTGTTGCAAAAACAAAAAATCGGGTTTATCTTTTTGATCAGTTTAATTACATGGTCTAGCTTATTTCTCAAACCATTGATATTGAGAGATATTATTACTAGACTGCATGACGGAGTGGTAAGCAGAGGTTGGCCACCCGTTGTAAACTGTCTACCTGGCAAAGTGGCAGAGTCGTCACTTGCCATATCTAAACTATTTGACGTAGTGGGGACTGAGTGCAGACCACTACTGTTACTTAAAATATCTGACGAAGTGGGGACTGTGGGCGGACCACCCGTCATAAGTGAACTTAAAGTGCTAGCTGGTAACTTCTTGTGTGCTATACTGGTTACACATATCAAAATGGTAGGATGGCCACTTGTACATGACCTACCCGGCAGAGCAGTGACTGTGAGCTGACTACCTGTCCTGACTAAACCACTTGATGAGTTCATGTTTACATTGTTAGACCAGTCGGTGCGTAAGGGCTGACCGATCGACCTAATTACCTGACTGCCTGACGGAATAGTGACTGGGGGCTGACTATCCGTTCTGCACTGATAGTTTAGGCTGAGCGCAGATGAAACCGCGCCACCTAACACTCCCACCCCAGGGGGGGGGGGAGAGTTGACTGCTTACGTGAAACTGTGCGCATGTTAAATGTGTGTGTGTGCTGTGTCAAAACATACATTAAAATACTACTAAACTTATTTACATTAAAATAAGAACACAAAACTCTTAAATCATAAGTAACACGTCCTAAACTATAGGTGTTTTCATAATTTACTTTAAATAAATACATTTCTTTTATTTTCCCAGGCTCGTACACTTGGGTCCACTGAAGGTAGGGGGGGGGGCACATCTTTCCACACACTGGTTGTTTACTGTCCAAACTTCCGACAGGCTCACCGGGGAGGGTAACATCGGGGTGCAGCTTGGGCGTGCCCTCACCTGCACCATTCGTTCTCACCTGCTTGAAGCTTGGAACTAACTGCTTGCACTGGGCCCCAGTGCAGGGAAAAAAGGCTTGTAAGGGCAGACTCATGCGTCGCTTACGTCATCATAAGGCTGGCCGTCTATGAAGATGCTGGCTTGCGACATCATCGCCTCCATGTCCTCATCTTCCTCGGTTTCTGCCGCCCAACTTATACCAACTTGGGTGTTTGTTGGCACTTCTGGAAAACCAGATTCTACCGGCGACCCTCCTATCGGGCTGTTTGGTCGAGATGTACTGCGTTCATCGACGACAGGTGTCGATGATACCCATCTCGGGGATGGCTCTGGTGTAGGCACCCTTGGTGATGGTGATGGAGGCAGGTCGCTTTTACTCGGGGAGCGCTTGCTCGGCGACTTACTGTTACTACGCTTAACTTCCTTGGGCCTCACAGGCTCTGCTGCCTGGAGCAGGAATCTCTTCCTATTTACTTCTTTCTTTTCTTTCTTATTTATCACTTTAGTATAACCCTCGCCCTCACTGGCACCTGGGCTATCTGGGGCGGGGAGCTCACTTGCCCTGTTCTGCTAAAGTCTCCCTGCTTTGTTCTGCATGTGTTCTTTCCACCACCACTTCCTCTTTCCTCGCTTGTTTGGCCTGGGAGGCGGGTGTCCGCTTCTTTGGGCACTGGCTTACCCAATGGTCGTCACCCCCACAAATGGCACATTGGGTTTTCCTCCCGGGCAGGGACACCCATACTCTCTGGAATTTTTCTGTTGGGCCCTCCATTTTAAGGTTGACATAATGAGGCACCTGGTGTGCCGACGGCTTGAACAAAAAGCTCCACTTATCGTGGGCGGTTTTGACTCGTGACACTTCCGCCTCTTTGTCCCCTGTCACCGCTGCAGCAATTCGCTGGGCCGCCTCTGCTTTCATAGTCGGGGGCATCCAGTTGAGTGTCCCCTTGGATTTTTCCTGATCCAAATGTTCGATGTACACAGACATCTGCGGGTTTGTCCATTCAAATTTCTTGCCATGCAGGCCAGCGTAATGCTTCATCCGGGCAGCTGCTGTTAGCGTTGCGAACCACTTGAATGGGCCCGCAAACCTGTATAACGTGGCGACGCCACTCGTACCAACACCAGCTGGTCCGGCCAGAATGCTGGCAATCAAAGAATATGAGGCTCTATTAGTGTAACCGCGTATACCGTAAGTTTTTAGATACAGGCTATATTAACATAAAATAAATTTTTATAGAAACAGAAGATTAAAGAAAGTCTTGGCGCAGATGTTTAATTAAACCAGGTTAGCTTCCTAACGCCACGCATTATTTTAGGCTAAGCTTCGCTTCCTTACGCCAAGCATTGGTCACGTGATTTTCCACCAATGGTTAAGCTGAGTTTTTTTTCCCCGGAATGAACAGGAGAGAGGAAGCCATTTTTTTAGTCAGTATGAATTTAGAGCGGTGGAGACAAGACGTAAGTCTCTTTGCTCAGTGATATTCTATAGAGGAGATTGACTTCGCACAATCAATGCAACTGTGTAACTTCGAAATGTGGAATGTGATAATTTGTTTGTGAGTTCATGAAAACTGTAAGTATTGCTAAATACTGAATGAAATAACGGTTAGAGCCCACGGTCATAACTGAAACGGAGCTACGCTCGAAAACTGGGTAAAGAATTGTAAACCCAGGCATATATCTGAACCTTTTACCAAGAATGAAGGTCCTTAAGCTGAGAGAAAGTCAAACCAAGGAATACTAATGAAATAAAGAAAGTTTGGCTCTTCATTGAAATGAAGAGATAAGAAAAACGTGAAAATCTAGACCACATTAACAAATAAACGAAGGAACACTAGAAGGATAGAGGAGCCACGCCATGTTTTAGCAACTTGAAAAGATTACGAGATGCAATAAGGAATATTGCATCATTAAAATAATACATTGACTTTTTATGCTTGTTTGTTGAATGTCAACATGCCATTATGCAAATTTGGTGTGGTTACCATTTGACTCAACTCAGTTCTTGTTGGAAATTGAATAAACATTTGTTTCATTGAACACAAATGCTGTTGACGAATCATATGTTTGCAGTTAGCCATCATAGCAATTATTAAAGGTTCATGCCAAAGCTAATCGTTGCAGGTGCAACACAAATAATAACCATATGCTCTAAAAATAAAACATCATAGAGGATTGTCCCCGAACCTGGTAAATTCCTGTAAGTCTGTAGAGAGAAATCATCACCTCTAGCAGGCTAGCTAGTAATCAAGATCTAATACTCTCGATTCAAAACAGCAATCCCCACTACCCTACCCGGCCACACATCTCAATTTGGTGCCGTATGACCAGTCCTCTAAAAAAAAGAGCAGAAGCGAAGATGGATCAATTAATGGAAAATTTTCAACAGCTGGGTGTGGAACAACAACAACAACCACAGAACCAACCCGTAAATACACAACCACTGCAGCCCCAGGACAGACAAAGTATGGAAGGACCAACAATAATAGCGCTACAGAAAATTACTGAAACCCTACAGAAAAATGACAACTACGCGAAATTCACACAGGTTAGATCCATTGTTCAGCCGTTCGATGGAAACAAGAAAAAATTCAGAAGATGGTTGTCCGACATGGAAAAATTTGCGGCACTAGCAGAGGCAACAACGGATGAAGAAAAAAAGAAAATCGCTCTGTTAGGTTCTGATTCGTACGTGACTGATTTTTTAAGAAGGAGGTCCCAGCAGTACCCCACAGAAACCTACGAGTCCCTAAAAAAAGAGCTCACCCAGAGATATGGGGAAATAATAGACAAAATGCATGCTTGGTCAGTCCTTAGAAGCATGAAACAGGAAAGAGATGAATCGGTACAACTTTTTGGAGATCGATTCCTCAATATGGCAGAAGAGGCATTTTGCGGAGAAATCCCTACCACACCTGATGTAGAAATACAGTTAGTGGGGATATTTGCCGATGGCCTTAGAGCGGAAAATATCAGAAGGCATCTTATTAGAAAAGACACCAAGACTATTGCTGAAACAATCCAAGCAGCAATACAGGAGGAAAATCTTCACCGAAGGTTCCAACAAAGAGCAGGTAGGGAACCCCGACCAGAATATAGGGACTATGATGAGCACGAGCCTATGGAAGTTGACCATACCAGGAGGCAATGGACTCGCCCACGACAACAAGATGATAGGCCTCGCAATTATAGACCCCCCACACAGAGGCAAAACGAAGTCAATAATGTCAATACAAACGGATGCTTCACATGCGGTAGGCTCGGACATGGTTACAAGTCCTGTAGAGCAAATTACAATCATGCACCATTCAGAAGAGGAGGTTACCAACCACAACAACCCGCACCACCCCCACGTGATTACACCAGAAATCAGTATACCAGAGGCGCACCTCAAACCCTCATGCGTCAGGGAAACGGCCGCGCCACTCACTAAACAGGACCGTTAGTGAGGGCAACAATCACAGAAACTGGTCCAAAACAAAAGAAACAACACAGAACAGAAATTGTCAAGTGGGCCCATCCAGTAAAATACAATATGAAGAAATGTTGCATGATGGAACTAAAATACATCCGGACCCCAGTTCCTGCATCATGTCTATACAGGGCCAACAATATAGGGCACTGGTAGATACAGGAGCATCCATCAGCCTTATTAGGTTCCAGCTGTTCAAGAGGATCCAACACTTAGTACGATTTCAACCGTCCAAAACACACCTAGCTTCAGTCACGGGACAAAGACTAAATTCAGTTGGGACAGCATGGCTAAAATTTTCCTTAGGCGAAACAAATTTTGAACACCCATTTGTCATCACTAAAGGAATGTCTAGAAATCTTATCCTAGGGAGAGATTTTTTTAACAAACACAAAGTTCGAATATACTATGACCTCCACAAAATCAAAGTCAACAATACGTACATAGATCTCCAGGACGATATCCACATAGCGTCTTTGGTAAGGATTACAGCTCCCATAACGGTGGCTCCAAACTCCCTGGTCATAGCAAAAGGCAGAGTAAAAAATTCTGAGTACATAACACCAGGGCAATCAATTCAAGTACAGCCCCTAGCAGAAGAAAGCATTATTGATGACCCATTGTTGCAAATTACAGAGGGAATCGCTGAAGTCTCGAAGTCCAGAGATTTCCCCATCATGATATTGAATATGTCAGGAAAAACTACCACTATAAAAAGAGGCACAGTTGTAGCGCAAGTGGATACGTCAACAATAAGACAAACCAAAACCAATAGAGACCATCCACAAATTGTCTCAACCACCCCCACTGGACATAATGCACGAAATCGCAGTACAAATAACCATAGTACACGGAAAGTAAACAGTTATAAGGCTTATGCAGAAAAAGGCAGTAACATCAGTCACAGTTATGTTACACCACAGCATACCCTACCCAGATGGCAGAAACGAACCAGTCCATACATAAGAAGAGAAAGGCCACAGTATGAAAATGACTATAATTACTCATTCTTGCGCCCCAGCACACCAAGAGAAAAGATGAAGTGCTGTATATCACAGAGTAACAGAGAAACAGAAATTGTCTTGCCAGGAGGATATCCAAAGCGACAAGACAGTGATACATGCCCCATGGAGTATCAATATAACTCAAAAACAGGTGGATATGATAAAGTCCCAAAACCAATTGAAATTTCCGAAGAAAAGGAAGAATTCTTATATGACTATACCACAGGAGGATACTATAGCAGCAAAGTTGGAAACAGAAAGAATGAAAAATTTTCGCCCAGGGAAAGAAGACAGCCCTATAGCACAAACAGAAGAAATACAGTAACGTACGCGGATAAGCGCAGTTACGGCAGAAATAATCAGAAAAAATGGCACAACAACGACTACCCCAGAAATATAATAAGAAATGAATATACAGTAAATGCAGTGACAAATGGAAATGCACACAGTACATGGCAGAGGAGACAGTACCAAGCACAGCCCAATGAACGGCAAAGAACTACGCAAAAGAAAGCCACATACCAGGAGCAGAGATTTTCACAAGATGCAAGAAAAATGTCCCAAAATTATGGGAATGAAACGGAGGCATCAAGACAGACCAGAGATATCATAGCAGATCATAAATACAGAGAGAGAATAGCTCAGTTACTTGCAACCCTGAATGCCACAGAAGATAATAAGCAACGTTTGAAAACGTTTGTAGAAAAGCACCAAGATGTATTCGCACTCAATGACATGGAATTAGGCAGAACTAACACTGTCACAATGGACATTCAAACAACCACAGAGGAGCCAATACATATGAAACCCTATCATACGCCCTTGAAAAACAGAGAACTCGTGGAAAGGTCTATAAATGAAATGCTACAGGCAGGAATCATCGAAAGATCCCGTTCCCAATGGTCCTCACCCATAGTGATCGTAACAAAGAAAGACGGCTCCAGTCGCTTTTGCTGCGACTACCGTGCCCTTAACAAAATCACAAAAGTCATTTCCTACCCCCTCCCCAGGATAGACGATCTACTTGCGACGTTAGGAAAGTCTACATACTTTACCACACTTGATGCAAGGTCAGGCTTTTGGTGCATCCCCATGACACCTGAGGCAAAACAGAAATCCACATTCTGTTCACATATGGGAAGCTTTTTTTGGAATGTTATGCCATTTGGTCTAAAAGGATCTCCAGCAACATATATGTCACTCATGGATGAAGTGTTAAAGGGTCTACATCCATTTGCCCTGGCATACATAGACGATATCCTGATACATACCGCAGGCACGATGGAAGACCACCTCCGCAAGGTTGAAACAGTGTTTGATAGACTCAGGCATCACCAAATAAAGTTAAAACTGTCGAAGTGTGAGTTTCTAAAGACAGAAACAAAATATTTAGGCTTTGTCATCAATAGACATGGCGTCAGACCTGATGAAGATAAAGTCAAAGCCATAAGAGAAATGCCTAGCCCCAAGACGGTGAGACAAACACGCTCATTTATTGGTACAATAGGGTACTATAGGCGCCACATCATCAATTTCTCCAGAGCAGCAGAGCCTTTGATAGCCCTTACCCGCAAGTATGCACGCTTCAAATGGACAGAAGACTGCCAGAGATCCTTTGAGTATCTAAAAAATGCCCTAACCACCATCCCACTGCTTGGACATCCAGATATTTCTCAGCCCATGATACTATACGCCGATGCCTCAGATAACGCAATTGGTGCTTGTTTGGTCCAACCTGTACTAGAAGATGAAACACCCATCCTACCAAACATTCCAAATGAGAAACCCATTGCATTCCTATCCCACGCATTGTCAAAGTCACAAAAACGGTGGACCACCACTGAGAAAGAAGCATATGCTATTCACTATGCAGTACAAAAGTTTGACTTTTACGTCAGAGGAACTAAACTCATTATAAGAACTGATCATCAACCTTTGGTTAACTGGCTCACCAAAACACAAGAACAGCCAAAGAAGTTACAGACATGGGCAATGAATTTACAGTCCTACGACACCACTATCGAACATATCCCAGGCGAAATGAACACCTGTGCAGACCTCTTATCCAGGATTAAATATGATGATGAAACTGAAGTGAAAACAAATAGAGTCAAAAATGATGGCACATCCTCAGAGATTGACGATAATGCTAAAGAAATTAATGAAATTACTTCATCAAGTCGAAGAAGTACCTCAGATTCCGCCACTCAAGTAGAAGAAGAAAGCCAAGAGATGTTTGACATGAGAGTAGAACAAGCGAAAGATGCAGAAATTGTCAAGCTGCTCACATACGTGAAAGAAAACCCAACAAAAAGTAAAGATTTTACAGTACACCCAACGGATGGAATTCTATACTATATTGATCAGAAACAAGAAGGGACACTAAGAAAAGTCATTCCAGCACATCTAGTCCCAGAAGTATTGCTACAGTTTCATGATAACAACGGGCACATGGGAAGAGACAAAACAATTGATGTCATAAAGAAAAGGTATTATTGGCAAACTTTCTACAAGGACATTACAGAATATGTAGCCACCTGTAGAACATGTAAATTGAGAAACATGAAGCCACATTTAATTCCCCTTCAAGAAATGCAACCTTCCCATTACCCCATGCAAACAGTGAGCATTGACTTATCAGGTCCTTACCCACTCACCCAATCAGGCAACAAATACCTCCTGCACATAGTTGACCAATACTCTGTTTGGCCAGAAAGTTACCCACTCAGTGATGCCACATCGCAGTCCATCACGCAAATTTTTTTACAAGAATTCATTCCCAGGCATGGCTGTCCAAAACGAATCATTTCAGACAACGGTAAACAGTTTATAGGTAACCCATTTAAAGCCACCTTACACCAGCTGAATATTGAGCATACTACAACCACTTATTATTGCCCAAATGCAAATGGCAGAAATGAACGCATGCACGCCACCCTACATGATATTATTAGCAAATATATCAAGGGGAACCACCAATACTGGGACCTATACATTAACCAAGCTCTTGAAGCCATCCGAGTAAACGTGAACGATACCACAGGAATGTCACCCTTTCTCATGCTATACGGAAGAGAACCAAACTTTCCGTTAGACAACCTACTTCGCCCACAAAGAAAATACATGGGAGAAGACCCCATCGAAATAATCCTTCAAGAAAAGTATAAAGCTCACCAGATTGCACAACGAAATACGCAGAAGGCATTTCACAAGAAACAGAAACAACATGATAAATCAGCCAAGCTACCAACGTACAAAATAGGAGACAGAGTATACTACAAGAAACATGTACGCAGTTCAAAATTCGATGACCGATGGTTAGATGGCTACAAAATCATGAAACAAACTACGCCTGTAAACTTCATTATTTGGAATGAAGAGAAACAACACCAAACAAAAGCTCACGTAAAACAAATAAAAATTGATAATCACCGGCCCATTCCGCCTCTGACGACAAATACAAGACCAGTCAGAAAAGCCACCCTAAATTATAATCCATCCAGCACAGATTCGTCTGACATATCAGAGTCAGAGACGACAGACTCTGAATTTTACCAAGACGACCACATACCCAGACCACCCACAGATGAAATACATCGAGCAAGACAACAACGAGACTCGTCCGAAAGCGAAGAAGATATCCCACCACTTGAATTACGTAATAGACTACAAGACAGAGACCTGCGCATTAGAAATGAAGAAATCATGCCACAGACGTCACACGATGACAACACGAAAACACCTTATATCCACACTCAAACTTACTCCCGCAGTGATAAATCGTCAGCTGATACCTATCACACCCCCAGTTCAGGCAGTTCTAGTTTTAACACTAGTGAAAACCAAACACTGCTATACCACAAGAACAAGATTGCTCGTTCAAAACAATCAGATCCTGAAGAAACTATACCCAAGCAGATTGTTGAACCATATACCAGCGATCTTTATGGAGACGAAACAGAACAAGACAGCATAGCTTTGTCAGACCCCAACGAACATAATGACAGAAAAATGGTAGAATTATACCAACAAGAAACAGACATTGATACAGCTAGTTCCATTGAAACCAGTGATGCGGATAGTACATTATTTGTACCAGTCAGCTCCAGCGTCAAACGCGCCTATAAAACAGAATCTGATGACTCAATCCCTAGCAACAAAATTCCGCGTATACAGCACAACTATATCAGACGAAAGATTCTGAAGAAACGCAATCATGTTCCAAAACCAAGCCGAGAAGTGTTAGCCTCATCTCAACTAGTCAAAAACAACAGTGTGCAAATTACTGTGCCCATTGTAACCAGTGCTAACGTTCAGCACAACCAGGTCAGAAGAAAAATCAAGGCGAAACATATACCTGCCTCAAAACCAACAGATGTTCCAGCCATACAAACTCTAACCACAGTAAAACCATCACCGCAATCAAATGATGTTAAGCCATCACCGCATTCGTCAATGTCCTCAGTGTCCCAACAATCAGCAAATGCAGTGTCGTCGCCTATCACACCCGTCCCCACTGCTACTCAGGATGATGCTCGCCTATCCAGTCGCGAAATTGCAATGCTCGAGGCGATGAAGGAATTCAAAGAACTAGCGAAGCTGTTCTGAAAAACACGCCCAGGTGTTTTATGTGTTCGCAAATCCGAACACGGTCATCGCGAATGTGCACTTAATTTTTAACAATGTACTAACTCTCCCCATGTACTCTATTTTCAGTCTTGGACAGTTCAAATGACTTGCTTACAGACTAAGATGTCAAAGCCTCACTGAGAAAGTTATGTTTTCCAGCCTTAGAATAATGATCCCCAGAAAGAAATCAAGACCAGCCCACGGAGGATTCTAGTTAGACATTTTTATTTGGATTATTGAAATAAAGATGACACAGATGATACAATGTTCTTTGTTTACAGACACCCTCATTTAGTTACAGACATTTTCTAAATATTTAGAATGTTACACAACCTTACCTATAACACATGTGTCACACTATTTTGTTGTAACATGGATCTACACTTTTGTAACTGATCATATTCCACACTTCCATTCACCAGACATGTATTATGTTTATATGCCACCCTCACACATTTTGAGGATCATAAGCCAATATTGTAAAACATTGACTGCCCTGAGGTTAGCAGCTGAAGAAGAAAAGAAAAAGAGAAACTAAATCACCCCCATTACCAGTCATACACCCCACCAGCTTGATCCCTGATACTGCCTATCACAAATACCCCAATGACATTTGCGCATGCTGAATTTCTGCAAATGAAGAATCCCTTGAGAGCATTAGTATATGCTAACCCCAGATTGAACACATTGCACCTATTTGTTGATGATGCCTTTGCCCATGTTAAAGAAATAGCATTTGCACATGCTGACCTAGCAAATGAAATACCCCTTTACAGCATTTGTATATGCTGAACCCACATTACCGCATGATAACCACTAATGACACATGAGATGAAGAAGCAACTGGTTATGTATGATGAAGATGCCATTTTATATTAAGGTGAAACTTTATGTTGTCACAGATGAGATTTTGTTGAAATGTTTATGCACAAAATCCCCCACATTAACATTGGAGGGATAATCTTATTCTTTCGTGGTCACGAGATAAGACAAGGATAGAATATTGGATGAATCCCATGGAACAAATCAGAGCAGATGATTGTTGCACATACGAGGACCATATTTGAAGTCATTATTGAAGGATTATCAGTAGACAAGAGACACAAATGAATTATGATAATCCCATGGAACCACAGGTACTAAGGACACAAAATGGAGATTAAATAATGGAGAAAAAAATAATGACTGAATAATTGCTACGCCCAGAGGTAAAGGAAATAGAGATACATCCGCATTTTTGGAGAAATCTTTTTTTTTTTTTTTTGATTTTTGCTCATTGCCTTTGTAATATGAACATTGTTGTATAACAAATGACTATTCCTTATCACGAATTACAGAATGTTGTAAGATAGTTGGAATAAATTGACAATGTATACTGAAGCACATTAAAAACGCACCACTATTATATATACTGATGCCGAGAAGCTGGCAAAAAAAAGTGTGGGAATGGATTTTCCCCGTGTTTGCCATGCGGTAGAGAGCGAATGGCTGCTGGAATGGAAAGTGCAAGATTCAACCCATGGATGTGTGTACAGACTACATGAAAACGATGAAAGTTACACATGCAACACGATTCTCAACAGCTATGACCCTGAAAATGTGTACGCGTTGTGGCAGTATACTCGGTATAAAAAGGCCGTTGAGACAAAACACCCAGTACATGTGCTTGAAATGCCACGACTATCTGAAAACGACCTCCAACGAGCCATTGGTATGTTGGAGACCGGAATGAGCTCGCGGGCCATTGCCAGAAGGATGAATTGCCACCACAGCACTATTGTACGTCTCAATGAACGTTACGGAACCACTGGCAGTGCCCGGGATAGACTTCGGAGTGGCCAACCACGAGTTACTACCCCTGCGCAAGATCGTCATATTGTGCTGAGTCACCTAAGGAATTGACTCTCCCGGCAAGTCAAACAGCAAGAGCAATAGTGGGTAGACATGGGCAAGTCTCTCGAATGACAGTCATACGACGACTCAGAGATACAGGCCTTACTGCAAGACGACCTTATGTTGGGCCAAACTTGACTCACAGACATCGTTAGCAGCGCCTGCAATGGGCAGAGCAACATATCAGATGGACTAGACTGCAGTTGAATGCTGTCCTATTCACAGACGAGAACAGATTCAACATATCCTTTGCAGATGGACGTATGCGGATTTAGCGACGGTGTGAAGAGCGCTTTGCAGATTGCTGTGTCAACCGATTTCGAGGTGGCAGTATTCACATTTGGGGAGTATTCAGTTTTCACCATCGCTTGCCTCTTCACGTCTTCCGTGGAAATGTTAATGCTGTGACATATCGAGATGAGGTTCTGGATGCCCTGTCTGCTCCTGCGTTCACAATTTATCCAGACTTGCAGCTTCTCCAGCAGGATAACGCACGTGCATTTTTTTGTATTTTTGGTTTTCTCCCTTGCCTGCACAGAATGCAATGAATTTCATAACAATCAAATGTACAAATTAATGACCAGCATGGATTCTTAGGAAAATGAATAAAGATTCCTAATATGTAAACTTGTACACACTTATATTTACATTTCACACTCTGTTCCTGGATTATACAGGTGGTGCGTTTTTAATGTGCTTCAGTATACTATACTCATAACATACCCAGAATTACAGGAGAGAAAATAAATAAATGGTTGATGAAATTGGTCATACTGAGATTTGCTCACCCCGAGGATATTGAATAAGAAAATAACGTTATCCCAAGGACAGACATGTCACAGATATAGTACATGGACAATTAATAAGGATATATTTCCAGTACAGAATAAGAGGAATAGGAAGGATCCACATTTTAAAATATTGGAGCACCATGAGCGAGGAATTGGACTTAGAAAGAAAATGGAAATGGTACACTGTATGCAAGGATAACCAGAAATAATATGGATAAATAGTAGTCAGAGTGCCAGGAACTTTGTCTTACGAGAATATTGTAGATTCCTCACGATCAATTGATTATTTTCTTCCTTTCTATGTCACAAATTTTTTGAGTGATGACCCCAAAATTTTTTCATCTCATATTGTCAAAAGTTCTTACATCTCAGTTAAATGTTTCCATAAATAATTGTTTGATGTGTTTTGCATAAATGTATTGCTAGATAAGGTACATAGGGAGTTACTAAGGATGAATTCTCAAGATAGCAGGAGGACTAGAATAGACACAATGATATTGGAACACCATAAATGATACATTGGTGTTATGAAAAAAAAAAGGAGACAAATATAAATTGTATACAAGGATGCCTCGAGAGTGACAACATGGATACATATTGTCAAAAGTATAAGCAGTTGTCTTAAAAGAGAAAATAAAGTAATACGGAACCCAATGTAGAAAATTCATGATGATTTGGAAACTATATTTTTCTTTTCCCTTATATTTCATAATATGATAGTAACACATTCGTCTGTTGGTTGCTGAATAATTTGATGTTTGAAAATTGATGTATGGCAAGTCAAAGAAGATCTTTGAAAAAAAAAATATATACATATATATATAAAATAATATTTCTAGGACAGAGTTCACAGAAAAAAAAATATTGTATTGACAGAAAAGAAGGAATGATTAGAAATAACTGACTAATGGACAGGATCACCACCAGACGTACGGATATTAGAGACAAACATCACATATTTTGAAAAAAAAAAAAATGTAATATAGAACATTTTCTACAGTGACGGACTTAGAACGAGGTTATGCACTTACCATTTGGAAAATGTCAATAACAAGGAAACATTCAGATAAATAAATAAGGATAAGCCATGAGGTTTTAATGCTTTTATTGTGAAAATGCTTACTTATAAAAATGATGCTGGTTGTATTATCGTCTGATAAATATGCATATTATGTTTAGAGATGTTTTCTACATGTAATATTGAGCAAGTGGCTCATTCACTGGAAAAAAAAAAGAGAAGAAGAAGAAGATGATGAGTACCCATGAAAACATTGGCTATTCTATGAAAGTGGATTGCCATTACCATAGGAATTAGAGATTTTGGACATTTCTTGGAATATCGCAGAGTACTTGGGAAATAGAATAAATAAGTACGCCAGAAAAAAAAAAAAAAAAAAAAAAAAAGATTTGTTAAGTCTTGCAGAATTATATATGGAGCAAATAACAGGAACAGAAAAGAGATAACACCCCCCACCATTCCACCATATCCAGGAGAATGTAATCAACTATATTTTTGAATGAAATGTAATAGATTATGATAATCCAGCCAAGTTCTGCAAATAAGATAGTTTATTGTTCATTCACCAGTGTTGCCACTCGTCACATTTTTTTTTAGTGATGACCTTATGAGTGTTTTGCAGATTTTGTTGGGCAGTGTTGCCAATTTGTAAATTTGGTGAAAAATTATGATGTCATGAATAAGTTACACTTTTTGAAGTTGATGTCCACTACTAGTTTCTTTTTACATAGCAGACGACCTCATATAGACATAGGACCCCAGTATAGGAATTAAATTAAATTTTTTGGAAATATTTTTGGACTTAGAAAAATTTTTGAACTTTAAATTTTTCTGAAAATTTTTTTGAACTTAGAAATTTTTAGGGATGGATTTTTGTTATTGATAGTACTCAAATGACTCCCTTGACCGGTCTAGGTCAGACAAGACACAGTTAAAATCTCCCCCTAAAATTTTCTTAGTTCCCTTGTAATGTTCCGTTAATATGTCATGTAATCCGTCATAAAACTTAGATCTGTCGATTTTCGTCGCTGGGCCATATATCTTGATAAGTGTGTGTATGTCTTATTCGTTGTGTTTGTTTTTTATTTGTATAATGACAATTCTGCCATATTTGTCTGTTCTATAATGTACTGTTTCCCAATCTTCATTTATTTGTAGGATGGCAGCACCCTCATGGCAGGTGCCCCGGGCGAACCAACCATGTGTCAGTCCTAATCTAGTTACTATCTGATCGGCATGATAATCAGAAATAATCCCCGTCTGTTGCAAAAACAAAAAATCGGGTTTATCTTTTTGATCAGTTTAATTACATGGTCTAGCTTATTTCTCAAACCATTGATATTGAGAGATATTATTACTAGACTGCATGACGGAGTGGTAAGCAGAGGTTGGCCACCCGTTGTAAACTGTCTACCTGGCAAAGTGGCAGAGTCGTCACTTGCCATATCTAAACTATTTGACGTAGTGGGGACTGAGTGCAGACCACTACTGTTACTTAAAATATCTGACGAAGTGGGGACTGTGGGCGGACCACCCGTCATAAGTGAACTTAAAGTGCTAGCTGGTAACTTCTTGTGTGCTATACTGGTTACACATATCAAAATGGTAGGATGGCCACTTGTACATGACCTACCCGGCAGAGCAGTGACTGTGAGCTGACTGCCTGTCCTGACTAAACCACTTGATGAGTTCATGTTTACATTGTTAGACCAGTCGGTGCGTAAGGGCTGACCGATCGACCTAATTACCTGACTGCCTGACGGAATAGTGACTGGGGGCTGACTATCCGTTCTGCACTGATAGTTTAGGCTGAGCGCAGATGAAACCGCGCCACCTAACACTCCCACCCCAGGGGGGGGGGGGAGAGTTGACTGCTTACGTGAAACTGTGCGCATGTTAAATGTGTGTGTGTGCTGTGTCAAAACATACATTAAAATACTACTAAACTTATTTACATTAAAATAAGAACACAAAACTCTTAAATCATAAGTAACACGTCCTAAACTATAGGTGTTTTCATAATTTACTTTAAATAAATACATTTCTTTTATTTTCCCAGGCTCGTACACTTGGGTCCACTGAAGGTAGGGGGGGGGCACATCTTTCCACACACTGGTTGTTTACTGTCCAAACTTCCGACAGGCTCACCGGGGAGGGTAACATCGGGGTGCAGCTTGGGCGTGCCCTCACCTGCACCATTCGTTCTCACCTGCTTGAAGCTTGGAACTAACTGCTTGCACTGGGCCCCAGTGCAGGGAAAAAAGGCTTGTAAGGGCAGACTCATGCGTCGCTTACGTCATCATAAGGCTGGCCGTCTATGAAGATGCTGGCTTGCGACATCATCGCCTCCATGTCCTCATCTTCCTCGGTTTCTGCCGCCCAACTTATACCAACTTGGGTGTTTGTTGGCACTTCTGGAAAACCAGATTCTACCGGCGACCCTCCTATCGGGCTGTTTGGTCGAGATGTACTGCGTTCATCGACGACAGGTGTCGATGATACCCATCTCGGGGATGGCTCTGGTGTAGGCACCCTTGGTGATGGTGATGGAGGCAGGTCGCTTTTACTCGGGGAGCGCTTGCTCGGCGACCTACTGTTACTACGCTTAACTTCCTTGGGCCTCACAGGCTCTGCTGCCTGGAGCAGGAATCTCTTCCTATTTACTTCTTTCTTTTCTTTCTTATTTATCACTTTAGTATAACCCTCGCCCTCACTGGCACCTGGGCTATCTGGGGCGGGGAGCTCACTTGCCCTGTTCTGCTAAAGTCTCCCTGCTTTGTTCTGCATGTGTTCTTTCCACCACCACTTCCTCTTTCCTCGCTTGTTTGGCCTGGGAGGCGGGTGTCCGCTTCTTTGGGCACTGGCTTACCCAATGGTCGTCACCCCCACAAATGGCACATTGGGTTTTCCTCCCGGGCAGGGACACCCATACTCTCTGGAATTTTTCTGTTGGGCCCTCCATTTTAAGGTTGACATAATGAGGCACCTGGTGTGCCGACGGCTTGAACAAAAAGCTCCACTTATCGTGGGCGGTTTTGACTCGTGACACTTCCGCCTCTTTGTCCCCTGTCACCGCTGCAGCAATTCGCTGGGCCGCCTCTGCTTTCATAGTCGGGGGCATCCAGTTGAGTGTCCCCTTGGATTTTTCCTGATCCAAATGTTCGATGTACACAGACATCTGCGGGTTTGTCCATTCAAATTTCTTGCCATGCAGGCCAGCGTAATGCTTCATCCGGGCAGCTGCTGTTAGCGTTGCGAACCACTTGAATGGGCCCGCAAACCTGTATAACGTGGCGACGCCACTCGTACCAACACCAGCTGGTCCGGCCAGAATGCTGGCAATCAAAGAATATGAGGCTCTATTAGTGTAACCGCGTATACCGTAAGTTTTTAGATACAGGCTATATTAACATAAAATAAATTTTTTATAGAAACAGAAGATTAAAGAAAGTCTTGGCGCAGATGTTTAATTAAACCAGGTTAGCTTCCTAACGCCACGCATTATTTTAGGCTAAGCTTCGCTTCCTTACGCCAAGCATTGGTCACGTGATTTTCCACCAATGGTTAAGCTGAGTTTTTTTTCCCCGGAATGAACAGGAGAGATGAAGCCATTTTTTTAGTCAGTATGAATTTAGAGCGGTGGAGACAAGACGTAAGTCTCTTTGCTCAGTGATATTCTATAGAGGAGATTGACTTCGCACAATCAATGCAACTGTGTAACTTCGAAATGTGGAATGTGATAATTTGTTTGTGAGTTCATGAAAACTGTAAGTATTGCTAAATACTGAATGAAATAACGGTTAGAGCCCACGGTCATAACTGAAACGGAGCTACGCTCGAAAACTGGGTAAAGAATTGTAAACCCAGGCATATATCTGAACCTTTTACCAAGAATGAAGGTCCTTAAGCTGAGAGAAAGTCAAACCAAGGAATACTAATGAAATAAAGAAAGTTTGGCTCTTCATTGAAATGAAGAGATAAGAAAAACGTGAAAATCTAGACCACATTAACAAATAAACGAAGGAACACTAGAAGGATAGAGGAGCCACGCCATGTTTTAGCAACTTGAAAAGATTACGAGATGCAATAAGGAATATTGCATCATTAAAATAATACATTGACTTTTTATGCTTGTTTGTTGAATGTCAACATGCCATTATGCAAATTTGGTGTGGTTACCATTTGACTCAACTCAGTTCTTGTTGGAAATTGAATAAACATTTGTTTCATTGAACACAAATGCTGTTGACGAATCATATGTTTGCAGTTAGCCATCATAGCAATTATTAAAGGTTCATGCCAAAGCTAATCGTTGCAGGTGCAACACAAATAATAACCATATGCTCTAAAAATAAAACATCATAGAGGATTGTCCCCGAACCTGGTAAATTCCTGTAAGTCTGTAGAGAGAAATCATCACCTCTAGCAGGCTAGCTAGTAATCAAGATCTAATACTCTCGATTCAAAACAGCAATCTCCACTACCCTACCCGGCCACATTAGCCTGTGGCCCGTGTACAGAGATCACTAATGTTCCCGGCTTGTGTAGCTCACCTCCCTCCAGGTCTTTCTCCATGTTGAGAACAAAAACTGGCACAATTGGTGCGGGCATTTTGAATTATTTCCTTCTTGGTTATAAAAACCAAATTAGAACAAGAAACACAAAGTTAGCCTAAAGTAAAGCCTAAGCTAACCACACAAAAAAAACAAATGTCCAGGAAAAACCACCAAAATCCAAGAATGAAAGACAGAAAACTCGCAGAAGCGTCCTATCTCTGCTCAGTACATCTCGTCGAATCCCTGGGCGGAAGACGATTCTAACTTTCTTAAAGTTTAGACATGCGCAGAACGCATACATCTGACTAACACTCACAACGAAACGATGAAGGAACCATTTCAACAAAGCTATGTTCAGAAATCACGCCTTATATGGACATGGGAATAAAACTCAACCCTAGTTTCAATCATTCCAAGAAATTGTTGACTGATACTACCGTATAAGGAGACATCGTTCGAATAAATGAATCAGCGAGTCAAGACACAAGATAAGATAACCAACGAGTCAACCAACAAGAGAAGTTAACCCCCATAGTACAATGTACCCATAGTTTAAACAAAGGTTATCTGCCTTAGATCACAAAAAATTTAAAGTGTACAATTCATACCGATTAATTACACACAGTCTTAGGAAAAAATTCTGTGCGCAACAGTGTGCTTTAAATTTGACTGAAAACAGACATCATTGTTCTCTGTACAATCCACAACCTTTTTTTTTTTTTTTTCCAAGAACTCTACTACTTTTGGAACATCTCAGTAGGATAATATAGTTATTAACCAAACGTATCCCGTACCCTCTTGATAAAATTCTCATACTCTTTATAAACTAAACAAGAAGCAGAATTTACTGCAGAATATACTGTAAATTGAGTGCAAAAAAAGCTAGAGGTTATATCCGTGTTGATTCTTCTTCTGCGTCTTTTCTCTTTTTTTAACATGGTTGTGAACGGAGTTTAAGCCCATCACTTGCATGTGGACCCTGATAGGAAACCTGCATCAAAACATTTATGTGCTCTTACTGCACTGTTTTTTTTTTTCAGTAATGTCTTCTTCTTCTTCTTCTTCTTCTTCTTCTTCTTCTTCTTCTTCTCGTTCGCTGTTGTTTAGAAATGTCTACACAAGAAGTCCAGTTCTCTGGATGTATGTTGCTGTGGTTGAAAGTTCTTCAAGACTCCCAAACAGCTTTGTGTGGATGTGCGTCTCTGTGGGCCAATGTTCAGTTCGCAATTGACTAAGCATGTGGCAGTCTTGCAGGATGTGTTCGGCTGTCTGTGCTGCCTGTCCACACGTACATAGGGGTGATGGGACCAATCTCAGTCTGAATAAGTGACTGTTCAGTCTGTTATGTCCTGTTCTAATACGGAACAGGATCACCTGTTTTGCTCGATCAAGATAGTGATAGTTCAGTAATGTGTTTTACAAGATGAAGTTGACAGATCCATGCGCAAACTCATATTAGTCGCCTCTTACGACATGCCTGAGGCAGCTGTAGGCATATTCTTTCTGTGTCTCTTCAGAGACCCCTGGTAGCAACACAGATCATTCGTGCTGGTTGAGGGATGAAATTTTACAATATTTCTTACCCCACACGTCAAGCTCTCCAAGAAAAGGAATTGGATTTGAAAATATGAGCAGACCGCAATCAATCATTTACAGATCGCTTACACACTTCAACAAAAAATTTCGAAAGATTTTATGAAAAAAAAAAAAAAAAAAAAAACCAAAGATTTGTTATATGATACTTACTGCATAAAACTCCATTTCCGCAAATAAAAAAAGAAAATGTGAACAAATGATGACAGTTTACCAGAATCAGCACTTAATTCTAGTAATACATTTTCTCGTTTTGCACGAGAATTTATAGATCTACGCTTGAAGCTTACACGACAGTTAGAGGTGAAGTGCATAAAGAATTGTCACATAGATTTCCCCGTTTCAAACGGAGCGTACTTGTCTGATGAGGAATGTTTGGGGTTCAATAAGGCTAATTGACGCACAGCTATGTAAGCTGTGTTGCCACATGCGCGCAAGTTTCGTACAACTACAGTGATGCAGTGTCAAAGAAAGAATAAGCCTACTGATCCATCAGGTATGTCCTACACGTCGACTAAAATGATGCTTGTGCATCGGGCTGGCAACTTACTTACTTACTTACTTAGTCGTTTCCCTTCTACCGTGAGGTGTAGAGGTTTGGAAGAGAGAGCGCCAGACTATCCTATCGGCTGTCTTCCTCCTGGCCTGGTTCCATTCTAGTCCTCCGTCCTTCAAAGATTGTCTAATGTTGTCCTCCTAGCGGACTCTGTGTCGTCCTGGAGGTCTGGATCTCTAGCTCTTAGTTTCCCATGCTTGTCGTGGCAGCCGATCTTCTCCCATTAACTTCTTCACATAAAACAAATTGTCTGAGAAACTACCGCTGCAAGAGCATGCAAATGCTTGGAGCAGGCTTCTTGTAAGGGGGACAACTGCAGTGGCGGCTCTATGATCCATCAGGGGCAAAAACGAAAATGGTGATGATGATGATATAGTCATTGGGTTGCTAATCACCTGAAACAAACTTGCTGCAGAAACCAAAGCTGCAACCATGTGGAATCACTGGAAATGAGAAGACGCAGCAATAGAGACCGCAGTCAGCGACTCATAGCTTGACTGCCTGCGTCAGGACCAGCGAACCAGAGCTGGTCAAGACCGCACTCCACCTCCACGTGGTGGTCCTGGAAACAGTCTGCAGCTGTGCAGGCTGGCTGAGCGAGTGTGGATCGAAATGGGAAGGCAAACCCGGTCCTAAAAAATGCCGTGCAGAAGTCGGATGTGTCGACCGAAAGGTGCAGATATCACAGCTACGTTGTAAACAGACACAACGCAACCACCGTCCTTTTCAGGGCGAACGAAGAAGAAGAAGAAGAAGAAGAAGAACTGGAAATGAGAAAGCAGATGCTCTATCTAGAAGTGGCAGTAAAATTGAAAAATTCAACCAGCTATTGCCCTATCAAGAAGATAACATCATCATCCACAACAAGTACAAAAATCAGTGATATATACAACAGATGTGACCCAATTCACCAACTTAACAGACACCAGCAGAACATCGTTTTCCGCTGAGATCTGGCCCCTGCAAATTACTAGGCCACCTCTATCGCCTCAGGATATCTCATACAAATGAATGTCCACACGGAACTGGAATCCAGACCCCCCCCCCCCCAACATATTCGCTAAAACTGCCCAACCCATGATGACCCACGACGTCTTACCTGGCCAGGAGGTGTTAATCTCAGGCAAAAGCTTTGGGCTGCCGCGCTGGCCTGGAAAAGACTGTAGACTTGGTTCTGGCGACAGGCCTGCAGGTTTAGCATGACTGCAAACTGAACGCAGAAGACGAAGACAGCTACCTGAGCGTGAGCTTTGAATTAGTCGTCCTCAAGAGGGTCATCAGCACACAAAGAGCTGAACAAGATGATGATGATGATGATGATGATGATATAATCCCTTTATCTGTGAGCAGGTAGCTCTTGACAGCCCATTGCCTCTCTGACAAAGGTGCAAGTCTTCCTCAGTTGTTGTGATGATGTGTAGAGTGTATTGTGGATGGTTGGGTGCAATGGGAGTAGCTGGTGTCGCAGGTCAGTTAGTCTTGGGCACTGTAACCGCAGGTGTTCAACTGATTCCTCATGGTGGTGGCAGTGCCGACAGTTTGGTTCACGTAGTGGGTCTATTCTATTTAAATGTTTATTGACGGGGGCATGGCCTGTTCTCAGCTGGAAAATTAGACTCTGATCTCTTCTTTTCAGTTGTTTAACTGGATCTTGAGGGTTTGGTTTAGCTTGATGTTTGAAGAATGGACGCCCTGTCTGAACAAGATAGAAGCAGATCAGGAGCAATATAGGAGATGAGGATGATAAATGATAATAACGATAGATCGTATAATTTTCACGAGCCTCTGAAGAGATGAAGAACGAATAGTACTAATGCTCCCCCATGTATGTCATATGTGGCAACTAATGCTCCCTCATGTATGTCATATGTGGCAACTAATGCTCCCTCATGTATGTCATATGTGGCAACTAATGCTCCCTCATGTATGTCATATGTGGCAACTAATGCTCCCTCATGTATGTCATATGTGGCAACTAATGCTCCCTCATGTATGTCATATGTGGCAACTAATGCTCCCTCATGTATGTCATATGTGGAACCTAATGCTCTCTCATGTATGTCATATGTGGAACCTAATGCTCCCTCATGTATGTCATATGTGGCAACTAAAACTAGTTCTATATGGAGCTGGCAACCTCATTATGTCAAACAAATTGCTAAAGACACAAATATTGCAAGAATCTGTGAACGCTTTGGTGCAGGCTTCCTGCAATGGAGCAAGATGCAATGTTTTTTTTATTTTACATCATGAGGTTTCTTGCTCCAGGCCAGACGTCAAATCAGTCGCCTTGTACGACATGCCTGAAGGAGCAAGTGTCCTATTCTTTCTTTGCCTCACCAGAAACCCCCTGGGAACTACATGAGACTTCATCGAGACAGCTTCCATGAAATTATCCACTATTTCGCGACTAGAGACAGCTTCCATGAAATTATCCACTATTTCGCGACTACAGACAGCTTCCATGAAATTATCCACTATTTCGCGACTACAGACAGCTTCCATGAAATTATCCACTATTTCACGACTAGAGACAGCTTCCGTGAAATTATCCACTATTTCGTGACTAGAGACAGCTTCCATGAAATTATCCACTATTTCGTGACTAGAGACAGTGTTAACTTCTTCTTCTTCCATCCTTAGCCATCAACCGGCAAAGCAGTATGTGGCCAGTACGCCTAGTGGCGTCTTAGGGCAACAACAAATTGATCAATCTATCGCTGTTTCCACCACGCCTAGTGGCGTCTTTGTGGAACAAAAACAGACCAAACAATCTATCATTGTTTCCGTAATCAGATTGGTTGGCAAGCAGGTGATCACCCCACTGTGCGAAGTTTTTACGGGATGGGGTAAACAGCCCCATGCCCATACCCTCCTTAGTCGCTTTTTACGACATGCGTGGTAGGGTGCAGTGTTACTATTCTTTGCTCCCCTTTCGGGCCCCGGTAACACACGGGTGAGAGACAGTGTTAAGGGATAGAGAAATTGCCCGAATTCTCTCGTTTGTTGTCTAGGATCCATTCGTTTTAATAAAGATGTTGAAGTTCTTTTATTTTTAATTTGGTTTGCATTGTCCAATATTCTGGAAGTCAATCTTCTTGGATACCCCCTTCTGTCAATCTTCAATTACTGAATAAGGCTATCAACTGGTTAACTGAACCTTGAATGATTGAACGAACCTCTCGACTTAGACGATTTGGCAACAGTTTAATACACAGTAAGTACGAATTCACAAAACGTCACAATCACGAATATTGCATGAATACTCCCTCTAACTTTCAGTCTAACATTATCTTGGTTCGCTTTTATACAATGTCACTCAACTTTTCCCTAGTTGATACTTTTATAATATCATTCTTTGATTCCATTTAACATCGGGGTATTGAGCCTCCCGGCATATCAAATATTCATTATATCTTTTTCCAACAACATCGGTGGATTTGAGCGTCCCGGTATGTTTAATATTTATACATCATAATTTCCACTCCATAAACTTCGGGGAATGAGTCCTCCCGTTATAACACTGTTCAATTATATCTTCAACACACTTCTTTGTATTGGGAACCACCGTCCCGTACTGACTTCAACTATACTCCTGGCATATTCTCATGCCTCTCATTTAAAGCACATAGCTTACCATTTTTCCAGAAATATTTATTGAACACATACAAATATACTGGCTGATACACAAGCCATTTTAGACACACATCTTGACGGAGTGACGTCACATCAATCTCCCTGCATCATACCTAGATACTCATCTCACCGCGACCGCTTTATATATTTCTTGCGTTCAGTTGAGGTACAACATGGTGTGACAAAACCTGGAACTAATAATAAGTTGCCCTGATAAAAATCGCACCATGAAGCAGCCTCAACATTACCCCTCACGCTCCCGAGCGTTTACTTCAGGAAACGCGAAAGATCCTGCAGGGTATAACCTTAAGCAATCTTACGTACGGATACACCTTATAGACAAGCAATCTAATGAGAAGTATTAGGAATTTGACATATATACATAAAACTATGAAGAGCAATTATTAAATAATCAAAATTGCAATAAAATTTGAGTCCATATATCCGGACGAAATAGCAAGTCCAGAAGACATAATATGATGTCCAAACAAACTGGAACCATAAACCTGGATGCAAAGTTATATGTGAAATATATCAGTCTTGGTGAGTTGCAAATCGCGACAACAAGTCAGCCAACCAATTGTCCTCACCGCGTATGTGCTTGATTTCAAAAGAAAACTGTTGCAGTAGCAGAAACCATCTGTAGATTCTTGAGTTCTTAAATGCTTTCGGTTTCATTGACGTCAAAGGATGATCTACTTCAACGTAAAATTTTTGTCCGAGCAAGTAGCGAGAAAGTTTTGATATAGTCCAGACGAGAGCAAGTAGCTCTCTTTCTCCCGCCGAATATTTCTTCTCTGCTGCAGATAACTTCCGGCTCACAAAGAAGCAAGGATGGAGTACGTCGTTGACAAGTTGCATCAAACTGCCACCGATTCCCATCTGAGAAGCGTCTGTGCGAATATAGAAGGGTTCATGAATATCTGGCAGAATCAAAATACGATGATTCGCAAATAATATTTTAATCTTATCCAATGCTAACTGACAAGTCTTTGACCACAATAATTTAAGAGGAGCACCTTTGCGGGTCAAATCTGAAAGAGGACCAGAGATAGACGAAAAGTCCGGAATAAATTTATGATAATAGTTAATGAGCCCTAACAGACTACGGACCTCTTTCTTATTTTTCGGTATCTGAATGTTCAGGATTTTATTCACGTGACTATCCGAAGGATAAAGCCGATGATTACCGATTGTATGCCCTAGGAAAGATATTTTCTGAAAACCTATCTGTACTTTTGAAGGTCTAACTGTCAAATGATGCTTTCTAAGCTGTTCTAGCAAAGAAATGAAACCTACAATATGTTCTTCCCATGTGTTATGGAATAAACAAATGTCATCTATATATGTGATGATATCGGGTCTATTGCCAACCAAACGGCGCATCATGCGAGCAAATGTCGCAGGTGCATTCACCAACCCGAAACACATATAATTCCATTCAAATAAACCTTTTGGTGTGGAAAATGCTGTTAAATGTCTAGAATTTTCGGACAAAGGAATTTGCCAGTATCCTTTTGCCAAATCTAGTTTAGTAAAGAATGTAGCGTTAGCCAGCTGTGGAAGAAGATCTTCCAAAATTGGAATTGGCTCAGCATCTGTGACTGTAACTTGATTTAGTTTCCGAAAATCAATACAGATGCGTAAAGATCCATCTGGTTTCTTCACCAATACCATAGGAGAAGAATACGAAGACGAAGAGTGTGAAATAATACCCATTTTAAGCATATCTGAGATTTCCTTATCCACCTTATCTCTGTAGTGAATAGGAATAGGATATGGTCTGATTTTAATCGGAGTAGAATCAGTGATCACAATCTCGTGAGATATTAAGTCAGTATGACCTGGATGTTCTGAAAATACGTCCGAGAAAGAACGTAAAACATCACGGATCTGAGTTTGTTCAGAATGCGAAAGTGATGAAGAAATAGAAACATCTTGCCACGTTTCATGAGCAGAAATAGAAGGTAAAGTAAATTCCAATGGAATATCAGATGTAGCATCCTCAGACTGAACAACAGCGCATGAGGATCGATGAACCTCATCCAAGACATCTATCAATTCAGCTGGTCTTGGCGTGTATAATTTCAACATATTTAGATGATACGTTTTAATTTTCCCTTTAATATCAATTGAGTAATCAACATCTGTGATCTTTTTCACTACTTTGTGTGGCCCCTGCCATGAAATTAACAACTTATTTTCCTTAATTGGTAGGAGCAGTAAGACTTCTTCCCCTGGAACAAATGATCTTAGGGTACGAGATTGGTTATGTAGCAACCTCGATTTTTGAGTTGCCGTTTGTATACTCTGTGATGCGATCTGACATGCATCCACTAACCTTTGTCGTAAATCAACAACGAACTCGTAACTACTGCGAGTTGCGTCATCCTGAGAAGTACCAAGGATTAAATCCTTCAGTAGATATAACGGGCCTCTCGGATTCGCGAATATTGGACAATGCAAACAAAATTAAAAATAAAAGAACTTCAACATCTTTATTAAAACGAATGGATCCTAGACAACAAACGAGATAATTCGGGCAATTTCGCTATCCCTTAACAGGAGAGAAATAACTGGGGGCTCGTCCGGGATTTCCCCCCAATTCTTGACATTCATTGATAGATTTTGGCTTTCTCTCCTGCAAAAAACTAACAAAATCTGCGCCACAGGTAGATAAAACTTTATCCCTGAGCATTAGGTCAAATAATTCATCAAAAGATTTATTGATACCAGATAAATCTATCCAGCGACCCAAGTACAATTTAATAGAAGAGATGAACTCTCCAAAATCTGCATTCTTGGACGGAACTGCAGAGTGAAATCTGGATCGAAAACCCTCCTCAGTGAGCTGAAATTGTGCCATCAATGTATTGGCAACAATATCGAAATCAGATCGACTTGTTTCATCAATTGACATAAAAAAACGCATTGCTTCCCCTTTGAGGTAGTCTGAAAAGATAATCGGCCACCTATCTTTTGGGATCTTCAAATCTATAGCCCTCATTTTAAATCTCATAATAAACGAGTCCATGCAGTCCCGTTTATCATCAAAATTTGGTAATTTAATTTTTGGATAATTAAAATTATTACCCTGAGAACCTTGTGGATTAGCACCAGTATGCTGTGCATTAATCTTTGCAATCTCAATCTCTTTTTCTTTATCCGCCTGTAATTTCAATGACTGAAGTTCCATAGCATTTTTGTGGGCTTGATCCAGCTGAAGAAGTTCCAACCTACGTAGTTCCATTTTCTGCCGTTCTAGCTCTCTAGATGCTTCTTGATCTCTACGAGTGGCTTCTTGTTCTTTTCGAACAGCTTCTTGTTCTTTTTCTTTTTGAACCATTTTTGCCCTTTCCAACTCTCTAGCTGCTTCTAGTTCTTTTTCTTTTTGAACCATTTTAGTCTTTTCCAGGTCTGTAACAGCCTCTTGTTCAATCAATTTCTTCTCTTCAAGTTCTCTTTCGTGAACTAATTTCTTCTCTTCCAATTCCCTTGCCTGATCAAGCTCCTGCTTCTTTAAATCTCGTTGCTCCTTCCGTTCCATATGGTCCAAATAGTCATGATAAAATTTATCAGCATATGATTCCAATTCAACTCCCGATTTGCCTAAACGTAACCCCATCTCAATCAATTCTGATAATGACGACATCTTGTGTTCTGATTCGAATCACCAAGTGTCAAAACTCCTCCTAATCTCAATTAATTAATTACAATAAATTATGTTGTTGACTGAATTTATATCTTCAACACACTTCTTTGTATTGGGAACCACCGTCCCATACTGACTTCAACTATACTCCTGGCATATTCTCATGCCTCTCATTTAAAGCACATAGCTTACCATTTTTCCAGAAATATTTATTGAACACATACAAATATACTGGCTGATACACAAGCCATTTTAGATACACATCTTGACGGAGTGACGTCACATCAATCTCCCTACATCATACCTAGATACTCATCTCACCGCGACCGCTTTCATATATTTCTTGCGTTCAGTTGAGGTACAACATGGTGTGACAAAACCTGGAACTAATAATAAGTTGCCCTGATAAAAATCGCACCATGAAGCAGCCTCAACAGGCAGCTTCCATGAAATTATCCACTATTTCGTGACTAGAGACAGCTTCCATGAAATTATCTACTATTTCGTGACTAGAGACAGCTTCCATGAAATTATCCACTATTTCGCGACTAGAGAATCCAGACAACAACAAAAAAATGCGTTTTAATTTTATCGAACAAGTTAATAATTTTTTTTTAAATTTTAGAAAGTGTCGTCAACCCTTTGCTGTTTTATACTGTTTTTATTTTGAAACACTTTTTTAAAAATCACAATTTTCCAATGCTTTAAACCTCTGAACTACTTCATTCGGCTCTAATATATATACTGTTCAAAAAAAGAATAGCAACTTTTTTGGTGTTACTTTTATAAAAGATATTCGCTGATTGGACATCAGTCAACCTATCGACTGTGTCCAGCTGGTCATTAACTTCTCGTGGTTACCTGAATTGTACTCACCTCATGATTCGTGATATCATGAAGGAGGTCAAGGTCATCCATTCATCCATCCACTCACAACAAGTCCTGTGGCGCTGGGCGAGTGGCGAAGCGGCAGGCGTGGGTACGCTGGCAGTCGTAGTCGCAGACCTACACACAGGCGGCTCAGGCCATATGGTCGTCTTCCACTGATCGGAGCAGCAGTGGGATTCGGCAGCCCCCTGAGTGTCTGAGCAGCCCTCTTTAGGAAAGCACTGCTCACCTCCATGGCATGAGGAAGGGGCTAGAAAAGGTGCCCTAAACATTGCCTGCTCCACCATTACCTAACCAGCTTACCGCGGTTGGTGGGTACCCTACTTCAGCGGGCGACACATAAGAAAAAGAAAGGACAGATTTTTCCCCCTCATTCTAGGCGCATAGAATGTGCGCACTCTCCTTGACAAAGACTTTAACGCAAACAGACCTGAGAGGCGAACTGCCCTGATTGGGAGAAAACTGGCCAGATACAACATTGACATAGCAGCACTGAGTGAAACTCGACTTGCAGGCGAGGGCCAACTGCGCGAAAAGGGTGCAGGTTATACATTCTATTGGAGCGGAAGAGGAACTGAAGAAAGACGAGAAGCAAGGGTTGGATTTGCAATCAAAACAGCACTTGTTGGCAAGTTAGCGGGGCCCCCAAAGGGAATAAATGACCGACTCATGACAGTCAAGATCCCCCTGCTTTATGGAAGAAAACATGCCACCATCATTAGCGCGTATGCACCAACTATGACAAACCAGGATGACGTCAAGGATAATGTTACGGTGTTTTTATTGATGTCGTCTGCTATAGTTGGCAGTGCTCAATTTTAGGTTGATAGAATTAATATACTTGTAGGTTGACGTTGATACTTCACGGAGTATTGAACGCAAATTACACGGTCAACAGTATAAGTCATGAATAATATTGAGAAAACAAAAACTATGATAATTAGCAAAACAGACGATAAACCCACATTAAAGATAAGCGTAAATGGGAAAATCCTGGAACAAGTCAAGAGCTACGTATATCTTGGTCATATAATAACAGAAGATGGCAGATGTGAAACAGAAATCAAGAAGAGAATAGGAATGGCCAAAGCTACATTCAACAACATGAAACATATACTGACGTCTAAACAGTTATCTCACAAATTAAAACTGAGAATCATAAAGTGTTATATATATTCTGCATTTCTGTATGGTGCGGAAACATGGACGATGAATAAGCATTTGGAAGAAAGAAATGAGGCTCTTGAAATGTGGATATACAGAAGAATGGGGCGTATCTCATGGAAAGAGATGAAAACAAATAAGGAGGTCCTAGAAAATCTAGGTATGAAAAGAGAACTAATGAGGGAGATCAAAGTTCGGCAGCTAAAATACTTTGGCCACATACAAAAGCATAACACCTTGCAGAAGACCACAACAGAAGGGAGAGTTGAAGGCAAACGTGCAAGGGGAAGACAGCGCTATAAGTGGGAAGAAAACATCAAGAGATGGACAGGAAAGAGTCTATCAGAGTGCACCACCAAGACAAGAGACAGAAGACGTTGGAGATCCATTACAGCCAACCTTCGTTAACGATAATTTGCTATTAAATTGTGTTATCTGTATATATACAAATTTATAGTTGATTTAGTCTTTTGAGTGAACTGCACCTATATTTCTCAGTCATTTTAAATGCCTATACCAAAGCTATTAAAGTAATATTTTACTGAGTTAAATGAGTTGGGGGTTCATCGAAACGAGCAAAATTCTTACTCCTCGTAGAAGGTCAGGGAAGATAGAAAGTTTACACAGCTTGAATCCTACCAGCCGTAGTACTTGATTGTTTAAATTCCTACGAGGCTCTTTAGAATTGAAGCACCGTTCTTCAATTCACACCTCTGCCAAGAGTAATCTTGAACGAAAGGTAGACACCTTTGAAGACCTTCAGTAGATACTCTGAATTTTGGCCAATGTTGGACCATCACTGCAGAGCAAGGGAAGTTAATTCCGAGACAAAGAGTAAGAAAGTATGAAGACAGAAGAGTAAAAAAGAATGAAAACATAAGAGTAAGAAAGAGCAAAAACAGAAGAGTAAGAAAGAACAAAAACATAAGAGTAAGAAAGAATCAAAACAGAAGAGTAAGAAAAAACAAAAACATAAGAGTAAGAAAGAATCAAAACAGAAGAGTAAGAAAAAACAAAAACATAAGAGTAAGAAAGAATCAAAACAGAAGAGTAAGAAAAAACAAAAACATAAGAGTAAGAAAGAATCAAAACAGAAGAGTAAGAAAAAACAAAAACAGAAGAGTAAGAAAGAATCAAAATAGAAGAGTAAGAAAGAATGAAAACAGAAGAGTCAGAAAAAATGAAAACAGAAGAGTAAGAAAGAACAAAAACAGAAGAGTCAGAAAGAATGAAAACAGAAGAGTAAGAAAGAATCAAAACAGAAGAGTAAGAAAAAACAAAAACAGAAGAGTCAGAAAGAATCAAAACAGAAGAGTAAGAAAGAACAAAAACAGAAGAGTAAGAAAGAATCAAAACAGAAGAGTAAGAAAAAACAAAACAGAAGAGTCAGAATGAATGAAAACAGAAGAGTAAGAAAGAATCAAAACAGAAGAGTAAGAAAAAACAAAAACAGAAGAGTCAGAAAGAATCAAAACAGAAGAGTAAGAAAAAACAAAAACAGAAGAGTCAGAAAGAATGAAAACAGAAGAGTAAGAAAGAATCAAAACAGAAGAGTAAGAAAAAACAAAAACAGAAGAGTAAGAAAGAATCAAAACAGAAGAGTAAGAAAGAATGAAAACAGAAGAGTAAGAAAGAATCAAAACAGAAGAGTAAGAAAGAATGAAAACAGAAGAGTAAGAAAGAATGAAAACAGAAGAGTAAGAAAGAATCAAAACAGAAGAGTAAGAAAAAACAAAAACAGAAGAGTAAGAAAGAATGAAAACAGAAGAGTAAGAAAGAATCAAAACAGAAGAGTAAGAAAAAACAAAAACAGAAGAGTAAGAAAGAACAAAAACAGAAGAGTAAGAAAGAATCAAAACAGAAGAGTAAGAAAGAACAAAAACAGAAGAGTAAGAAAGAATGAAAACAGAAGAGTAAGAAAGAATCAAAACAGAAGAGTAAGAAAAAACAAAAACAGAAGAGTCAGAAAGAATCAAAACAGAAGAGTAAGAAAGAATCAAAACAGAAGAGTAAGAAAAAACAAAAACAGAAGAGTAAGAAAGAATCAAAACAGAAGAGTAAGAAAAAACAAAAACAGAAGAGTCAGAAAGAATCAAAACAGAAGAGTAAGAAAGAACAAAAACAGAAGAGTAAGAAAGAATCAAAACAGAAGAGTAAGAAAAAACAAAACAGAAGAGTCAGAATGAATGAAAACAGAAGAGTAAGAAAGAACAAAAACAGAAGAGTAAGAAAGAATCAAAACAGAAGAGTAAGAAAAAACAAAAACAGAAGAGTCAGAAAGAATCAAAACAGAAGAGTAAGAAAGAATCAAAACAGAAGAGTAAGAAAAAACAAAAACAGAAGAGTCAGAAAGAATCAAAACAGAAGAGTAAGAAAAAACAAAAACAGAAGAGTCAGAAAGAATGAAAACAGAAGAGTAAGAAAGAATCAAAACAGAAGAGTAAGAAAAAACAAAAACAGAAGAGTAAGAAAGAATGAAAACAGAAGAGTAAGAAAGAATCAAAACAGAAGAGTAAGAAAAAACAAAAACAGAAGAGTAAGAAAGAATGAAAACAGAAGAGTAAGAAAGAATCAAAACAGAAGAGTAAGAAAAAACAAAAACAGAAGAGTCAGAAAGAATGAAAACAGAAGAGTAAGAAAGAATCAAAACAGAAGAGTAAGAAAAAACAAAAACAGAAGAGTCAGAAAAAATGAAAACAGAAGAGTAAGAAAGAACAAAAACAGAAGAGTCAGAAAGAATGAAAACAGAAGAGTAAGAAAGAATCAAAACAGAAGAGTAAGAAAAAACAAAAACAGAAGAGTAAGAAAGAATCAAAACAGAAGAGTAAGAAAAAACAAAAACATAAGAGTAAGAAAGAATCAAAACAGAAGAGTAAGAAAAAACAAAAACATAAGAGTAAGAAAGAATCAAAACAGAAGAGTAAGAAAAAACAAAAACATAAGAGTAAGAAAGAATCAAAACAGAAGAGTAAGAAAAAACAAAAACAGAAGAGTAAGAAAGAATCAAAATAGAAGAGTAAGAAAGAATGAAAACAGAAGAGTCAGAAAAAATGAAAACAGAAGAGTAAGAAAGAACAAAAACAGAAGAGTCAGAAAGAATGAAAACAGAAGAGTAAGAAAGAACAAAAACAGAAGAGTAAGAAAGAATCAAAACAGAAGAGTAAGAAAAAACAAAACAGAAGAGTCAGAATGAATGAAAACAGAAGAGTAAGAAAGAATCAAAACAGAAGAGTAAGAAAAAACAAAAACAGAAGAGTCAGAAAGAATCAAAACAGAAGAGTAAGAAAAAACAAAAACAGAAGAGTCAGAAAGAATGAAAACAGAAGAGTAAGAAAGAATCAAAACAGAAGAGTAAGAAAAAACAAAAACAGAAGAGTAAGAAAGAATGAAAACAGAAGAGTAAGAAAGAATGAAAACTGAAGACAAAGAAAGAATGAAAAAAGTGTCAAATATCACTTCAGCACAAAAACGGTCACTTATTGGTGACCCTATGCCTCTTATTAAACGATCAAGTAGAAGAAATGACGCGCAGACAGGAATACAACACGTATTTTTTTTTGAATCAATGGAGAGATTCACATAACGAAATTATTTAAAGGGATACAATTCATTACCTTAGAATCTGTGGGGAAAAAAAAAAGTTTTTAAAATTTTTTAAAATCGCTTTTATGCTTAGAATCGTAGATTTTTTTCACCATAATATTTTTTGCCATTAATTATGTTATAAATGCTTCATATATTTATACATTTTTATTAAATATTTTAAGTATTCAAAATATATACAATTTATAAACACTTTATTGTCTTTACAGTAGCTTCTAAGTGTGTTAGCGTGTAAATTTGAATAATTCAAACCAATATACAAGTATAAAATTTTATCTAGAGGGGATCGGCATTTGCAGATCCCCGAAAATCAATGAACACGAAAGGTTGAAACCTACAGCGTATTTTACGCTGTACAACCCAATGCCTAGTATCCTGGCTTTTGGCTGGGATCATGTGTCTACACACAGGGACCAATACAGTGACATTCATGTGTCATTAGGTCTCTTGTGTGAGAACACAGAAGATCACTACGGTGACACATGTTGTCATTGGGTCTTCTTGTGTTGGGACACGTGGTCTTGACCAGGGCCGGGTTTGGGCGGGGAAAATGCGACCTCATGCGAGGAAAAAATATGCGACCTCAAGCGAGGAAAAAAAAAAAAAAAAAAAAAAAAAAAGGCATTTGCAGATCCCCGAAAATCAATGAACACGAAAGGTTGAAACCTACAGCGTATTTTACGCTGTACAACCCAATGCCTAGTATCCGGCTTTTGGCTGGGATCATGTGTCTAGACACGGGGACCGGAACAATGACATTCATGTGTCATTAGGTCTCTTGTGTGAGAACACAGAAGATCACTACAGTGACACAGTTTGTCATTGGGTCTTCTTGTGTTGGGACATGTGGTCTTGACCAGGGCCGGGTTTGGGCGGGTACTAATGCGACCTCATGCGAGGAAAAAATATGCGACCTCAAGCGAGGGGAAAAAAAAAAAGAAAAAAAAAAAGCTGTACAACCCAATGCCTAGTATCCTGGCTTTTGGCTGGGATCATGTGTCTAGACACGGGGACCAATACAGTGACATTCATGTGTCATTAGGTCTCTTGTGTGAGAACACAGAGGATCACTACAGTGACACGTGTTGTCATTGGGTCTTCTTGTGTTGGGACATGTGGTCTTGACCAGGGCCGGGTTTAGGCGGGGAAAATGCGACCTCATGCGAGGAAAAAATATGCGACCTCAAGCGAGGAAAAAAAAAAAAAAAAAAAAAAAAAAAGCTGTACAACCCAATGCCTAGAATCCGGCTTTTGGCTGGGATCATGTGTCTAGACACAGGGACCGGTACAGTGACATTCATGTGTCATTAGGTCTCTTGTGTGAGAACACAGAGGATCACTACGGTTACACATGTTGTCATTGGGTCTTCTTGTGTTGGGACATGTGGTCTTGACCAGGGCCGGGTTTGGGCGGGGATAATGCGACCTCATGCGAGGAAAAAATATGCGACCTCAAGCGAGGAAAAAAAAAAAAAAAAAAAAAAAAAAAAAGCTATTTTTTTCTTATTCATGTCATTTCTTCTTTGTCCACTCTCAGACGTCTACTTGAATAATTTCAAAGAAAACGTGGTCATCTTGAGGTTATTTGTATCTCCATATAACTTTTCCAGGAACATTACTAATGACGGCTATATGTGCTTTCTCTGTTCCTCATGTGTTGGGCATCATTGAATCAGATGTTCAGCCACGTTGTCGGTGCCACAGTTACACTCATCGGTAGTTACTATCTTTAGTTTGTTGAATATATGGTTTCCTAATCTGTTGCATGATTAAGGGAGATTTACTGAAGGCAAATATTAACGCCTATTACAGAATGACACCGCAATCCATGAATTATGTTAGAGACTACACTATACGGTACTAGATCCAGCATTCAGAGGTGGGGTGAACCTTCCTCGCTGCCTTTTCCTTTCCTAACTCAAGAGCAAAGTCGGGTACCATTGGCAGCTGGGTAGACTGGAGTGTGGCGATACTGTGAATCGAACCCAGCACCTTTACCGCGAGAGACCAGCGCTTTAACCACTCTGTCAATCCGACTCTCTAAATATACAGACGTCATTTATAATCTAAATGGCGTCGCAATTAGCCGATTAATATTGTATTACACACTGAACATACGGAAATCCGCTATTTCAGATATCTTCTTCCTCTTCTGTATCTTCTTCTTCTTCTTCGTACACTCTCAGACGTCCACTTGAATGTTTTCAAAGAAAGCAGTAGTCAGTTTGAGGCTATTTGAATCTCTGTTGAGCTTTTCAACGAATGGTACTGATATCGGCCATATGCGCTTTCTCTGTTCCGCATATGTTGGGCAACTTTAAAGCAAGTGTTCAGCAGTCATTTTATCAGTGCCACAGTTACACTGATCGGTAGTTCCTATCTTTAGCTTGTTGAATAGATGGTATCTCAATCTGTTGTGGCCATTGCGGAGTCTGAAGATTACCACTTGTTCTCTTCTGTTGAGCTGGTAGTATACATCATTTTGTGTGTGACCCGGATCCTCTACATCCCATTTGCTTCTGTATCTGATTCTGATAAAACTCTTTGCCTCCTCGAAAGTTATGCTTGCATCAGGCTGAGGTAGATTTCCACCTTCCTTTGCCAATCTGTCAGCCTCTTCATTGCCGGTGAAGTTACAATGAGATGGGATACATTGTATCACAACACTTTTGAATCGTTGACATAGTTTGTGGAGCACTATTCTGAGGTCATCTAGTGTTACGGTGTTTTTATTGATGTCGTCTGCTATAGTTGGCAGTGCGCAATTTTAGGTTGATAGAATTAATATAGATTGATGTTGATACTTCACGGATTATTGAACGCAAATTACACGGTCAATTTTTGACGTGTTAGCGTTGATAAGGTCACGCTTGGTGACTTGGATACTGGACCCTTTCTACGTTGATCGTGAAGCCATGAAGACGTGTCTCACATCCTGTTTTTCTGAGGACATTTTGTGGTGTTTTCCAGGACTTTTTTGTGTTAGCTTAAGCGTTAGCTTAGCTAATTCTGTGACTTTGTTTTTTGTACCATATTTGGTGTTATAACCAAGAAGGTAAGGTTTGCATAATGTCAACACCAGCTGTACCAACAATTGTACTGAATATGGAAGAGGATTTGGAAGGAGGAGAGCTGCACAGGCCAGGTACTGTGGTAATTTCAATTGCTGGGCCACAAGCTAATAGAGCCTCTTATTCGCTCATCGGCAGCATTCTGGCCGGACCAGCTGGGGTTGGTGTAAGTGGCGTCGCCACATTGTAAAGATTTGTAGGGCCGTTCAAATGGTACGCGACCCTCACGACAGCAGCGCATATGAAGCACTATGCTGGATTACATGGGCGAAAATTTGAATGGAGTAACCCACAAATGACTGTATATATAGAGCACTTAGATAAAGAGAAATCTGAAGGAGTATTGCATTGGATGCCCCCAACCGTGAAGGCAGAGGCGGCCAGACGTATAGCTGTGGCGGTAACAGGAGACAAGGAGGCGGAAGTCTCTAGAATAAAGACAGCCCACGATAAGTAGAATTTTATGTACAAGCCTTCGGACCACCGAATACTCCATTTTGTGAATTTGAAAATGGAGGGACCCACAGAGAAGTTCCAAAGGGTATGGGTGTCCCTACCAGGGAGGAAGATAGAGTGCGCCATATACGGGCTGGATACTCACTGGGTGAGCCAGTGTCCCAGGAAGCGGATCCCCCACCCCAAGCCAAGCAAAAGAGGGAGGAAGAAGAATTGGTGGTTGACAAAACACCGGCGGAGCAGTGTAGGGCAAACCAGTATGGATGGTGTGGATGGGGTGGACTTCACAACGGTCCTCTCTAAGAAAGAGAGTAAAAACAGGAAAAGATTATTGCTTCAGGCAATGGGGCCAGTCAAGACAAAGGAAGTAAGATGCAGCGAAAGCAAGTCGCCATGCAAACGCTGCCCCAGTAAAAATGACCTGCCACCATCGCCAAGGGTGACTACACCAGAGTTCTCCCCAAGGTGGATTTCGTCGACACCTGTCGTCGACGAACGTGAAATGCCTACGCCTAACAGCCCTATAAGAAGATCATCAACAAGACCCGAGGTTCCAGAGGTGCAAACGCCGGTAAACACACAAGTTTCCTTCAATTGGGCGGCAGCAACAGAAGAAGAAGATGACATGGAAGCCATATTGTCACAAGCAAGCCTGTACATAGATGGGCAAGAATTTGATGACGTAATTTCATGAGTGTACCTTTACGAGTCCTTCTTTCCTGCACTGGGGCCCAGTGCAAGCTGACGATGTCCAACGCCGTGCAAGTACAATGTGTTTGTTCCAGAGGTCGGATGACGAATAGTGAATGTGTGGGCACGCCCAAGATGCATCCCGCTGTCATCCCCCCCCCCCCCCTGTGAGCTTACTGACGAGATGGACACAACAGCACCAGTGCGTGGGAAGATGCACTCCTTTCATTCGGCCCAACAGAAACATGCAAGCAGCATTGTAAATTTAAAAGTAAAATATAAGAACTATAGTTTAGAGCGCATAGCTTATATTTTAAGAGTTTGTGTTTTAAATGTAAATAGTTTGTGTTAATTTAGGTATTCTACTGTTTGGTTATACACAAACACACACTGCACACACTTGTAACTTGAATGCGCACTAGTATAATTAAGCAGTCGGGTAGGCTAGGTGGAACAAGTGATCAGCCTACCACTTTGTCAGGTACATCTATCATAACATGTGACAAATCTTTAGCTAGCACTTTGTTGAGTAGTTCACCTACGACAAGTGGCCCACCCACAGTCACCACATTGTCTAGTAGTTTAAGTAGGACAAGCGGTCTGCACTCAGTCCCCGCTTCGTCGAGTAGTTTAGATGCGGCAAGTGACCACTCTGTCACTTTGCCAAGTAGACAGTTTGCAACAGGTGGCCAACCATCAGATACCACTTTGTCAAGCAGCCTAGTTGTTATATCCCTCAATATTAATGGTTTGAGGAATAAACTAGAGCATATTATCAAAATGATTAAAAAAGATAAACCGGATTTCTTGTTTTTACAACAGACCGGGATTACTTATGATTTTCATGCCAGTCAGATAGTAACTAAATTAGGACTTTAACAAAGTTGGTTTGCCTTAGGCACCAACCATGGTAGTGGTGTAGCCATATTGCAAATTAATGAAGATTGGGAGGCAGTACATTATACAACAGACAGTTGTGGCAGAACTGTCATTGTACAAATAAAAAACAAACACAACAAACATGACACGCACACACTCATCTATATTTACGAACCAGCGACGAAAATTGACCGACCTAGGTTTTATGACGGATTACACGACATCCTAACGGAACATTATAAAGGGACTAAGAAAATTTTAGGGGGGACTTTAATTGTGTCCTGTCTGACCTAGTTAGACGAGACGGCGTTACCACCCCACTCGGCATTTTTTTCCGCCCTTAAGAACACTAACATTTCCGTCGATGAGTACACCGAGTGCCAGAAGGTGTGGGCCGAGAACCACATGACCACGTTGCGCGACTTTCTGACGTGGTACAACAATAAAGATGTGGTCCCCTTCCTGGCAGCGTTAGACCGACAAGTTAGTTTTTACGCGCACCTAGGTGTAGACATGTTTAATGACGCGATCTCCGTGCCCGATGTCACGTTAAAGTACCTCTTCAAAACACTCCCGTCCAACGTCATGTTTTCTTTATGCTCGAAGCAGGAGGCAGATTTGCATAACACCTTGCGCCAAAACATCGTTGGGGGACCTTCAATTATTTTTCACAGGTTCCACGAACAAGGTAAAACCCGCATTAGAGGTGGCAAAACGGTTCAAGCCATTAAAGGTTTTGATGCCAACGCCCTTTATTTGTGGGCGTTAATGCAGAAAATGCCCACTGACTTTCCCGTTAGACGGTACAGGGAGGATGGTTTCAAGCACCACAAACTTCACAAATATACCGTGCAGTGCCGCGACTATTTGGCTTGGGTCTCCCACCAAAATAAAGTGACCTTAAAAACCCAGTTTAACGGATGTGAGAAGGCGTTGGGTGATATATGCATTAGGGTAGACGGTTGGGACAAATACTCTCGTACCGCCTACCATTTCCACGGGTGCCTATTCCACGGCCACCCTAGCTGCCCACTAACCGCCGGTCGTGACGTTAACCCAGTCAACAATAAACCTTTGTCTGAGTTGTACGCAAAGACGGTGGAAATAAGTTCTTATTTACGGGACGATTGCAACGTCGAATTGGTAGAAATGTGGGAATGCGAGTGGCAGGCATTGAAGAAAACCGACCCATCAATCCGTCGTTTTCTGAACGCCACCTTCCCGACCCAGAAACCGTCTTACACCAAATGTCGGTACCCCCTGACAAAAGAAAATATTCTCGCCTCGGTGTTAGACGAGACCTTGTTTGGCCTAGTTGAGTGTGACATACATGTCCCCGACTCTTTAAAAGAACATTTCTCTGAAATGACGCCCATTTTTTAGAATGTTGACGTCACGAGGGAAGATATTGGACCTTTCATGCGGGAATACGCCGAAAAACATAAACTCCTGACTACCCCCAGGCGGACATTGATCGGAAGTTATGTGGGCAAGAAAATTCTGTGGACGACACCTCTGCTTCGCTGGTACTTAATCAAAGGCTTAGAAGTCACCTGTATCTACCAGGTGCTTGAGTATACACCCGTGACGTGTTTCAAGCAGTTTGGGGACACTGTTTCGAACGCGCGTCGACAGGGTGATACTCATCCTGCCTACGCCATTACCAGCGAGACCATGAAACTGCTAGGTAACGCGGCTTATGGCAAGACATTAACCAATAAGGCGAAGCATGTGGATGTCTCGTACACGATGGGCGAGGGTACCTCTGACCAAATAAACTCACCCCGCTTTAGGAAAATGACGTTAGTGACGGACGACATATTCGAAGTAGAGAAACTTAAACAGACTATATGTTGGGACCTCCCCGTTCAGATAGGTTTTTTCGTGTACCAATACGCAAAATTACGCATGTTAGAATTTTACTACGACTGTCTAGATAAATTTGTAGATAGGTCAGACTTTCAGTTGTGCGAGACGGACACAGACAGCCTTTACTTGGCCCTTAGCGCGAATAACTTAGCGGACGTTGTTAAGCCCGCTATGCGACGAGAATTTTATAGCTCCTACCACCAGTGGTTCCCCGCCAAGGTATGTCCCGACCATAGACCCGACTTTGTAGCTAGCGAGGGTAAAACGCGCGCCCTTTGTCAAAAATGCCGCGAACAAATATTATTCGACAAACGGACACCGGGCCTTTTTAAATTAGAATACGAAGGCAGAGGGATGGTTTCCCTCTGTAGCAAGACGTATCACTGTTTTGGCGACTATGACAAAACAACCACCAAAGGCTTGAACAAACACCACAACAAAGTAGACAAACACACTTTCTTAGACGTCCTCAACACACAACAAGCACAGGGTGGGAAAATTATCGGGTTCCGTGCACACAAATCCTCCATCTACACATACGAACAACACCGCAACGCCCTATCTTACTTTTACATAAAACGACAGGTACATCCCGACAACGTCACCACATCACCCCTCAACATTTAAACTGTCTTCCACTATGTACACACAATACACAACACCTCTATTTCTTACGACGTGACGACTCCCCTCAAGGTCTGGCCTGTACCCCGGTGATATTTTTATTGTAAGTAAATCTGTGAAAATGTATATTTTGTAACAAAACACCACTAATATATATAACAGTACATTCATTTGATAAAAAAATTACTGCACAATGTATTATGTTAAAAAAGACTACATATGTACTCTTATATATTACCATATATACTCCTGTTTGATACTGCTATTAGCCCCTATATATATATATATATATATATATATATATATATATATATATATATATATATATATATATATATATATATATATATATATATGTTTTGATACTACAAAAACACTATTGAATGTAAAATAAAAACTATATGAACTAAAACGCCTTTTTGTTACCTATATCATCTGTCGTATGTCTAAATGTTCGTCTAACTGTTCGTCTAACTGTTCTATAAATATCGTCTTCTTGTTATGTAAATATATATGTCTCAATATAACCTATAACTGTTCGTATAACTGTTCTATAAATATCGTCTTCTTGTTATGTAAATCTCTAAATATATATCTTCCTATTGTCGTCTTCTTGTTATCTCAAGTCTAAATATATCCTCTTCTTGTTATCTCAAGTCCGCCATCTTGCCACATTTTCCTTATATAAAAAACCTCTAAATATACCCTTTTCTTGTTATCTCAAGTCCGCCATCTTGTCCCATATACCCTCTTCTTGTTATCTCAAGACCGCCATCTTGCCACATTTTCCTTATATAAAAAACCTCTAAATATACCCTCTTCTTGTTATCTCAAGTCCGCAATCTTGTCCCATATACCCTCTTCTTGTTATCTCAAGTCCGCCATCTTGCGCCTCCATAGCTCCTCCATCTGCTCCTCCATAGCTCCTCCATCGCTCCTCCAGAATAATACCTAAGTTGCGCATACTTTTATCTCAAGTCCGCCATCTTGTCCCATATACCCTCTTCTTGTTATCTCAAGTCCGCCATCTTGCCACATTTTCCTTATATAAAAAACCTCTAAATATACCCTCTTCTTGTTATCTCAAGTCCGCCATCTTGTCCCATATACCCTCTTCTCGTTATCTCAAGTCCGCCATCTTGCGCCTCCATAGCTCCTCCATCTGCTCCTCCATAGCTCCTCCATCGCTCCTCCAGAATAATACCTAAGTTGCGCTTACCCTACTACTACTACCCGAAGAGTTTTATCAGAAGCAGATACAGAAACAAATGGGCTGTAGAACATCCAGGTCACACACAAAATGATGCATACTACCAGCTCAACAGAAGAGAATAAGTGGTAATCTTCAGACTCCGCACTGGCCACAACAGATTGAGATATCATCTATTCAACAAGCTAAACATAGGAACTACCGATCAGTGTAACTGTGGCACCGATAAAATGACTGCTGAACATCTGCTTCAAAGTTGCCCCTTATATCCGGTACAGAGAAAGCGCATATGGCCGACGCCAGTTCCTTTCATGGAAAAGCTTTACGGGGATTTAAGTAGCCTCAAACTGACTACTGCTTTCTTTGAGAACATTCAAGTGGACGTCTGAGAGTGTACTTCTTCTTCTTCTTCCGTCCTTAGCCAACGACCGGCAAAGCAGTCAGTGGCCATTACGCCTAGTGGCGTCTTAAGGGCAACAGCAAATAAATTTTCTTTGCCGTTGTTCCCATCACGCCTAATGGCGTCTTTAGGGCAACGACAAATCAATCCGCTTGTTGTTGTTTCCGTAATCAAAGTGACTGGCAAACGGGTGATCAGCCCGTTGGGGAGAGTGTACGAATAAGAAGAAATCATTAAATAAATACACGACATTTGTACTTACTACCACATTTTAAAAATGTCTAAATAAGCAACCATAAAATGAAAAAATCTACTAATAGTTTATGGTTTATTTATATTAGTATATTGGGGGATGGGGGGACTTAATTAAAAATTTTCATAAATCTGTGTGTAGCACCAACACACACACTGTATATCTTGGATTGAAAAGTACTGCCAGAAATACTGTTCCCTTATCTTGCTGTTACATGTCTCTTGATGCCAATAATCAACAGGATGAGTATGGTACGGCTGCACACAAGACAGTGGAGCTGGACACCCTACTTGATGATGTTCCAGTTCAGCATCGTGAGGTTCAGGATCATGAGTCAGATCTCTTTAGATCATACTTCAAGACAATTGAGTATGAATGTGTCTCTTGTCTCTAATTAAGAGATAATGCTGTGTTTTTACACTTCTCTGTAAAATGTCTGGGGCATCCATTATTGTGACAAACAACTTGCCTGTTTGATAATGAATAACTTGTGAAGATTATTCTAAATCAGTGTTTCCCAAGCTTAAAATAATTGTGTACCCCTCATGAGAGTTTAGTTTTGCTGGTGTGCCCCGTTGGGGAGACGATAATTTGAGGTAATTTTAATAATATTATTTTATCTGTGCTTATGCAAGTGTAATATATACAGACTACAAGCACAGCTTCCATGCATACAAAACGTCTGGTTTCCTACTAGTCTGCTATAAAGGCAAATGTATCACCCATAATGCAAGAACTCAATGCACAATAGTAAATAAACGTGTGTATTTCTATAGTACACCGTTCTCAAATATTACATTTTAATTAATAGTTTTCTGCAAGTAAAAAAAAAAGTAAAATAAAAAATGTTTGTTGTGCACCCTTGAACCCTTTCATATATACCCTCGGGGGTACATTTACCACACTTTGGGAAACATTGCTATAAATCTTTGTCATAATAAACCAAAAATTAATACAGATGTAAATTTTATTGTAGATAAAATAAATATTTTGCAAATAAAACTGATCATAAATTATCGTATCCTACATTTTATATATATTAAGCAAAATACTGTTTTGTCGAAAACCTGCTTGTTCATCTTTCAGTTTCTTGTCTATGGACTCTTTTAATCTCTCAAGGATAATCCTATTTAATACTTTTCCTGGCACTGATAGTAACATTATTCCTCTTTGACAAAACAGATCCTGTACAGACCAGATAGCCACTTTGAGAATAATAGTTGAACAAAGTCTGGAATGGAATTCACCATTATACATCGGATTTGTGGACTACGAAAAGGCTTTTGACAGTGTAGACAATTTGGAAATTGATGATGCATTATGAAGTTCCCCTGAAGATCATTAATTTAATAAAGAAAACATATGAAGACATGACATGCAGAGTTCTTCATGAAGGACAGCTTACAGAACCGTTTGGGATAAGAACAGGAGTGCGACAGGGATGCCTCTTGTATCCATTTCTTTTCTTGTTAGCAATAGACTGGGTTATGAAATCATCGACAACACACAACAGAAATGGAATCCAGTGGACTCTGACTAAGCACTTGGATGATCTGGATTTTGCTGATGTCTTGGCTCTTCTGTACCAAAACCGTAATCAGATGCAGGACAAATTGAAAACACTCAATGAGAGGTCACAGCAATTGGGTCTAAAAATACACAGGGAAAAGACAAAGATAGTGAGAATAAATGCAGGTAATGAAAACAGGGTTGAACTTGAAGAAGCACCAGTACAAGATGTAGAATCGTACACTTATCTTGGCAGCAATATAGACAAAGTTGGAGGGACAGATTGTGATATTAAAATAAGAATACAAAAAGCAAGAGGAGCTTTCATTGCATTGGGAAACATATGGAGATCAAGAGAAATTGGATCCAATACGAAAATAAGAATCTTCAACTCATATGTGAAGTCAGTCCTATTGTATGGCTCTGAGACATGGAGAACAACAAAGACAACTACCAAAAAGCTACAGACTTTCATAAATGGGTGCTTGCATAGAATAGAGGGTTTAAATTGGTATGACAAGGTTACCAACGTGGAATTGATGACAAGAACTAGACAAGTGCTAGTTGAACAAGAGATGAGAAGAAGACGATGGCGATTGATAGGACACACACTGAGGAAACCTGTTGATAGCATTACAAGGCAGTCCTTGTTCTGGAACCCCCATGGCAAGAGAGGGAGAGGTAGACCAAGAAGCACATGGAGAAGAGAGCTGGAAACAGAGGTGAAAATGATGAGAACGTGGAAAGAACTTGAGATGATGGCACGTGACAGGAGGACTTAGCATGTGTTTGTTGAAGGCCTATGCTCCTTTGGGAGTGGAGGGTTATGAATGAAGCAAAATACTGCCCGATGTAGTTTGGAAAGGGCGGGGGGGGGGGGTCTTTCTGAGGAGACAAAGAAAAAAAACAGGGCTGCTACCACCTTTTTTTTTCTTTAAAATAAAGTATATTGTTGGAGATCCATTACAGCCAACCTTCGTTGTGGAGATGGCAACTGATGATGATGATGATGATATCGTTCAACCCTTGATGGGTTATAATTAGGACAAATGGTGTAATAAATTCAAGAAAATAAAATCAGATTTCCAATATCTAAATATAGTACCTTCTTCCCCCTTCCACTCAATCCAAATAGAGTAAATCAAAACCAAAGCTGTGTGAATGTTTTTATGTGTGACCTCCCATTACCAAGAAACAAACAATAAAAATACAAACGAATGCCAAAAAAAATCAACAAAACGAAAACAAAAAAACGAACTAAAATAAAGCCATAAATTATCTGCCATTATCCATACGAGCACTCCATCAGACTACCCCTTTTCCTCACACCATCATTGATCCTTATACAGGGTGTCCATAAAAGATTGTACCCTTTTCAAAAAAATTATTCTCTGTCCCATAATGTGGTACCTCACGGTAGAAGGGGAACGACTAAGTAAGTAAGAATGCTTTCTATCACAAAAGTAAGATAATCTCTGCATGTTTTTAAGCATACCTTAGAAAGGTTCTTCAATTCTAAAAAATCCCATTCCTAGTTGCAGTCTACGAAGTTTCTTATTGCTTGGAATTTTTAGTTCTCTAGATACCTGCCACATTCTTGTTGGAGCCTTGAACAATTTATATGCACGTCTGCCCTTCATACTTCCGCCCCACTCTACTGTCCATTCCTCAGTTATTGTTCTTTTAATTAAGCTTTTTATCTCTGTTGTACTCATCCCCACATTTATTTGGTTTCTATTCTCGTATTTCTACTTTTCTTAGCTTCTTTAGAAGTGATTCGAATGAAGTTGTGCATGGGCCTGCCAAACTCATCATGTCAAACAAATTACTAAAGACAACCACCACTACAAGAGCACATGAATGTGAAACCAACAGAGTACAAACCTAGATTACTTCGCTTCCATGGTGACAGATATGGGGTCAAGGTCAATGAGGTAAAAAAAACTTGTTTTGCGCACAAACAAATGTGCTTGGTAGATTGCATCTCAGTCAAATCTACAGTTGTTTCAGTGTTAGTTTTTAAGTAACAGCACATGACATGTCATCTGTAATGACTACCAAAGTATAAGCAGCTACTCATATCATGTAGAAGACCTAAGATATGCAAAATCGAGAAGAAGAAAAAAAAAGATGGAAAGAAAACTGGAGGCAGCAGATATGTGGCTCATAAGAAGGATGCAATAGATACCTTGAACAACCAGAAGATCGAACAAAGAAGTTTGCAAAGAAATGGAAGAAGGTCTGCCATTGATTAACAGGATAAAGCGCAGACAGTCATTGTTAAATGTACATGTCATGAAAAAAGAAAAAAATTACGGAATATGGTAACAGCTGGCACATTCAACTCAAAGAGAAAACAGGGAGAGAGAGAGAGAGAGAGAGAGAGAGAGAGAGAGAGAGAGAGAGAGAGAGAGAGAGAGAGAGAGAGAGAGAGAGAGAGAGAGAGAGAGAGAGAAATACCTTGATAAAGTGGCCATACAACAAGAAAAAGATTGAAGATACAGGTGATTCAAGGCACCACAGACTATAGGAAATTAAGAGATTTAGTTGTTAACACCAGATGGCATGGCACTCAGTAAATGATTCATCCACCGGAGAGATACAAATTGAGCATATTAGGTTTTTATTGGAGCTGGCAATCTCATCAATTAAAACAAATTGTTACAGATCAACCACTGCAAGAGTACATGAATGCTTTTGTACAGGCTTCCTGCAAGGGCACCAGCTACAGTGGTCATACCGCGCTCCATAGGGAGCAAATGAAGAAAACGATATCAGGTTTAGCATTTAACATTTTGTGTCTCTGGTTTTCTTCATTTTGTAGAAAGATGTCAGCGAATGAAGTGAAACAGAAACTCTCGACTATACTGTGAATATTATTTGATTTTACCTAATGAATCTTCATTATCTATAAATAAAGTACTTAAAAGCAACAACAGTTGTGACTAAAGCAGTTTATAATACCATGACTGGTTCTACATGTTTGTATATGTGTTGCTGTTGTAAGGTACCTCTTAGTTCTAGCTTACTGGACAAAACAGATGTGTATATCCTGGACCTAGGACTTCGGCTTTTACAATGGAATGGTGCTGGCAGCAACAAGGATGAGAGATACAAGGTAATTATATGTTTTATAACATTAGCAATGCACGTTAATCTTACCGGACTTCACAGTATTGTTTTATTAAATGGTGGCATGAATAGGAATGGTGTTGGAATAAAGATAACATTATCTCATAAAATAATAGCCAATAGCATTTTTCTGTCATAAAAGACTTAAGACGCCTCTCCAAAAATAGCTAGGAATGTTTCCTCTGAATATAACTAGGAATGTTTTGTTTGTATGGAATGGCCTAATCTGACATGATAATTTGTGTCAGACTTTTACAGATAAAATTGTGTGAAATGAACAGGATGTTAGCAATCTATTATTAATCTGCTTTTTGTTGTTTTTTAAATTAAGTGGGCTTCCCAGATCTTAATCTTCCTTGTATTGTAGGCAGGGTCATACGTTTTAATCATTCTTGGCTATTTTTTGCTGTTGTAACAGGGTAGACTATTAAGTAGCTACAACTGTTAGCCTTATAGTAAAGTATTTTATGAATGACTAGTTAGATAAATAAACTACTAGTCAAGATTCAATGACATCATCAGTCATGACACACATGAACCCATGATGTCATCAAACCTTGTGTGGCCTCCATACAAGTCAGACCGGAAAACATTTAGATTAGAGAGAACTTTAAACAATGGTTGGTCATCATCACATAGAAACAATAATTTCAGACTAGAGGATTCGTAGTTAGTTAGGTTAAAGATTATTTCAACAGTCCACTAGCCCCCAAGACCAATCATTAGAAAGTTTCCGGTCTTAACTCCAATAAGAAATATTTCCTCTGGCGAGCCATAGCACCAGACCAGTATAAAGACTGATGCATCTTAGAAACCAGACAGAGACAGAGAGAGCTTGAGACAGTTATCTCAAAGCTAGTGCCAAACCGAAGGTGTTATCTTTACCCTTTGAGACGTGAAGACGTGTTTTTACCTCCTGCTGTAACTTCTCAGGTTTGTGGTGTTAGCCTTAGCTGTTAGCTTAGGCTAGCCTTGTGACTTTGTTTAATCCAATTTGGTTTAAGTACCAAGAAAGATAGAAATAAGAATGTCCGCACCTATCGTACCCGTGATTTTAATTGATCTAAACGAAGACTTAGAGGGAGGCATGCTACATAGACCAGGGACACTGGTAATTACGATCTCAGGGCCGCAGGCCAACAAGGCATCGTATTCTTTAATAGCCAGCATATTAGCTGGACCAGCCGGCGTCGGCCTTGTAGTGAAATTGAAAGAGATACAACGGTAAAATTCCTCCAAGGATAACATTTAAGGATAAAAACATAATGCGTAGGCTGCTGATGTACATGATCGCCTAGACCGCGGGTCATCATCCCCATAAAATTGACTTGCTAGACCGGAGGGGAACGGAGTATCAAAAGGGAAAAAAAATATGACTGGAAAGGCTAAAGAGACGCAATTGGGGGGGGAAATGGATGAAAGTAAAAAAATTCAAGTCCCCCAAATTGACACGAGGTACGGAATTGGACGTTTTGCGATACCAAGCGCTTGATTTGAATTTGAGCGGAAGAACGCAGATGTCTGAAAAAATTACAAAAATTAAAAAGTAAATTTTTCTTAATATTAATGTTAGGAATATAAAAATTAGCTGGCCAGATGGCCTATTCTGAGCAGTGAACTAATATGGTTTTAATTTTACAGACGGATAGATAATATTGAAAATAATGACAAAAGACAGTGTAGTTCACATCATCGACAGACTGAATTGAATCTAAAAAGTGTGGTTATTTGCACACAAAACACGACCTTGAACACGGGTGTTCAAATTTACTTAGCATAAAAGTGAAGGGACATTGGTGGAAGCTGTGTCTAAATATAACTTTTTACAACAAAAATTTGAAGGGGAGAGAACGGTTGGGTCAAAAATCGAGCACAATTTTGTAGAAACACAAGTAGAGACGGACAGACTAACAGATAACCATCCATACGTGACTGAAGCTTGACTGAAATGACTTTAGTGAGGAAATTTGAAATTAAAAATAAACCTCGGCAGTGATTGGCCACAGACAATCATATTATTAGCGCTCAGAGCGCATTTGGGGTCATTCTTCAATAATTGTTCAGTGTTAGACACAGATTTTAAAGTGTGGTGTTTTCCCATATGAAAGACAGTGAGTTAAATTTAGGGACGCCATCCTATAGCCAGCAGCTCAGCTGAGTTTTGCTAGCACTTCTGTGTTAATTATTCATAATCTGGTAAGATTGAAATTATTTCTTTATATATTTTGAATATTGTTTCATGTTCGAGTGATTTGATACTGCCATATCATAATCTAGCCTTACAAACAAGTAGGGATTTTGCTCTAGACCCCCCGCCCAAGTCAGGGTCTAGGGACTAACAATGTACATAAACTCCAGCAAGGATTATGCAAGACAGATCAAGAGTTGAGAATAAGGAAACATATTACCTATCCTCTTTTAGGGTAGAAAACTAATAATTATTTTTCAGAATCTATAGTCTGGGAGGATCTATCGGATGTAAACCCACCATGGTAACTGTGCTGTTTGGTCAGAGAGATCTGACCTGTCTGTATAATGTGGTTGTTGTGTCAGTGTGGTGTCCAGACGTGGGTAGAGAATAGATTTTGACACATGGCCCATACTTTGATTGCAGAGCTGCGAGTTTCTGTCGTCAACGAAGCAGTATCTATTCGGGTGGTGATTTACACAAGTGTATCTGTGCAGGCCTTGTGACAGAGACCACCATTATTGCCCGCCAGCACGGAGAGGTGGGACCGCCTGATTTCAGCACCAGAGCTACAAATACCAGATGAGTGAGCCTCTGGTCTGCTGGATATTCACCAACCCCATTTAGTTGCAGATACCCCATAAAAATTCCCACCATTTTCTGGACACTGTGTAGTCAATATAGACAGGTGTGATGAGACCACCCCAACAGCACAGACAATAAATATCCTCCCTAGTAGCTGACTACCAGAACATTTTAATAAAACTAACTATTCTAGTACTTAAATATGTACACTTTTGCATTTATTATGTAACATTCCATGCATAATTTTCATAAATTTTAAATCCTTCTTTTAAAACAAGTTCTGGTCAAAATAAAACTTGATCCAGAACAAATAAATGTAATATAATTATATCAAAAACTTTACACACGTGAGTTAGTTCAGTGTATTTTAACACTTGTTAATCTTATTAGTCTTGTTAAATATCTGTGGGTATATTTATAACTATCACACCACAGTACACATCATTACCCTAGACACTTTACGTAGCCACATTCATTAAAAAAAAAAATTAAGTGTGAGGTCGTAGTGGTAGCAAGAAAGGCCTTCTGACAATTCTCAACTACATTTTATCTCAGGAGCCTTCACAGCTGGCCTCATACAATTACATTTAGTAATATCACCATCATACAATACCATCAATACCACTACATATATTGGGGTCTTGTCCAGGGATAATTAGCCCAACAGTAATATTAGGATCTCCTGGTGGGAGAAATAAAAGTAGGGAAATAAATTGTAAAATTTCCTTTAAAATTAAAAGTGTCCCTGCAGATAAAAGTTGGTGAATCTTCACAGCCAGTAATAATTAATTAGTTAACTGGTTAGTTAGAATTAGTTAGACTATAGTAATTAGAAGTACTTAGTGTATTTACTGGTTAGAGATTTAGCTTGTATATTATTATATTGTCTAAAAAGTATGGCGGAGCTGGCAAAATTTAGATCAGCTGCTGTGCTCACCGCGAAGGAGATGGGGATGGATGGTCAAATTTTAATTCAATACGTAACGACTGAATGTGATAAATATATTGAACGGGAAGAAAGGAGATTAGAAAAAGAGGCTGAAAGAAAATTAGAGGCTGACAGGTTAGCTGAAGAAAAGAGATTACAAATTGAGGCTGATAGAGAAATTAAGAGGCTGCAGATTGAGGCAGAAGAAAAACGACAGCAAAGGGAGGCAGAAGATAAAAAGGCCGAAAGGGAGGCAGAAGAAAAAAGGTTGACTGCCGAAAGGGAGGCAGAAGATAGAAGGTTGCAGAGGGAGCACGAATTACGACTAAGGGAGCTGGAATTACAAGGCCCGGCCCCTGAAAATGGTGCCAGCCCTTTTGCCTCAGATGCTACGCCCAGTCTGGGAGCCTCAAACTCAGCTATGGGGTTTCATTTAGACCATTTTGTTGAAAAAGACGATGACATAGAGGGGTACCTAGGACGTTTTGAGTTATTAGCTACTACATATGGGTTAGAGAGAGAGAGGTGGAGTTTAAAGCTATCACAGGGATTGAGGGGTACTTCTTATGAAGTATTTGCCAAAATGAACAGGGAAGACCAAGACAATTATGACATGTTAAAGCAGGCTTTGTTATTAAGGTACGAGAAGAATGGTGAATTTTATCGTAAGAAATTTAGAAATGCCAAACTGTTGTCTGGGGAGACATACCACCAATTCTCTGCCAGACTAGAAACCTATTTGGAGAAATGGACGGCTCTGGGGAAGACCCAAGATCTTAAAGAAATGATCATGATTGAGCAATTGAGAGAGTCCATGGCTCCAGACATGAGAAAATTTCTCATGGAACAAGGTGCAGAGAAGTTGGGGGAAATTTTAAATGTTGCTGAGAGGTATCAGGCAGCTCAGGCAGAGGTAAGTGGTGCTAAAAAGAAGCACATAGACAATTTTAAAGCTCCACAGCAATTTAATAAATTTGATAATAGAGAGCAGGGAAATAAAGGTAGGACAAACTTTGAGCGGCCAAGAAATGACTATCGCGACAGAAACTCACAGTTCAATGACCAAAAGTTCAATGAAAGAAAACCGTTGAACCAAGGAAAAAGATGGTGTAAATGGTGCAAGAAGGATAACCATAACACCGAATTTTGTAGAAGGAAACCTTCAAACATTGCTGCAATGAAGTCGGGGACGCAAAGATTAAAGGTTAATCCTAAGGGACAACAGGAACCTTATCACCCCCCAGTTTGTGAGGATGTTATTTGTAATGGGGTCACCATAAGGTGCCTTTATGATACAGGTTTGGATTATGATTCAGTTGTGAAGTCTAGCCTAGTGGACCCAAGTCAGTATACCACAGAAACAGTGGAAATACAAGGGGCGACTAAGGACATACCACTCATGACACTTCCCATCGCAAGGATAACGGTGAAAACTCGCTATGTGGAAGGAGAAATCAGAGCAGCAGTGATAGATGAACCAATCTACCCTCTGATATTGGGGTGTAGATACGTCTTCTTGGGGAATCCCGAGAAACCTGTGATCATGGCGACAGTGCAGACCAGGTCACAGAAGAAGGAGGAAGAAGGTGAACCTATAAATGCTCATCCAGAGGAGATGAGGAAGGCGCAGGCTGAGGATAGGACACTCAAGCCCTGTTTTAAAAAATTGCCCAAATGCCACACACCTCCGAGCAAGGGGGAATATTTCATGAAGAACAAACTATTATACAGGAAGACAGGAACTAGATCCACTGGTCACGGACAGTTAGTTCTTCCCAAGAGATATAGGGCAAATTTGATAAGGAGCTTACATGTTGGAAAAGATGGTGACCATGAGAAAGTCGGTACCATCTGCCAAAAGATTGCTCTAAAATACTATTGGCCCGACGTAAATGTCGATGTTGAAAACTTTGTAGAAGCATGTGGCGTATTTCATGAGGGAACACCCACAAAGGGAAAATATGTGCAGGACCTAGAACCGCCACGGGGCAACTTTAGGCCTGAAAGGAAAACTAATTATACACGGGTAGACAAAGTGGAATGGGAGCCCCCTTTTCACACCCAGTCTTCACTTGAATGGATTAACATGGCCACTATGCGAAGAGTACAAAGAAGAAATTTAACCCAGGATAGGATGACAATCCCTCGGTCAGACTTATATAAACTGGAGGAACAGACAAGAGAGCGAAGATCTCTCATAAACAATCTTAAGTGGGGAGACAAACCCCAGAGAAAAATTGGTAGTGGTCGATTTGTGAGTGATGATTCTAGGAAGAAAAGTCCTCATTATAAAGCTTCTAATGGACGGGAACAGATGAGTTCCATGAAAAATAAGTATGATAAATTAAAGATCCAGATGTAACTTTATTAAGGACCTGGACAGATGAGAAGGCGGAAGAGACTGTTACCTCATCGTATCAATATGTGAACGAACTGACCACTCGTTTGAAAGCTGGATGGAAACTGGCAAATGATAATTTGAAACAAGCCAGGAAGAAACATGCAGCATATTTTAATAGGAAGGCAAAGGACAGGGAACTGGCAGTCGGAGAGAAGGTGCTGCTTCTACTACCCGGAAGCCAGAATAAATTACAAATTGGTTGGCAAGGTCCATATACGGTTCTAGAGAAGGTGTCTAGAACAAACTATAAAATTGACAAAAAGGGGAAGGAAAAAGTTTATCATGTAAACCTGTTAAAGAAGTATCTGGACAGACCACTCCAGGAAAGCACCCCCTTATTGACCTTGGCTATTGCAACCCAGATGCAAAAAGAACCACTCACCTCACATGAATACCCATTACATCCTTGTGAAACAGCAGCACAGGTAAAAGTCAGTAAGCACCTGACTAAAAACCAGAGGGAGAGAGTTCAACAAGTTCTGGAGGAACATACAGATGTATTAACAGATAAACCAGGCCATACAAATTTGCTACAGTATGACATGAAACTGGTAGACTCAAACCCAATCTGTATGAGAGCCTATTCTATTCCGTTCGCGAAGGAGAAGGCATTGAAGGAAGAAATAGAGTATTTGTTGAAGGAGGGGATTATTTCGCACAGTGAATCATCTTTTAGTTCTAGTGTCGTTTTGTTGAGGAAACCGTCTGGGGAACACAGACTGTGCATAGATTACAGGAAACTGAATGCTGTCACAGAAGGACAAGTGGATCCATTACCAGACACAAAACAGTTATTTGCCAGACTGAACAAGGCAAAATACTTTTCAAAGGTGGATCTTAGTAAAGGCTATTACCAGATCCCAGTGAAGCCTGAAGTGAGACCTTATTTGGCTTTTAGCACTTCGGATGGACATTATGAATTCAATATGCTACCATTCGGACTGAAAAATGCTCCGAGTGTGTTTTCAAGGATGATGCGAAAATTGTTGGATCCCCTGAATAACCCATGTATCACGAATTTCATGGATGATATTCTCGTCGCCACAGAGACATTTGAAGAACACATTGAAGCTCTGGAGATGTTGTTTGATAGACTTCGGGAGGCGAACTTAACTGCTAGGCCAACAAAATGTTGTATTGGATGCAAAGAGTTGGAATTCTTGGGACACACTGTATATCAGGGTAATATGACCCCTGATCCTAAGAACTTGGAAAAACTGCAGAGAGCACCTAGGCCGCAAACAAAAAAGGACGTGCGATCATTCGTGTCGTTATGCGGATTTTATCAGAAATACATCAAAAATTTTAACGCTATTTGTGCTCCTCTGACTGATCTGACTCGCAAGGGACTTCCAGATAAAATTATTTGGACTGCACAATGTGAACTAGCGTTCCAAGAGTTAAAGGAAAAACTCACTAGCAAGCCTATTCTCAAACTGCCTGATTTGACACAGGACTTTGTCTTAAGAACCGATGCAAGTAATGTAGGACTCGGAGGGGCTTTGTTGCAAAGATCATCTTCACCTGATGGGGAACTGAAACCAGTCGCTTATGCAAGCCGCAAATTGAATAAGGCGGAACAAGGATACTCCACAAGCGAAAAAGAATGTTTAGCATTAATCTGGGCAATAAAGAAGTTTCAAATCTATCTGTATGGTAGGACTTTTGTGGTGGAGACGGATCATCAGCCTCTCGTGTTCTTGTCTCAGGCTAAGCATGAAAACGCAAGATTGCTGAGGTGGTCTTTATTGCTTCAACCTTATCAGTATAGTATCCAATATATCCCAGGCAAATTGAATGTCGGTGCAGATTTCCTCAGTCGGCACCCCTGTGATCAAAATTAGAGTAGTGGCAGACGTGAGGAGTAATTTTACCTATGTGTATCGCTGGTTTTGGAACTTGCCATAGGCATGTTTTCAAGTGGGGAGATGTGTAGTGAAATTGACAGAGATACAACGGTAAAATTCCTCCAAAGATAACATTTAAGGATAAAAACATAATGCGTAGGCTGCTGATGTACATGATCGCCTAGACCGCGGGTCATCACCCTCCATAAAATTGACTTGCTAGACCGGAGGGGAACGGAGTATCAAAAGGGAAAAAAATATGACTGGAAAGGCTAAAGAGACGCAATTGGGGGGGGGGGGGAAATGGATGAAAGTAAAAAAAATTCAAGTCCCCCAAATTGACACGAGGTACGGAATTGGACGTTTTGCGATACCAAGCGCTTGATTTGAATTTGAGCGGAAGAACGCAGATGTCTGAAAAAATTACAAAAACTTAAAAAGTAAATTTTTCTTAATATTAATGTTAGGAATATAAAAATTAGCTGGCCAGATGGCCTATTCTGAGCAGTGAACGAATATGGTCTTAATTTTACAGACGGATAGATAATATTGAAAATAATGACAAAAGACAGTGTAGTTCACATCATCGACAGACTATATTGAATCTAAAAGTGTCGTTATTTGCACACAAAACATGACCTTGGGAACAGGTGTTCAAAGTTACTTATTATGGAGGAGAGGGTTTTTGAGCGGTAGCTGTGTCTAAATATAACTTTTTACGACAAAATTTTGAAAGGGGAGAGAAAGGTTGGTTCAAAAATCGAGCACAATTTTGTAGAAACACAAGTAGAGACGGACAGACTAACAGATAACCATCCATACTTGACTGAAGCATGACTGAAATGACTTTAGTGAGGAAATTTGAAATTAAAAATAAACCTAGGCAGTGATTGGCCACAGACAATCATATTATTAGCGCTCAGAGCGCATTTGGGGTCATTCTTCAATAATTGTTCAGTGTTAGACACAGATTTTAAAGTGTGGTGTTTTCCCATATGAAAGACAGTGAGTTAAATTTAGGGACGCCATCCTATAGCCAGCAGCTCAGCTGAGTTTTGCTAGCACTTCTGTGTTAATTATTCATAATCTGGTAAGATTGAAATTATTTCTTTATATATTTTGAATATTGTTTCATGTTCGAGTGATTTGATACTGCCATATCATAATCTAGCCTTACAAACAAGTAGGGATTTTGCTCTAGACCCCCCGCCCAAGTCAGGGTCTAGGGACTAACAATGTACCTAAACACCAGCAAGGATTATGCAAGACAGATCAAGAGTTGAGAATAAGGAAACATATTACCTATCCTCTTTTAGGGTAGAAAACTAATAATTATTTTTCAGAATCTATAGTCTGGGAGGATCTATCGGATGTAACCCCACCATGGTAACTGTGCTGTTTGGTCAGAGAGATCTGACCTGTCTGTATAATGTGGTTGTTGTGTCAGTGTGGTGTCCAGACGTGGGTAGAGAATAGATTTTGACACATGGCCCATACTTTGATTGCAGAGCTGCGAGTTTCTGTCGTCAACGAAGCAGTATCTATTCGGGTGGTGACTTTACTCGAGTGTATCTGTGCAGTCCTTGTGACAGAGACCACCATTATTGCCCGCCAGCACGGAGAGGTGGGACCACCTGATTTCAGCACCAGAGCTACAAATACCAGATGAGTGAGCCTCTGGTCTGCTGGATATTCACCAACCCCATTTAGTTGCAGATACCCCATAAAAATTCCCACCATTTTCTGGACACTGTGTAGTCAATATAGACAGGTGTGATGAGACCACCCCAACAGCACAGACAATAAATATCCTCCCTAGTAGCTGACTACCAGAACATTTTAATAAAACTAACTATTCTAGTACTTAAATATGTACACTTTTGCATTTATTATGTAACATTCCATGCATAATTTTCATAAATTTTAAATCCTTCTTTTAAAACAAGTTCTGGTCAAAATAAAACTTGATCCAGAACAAATAAATGTAATATAATTATATCAAAAACTTTACACACGTGAGTTAGTTCAGTGTATTTTAACACTTGTTAATCTTATTAGTCTTGTTAAATATCTATGGGTATATTTATAACTATCACACCACAGTACACATCATTACCCTAGACACTTTACGTAGCTACATTCAATAAAAAAAAAAATTAAGTGTGAGGTCGTAGTGGTAGCAAGAAAGGCCTTCTGACAATTCTCAATTACATTTTATCTCAGGAGCCTTCACAGCTGGCCTCATACAATTTACATGTAGTACCATCATCATCATACAATACCATCAATACCACTACAGGCCTGAGTGGCATCGCCACATTGTACCGCTTCGCGGGCCCTTATAAGTGGTATGCCACGTTAACAGCAGCAGCTCAGCTGAAGTACTACAAGGGCCTGCACGGAAAAAGATTGGAGTGGACCAACCCTCAGATGAGCATTCAGATTGAGCATCATGACAAAGAAAGATCCAAAGGTGTGCTACATTGGATGCCGCCCACGATGAAACCCGAGGCAGTAAAAAGAATAGCGGCGGAAGTGTCGGGAGATAAAGACGTAGAAGTGTACAGGATCAAAAATGCCCACGACATGTTGTGGTGAAGTGGGATGTTATAAATATTAATAGGGGACTTAGTGTACTGACTGAGATCAGCTGTGAAGGTATATATATCTAATAAGAGTAGTGTATTATATATAACCTTACTTGCTGCCACATATGTATATATATCTCAGTCAGAATTATTCTGGAATAGTGTGATGACTACGTTATGTGTCTAGGGTATGTGTATGATGAAGTGTAAGTCATAACAACAACAGACAGATAAACAATTTAATTTATTCCACTACACTTGACAACACTGTGACACTCACATACATAAAACACTCTACAAGGATATCTTAAAGGAGTCACTGATAACTTTTCAAATAACAATATGTATTCATTGCTGTCATGAATGTATATGTGTCCTGATTCAAATACAAAGGGAACCAGGAATCACAATCAATTTTAATTACAAGTTATATGTACAGAATTTATCAATATGAATCTTGTAGTGACATATATTTTTAATAGTATCCTATGTGTGTCAGTTGTGTAGTAGTAATATGAGGTAATACTGGTTTTGTTTTGTTCAAGCTCTGTTGGTATTTGTCATCATGACTTCAATAGTTTGTCTTTATTGGAACTAGTATTGGAGATGTTCTCAGTTCCTGATATTAAAACAATTAAATTCCCCTCTTAATTGTATTTTACACTGTCATTTTAAGATGGGGGTACATAATGTTGAGCTCAGCTGGCCACATCAGCTTATCTTGCGTGATGGCGGCAGGAAAGGACTCCTCTGCTCGATTTCTCCCCTGGGCTCTGGAGACACCTCACTGATAGCTAAATGGACCAAGGAGTATGCTGTCCGACTCTGGATTCAGCAAAGCTCTGACCAGGTGCTGCTCAATAACGTCAAGACCACGGTCCCTGAAAACAAGGATGTACCTTCTACTTCATAACTAATTGATACTCTCTTTCTACACTAATCACAATACATCACAAACATTGAGTTCAGAGCGTTAGGCCAACTGTCAGCTTCATCTGAAATACTTTATACCAGTATTAACCTCCTTAATGGTTACTACGCCTCTGCAATTCCAGCATTATTTCTTTCTAGTCAATCATCTAGGTGTCAGTGTACTGTTTGGCCATTCCATGCCGTTTTACTTTCCTCCGACACCTTCTGTTCAGGCTGGAGCATTATAGGCTTTACATCATGTTTGCTACTGAACTACACATATATACAGGCATAAATTAACAATTCACATTCAATTTTCATTAAAAGATACTGAATGTTTCAAGCTTACCACAATTCATGGAAATAAACACAGATACGTTGACTAGCAATGAATTCTGGCACAAATACTGGCACAAATTCCCATCTGCTTATGTTCCAGGCTTTTATTTAGCAAAAATATGAGCTGGCTTCAACGCACTGTTGCTTTATCAAGCTTATTTGAACTAGTGGTCTCGAACTAACGCTCCTAAGTGATTATATCAGCGAGTCTGGCCAATGGAGCCACGTTTCGACAAGTGTTTGAAAAAATTTTACCTTCCTACGTCTCCCCTAACAACCAAGGATAGCATTTATAGTCCGACTAATCGTGTTTAGCCTTACATATCATTCCAGCCAATCAGTTCAAATGTAACTTGTGGCCCATTTCCCGTACAATGGTGGTTTAAAAAATCTACCACTGAGCGATTCTGATTTTGGGTGTTGTCTGACAGCACCATCATTTTATTTTGGCTATAACTTGTTAATTCCTAGACTATTTGCGTAACGTTTTACATATTCTTTGTCAGCAAGCCCTAAGGAACCCAAATATACAAATTTAAAAGAGCTAAGTGGCTGCGTTCAAAATATGCAATTTCTTCTACCTCCTGTTTCGAAGATGTGCTGTCTGGGTACTGTAATGTTTTCAAACGTAAACCCATCTAATGTTATCTTTTCTAATAAGCGTTTTCCAGGATTTTAAAACCTAACTCTGGGAAGGTTAGTGTTTTTATCACTGTCCGTCTGAAAAAAAGTTAGTGCATGTGGCCTTACACGCGTGATAGTAGTAATTGTGTATCGCGCGACGCGAGTTTAGTGTTGCATGTGTCCTTGCTTTCATTCGCCCCTCTCTCTTTCTATTTGAGTCCATCTGTTCGTTCGTTTTGGTAACGTAGTATAATTAATGTTAGGATTAATTTAGGTCATTACGCAGTGTGCCTCTCAATGTTTTTCTTAGAAATGCAATACCCGTTTTAATGTGTTGTGGAAACGCTTGTATTTATGCAGTGGCTTATATTTAACGTGGAAACGTTACAATTTGCAGACGAAGCATAAAACAAAGGGGATTTCGAGTACTGTCATTGTGACAGCACTGTTCTTTACCATTCTTCTTCCTTTCTTTATTATATGTATTTATTAGGCTTTATATTTACTTGATAATTTATATATGTGGATTAGAATATTTCACGACACCTCCCCTCTTAAAACAGACACTATATGTCAGTCCTTTATTTTATATACACATAGATAAATGTAAGTCAACTTGACTTTACTCTGCTGTGGTGCTATCATGGTTTTATGTAGTTGGGTCCATTCAGAGTAGGCACTACTCATGAAATCTGCCTCAGACTTCTACAACCAATAATATATTTCGGTTATGTTACTGAACAGCCGCAAGTGTGAGTGCTTGTCTTAATGCTGCTTCGCAACCCGTATTCACCATTTCTCTTCTCTGAGTCTGCGCAATGACATGTCCAGAGAACATTATATTTCCCTCAAAATGTACGTTATGAGGAGATAACATATACCTGGTGATAGCAGAGTTTTCGTAGTGGATCCCATAATCTTCTTATTATCCTGTATGAAACATTCGGAATATCCTCAATCAAAGAGGCAACTCAGGGATTCATTACGTTCCTCCGAAATGTTTACATCCAACAATTTTCTCATCATTCTAGAGAAGACACTAGGCGCATTCTTCAATCCAAATGGCAATCTATTAAACTCATAGTGTCCTTCTGAGGTACTAAAAGCTAGGTATGGTCTAACCTCAGGCTTTACTGGAATCTGATAGTATCCTTTACTCAGATCCACTTTTGAGAAATATTTAGCTTTATTTAGTCTGGCAAACAGCTGATTTGTATCCGGCAATGGATCCACCTGTCCTTCTGTAATAGCATTCAGTCTCCTGTAATCTATACAGAGTCTATGTTCTCCAGAGGGCTTCCTTAAGAGTACAACACCGGAACTATACGAAGATTCACTGTGCGAAATAATTCCTTCCTTCAATAGATAGTCTATCTCTTCCTTCAAAGCTTTCTCCTTAGCAAACGGAATCGAATATGGTTTCATACAGACAGGTGTGGGGTCTATCAGTTTCATATCATATTCCAATAGGTTTGTATGCCCTGGTCGGTCTGTTAACACCTCTGCATGATTATTTAGAACCTGTTGCACTCTCTCTTTCTGAGTTTTCGTTAAATGTGTACTGATTTTCACCTGTGCTGCTGTCTCACAGGGGTGTAATGGATATTCAAATGATGAAAGTGGTTCCTTTTTCATCTCCATGGCGATGGACAAGGTCAACAAGTGTGTCTCTTCCTGATGTTCTCTTTCCAAATATTTCTTCAGGAGATTCACATGATAGATTTTTTCTTTCCCACAGCCAAATTTGTCTTTCGCCTTCCTGTTATAATAGGCAGCATGTTTCTTCCTGGCTTGTTTCAAATTTTCATTGGCAAGTTTCCAGCCAGTTTTTAAACGAGTGGTCAGCTCATTCACATATTGGTATGAAGATGTAATGTTTTCCTCTGCCTTTTCATCAGTCCACGTTCTTAACAAAGCTACATATGGACCTTTAATTGTGTGGACCTATTTGTCCATGCACCGGTATGGTCTCTTCCACTCGAAGCTTTATAGTGATGATTTTTCCTCCCAGAATTATCATTCACAAAACGACCGCTACCAATTTTTCTTTTGGGGCTTTCTCCCCACTTAAAATTCTTGATGAGAGATTTCCTCTCTACATCCTCTTCCTCCAGTTTGTTTAAGTCCGATTGAGGGATTTTCGGCTTATCCTGGGGTAAGATATCTTTTTGCACTCTCCGCATAGTGGCCATTGTAAAACAGTTAAGTGAAGCTTGTCCGTGAAAAGGGGCTTCCCATTCCATTTGGTCCACTTTTTCAAATTTATATCTCTTTTTATTATTGTAAAGGGCAATTTTTACTATCTTGCAATATAATACATTTATATTCTTATTATGTTCGCAAATATTTTGTAAGCAAAGTATTTCCTTTTTAAGTGCTTAAGGAGAAGTCATTTTTGGGTTGCTTCCCTTGAAAATAGTTCCGTCATCTTCGATCGGACTCCGCAAACGACTCTAGGCCTACTGTGATTTATTCTTTGGCTGGGTAGGAATAGATTGTTCTTGCTTCAGTATATCTATGGCCTGAATTTATACGTAGTGTTTGTATGAGTAGGACGAGTCTGTCTTATATATGGATATCTTTGCATTTCTAAGTCGAACTAATTTGGTTGTCGCTAGAAAAGGTCAAAGGCTATGCAGCGGAAGTATCGCTAGCAAGGGGTGTGATTCATGGCTGCCATCCTGTGAGGATGTCGAGTTCTGTTGTAGCAGGTTTTTTGCCGAAATAGTGATCTATATATGGATGGGGAAAAGTGATAGTCATTTAGACATGTTGTATGTACTTTACCCCAGTGTTTATTCTCTTTTGCCAAGGAATGGCAAAGTTATATTTCGCATAAAAAGGTAAAACCACAATTTATTATGAACTTGGGCTTCGCCATCGTTGTTGATAAGCAGATGCACAGTGGTACTTTTGAAAAGAATATTTATTCAAAGGAAGAAGACATTCCTATGTATCAGCACTAGATTGTATGATATTATTCAATTACCTCTATGAGAGAAGCTATGAAGAAATGAGGACATTTAACGAATGACCAATTTTGGCCAGTATCCATAGTGAGTGGAGCTCACGAGAGAAGCACAGCCATGTTGAAATTCATATACTTTGTATGTATCGAGTGAGAAAAAGGGATGCCTGTACTATCGCTCGATGAACCAAGAGATCACTGCTACATGTGAGAACCCATGTCTGGGATTCCTATATTCTTATGAAATATATATATAGTGAACTGTACGTGAAGGAATATTCGCTAGACGAGGTTAGGTCTAGGAGCCTTCCTATATATTGGTTATGGTCTGACGTGCCCAGTCAGTAAAGCCAGATGATTTACATGATGGAACTCCGAATGCTTATTTACGAATGCTCCATTATGATATTTGCCAAGCATGAATGCTAACTTAAGATGATATTCCTGTGATCAACATTATGCTGTCTATGTCGACATTTGTTCCTGTAACCATACACGTACTGTCCAAGTGTGCGTCCCATTAAATGTTATAAAAAGACCACCGTAGTTCCAGTACTTCTTGAATTCGAACAGTGTGAGTATGAGTGATGTACTTCCAACCTGTCAACTCTATCGAATCATTCTACCATTCGCGTACTGACATTCAGATACACACTCATTGTCTACACTCACATTCTTGTCGGAGCCTCATCACGTTCCAGGACAAGATGACCTGTATGACCAAAACTGTGCGGGGTTTGATGAGTTGACAATCGTTACACTTTACTACACCAGTCCCAACATCTACATTTATCAATTATCAGGCCTAATTTTGCCCCGTGGCGTGTCCAGGTCCTGATCAATGTTCCCACTTGTGGGTGTTCCCTCATGTGCTATGCTACACCTTTCTACAAAATTCTCAATGTCCCATCTTGCTTTGGGCCAATAATAATTGTGAGCCACCTTTTGAATGATGGTACCTATCTTCTCATGGTCCCCATCTGGTTTCACATGTAGGCTCCTTATTAAGTCTGCCCTATATCTTTTAGGAAGTACCAGCTGTCCCTGACCTTTGGATCTAGCTCCAGTCTTCCTATACATCAACTTGTTTTTCATGTAAAAATCTCCCTTGCCTGGAGTTGTATGACAAGTTGACAATTTTCTGAAACAAGGCTTGAGTGTTTTATCCCCAGCCTGTGCCTTCCTCATCTCTTCTGGAGTGGTATTCAACATAATATCCTCCTCCTGTCTTGAGGTCGACCTGACCTGAAGGGTTGCCATATACACAGGTTTCCTTCTGCAACGGTCAGTGTCATGATTGTCCATCTGACAATTCTTACACCACCTTTTTCCTTGGTTGAAAGATTTTCTTTCATCATATTTCCTTTCATCGAATTGTGGGAATTTATTTTTATTTTCATACCGTGGCCTATCAAATTGGTGCTTACCTTTGTTTTGATCCCTAGGATCAAATTTATTAAAGTTCTGTGGTGCCCTAAAGTTATCCACTTGTTTCTTTTTATTACCTGTTACCTCTGCTTGAGCTGCTTGATACCTTTCAGCAACATTTAGCAACTCACCCAGCCTCTCTGCACCTTGTTCCATGAGAAACTTTCTCAGGTCTGGAGCCATGGACTCTCTTAATTGCTCTATAAGGACCATTTCCTTAAGATCTTGGGTTTTCCCCAGAGAAGTCCATTTCTCCAAGTATGTCTCTATTCGTGCAGAGAACTGGTGATAGGTTTCACCTGACAGTAGTTTAGCATTCCTAAATTTTTTCCTATAAAATTCTGCATTCTTTTCATATCTTAACAAAAGAGCCTGCTTTAGCATGTCATAATTTTCCTGATCACCTCTGCTCATTTTTGCAAAAACTTCATAAGCTGCCCCACGAAGTCCTTGAGATAACTTTAAGCTCCACCTTTCTCTCTCTAACCCATACGTGGTAGCTAATAGTTCATACCTATTTAGATAGCTCTCTATATCATCGTCTTTCTCAACAAAATGATCTAAATGAAAATTCATAGCTGAGGTTGAGGCTCCTTGGCTAGCAGTGGCATCAGAGGCAAAGGGACTGGCACCATTTTCAGGAGCATGGCCCTGAAACTCAAACTCCCTTAGTCGTAACTCATGTTCCCTTTGTAATCTCTTCTCCTCCTTTTCTGCTTCCCTCTCTGCAGTCAATCTTCTTTCTTCTGCAGCTAATTTCTTCTCTTCTCTTTCTGCAGCTAATTTCTTCTCTTCTCTTTCTGCAGCTAATTTCTTCTCTTCTCTTTCTGCAGCTAATTTCTTCTCTTCTCTTTCTGCAGCCTGTCTTCTTTCCTCTGCTTCCAATTTCTTAGCCTCAGCCTCAATCTGTAACCTCTTAATTTCTTTTTCAGCCTCTAACTTTCTTTCGGCTTCAAACCTTCTTTCTTCGCGTTCAATAAATTTGTCACATTCCGTAGTGACATAGGCAACCATAACTTGCCCATCTAATCCTAACTCTTTTGCAGTCTGAACAGCAGCAGATCGAAATTTGGCCAGGTCCGCCATTGTCTATCAGGTAAATTTATACAATGTCTAACCAACAATTCAATCTCTAAATATATATCTAATGGACAACACAGGCACCGAGAGCTCAACCTTATTTAATTCCACCCAAGGATACCTTTTAATTCTTATATTCCCTGAAGTGAATTACCCCCAATATTTTTAATAGGTAAAGATTCAAAATCCCGGACGAGCCCCCAATATATGTGGTGAAGTGGGATGTTATAAATATTAATAGGGGACTTAGTGTACTGACTGAGATCAGCTGTGAAGGTATATATATCTAATAAGAGTAGTGTATTATATATAACCTTACTTGCTGCCACATATGTATATATATCTCAGTCAGAATTATTCTGGAATAGTGTGATGACTACGTTATGTGTCTAGGGTATGTGTATGATGAAGTGTAAGTCATAACAACAACAGACAGATAAACAATTTAATTTATTCCACTACACTTGACAACACTGTGACACTCACATACATAAAACACTCTACAAGGATATCTTAAAGGAGTCACTGATAACTTTTCAAATAACAATATGTATTCATTGCTGTCATGAATGTATATGTGTCCTGATTCAAATACAAAGGGAACCAGGAATCACAATCAATTTTAATTACAAGTTATATGTACAGAATTTATTAATATGAATCTTGTAGTGACATATATTTTTAATAGTATCCTATGTGTGTCAGTTGTGTAGTAGTAATATGAGGTAATACTGGTTTTGTTTTGTTCAAGCTCTGTTGGTATTTGTCATCATGACTTCAATAGTTTGTCTTTATTGGAACTAGTATTGGAGATGTTCTCAGTTCCTGATATTAAAACAATTAAATTCCCCTCTTAATTGTATTTTACACTGTCATTTTAAGATGGGGGTACATAATGTTGAGCTCAGCTGGCCACATCAGCTTATCTTGCGTGATGGCGGCAGGAAAGGACTCCTCTGCTCGATTTCTCCCCTGGGCTCTGGAGACACCTCACTGATAGCTAAATGGACCAAGGAGTATGCTGTCCGACTCTGGATTCAGCAAAGCTCTGACCAGGTGCTGCTCAATAACGTCAAGACCACGGTCCCTGAAAACAAGAAGGATGTACCTTCTACGTCATAACTAATTTATACTCTCTTTCTACACTGATCACAATACATCACAAACATTGAGTTCAGAGCGTTAGGCCAACTGTCAGCTTCATCTGAAATACTTTATACCAGTATTAACCTCCTTAATGGTTACTACGCCTCTGCAATTCCAGCATTATTTCTTTCTAGTCAATCATCTAGGTGTCAGTGTACTGTTTGGCCATTCCATGCCGTTTTACTTTCCTCCGACACCTTCTGTTCAGGCTGGAGCATTATAGGCTTTACATCATGTTTGCTACTGAACTACACATATATACAGGCATAAATTAACAATTCACATTCAATTTTCATTAAAAGATACTGAATGTTTCAAGCTTACCACAATTCATGGAAATAAACACAGATACGTTGACTAGCAATGAATTCTGGCACAAATACTGGCACAAATTCCCATCTGCTTATGTTCCAGGCTTTTATTTAGCAAAAATATGAGCTGGCTTCAACGCACTGTTGCTTTATCAAGCTTATTTGAACTAGTGGTCTCGAACTAACGCTCCTAAGTGATTATATCAGCGAGTCTGGCCAATGGAGCCACGTTTCGACAAGTGTTTGAAAAAATTTTACCTTCCTACGTCTCCCCTAACAACCAAGGATAGAATTTATAGTCCGACTAATCGTGTTTAGCCTTACATATCATTCCAGCCAATCAGTTCAAATGTAACTTGTGGCCCATTTCCCGTACAATGGTGGTTTAAAAAATCTACCACTGAGCGATTCTGATTTTGGGTGTTGTCTGACAGCACCATCATTTTATTTTGGCTATAACTTGTTAATTCCTAGACTATTTGCATAACACTTAACATATTCTTTGTCATCAAGCCCTAAGGAACCCAATTATACAAATTTAAAAGAGCTAAGTGGCTGCGTTCAAAATATGCAATTTCTTCTACCTCCTGTTTCGAAGATGTGCTGTCTGGGTACTGTAATGTTTTCAAACGTAAACCCATCTAATGTTATCTTTTCTAATAAGCGTTTTCCAGGATTTTAAAACCTAACTCTGGGAAGGTTAGTGTTTTTATCACTGTCCGTCTGAAAAAAAGTTAGTGCATGTGGCCTTACACGCGTGATAGTAGTAATTGTGTATCGCGCGACGCGAGTTTAGTGTTGCATGTGTCCTTGCTTTCATTCGCCCCTCTCTCTTTCTATTTGAGTCCATCTGTTCGTTCGTTTTGGTAGCGTAGTGTAATTAATGTTAGGATTAATTTAGGTCATTACGCAGTGTGCCTCTCAATGTTTTTCTTAGAAATGCAATACCCGTTTTAATGTGTTGTGGAAACGCTTGTATTTATGCAGTGGCTTATATTTAACGTGGAAACGTTACAATTTGCAGACGAAGCATAAAACAAAGGGGATTTCGAGTACTGTCATTGCGACAGCACTGTTCTTTACCATTCTTCTTCCTTTCTTTATTATATGTATTTATTAGGCTTTATATTTACTTGATAATTTATATATGTGGATTAGAATATTTCACGACACATGTGGAATTTCCAATACCGACCATCCGAACATAGGATACCGCACTTTGTGCACTTGAAAGCAGCCGAAGACAAAGTACTAAGAATATGGGTGTCCTTGCCCGGAAGAAGAATACAGTGTGCGGTGTGTGGGCAGGATGACCACTGGGTCAGCCAATGCCCTAGGAAGCGGGCGCCACCCCACCAGGTCAAGAAAACGAGGGAGGAAGAAACAGCTGTCGAAAAAACACCAGCAGAGCAAAGCAGGGCAGACGAGCTCCCTACCCCGGATGGCCCAGATGCCAGTGAAGGTGATGAATATACAAAAGTTATAAATAACAAGAAAGAAAAAAAAGAAATCAATAGAAAAAGATTCCTGCTCCAGGCAACAGAGCCTGTGAGGTCAAAAGAAGTAAAACGTAGTGACAGCAAGTCGCCGAACAAGCGCTCCCCTAGCCGAAGAGACTTGCCACCATCACCCAGGGCGCCTACACCAGAGCCCTCCCCGAGAGAGAACTTGTCGACACCTGTCGCCGATGAGCATGTGATGTCAGCACCTAACAGCAGAAGATCATCACCAACAAGACATGAGGTTCTAGAGGCGCCGACGCCATTCAATACGCAAGCCCCCTCCTGTTGGGCGGCAACTACAGAAGAGGACGACATGGAGGCCATGTTGTCCCAAGCAGATATCTTCATAGATGGACAAGCCTTTTGAACATGTGAGTGAATAATTTTACTACTAGAAGTTCTTTCCCCGTGCACTGAGGCCCAGTGCAAACAGACCTGTCCAGTTCCCAAGTATAGGAAAGCCTTGGTTGCACCTACAACAAGAATAGACAGTGAGCTGCCGGTGTCCGGAGAAATGAACTTTTTTCCTTTATTTCATAGTGATGTAATTTTAAAAGTAAAACATGTAAACACCTATAGTTTAGGAAGTGTGTATTATTATTATTATTATTATTATTATTTAAGAGTTGTGTTTAATGTAGGTAGTTCTTTGATGTTTTTGTTTTTATACACAAAACTAACACTGCACGCACCCTTAAATGCGCACAGTTTTAATTAGGCAACCAACCCTCCCCCCTGTCAGGGCGAGAGGGACTGACAACGCAGCGTTGCCTGCGTTGGGCCCTAATCAGCAGGGCACAACGACCTTTAGCCAGCGACCAGTCACTAATGTGTCGAGTAGACATTTTACAGACAACGGTCAGCCCTTATGCACCGCTTTGTCAAGAAGTGCAAACATGAATGTGTTGAGTGGTTTAGTAATGACAGATAACGGTCAGCCCTTATGCACCGCTCTGTCGAGTAAACTACGTGAAACAGGTACACCCATTACAACATGTGATAAATCTTTAGATAGTACTTTGCTACCGAGTAATCCATCTATGGCATGTAGCCAGCCCCAGACCACTACATTGCCTTGTAGTTTAGATATGGCAAGTGGCCACTCTGCCACTTTGCCAGGTAGACAGTTTGCAACAAGTGGCCAACCCTCAGATACCACTTTGTCAAGCAGCCTTGTTCTAATATCCCTCAATATCAATGGTTTGAGGGATAAGCTGGAGCACATTATCAAACTTATTAAAAAAGATAAACCTGATTTTTTGTTCTTGCAACAGACAGGGGTTACGACCGACCTACAGGCCAGTCAGATTGTAACTAGATTAGGACTTAAACATGGCTGGTTCGCCCTAGGCCCCAGGCATAGTAGTGTCGCCATCTTACAAATTAATGAAGATTGGGACACAGTACATTATAGAACAGACAGTTGTGGCAGAACTGTCATAATTCAAATACAAAACAAACACAACAAACATGACACGCACACACTCATAAATATATACGCACCAGCGACGGAAACCGACCGGCCTAGTTTTTATGACAGACTGTACGACACTATAGATAGGTACTACAAAGGAACCAAATTAGTGATAGGAGGAGATTTTAACTGTGTTTTGACAGATTTAGACAGGAGTTCCTTTGGCCCCGAATTACAAAAAAAGAAAATTGAAACATCCCTATTAATACGACGTTTACAATCCATGATTGACAAACATAACCTAGTAGACGTTTACAGAAAACTACAACCGCAAACACAAGCTTTCACATTTCATGACATGAGAAACCCATATTTTAGACGAGCTTCTAGACTGGACAGAATATACGCAACAAACAGTTACAGCATACACAAAACTCATCACATTAAAAGTACGCTTAAATACACAGACCATCAGGCAGTATACACAGTTCTAAGTACGGGACACACACATACAGAATTAAAGAGATCCCCGCACTGGAAATTCAACAACAATTTGCTAAAAAATACTTTCTTTACAGACAAAATAACACAGCTCATTCAGGGTTACACGCAGGACATTCCCAAAAATAACATCGCAGAATATTGGGACCTGCTAAAAAACACAATAAGAGATAGGTCACAGATTCTAGCTACAACCATACACAGGGCTTTTAAGAGAGAACAAAATTTATTAGAAGATGCCATTAGCTTAACTAAACAGATAGATAAAAATAACCCACACATTCATTTTTTAGAAGAGCAATTAGACATTTACAAACAACACACATACCAGGGGGCATTACTCAGGACTAAATTAAATACTATTACACAAGAGATACCCAGCAGACAATACTTAGAGATAGAGCAAAACGTTCAACGCAGTAGACAGGTATATGAAATATTAGATATGAACGGTCAACATCAGACAGAAGACACTAATATTAGACAAGCCTTTTTAGAATACTACACACAATTATACACTAAGCAGGAAACTAATGCAAACACACAGGATAAATTCCTACACTATACAAAGCGTTTGAGTGAAGATGAGAGCAGGAAATTAGATGAAACTTTAACTTTGGAAAATTTAAGGGAAGCTATCAGTACTTTCCAAAAAAATAAATCACCCGGGCCAGACGGGTTGACTGCAGAATTTTACTTTTTCTTTTTCCCGATTTTAGGCCCTTTATTAATTAAAGTATTTGAAGAAGCCTTCCAGAAAGGAGAGCTTCCAAATAGTTTGAACGAATCCTTTATTACGTTAATACCTAAAGACAATGCTGACAAAAAGTCAATCAAAAATTACAGGCCTATTTCACTGTTAAATACTGATTATAAAATTCTGGCCAAAGCTCTCACTCTGAAGCTCAAACCATTTATGGAAAAAATGATACATACAGATCAACAATGTAGTGTCCATGGTAGAAACATTTGTAGACATACACATTTTATAAGAGATTTGATTACATACACGCATGATAGACAGTGTCAAAGTGCAACATTATCACTAGATTTTTTTTTTTTTTTTTTTTTTTTTTTTTTGCGTTCGCCCGCTAATACTCGAGGCGAAATCTCAGGTTATTATTTTATGTCTAATCTGACATTGATTTTACGTGAGTATCCCTTTATTTCTTGTACAGAGACAGGTGTCCCTCGCCATTCAGGCAAATACTCGCCGATTTCGGAGGTACCCATTGCAGCTGGGTCGGCTCAGGAGCCGCCAGTCCCTGGTCGACGACACTCCTTCAAATGTCCTCGCCAGGTCTCAAGTTAATCCAGTCCAAATCCCGGTCGACGAAAAATCCTCAAATGCCGTCGCCCGGGTTTGATCCTGTATCACCCGGTCGCCAGAGCGGTGTTGTAACCACTACGCTAGCGCGGCTCCCTATCACTAGATCAGGAGAAAGCCTTTGACAGAGTATCGCATTCCTTCTTACATAAAACTTTACAAGCAAACAACATAGGGGAATACTTCAGAACATGGGTAGAAATATTATACAAGAAACCACACAGTAGAATATTAATTAACCATAGTTTAAGTGAACCAATAAGGCTGTCAAGGTCAGTGAGACAGGGTTGTTGTTTATCGCCCCTTTTATACGTACTAACACTAGAACCAGTTCTAGAAAAAATAAGGCAGGACGTAAACATCACGGGAACCTTTGTTCCTGGTAGAGGAAAAAGGAAATTGTTGGCGTACGCTGATGATACTATATTTCTCCCAGGAACAATAGATTCTATAAAAAACATATTGGAAGTCTTTACAGAGTTTGGATACGCTAACGAATCCAAACTAAATGTTCAGAAATCTAGTATAATGGGATTAGGCAGATGGGCAAATAAAACAGATTTCCCCTTTCAGTTAACGCAAGTTAACAGAATCAAAATATATGGATTACATTATTCCTGCAACCCTCATGACCCCAATACAGAAACGTGGGTAAAATTATTAGATAAAATCCAAAACATGTTAGAAAGGTATAAATATAAGACAACTACCATTTTTGGGAGAAGCGTCATAGTGAACTGTTTCATTATGCCAAAAATAATTTATACAGCAAATGTCCAAATCATGCCAAAATCAATTGTAACTAAAATAAATGTACTGATTAGGGATTTTATTTTTAGGAATACGATTAGAGGTATAAAGCTTTTAACTTTAATACAACCTAAGAACAAAGGGGGGATAGCCCTACAGGACATTAACACTAAAATTAAAGCTTTAAGGATTAAGTATATAGGGGAGGTTATAAAAAATTCAAGGATGTACCCTTTAGCACATTATTATATAGGATTAAGGTTAATTAAGTTACATAAATTAGAAAATAATCAACCCCATTTCTTTGGTACCCCACCACCCTTTTATAAGATATGCTTACAAAACTTAAAAGGAAACGAACATCTAGTAAAACAAGACACTAAACTAATATACAAACTTTTAGTAGGGGCACAAGAACCTTATTTAGGTACACGGATTAAACGAGGGTACAACCTTTTCATAACAGACTACACGCAAAGCTTCACAAACATTCATGCATTAGACGTTAAGCCACAAGCCAAACAAGTCACATACAGGTTACTGTACAGTTTAACACCTATTGTGAGTGAGCGATCGGCAAAAAAAGCTGGCAAAGCGCCCCCAAAGTGTAAACTGTGCAGTAGCAACACAATAGAAACAGAGGACCACCTGTTTTACACATGTAAAACAGTGGCCCCCATACTAAACAAACTAAGAACACTGATAGCTTCCAAAACACCGCAATCACTTAACATGTACCAAGCGGTCATGTTAAATACTTTACCTTCGTTACAGAGACAGACAGAACTTAAATTATTAACTCTTTTAGCTGAATTTAGATATTTAGTATGGATATGTAGGAATAGGGCAGTACATGACGGCATACATTACGACAGTAGAATATTTTCACAAATATATGAACAAATAACAGATGACATAACAAGACAAGTTTAAAATAAATAAGTTTTTTGTTTGAATAATATACTTTAAATATTATGCATCACGCCTTCTGTGACCCTGAGTCTTTACAGAAGGCAATGTAACTTTGATAATTTGCTGTGTTCATACTATAAATACCCATTGTACCATCATTCATTCATACTTTCATCTACCATCAACTATGGTTTGCCTATTATGTATGTTATAATATTGACGGAATTTGTGTTAAGATTTGTTTGGAAATGGGGGTTTGGTTTCACAAAATGTTTTAAATTGGGAGGGAAGTGGGAAGGACAGGGTTTGTACCTTTTGCCATTTATCTTTTAATATTATAATGTAAATATTGCTTTGTGATATGTTGCACTGCTTATTTGGGGATAGGGGGGGGGGGGATGTCATATCTTACAAATGTCATTCTTGTATATAACATTGATGTTGTTTAAAATCTTAGACCCAATAAAGGTTTTAAAAAAAAAAAAAAAAGTTCTTTAGTTTAGGTTTGGAGCAACCTGGCGCTACGACTACTATTGAACAAAAGCCCTTGACTCCTACGTTTTATCTAGAGACCTCCTACCGACCAGGAAGGTTAGTGAACCAGCGCTAACCCCTGCCACGATTATGTGAGTGGTTCATTCCACTTGAAGTAAGTTCGAACTAGTTTTGATTGAAGTCTCGAATCGTATTTTATTTCGCTAGGATTTCCGCAGATCATAAAACGACTAGAGTATTGAGGTGCCGTAAGCCTTTCGCCTTGGAGGCTAAAGCTGGCAGTTTTCATTTTCCTCCCCACCAGAAATTTATCTCGAGCTGCCACTGTTTATTTGGAATTCGAAACGAAAATAAAAGAACATCTTCTATAACCATTTGGACTTATCAAATGCTCTGCACCATTGAAAGTTTCCATTGACTGTTCGAGTTGCTAATTACTTACCATCCCTGCAAGATCAATACTAAATCCGTTACGGCACTTACGAGATCTACCAATTACCTGGGTTGTTCCTCTTTTCTGGAATTACTAACTCTGGTGATTAACCAGTATTTACCAGAAGAAACAATATAAGAAAAGTCCTGGGATTATTTCCCTTATATCAAGTAAAATACAGAATTACATCCCTTCCACAAAATCCACTATCACGATAGACACTGTCACACGAGCCTGGACTTTTGGTGCCGTTCCCGTCTACTTCTTCCTATTCACACGGTCACACTGTCTCATATCATCCTAGCAGCTGTCAGTGCCAAATAAAGTATTGTGTTGAGAATGCACTTTCTGTTTTTTGCACATAAATATAAATGAATTATTACACAGAATACTGCTGTAGGGACAGACAATGATATCAAAAGTAAAGAATACAGAAAACGAGAGGAGCTTTCATTGCATTGGGAAATATATGGAGATAAAAAAACATCAAGTCAAACACAAAAATCAAAATCTTCAATTCAAATGTCAAGTCACTCTTTTGTAAGGCTCTGAAACATGGAAAAAAAAAACAACAAAAAGCTACAAACCTTTATAAATGGGTGCTTCATAGAATCTAAGGAATGAAGTTCATACATGCCAAGTAGTACAGGTTATCTGTATTCTGTACAAGTTTTTTTCATTTTCAGATTTGTACAGCTGTACAAAATTTCTGTACCAGTTCTGGTTTTTCACTGAATTATTAACCCTTTACAGTTTCATTTGCCCCAAAACACCAGTGAGCACAAAGTCTACCGGCCCTGTCCAAAATGCATGAAAATAAACATTGTTATAGGTTATTATCATTCATCATCATTTTCTTTTGTGCTCCTAATAGAGAATATAGCCACCATTACAGCTGATTTCCTTGCAGAAAGCTTCCACTAAGCATTTACATGTTGCTGCAGCAGTGGTTTCTGTGGTAATTTGTTTTACACGATGAGGTTGCCAGCCTTCATACACAACCTCATATTAGCTGCCTTGTACGACATGCCTGAGGGAGCATTAGTCCTGTTCTTTGTCTCTACAGATACGTTCATGGCAGTGCATGTTATAATGGGTAACTAAGGTTGTGCATGTTATAATGGGTAACTAAGGTTGTGCATGTTATAATGGGTAACTAAGGTTGTGTATGTTATAATGGTTAACTAAGGTTGTGCATGTTATAATGGGTAACTAAGGTTGTGCATGTTATAATGATTAACTAAGGTTGTGCATGTTATAATGGGTAACTAAGGTTGTGCATGTTATAATGGTTAACTAAGGTTGTGCATGTTATATTGGGTAACTAAGGTTGTGTATGTTATAATGGTTAACTAAGGTTGTGCATGTTATAATGGGTAACTAAGGTTGTGCATGTTATAATGGTTAACTAAGGTTGTGTATGTTATAATGGGTAACTAAGGTTGTGCATGTTATAATGGTTAACTAAGGTTGTGCATGTTATAATGATTAACTAAGGTTGTGTATGTTATAATGGTTAACTAAGGTTGTGCATGTTATAATGGGTAACTAAGGTTGTGTATGTTATAATGGTTAACTAAGGTTGTGCATGTTATAATGGGTAACTAAGGTTGTGCATGTTATAATGGTTAACTAAGGTTGTGTATGTTATAATGGGTAACTAAGGTTGTGCATGTTATAATGATTAACTAAGGTTGTGCATGTTATAATGATTAACTAAGGTTGTGCATGTTATAATGGTTAACTACGGTTGTGCACGTTATAATGGTTAACTACGGTTGTGTATGTTATAATGGGTAACTAAGGTTGTGCATGTTATAATGGTTAACTAAGGTTGTGCATGTTATAATGGTTAACTAAGGTTGTGCATGTTATAATGGGTAACTAAGGTTGTGCATGTTATAATGGTTAACTAAGGTTGTGCATGTTATAATGGTTAACTAAGGTTGTGTATGTTATAATGGTTAACTAAGGTTGTGCATGTTATAATGGGTAACTAAGGTTGTGCATGTTATAATGGTTAACTAAGGTTGTGTATGTTATAATGATTAACTAAGGTTGTGCATGTTATAATGATTAACTAAGGTTGTGCATGTTATAATGATTAACTAAGGTTGTGCATGTTATAATGGTTAACTACGGTTGTGCACGTTATAATGGTTAACTAAGGTTGTGTATGTTATAATGGGTAACTAAGGTTGTGCATGTTATAATGGTTAACTAAGGTTGTGCATGTTATAATGGTTAACTAAGGTTGTGCATGTTATAATGGTTAACTAAGGTTGTGCATGTTATAATGGTTAACTAAGGTTGTGCATGTTATAATGGGTAACTAAGGTTGTGCATGTTATAATGGTTAACTAAGGTTGTGCATGTTATAATGGTTAACTAAGGTTGTGCATGTTATAATGATTAACTAAGGTTGTGCATGTTATAATGATTAACTAAGGTTGTGCATGTTATAATGGTTAACTAAGGTTGTGCATGTTATAATGGTTAACTAAGGTTGTGTATGTTATAATGGGTAACTAAGGTTGTGCATGTTATAATGGTTAACTAAGGTTGTGCATGTTATAATGGTTAACTAAGGTTGTGCATGTTATAATGGGTAACTAAGGTTGTGCATGTTATAATGGTTAACTAAGGTTGTGCATGTTATAATGGTTAACTAAGGTTGTGCATGTTATAATGGGTAACTAAGGTTGTGCATGTTATAATGGTTAACTAAGGTTGTGCATGTTATAATGGTTAACTAAGGTTGTGCATGTTATAATGGTTAACTAAGGTTGTGCATGTTATAATGGTTAACTAAGGTTGTGCATGTTATAATGGGTAACTAAGGTTGTGCATGTTATAATGGTTAACTAAGGTTGTGCATGTTATAATGGTTAACTAAGGTTGTGCATGTTATAATGATTAACTAAGGTTGTGCATGTTATAATGATTAACTAAGGTTGTGCATGTTATAATGGTTAACTAAGGTTGTGCATGTTATAATGGTTAACTAAGGTTGTGTATGTTATAATGGGTAACTAAGGTTGTGCATGTTATAATGGTTAACTAAGGTTGTGCATGTTATAATGGTTAACTAAGGTTGTGCATGTTATAATGGGTAACTAAGGTTGTGCATGTTATAATGGTTAACTAAGGTTGTGCATGTTATAATGGTTAACTAAGGTTGTGCATGTTATAATGGGTAACTAAGGTTGTGCATGTTATAATGGGTAACTAAGGTTGTGCATGTTATAATGGTTAACTAAGGTTGTGCATGTTATAATGGGTAACTAAGGTTGTGCATGTTATAATGGTTAACTAAGGTTGTGCATGTTATAATGGTTAACTAAGGTTGTGCATGTTATAATGGGTAACTAAGGTTGTGCATGTTATAATGGTTAACTAAGGTTGTGCATGTTATAATGGTTAACTAAGGTTGTGCATGTTATAATGGTTAACTAAGGTTGTGCATGTTATAATGGGTAACTAAGGTTGTGCATGTTATAATGGTTAACTAAGGTTGTGCATGTTATAATGGTTAACTAAGGTTGTGTATGTTATAATGGTTAACTAAGGTTGTGCATGTTATAATGGGTAACTAAGGTTGTGCATGTTATAATGGTTAACTAAGGTTGTGTATGTTATAATGGTTAACTAAGGTTGTGTATGTTATAATGGTTAACTAAGGTTGTGTATGGAGTATCCTCTGCACACTGGCTGTTTTTAGATCATGCTCATGACTATTTCTGGTTGTCCTTGGTACTCTTGACATTCTTCTGTAAAACCATACTGTGGCCTCACGGAGCTTTTTTCTCATTTATTGATTGTTCATGATTCACTTTCAGCTCACGTGATAGGCTCTATTTATCACACTGAACAATTTCCATTATCAGAGCTTTTGTTCATTGAATGCTTTTGATTTTAAAGAATGTTGATTTTGCTTGAGACATTCTAATGTTTATTTCTGAGATACACCTTCCATTTCATTCATTAATGTAGCAAGGTATCTAAACTGTGGACGTACCTCAGAACTATCCCATTTACTTTAATTGTGTATTTTTGAAAATTCTAATTCTTCTTAGAGGTGGCAGCCTCATTATGTAGAAAAAATTTCTACAGAATAAACTGTTTATGTGTCTTGGTGCAGGCTTCCAGTGATGGGGCTAACAGCAGCCCCTTGTTTTGTTTCTGTGGCAAGTGAGGCAAGGTGGCACACAGAGTTACAAGCATGAGTTTGTTTTAAGTAACTTTTGCAATGAGGACCACTTGGATACACATTTTTTTTTACAACAGTGTTTCAGAAAGGATTAGAGTTAGCATATAGTTTACTGTCCCTGTCCATTCCTTAAAAAAATATAGAATTTTAATAATTTACAGTGAAGAATATTTTTTGGCTATTTTCATTATTAGGCTCAACGATACATGCAAGGAATTGTGGATGAGAGAGCAGGCAAACCTAAGGCAGAGAATGTTAGTTGTTATTGTTTCCTATCTGTCCATGAACTCTTCATCTGTCTTTGTGTTCATGTTGGTTTTGTGCTTTTATGTTGTCTATTTGTCCATCAAACCTTCAGCTTATATGTTTGTATTCGCTCAGCATTTTATGCTATTTGCCTTTCAGTCAGCTCCAACAGTCTGCCTTAGCAGGTGTTGAGAATAGATTGACCTAGAGAATTGCACAATACAGTAAAACAGTATATAACAAGAACTAAAATTAATATATAAGGATCAATGATGGTGTGAGGATAAGAGGTAGTCTGACGGAGTGCTCATGTGGATGATGGCAGATAGTTGGTGGATTTGATGTAATCTCAGACACCTCCAAGCTTTCTCATCCCCTTTCACCTTGTTAACAGCAGGGCAGTTGTGAGAGACTTTACTTTGTTTTGTTTGTTTGTTTTTCTTGTTTGTATTAATTTGTTTTTTTATTTTTATTGTTTGTTTCTTGAAAACGGGGTGTCACACACAAATACATTCACCCAATTTTGGTTTTGCTTTACTATACTGTTCAAAAAAAGAAACGCAACGTTTTTGGTGTTACTTTTATAAAAGATATTCGCTGATTGGACATCAGTCAACCTATCGACTGTGTCCACCTGGTCATTACCTTCTCGGGGTTACCTGAATCGTACTCACCTCATGATTCGTGAGGTCATGAAAGAAGTCAAGGTCAAAACGACATTTTTGACAATAACTCGTGACAGGTTCATGAGAATCCCGTGAAACTTACTGAACACAAAACTCTCTGACCATATTATTGAATGCCTATAAAAGATTGACGCTGCTTGAATAAATTCAGTTGAAAATTCAATGCGCAAGTATGGCTCATCTCACTACAGAACAACGACTCTTCATCATTGGACGTTTACACACTGGACAGTCAGAAAGTGTAGTGGCCAGACAATTTAATGTGGTTAGAAGCACCATTAGTTGCCTTTGGAGGCGATTTCAAGAAACTGGCTCAGTGGCAGACCGGCCGTTCAGTGGAAGACCCAGAGTCACAACTCCTGCCGAAGACCGCTTCATACGGCTGCGTCACCTCAGGAATCGACTTGCAGCTGCGTCCTCCACAGTCCAGTCAATGTTAGCAGCTCGTCGAATTCCAGATCAAACGGTCAGGAACCGGCTGCACGACTCTGGTCTTTGGGCTAGAAGACCCTATAGAGGTCCTGTTCTTACGGACCGGCATCGCCAGAACCGACTGCAGTGGGTGAACCAGCATCGTCAATGGACCGTTGGGAATGACTGGAGACGGGTTTGGTTTAGTGATGAATAATTTTTTTTTTCCTCCAGCGACACGATAGTTGGAGAAGAGTTTACCGCAGAGTCCATCAGCGCTACGCCCAGAACAGCGTTGATGAGGCTCCTCCACATGGTGGTGGAGGTGTACTGATGTGGGGGGGGGGCGATCAACTTCATTGGAAGAAGTGACCTGGTGCAAATTGAAGGACGCCTGAATGCCCAACGATACGTCGCTGAAATTCTTCGTCCACACGTCCTTCCACTTCTGGCTGCACGAGGGTCGATTTTTCAGTAGGATAACGCTCGACCTCATGTGGCACAACTCACCACCCAGGTCCTCGCTGACAACAACGTCCAGACCATTCCGTGGCCAGCCATGTCATCAGACATGAACCCCATTGAACACTTATGGGATGAACTCGACAGACAACTCCGCCAGCGAGACGTGGCTCCAGCCAATCTCCGACAGTTGTCTCTTGCACTGCGGGAAGAGTGGGCAGCCATCCCACAACAACAGATCCAACGACTAATCGGATCCATGTCAAGGAGAAGTCGTTCTCTGATAGAGGCTAGAGGAGGCCATACACCTTACTGAAACGGAGGCCTCAGTCGCAAAGAATAAAAGTCCAAACCAAATTTAATGAACATCATTTCATTGTTAAAGTCTGAAAGTTTCTTCATGCCAAGATTGAAACATTAATTCCGTAAAATAAAATTTTAGTACAAGTTTGAAATTTGGTGTCTATTACCACTGCAATAATGTTGCGTTTCTTTTTTTGAACAGTATATATTTGGACTGAGTGGAGAGCAGAAGAAGATACTATATTTGGATATCGGAAATCTGATTTTATTGTATGGAATATATTACACTATATGTCCTAATTATAACCCATCAAGGGTTGAACGGGATACTTTGTTTTAAAAAAAAATCTGCCTTGCTTTGTTTTAATTATACTCTTGTACTTCATCTTTCTGTCATTCAGTTTGATTGCTGTCTAACCACAGTCTGTCTGAGCAGTCTTTATAAGCTGCCTCTAAATTCTTATGTTTAAAATGAATGTCCAGTTATATTCATTGGTCTTTCTTCATTCTTCTGTTAATTGTTAATCTTTATGTTGATTTAATATACAGTAAAGACTGGGTGTGCCTATTCATTTTTTGTGTGTCAGTCTATCAATTTCTTGTCTGCATTAACTAACTGTCTTAGCTAGTCTTTTGATTATTCTGTTTTTAAAACTGTGTCCTATCTTGTCCATTACTGTACTTTTTTTAAAAACTCACTTTTTTCTAAGTACATTGTGTGTATGTGTGTGTTCTTATGCATAAATGTGAGCATGATTAGAACTGATGTGAGTGCAAGGGAGAAAATTGTAGCAGAATTCACTTACTGTGCTATATATACTGAAGCACATTAAAAACGCACCACCTGTATAATCCAGGAACAGAGTGTGAAATGTAAATATAAGTGTGTACAAGTTTACATATTTGGAATCTTTATTCATTTTCCTATGAATCCATGCTGGTCATTAATTTGTACATTTGATTGTTATGAAATTCATTGCATTCTGTGCAGGCAAGGGAGAAAACCAAAAATACAAAAAAATGCACGTGCGTTATCCTGCTGGAGAAGCTGCAAGTCTGGATAAATTGTGAACGCAGGAGCAGCCAGTGCATCCAGAACCTCATCTCGATATGTCACAGCATTAACATTTCCACGGAAGACGTGAAGAGGCAAGCGATGGTGAAAACTAAATCCTCCCCAAATGTGAATACTGCCACCTCGAAATCGGTTGACACAGCAATCTGCAAAGCGCTCTTCACACCGTCGCTAAATCCGCATACGTCCATCTGCAAAGGATATGTTGAATCTGTTCTCGTCTGTGAATAGGACAGCATTCCACTGCAGTCTAGTCCATCTGATATGTTGCTCTGCCCATTGCAGGCGCTGCTAACGATGTCTGTGAGTCAAGTTTGGCCCAACATAAGGTCGTCTTGCAGTAAGGCCTGTATCTCTGAGTCGTCGTATGACTGTCATTCGAGAGACTTGCCCATGTCTACCCACTATTGCTCTTGCTGTTTGACTTGCCGGGAGAGTCAATTCCTTAGGTGACTCAGCACAATATGACGATCTTGCGCAGGGGTAGTAACTCGTGGTTGGCCACTCCGAAGTCTATCCCGGGCACTGCCAGTGGTTCCGTAACGTTCATTGAGACGTACAATAGTGCTGTGGTGGCAATTCATCCTTCTGGCAATGGCCCGCGAGCTCATTCCGGTCTCCAACATACCAATGGCTCGTTGGCTGTCGTTTTCAGATAGTCGGGGCATTTCAAGCACATGTACTGGGTGTTTTGTCTCAACGGTCTTTTTATACCGAGTATACTGCCACAACGCGTACACATTTTCAGGGTCATAGCTGTTGAGAATCGTGTTGCACGTGTAACTTTCATCGTTTTCATGTAGTCTGTACACAAACCCATGGGTTGAATCTTGCACTTTCCATTCCAGCAGCCATTCGCTCTCTACCTCATGGCAAACACGGGGAAAATCCATTCCAACACTTTTTTTGCCAACTTCTCGGCATCAGTATATATAATAGTGGTGCGTTTTTAATGTGCTTCAGTATAAAAGAGATTTATTCATAATTGCACATAAGATGTGGAGAGAGAGAGAGAGAGAGAGAGAGAGAGAGAGAGAGAGAACAAACAAACAAACTTTATTTTCAAAGGGTTGAGAATTGGGCACTCAGCCCCGTCCTACATTCTGCCCTTCCTTTCTCTCACCTTTCATACTGAATTCATTTATTCTCATATGCATTTTACATATCAATTTCAAGGAATTCAACGTTGTAAAGTAAAATAATAATATAGCACACTCATATTAACATTAATTACTTATAAGCATGACATAACATATGAGAGAGGGAGAGAGTGTGTTTCAGGGGTTTAAGCATTTATATTTTTACACAATAGTAAGAGGAGTATATAAAGAAATGCAGGCATGTATGGCATTTATTTCTGCATATAAGAGAAATATACACATATTTTTTGGGATACATCTATATTTGCATTTGATTATAATAAATTAAATGTAAACAAAGAATAAATGTTTATGATCCATACTTGAAGTTACTTCTTTGATGGACTTTAACTTCTAAATGAAACCTCTAACAGGAGGAGTTCTTGGCTTTGTTGACAGAAGAAGCAGAAGAGGAGCAGGACTTCTCTGCTGCTGACAATACCAAAGAACTTTACAGGTGACTGTCTGCGATTTGTTTCTCAGTAAGAAGAAAGGGAAATTAAATCTTTGCCCATTGTCAGTAATAAGATTTTCTTGAAAGCCATCTCTAATGCCAAATCTAATATGAACATAATATCTAAATTACAGTGTCTTTAGTAACGACAGCTGCTGTCTCATAGATAACATTTGCTAGTGTGCCATGACATGAGGCAGAATACACCATTTAAGGGTATACAAAATTATATGTTATGGTATAAAATTATTAAGAATCTAACACTGACAGTTCTACAAATAACACTAGTCAACAACCAAAATGTACCAGAAATGAAAATAGCTGATCTTAACTAATTTTGGTGTGCTGAAAACGAAAATGACATTAAAAAATGTTGATTGGCTCTAGTTTTCAAGATATATGCTACTAGTTTATTTAATTACGGTAAATTTATATATATATGACGCAACTGTTGTGGGCGATTGCATAATTTTTTCTAATGACCAATAAAAATGTTACTAGAAGTTGATGATGCAATCCTACCTATGATTACATCACCTTTGTGAATAAATACCTTATCTCTGATAAAATTTTGCCATTAGTTAGTGCATTTGTCCTTATCAAAAGTATCGTAGTTAGAAATGCCAGAAGGCGTACAGTTTGTATTTTGGCTGCAGAATAGGAGATCAAGATAAGAGCTGGGTGCCACACATATGCTGCAATACATGTGCAGCACATCTTAAACTGTGGTTGACTGGCAAAAGGCAAGCTATGCCTTTTGCAGTCCCAATGATTTGGAGAGAGCCCACTGATCATCTCAACAACTGTTACTTTTGCATGGTCCCTCCAATTGGGAAAGGCATATCAAAGAAGAAAAAATGGACTGGAATATCCAAACATCCCCTCTGCAATACTTCCGGTACCACATGGCGATGACCTACCAGTTCCCAAAGTGCCAGAATCCTTTTCAGCTGCTTCCACTGATGAAGAGGACATTGGTGGTCCTGAACCATCAACCTCAAGTGACACAGATTTTGAGCAAACTACATCCACTAACCCAAGGTGAACTGAATGATCTTGTAAGAGATCTGAATTTACCGAAGAACAAGGCGGAGCTTTTGGGTTCCAGATTGCAACAGTGGAATCTCCTGGCAGAAGATGTTACAATTTCTGTGTATAGGAACCGCCAGAAGCCGCTTATTACATTCTTTTTCAAAGAGGGTGACCTTTCTGCGTGCCACAACATTTCTGGTTTGATGGCAGCCCTCAACATCAATTACATACCGGAAGAGTGGAGGCTTTTCATTGATTTATCCAAGACAAGTCTTAAAGCTGTTTTGTTGAATAATGGTAATGTGTTACCGTCAATTCCAGTTGGTCACGCAGTTCATATGAAAGAAATTTATGAAAACATTAAGCAGCTTTTGAAGTTTATAAACTACGATCATCATCATTGGTCACTTTGCGGTGACTTAAAAGTGGTCGCTCTTTTGCTTGGACTACAGGGTGGATACACCAAGTACTGTTGCTTTCTCTGTGAGTGGGATAGCCGTGCACGAAGTGACCATTACATCAGAAGACATTGGCCAATCAGGCAGTCATTGCAGCCTGCAGTATGAACGTTGAGAACCCAGCAGTTGTCGACACAAGCAAGATTTTGTTGCCACCCTTGCACATTAAGCTGGGTCTCATGAAAAACTTTGTCAAGGCAATGGAGAAAACAGATGAGGCTTTCAAATACCTCATCAGAAAATTTCCAAGACTGAGTGAAGCTAAAATAAGAGAGGGAGTATTTGTTGGTCCGCAAATTCGAAAACTTCTTCATGATGACGAGTTTCTTTGCGTGTTGCATGGCAAGGAAAAAGCAGCATGGCTAGCATTTAAGTCAGTGGTGGACAATTTTCTTGGAAACAACAGATCTGATAATTACAATGAAATTGTAGAAAATCTCCTTCAGAAGTATAAGAGTCTTGGCTGCAACATGTCTTTGAAAATTCATTTTCTGGATTCTCATCTGGATTTCTTTACGTCAAACTGTGGAGCGGTCAGTGATGAGCATGGTGAACGATTTCACCAGGACATTGCTGCTATGGAGACAAGGTATCAAGGCAATTGGAGCCCTTCAATGCTTGTTGATTACTGTTGGACTGTGACAAGAGACACCTCATCGATTGACTACAAGAAGCAAGCAAAGAGAGCTCGAACAGCGACTGAATAATGACGGAATGGGTTCAAATGTGCCTTTTTAAAGCATGATATGTGAACTTTAAATAATGTTTTTTTTTTCTATCATTTTATGTTAAAATATCAATTAATTGAGTATGTAACCACAATTTTTATAATGCTAAAGTAGAAAGACTAGCTGTTTAGCCCAGAGAAGTAAACAAGCATACATTATTTGTATTACTGTAATGTAAATTCATCATTTAAAAAAAAACCAGAGCCAATCGGTGAATTTCATTATGATATTTGAAATCAGCATGTCAAAATCAATAAGAAATGGTACATTTAATTTCTGGTACAAAAAACTTTTGAAAATTTGTTGACTAGTGTAATAAGCTGAGTTATCATTATCCACTAATCCATCAACAAAAAGTAGGGAGCATTGTCTTATGATTGCAGCAAATTCTAAAATATTTACAGCACCCTACTTAAGTAGTATAGTCTGCCATGGAATTCTGAAGGGCACTTGAGCGTTAAATAGAAAAACTGGTTGCGGAGCACTGTCATAGATGACATTTAGTAACAGTATCATGACTTGGTTACTTAACTCTTTCTGTCTCAAGCAGTTTTTAGTTAATTATATATATACAACAAAATGGATGCCACATTTTCCCCACAGTTGTTTGATAAAAAACAGCAAACTTGGACATTTATGAGAAAATACCCCATTATATATGTCATTGCAAATTGGCTCAATAATGTTTTGAGATGTAAGTATTCCATACCAAAAAAAAAAAAGTTTTTTTTTTAAATATAGCGTAAAGTGCAGAAGGATCCCGTTACACACCAACTGAGGCATATTGGGAATTTGGTGTTAGGCCCATATTTTCTTGACCATCAGCACACTAGGGGTGATGTGGTCAGCATCACACCGGCCGCCTTAACCTTCCCAGAATTGCTCTGGTACCCAATTCAAAGGCTGGGTCGACCCCAGAGCCATTTGCAGTCTAAAAAATCCTACTCTAACTGGGGATCGAACCATGGACCACCGAGCTTGAAGCCAGGAAGTGCAGAAACAAGTTCCTAATTGGCAGAGTTGTTGACGCACTTGCCTCTCGTGGCAAGGTTGCCACAGTCCAGGATCAAAACCTGCTAATCATGCTGTAGTCTACCCAGCTGTAAATAGGTACCTGGTTCTGCTCTCTAGTTAGGGAACTGGTGACCCTACCTCATAATGCTGGACCTTACATATTGAAGTCTTTACCACTTCACTCCCTTATAACAGTATCTGTGATGGGGACTACATTACTTTTTAAAGTGCAGACATGAGGACGTCTGACAGTAACCAGATGAACATACCATGCTGCCTTTGGGAGAAGGGGTTACACTTCATAGCATGCCATACAGCTCATATTTTGGAAAGGGTTAATGTTCGTTATCCGAATGCTGCTTATTCTACATATGTTTCACAGGCTTTCTGATGAATCTGGCAGACTGAGCTTCACTCTGGAGAAATCTGGCAACATTCAGAAGAGTGACTTCGATTCTCAGGTAAAAAAAATAGGAGGTGAATGTTGTTAGTGTAAGACTAAACTACAAGACAACAGGGTGAACTTTGGTCCATATATTTTGTCTTCAAGCACAGCTTGACAACATTTTATAGATATGGATAATAGCAATGTCTATGACAATGTTAATGATGAAATAGTAAGCACTAAAAATAAAAATAACATATTAAAAATAAGATGCCATAATTTTTAAAAATTTAAGACAGGGTTTACTAACTCTGGTCCACGGACCCCTTGAATGTCCATGAATTGATTTAGGGGTCCATTTAAATAACTTAAAAATCTGAATTTTATTTTCATCAAGATTTTTACACAGAAAATTATTAGGGTCTATAGATTATTCACATTTAAAGAAATTTTTTACAGATAGTTTGTGCATTTCAGTTTGACTATGTAAGCTTAATGAGTTTTCTTTGTAATAAAATGTATTATTTGTGTGCACAAATGTTCATTATGAACCTACGTTCATTTTTTTAAGAAGGGGTCTGTACTCTTCACTTGACAAATCAAAGGGGTCTGTAGCCTTCAACAGACAATCAAATGGGTTCAGGGAACAAGAAAGATTAAGAACCCCTGAGTTAATTTATGTCTTTTATGTTTGTATTTGACAGGATGTGTTCATTTTTGACACAAAGTCAGAAGTTTATGTATGGATTGGGACAAAGACCTCAGAAAATGAGCAGAAGAATGCTATAGCCTATGCACATGTGAGTACAGTTATTTCAGAGCTGTGTTGTAAGTTTTCTTAGTATGAAAATTCTGTAATAGCTTATTTTAAAAATAAAGTTATGTGACAAGAAACTTGGAGAATACTAACATTTGAGAGATAGTGTAGAGAGAAATGCTTTAGAAGCAGACTAAGTGTTTGATCTAAACATATGGGCTGTAGACGTCTGGTGGTTATGCACACGAATACAGGTTATGATATCACTGTATCAGTGCACATAAGAAACTGAACTGTACCTAAAAAAATTTAACTCAAGCAAATATGATAATACAACAAATAAAGTGGTCCATTAAAAAATACATATACTTAATTTAGTGCAGACATGTTTTTTGTTACTGGGGGAAAAAATTACTTGAAATTTTTGCATGCAACAAAGCCCTTGTAAATTAAAGGTAACATTGGTGTCCATATATATCCAGCTAATACTGAATCTCATCTGACATAATAGCTTTAAGCCAGAGATCTTTGAGCTTTGTCATGTGAGATATTTTTCTCTCAAAATGGATACAACCATGAGTGGAGAGCCAGTTAAGTAATTACTAACAAGGTGGAGTTGGTTCAATTTCCAGTGGAAACAATAAGTTCAGGAGGACCACACTTGGAAGTCAAGACCCAAAAGACCCCTGCTGGAGCATTAAGAAGATAAAAGGATGCAATGCAGAGTAATTTTGTTGTTGTGATGTATGTCACTATCTTGTCTGTAGCAGAATTTTTATTTTCCATGATGGTAATTGCAGTTGTTTTTAGTGCTTCTGCCTCAGTGTTGTTTGATAATTTTTCAGTGGCTGAAAACATATAGATGTTCTGTCCATTCTTTAATTGTGTGTATACTCTTTCACCTTCATTTTTGTAGCTTTGTGAACTGTTTTACTGATGGCTTAACAATTATTTATTACATCATCCAGGAATACCTGAAGAAGACTGATCATCCTCTTGTTCCTGTCACCTGTGTCAAGGAAGGAAGAACCGGCAAAACGTTTGACTCCGCTGTTGCTGCTTAAATTTTTCTCTCCCTTGTCTGCTCCATTTGTAGTTTGGTGGAGGCTGTCTAATACACAGTGAACAAGTTCATAAATTATATTCCAGAATAACAAGTTTCATTTGATGGTATTCTTAGTTCATAACCCACCACATTCCATACATTTTCTTATCTGCCCAGACTTTATGTTAAAGTTCACTATCTGCCAAGACTTTACGTTAAAGTTCACTATCTGCGAAGACTTTACGTTAAAGTTCACTATCTGCCAAGACTTTATGTTAAAGTTCACTGTTACATCCAATTTAAAGATAACACTGTTTAATATATGAAATTCATTTGCTTTAAAATTTGAAGTTGTGACTGTTTAATGCATTAAATACTTTGTTTAGAATTAACTGAGCTATTTTTGTTCTGTAAAAGAATGAATGTAAGAAATGGTTGAAATAAAGAACAGTAGGCCATGTGTTCGATACGGCCTTACAAAATAATCCATAGATACATTAACAAAGGGTAATGGTTAAGGTTAGGTTTAGGAATCCTAAAGCTAACCCTTAGGGGTCAGAGTGGCTAAGAGGTATGACGTCTGCCTCATATTCAAGAGGTACTGGGTTCGAATCCCAGTTGAGGGATTATAATTTATGGAAATACTTTTTTCAGAACCAGTGGTCCTAATTATGACATACTCCCCCTGGTTTCCTGGTTGGTGAGATCGGATGCCTAGCCTTCTCGGATAAGGGCGAAAAAAAAGGAGGTCCCGTGTGCAAGTTGCGCACGTTAAAAATCTCATGGCAGTTGGAAAATCGTAAAGAGTAGGCCATAAGGCCGCTGCCCTGGCTAAATTTAAAAATTAGGAAACCTACCAACCACAAAAATATTTATAGAATGTGTGATTCCTATACAGTATATACACACATTGGGATTCTCGCAGGTGCTATGGAGTTCGTGCACTGCGCTGAGATCCTCCTAGTGTGATCTAAGGGAGGAGATCGGAGCACTGATGGAGTTGTCTGTGTGCAATGAAGATAGTCCTTAAAAACAAACCAAACCAAAGCTAACCCTAAACACTAACCTCAACTTATTTCGATCACATCAAATAGACGTCCCACTTTTGTTCATTTCAACCATAAGAAACTTGCCTGAAAAGTGACATAAAACATCTTAAATTAAAATGCTTCTTCACAAAGGTGGCATTTTACAATACACTATTCAAATATCATGATGTCAGAGTTGTGTTATGTGTGAATGCCATGTCCTAAATTGAATGTCACGATGGCATTTTGGTTACGGAAATTGTCAACAACGACTCGGTGGCATACCTAGGGTTTCTAGCACCCGGGACGAGCCAGAAAAAATGCACTGCGGTCACTGCCAGCTAAAATACATGCTCATTTTGTAGACAGATCAAAAGGAAGTTTGAAGAACTATATCATGCACTGTCGTGAATTTAGATTGATATTAAGAACAACAGTATGAATTATTGGGAAAATATGAAATTTAATAATTAATTAAACACAAAAGAAAAGAAATAATCAGCTCTTTTTAATAAGCTTTTTACTAACAGTAAAAACAGTACACTGCTGATATCTCTTTTTCTACTATAGATTGATCATTCACACCTTCACTCCTGCAAATTGATCGGTTGTGTGATCAAAATCAATGTACTCGAGAGTTTCTCTTTCAATACTAAGAAGTGCCAGATTACTCAGACATTGCTTCCCACCGACGAAAGAATAAACTTTAGTTTCTGTGACAGTATTGCATTCTCTGCTCTGCAATAGTGGTCCAACAGAGGCTAAACTTAGAGTATAATGATGAGGGTCTTCAAAGATATCAACCTTCGCTCAAGATTACTCTTGGCAGAGATAAAAATAGAAGAATGATGCTTCTATTTAACAGAGCCTCAACATTTTAAAGAAAAGCAACATAACAACTGAGATCATCTAAGCTGTCATGAACTTATTATTCTCCCACCTCTTCTGTGATGTAATATATTTTGGCTCGTATTTCTGAGCGCCCAGCTGAAGCTGATTCAGTAACTATTAATCTAATAGCTCTATCTGGTTCTGTATTTAGAACACCGAGTCTTACAGGTGCAGACATACACTTCACTCACTAATGATTAATCCAACTATAGCGTTACAGATAAACAGCTTTAATAATCACGTAGCGGGAGCCGCGCTGGTGTAATGGCTACGACGTTGTACTGGCGACCAGGTGTTCATGGTTCAAACCCGGCCGTCGGCGTTTGAAGAAATGTTTACGACCGGAAATTTGACTGAATAATCTGAACGGCTCCTGCACATAAATCCCGTGTGGATGGGAAGGAGCGAAGCTCCTGACCGGGTTGGAAGGAAAGTCCACTGACCCCCCAGCCTAGCAATGACATGTCATTGGGCCGAAAGAGCCGGAAAGCTCGAGTGCCGCTGGTTATAGAAAAGAAAAAAAAAAAAATAAAATAAAAAAAATAATCACGTATAGTTTAGCAATATAAAATTTTAAAAGTTGTTTATAAAAAAAGAAGTGATGATATTTATCATCATCGATTGATTTAAAGTATGGTGGAAGTTATGAAAAATTGTGAAATCTTCTCTGGTTGCGCTGTTATAGTACTTAGTTTCAGGTGTGGGGTCAGCTGGTGTCTGCTTCAGCCAGTGTTGGTTCCCACAGTGGCCTTGGAGTGTACTTCTCTACAATAGTCAAGTCTGGTGGTTGTAGCATGTCTCATGCATTAAAGTTGAGGTAACTACAATGATGGTCAATCGTCTTTAAGACCCGTCTGATGTTGGTGTCTAGCATTGACTGCTGGCAACTTCTACCACAAACTGAAGTTTTTTCGGTCGAGCACAGACTTTTTGCACAGGAAACGTCCAAATATTGTTGGGCAACTGTTTAAGATGCCGTACCTTTCAGGTGTGTTAAGGGTCTAACTGAGAGCACTTGAAATTGGATCCTAGAACTTAAGACGTAAAAAGATGTCTCTGGGGTTACTCTCTTCTAATCTTAGAATTCACTTCCAGTTTTATTGCCTGTCCTATATTTGGGTCCTAAAATTCTGTGTTTCTGGCTGTTTATGATTTCTTTTTGACGAAATTGGAAGTCAGTGAAGTAGTCTTACAATGCTGTAGAATATAAGTGAGGTTTTTCCCATCACACCCAGGTTGCTACATAGAGTAGAAGTTCAATCAAGAGCTGTCTATCTTAGCCTCTCAAACACCAAACCAGTTGCGAATACATCTCTGAAATTGGTAGGGTCCCCCTACTACCTTCATGTAGAAGATTCTACATGACAACGTAAGATATTGCCCCTTTCATGTGATTTTCAAACTCCATAACCATATAAGGTCTCGCTTCTTCTGTTTCGCCTGTCATATTTACAGATGGATAGTTGAATGATGGATAGGACACATACTAAGAAAACCTGTTGAAAATATTACTAGGCAGTCCTTGTTCTGGAATCCCCAGGGTAAGAGGTTAGAGAGAGACCAAGGAACACGTGGAAAGACAAGGGCTGATGACACGGGTCAGGAAGGCTTGGCATACCTTTGTTCAAAGCCTATGCTCCTTGGGGAGCTGATGAAGATGATGGTTTTTAGAAAAGTGATATGTCTTTTAATATGATCTAAATATTCTGTCTTACTAACTGTTATTTCAGTCATTAATTATGTTTTCATATCCAGCCTTTTCTAGATTCTTATTTATTTATTAATTTTCCACAAAGCGTGGCCCCATACTTACATATTTACCTACATTTCAGTATGGGATGATTTGGTAGATCTTTAAGGGAGGGGGTGAGGGAGGAATGAAATAATTTTTTAAGCTAGGATAATTTAGGAGTAGCTTTCTATTAAAGGTAATTCGTCTGAGTTCCCAGGGAAAATCCATAAGCTACTTTACTGAGGTTCACTTTATTCGTGAACAGCATAAGATAGAGAAGCAATCTTTTTTCTTTGAAGTGAAGTTTTCATTTGGTAAAATATCATTCAGTTTAAATTTCCACTGCTCTGAAGTGAAGTTTTCATTTGGTAAAATATCATTCAGTTTAAATTTCCACTGCTCTGAAGTGAAGTTTTCATGGGGTAAAATATCATTCAGTTTAAATTTCCACTGCTCTGAAGTGAAGTTTTCATTGGGTAAAATATCATTCACTTTAAATTTTCACTATTCTAAAGATAGAAATGCAGGAAACAGATCTTCCGGCAGAGAGAACAATTACATATAGTCTGCACTTATTCACATTAGAGATACTCTGAAACCTGTAAAAAGACATGATTTTAGAACCATCATTGCGGGCTGACGATGGAACTGGGTTTGCCATGTCCTCAGAAGAGACCATGAAACAATCACAAGAACTGCTATGCTATGGGTCCCAGAAGGACGGAAAAGAAATGCAGACCAAAGACAACCTGGTGGAGAACTGTGGAGGCTGAGATGCAAAGCATGATTCAGAGTTGGGGCACTGCACGAAGGATGGCCTCCAACGCTACTAGGCGTGATGGCCACTGACTGCTTTGTCTAAGAAACGAGAATGCAGTAGACCTGATATACAGGAGGAGATATTTCTGGCTACTACATACTTATATTCCAGATGATGTTCAGTCATAATAGCTTGGATACCTTCATATGTTGGCATAAAGTGAAATGAAAAGGCAGATAAAGAAGCCAAGAAAGGTAGATCTGATAAAAAATCTAATAAATGTAGGCATACATGCCACACCTCGGAGATGAAAAACCTGTACACAAAATACAAAAACCCTGTACAAAGACCCACAAAACCTGTACAAAGACTAAAAAAACGTACCAAAGTAGTTAATTTGTGTAAAAATATTTTCAATTACAGTGGGCTGCCTTTTAATTGAGGCATGGGGACTTTGCCCTTTAAATTAGGTCTTCACTTATTTTAAAACCCAAACAATAAATGTCTGAGTTTATTTTACACTGTAATAATGATGGAATCGTGTCATCATTTTGTCTATTTCTGCACTTAATTATCATTAACAGACTGGGAAATCCTATGTTTGATAGGACCTTATAAAAGAATTCCGAGACACAGTAATTAGGGTTATGGGTTAGAAATCCTGAACCCAAACCTTAATCTTAACCCAAACCTTAATCTTAACCCAAACCTTAATCTTAACCCTAACCTTAATCTTAACCCAAACCTTAATCTTAAACCAAACCTTAATCTTAACCAAAACCTTAATCTTAACCTTAATCTTAACCCTAATCTTAACTTAAACCTTAATCTTAATCCAAACCTTAATCTTAACCCTAACCTTAATCTTAACCCAAACCTTAATCTTAACCCTAACCTTAATCTTAACCCTAACCTTAATCTTAACCCAAACCGTAATCTTAACCCAAACCTTAACATTAATCTTAACCCTAACCTTAATCTTAACCTTAATCTTAACCCTAACCTTAATCTTAACCCAAACCTTAACCTTAATCTTAACCCTAACCTTAATCTTAACCCTAACCTTAATCTTAACCCAAAACTTAACCCAAACCTTAACCTTAATCTTAACCCAAACCTTAATCTTAACCCAAACCTTAATCTTAACCTAACCTTAATCTTAACCCAAACCTTAATCTTAACCCAAACCTTAACCTTAATCTTAACCCTAACCTTAATCTTAACCCTAACCTTAATCTTAACCCAAACCTTAATCTTAACCCAAACCTTAATCTTAACCCTAACCTTAATCTTAACCCAAACCTTAATCATAACCCAAACCTTAATCTTAACCCTAACGACGTTCAAGGATGACATTGAAGAAGACTTTCCACTGTTCTCACAACAAATTTTACTACTTCGTTATTATTATTATTGCATAGAGAAAAATTGAACTAAACTATATTATCCTGTTTTATGAAATGAAATGGGGAGGTTTCTTGGGAAGTTTAGAATTATTTCAATAAATATTTACAATTTAAAAACAAATAATAATAAAATCACGTTATCGTTTTTTTTAAACAAAAAGATCATAATTTGCAACGAAAATATAAACTGGCGCTAGCATAATTTATTCTTTACCAAACTTAAAAAATGAAAATACCATTTTAGCCTAATTGGTAGTTTTAAATACCCATATGACTTTAGTTCTGTGAAGAAATCCAGCTGGTCATATGTAACACCTTTTTTGAACACCACCCAAGGAAATTATACACATGGAAAAGCCCAGGAGATGTAACACGTAATCAAATCGACTATATCATGATAAAACATAGATTTAAGAACAGTGTCACAAGCGCAAAGACACATCCTGGCGCCGACATAAATTCAGATCACAATCCAGTCATCATCAAAGTAAATATAAAGCTGAAAATAGCAGGAAACAGAAGACAGGAGGAACCCCAGATAGAAATATCAGCGCTGAAACAACCAGATATAAAACAGAAATATTTAATCGACGTCAAAAATAAATATCAACAGTTATTGACAGAAAGCATGGAGCAGTATAGAAGAGAAAACCCAGAAGAAAAAGCAACCGCAAAATGGGAATGCTTAAAAACAAGCATACAATCAGCAAATGCAAATTTACCTAAAAAGGAGTCTAAGAAAAATCAAATTTGGATGACAGATGAGATCTTGAATAAAATGGCAGAAAGAAAGAAAGCAAAAAACACTCCAGAATATAAAACAATAGACAATGACATACGTACTATGTGTAGAGAAGCAAAAGAACGGTGGATAGAAACAAAATGTAAGGAAATAGAAGACTTGGAAGCAAAGCACATGACAAGAGATATGCATGAAGAAATAAAGAAATTATCAAAGCGGTCACGGCTTGCACAAGGAGGAAGCTGCATCAAGAACAAAAATGGTGTAATATTACTTGATGAGAAAGACATATCAAACAGATGGGCAGAATACGTAAAAGAACTATTCGAGGACAACGGAGGTAAAAAACCATCACCAGATTCTAATGAAGGCCCGAACATTCTCAGATCAGAAGTAGGGAATGCCATTCATATGATATAAAAAGGAAGATCAGCAGGCATGGATAACATAAAAATTGAAATGATAGAAGCTCTGGAGAGCTTTGGTATAGATACAATCACAGAAATATGCAACGATATATACAATACAGGATATTTACCACACGACATGAAGACATCAGTTTTTATAACATTGCCCAAAAAACCAAATGCAACAGAATGTTCAGACTTCAGAACAATCAGCCTGATGAGTCATGCAATTAAGATACTGCTCAAAAGCATACAGGAAAGAATAAAAAGTAAAGTAGACAACGAAATCCAAGAAGAACAGTTTGGTTTCAGACGGAACAGTGGAACAAGAGAGGCAATATTTTGCCTAAGAAGATTAGCAGAAAAATATACAGAGGTTCAAAAAAGTATGTATATGTGCTTCATTGACTATAAGAAAGCTTTTGACAGAATCCATCATGAGAAAATAATTGAATGCCTCAAAGACATAGGTATTAATGGAAAAGATATAAGAATACTCAGTAACCTTTATTGGGAACAAACTGCCACAGTAAGATCGGGAAGGAATTATTCACCATACATAGACATAAAAAGAGGTGTCAGACAAGGTTGTGTACTGTCCCCCTGCCTATTTAATTTATACACCGAAAAAATTTTCAAACAGATACAGGAAATACCAGGACTGAACATCAGTGGAAGGTCAATAAACAACCTTAGATATGCAGATGATACCGTGTTGTTAGCTGAAAGCGAACAGGAGTTACAATTAGTGAAGCAAGTGAACAGTATAAGTCATGAATATGGACTCGACATTAATATTGAGAAAACAAAAACTATGATAATTAGTAAAACAGACGATAAACCCACATTAAAGATAAGCGTAAATGGGGAAATCCTGGAACAAGTCAAGAGCTACGTATATCTTGGTCATATAATAACAGAAGATGGCAGATGTGAAACAGAAATCAAGAAGAGAATAGGAATGGCCAAAGCTACATTCAACAACATGAAACATATACTGACATCCAAACAGTTATCTCACAAATTAAAACTGAGAATCATAAAGTGTTATATATATTCTGCATTTCTGTATGGTGCAGAAACATGGACGATGAATAAGCATTTGGAAGAAAGAATTGAGGCACTTGAAATGTGGATATATAGAAGAATGGGGCGTATCTCATGGAAAGAGATGAAAACAAATAAGGAGGTATGTTGCGTGATAAATTCTCGCAACATCGTTTTTTACAATATCTATTTTATAACGCAAGGGCAACAACTGCTTGAAATTTATAGTCACTTTTCTCGGTAAGCATTTGTCTTCTCGCGTTGGTATCGAATGCAGTTAAGTTTGAGCTGTGGTCATTTTGCGCTGGACTGCGCATGACTTGTCTTGCTTTTTGGTCGATCGGTTTCCGCCCACCACTAGTGGAGTGAGCGATTTGGAATGGCGAAAGAGATGCCTCGTTGAAGAGGGGATCTCCGCTATTTTTTGTTCTGTCAGGGATGTGTAGTCCTCTTATGGATATTTCGTTTATTCGGGATAATACCTCTAGTGTATTTGCACATGCCGGGAGGCGTGATATTTCTGTATTTCTTGAAAACAAGGTAAATTGACTTTTTTCATTAACTCTATCGATTTTGGGTCGTGAGCGATTTCGATTCATAGCCTGTCTTCGAAAGTCGTCGTCACGAGATGTTTTTTCCCAGCTCACATGTCGCTGCATTGTACTGCATCGGTTGATGCATGTACCAAGGACCATTACTTGCTACTTTGTTAAATGAACTAGGTTTGGAAAACCTTTATTATCTAGAGGATATTTTTGAGGATTATTTATACTTCGGCAGACGTGTCTGTCTTGCTGAAGTCAGACTAAGGAGAGTGAACTGATCTCATACATCTGGTTATCTCCTGGCTGTTATAGAAAAGGATGGAGTTTTTCACCTGACTACATTTACAGCACTATGAAATATAACATGCATCTGACTCATCATTGTAATGCTGTCTACCGTCTATTGCTGTATTGAATGTTGCTGTGATAATGACTGTTTGATGTGCCTACATATTCGCGTAACCATTTTGTCACTGTGGCGTCCACAATAAATAATGAAGAAAAACGTCAACGGCTGTTACAAGAATCATTGACTTTATACGTCGTGAGTTTACTGACGTCCTATGTGGATTGCCCTGTTATTTTTGTATGAACATTGTTTTGACTGAACACATCTGCACACCACACAAAACCAGACATGCGGATACCATCCATCATCATATGGCATCACGCATCATTTGGTGGCCAGTATGGGGATAAGTTAGAAGAATTTGCAACTGCTCGATATGATAAAGCAATGGAAGCTGAACAAAAGAAACTGCAGATGGAAGCTGAACAAAAGAAACTGCAGATGCAGGTGGATGAAAAGAGATTCCAAATGGAAATGGAAAAACAAAAAAGGGAATCAGAAGCTGAGGAGAGAAAACTCCAGCTACAGCTAGAGGCTGAGAATAAAAGACTTGAAAAAGAAGCTGAGAATAAAAGACTTGAAAAAGAAGCTGAAAATAAAAGACTTGAAAAAGAAGCTGAAAATGAAAGACTTCAAATGCAGGCTCAAGCTGAAGAAAGGAAGTTACAAAGAGAGTCTGATGAGAGGAAAGCAAAAATGGAACATGAAGAAAAGGTCTTAGCTTTAGAGTTGGAGAAATTGAAATTGACGAGCATGAGTAATGGTAATGATTCAAACAAGGGTTCATCTTCTGGGAAGGCTAATAATGATACTTTTAAGATTAAGTTACCAACATTTAGTCCTTCCAGTGATGACATAATGTTCTATCTGGACAGATTTGAACAAGCATGTACAGCTCATAACATAGACAAAGCAAAATATGTTTATCAGTTATCAGGGATACTGACAGGTAAAGCTCTAAGTATATTAAATATGGTGGATGAACCTGACAAGAACAATTATGAGGTTGTCAGGGCCGCTTTGTTAAAGAAATATCAGCTTAACGAAGACGGCTATCGTCTACAATTTAAAAACATGTTACCTGAAAATGGAGTTGAATTCTCCGAGTTTATTGCAAGAATACGCATTACTTTCTCACGATGGGTTGAACTATCTAAGACGGAAAAAACTTATGAAGGACTTATGGACTTAATACTTAGAGACAAAGTCATGTCGTCTGTCAATGAGTCTTTCCTTGCTTTCCTTCATGAACGTAAACCTAAAACAATAAAAGAAATGGAAGATTTCTGTTGCCAATACGTAACTGCGCACCCACACATAACCATGGGTAACTCTAAGGTGAAAGAAGGTTTACCAGTTGCTTCGGCAGCTCCGTATGGCCAAAACTTTGCTCGTAGATTCCAACAAAATTTTGATAGAAAGAGTAGCGGTAATTTCTGTCAAAATCATGGAAACCAATTTCATGGTGATTCTTCTTCGAAGAATTGGAGACAACCTGATAGTACTCGTTACTATCACCCTAATAATTATAAGCATTTCAAAAGAGGATATGGTAATAGAGGTTATTCCTGCCGAAGACCTCAGAACCAAACAAATAGATGTTCGCATCAATGTGAACATGATAGTAATCGTGGAAACTGGAATTCGAACCAGGATAACAATTACAATAGAGACAATAATAACTGCAGAGATAATAATAACTCTGATAACTTCAGAGGTAATAATAGTCGGGGTAGATCTCAACACAAAAAAAAGAGATATCAGCAGGCTAATGCTGTACAACAGGAAACTGAGGGAGCCTGTAATCATGTTGTTGATAGTAAAAACTTTGACGCTGTCACTGGTTCTGCTTTTGACTTTGAGAGAGCAAACAAATGCCCCCAATGCAGTACTTTATTCGAACCGGGTACCATAACTACTTTGAGTTGTGGTCACCCACTTCCCGCTCTTCCTGCTGCTGTTGCGCATGACGGGAGGGGTTCTTTAATTCTACATAAGGGTCTTGTTAATGATACTCCGGTCTCACTACTTTTCGATTCCGGATGCACCACTATTGGTGTTAGACAATCGCTTGTAGATCCATCTTGTGCTACAGGAAGGGTTATTAAATGTGTCACATTTGGCGGCACTCTAGAAAAATATCCTACTGCTGTAATTCGCATTGCCACTCCTTTCTTTACTGGAGATGTGCATGCTTGTCTCTTACCTAATCCTATTGCGGACCTTATTATTGGTCGTATTCACGGAGTTAGGGAGTGTACCCCACAGCAGATTGCTGCTTGGGAAGATAATAACATGCAAGCTACAAATGCAGTAGTTACAAGAGCACAAGCTCTACAAACACCCGAAACTTCACTGAATAGTGATAATGAAGTTGATAGCCAAGATAGTCACTTAGTAATCACTCGTGACTCTTTCATAAAATTGCAAGAAGAAGATCCTTCTTTAAAAAAATTCTTCGTTCTTGCGAAGAAAGGTGATCCGAATCAGGATACAAATAGAAAATCTTGGATTGCAATGAGAAACGGCGTACTTGTACGTATGGTACAAGATTCGACTACGTCGGCACATTCGCAAATTCTTGTTCCCAAGAGCATGAGAGTGCAAATATTACAACATGCTCATGACTCGCAATGTGCTGGACATATGGGTTTTGCCCGTACGAAGTCGAGAGTCCTTGCGGCTTTCTTTTGGCCTTTTGTCAATAAGGACATTCGTATTTACTGCCGATCATGCAAGGTATGTCAGGAGGTCAAATCTAGAGGACCACGACATGCTGCGCCTATCCAGGCTGCTGACATTCCTATTCGGCCGTTTCAGAAAATGGCCATAGATATTATTGGCCCTTTTAAGGTCAAGTCGGCCAGAGGACATCAGTTTATCCTTACATGTGTCGATATGTGCACACGTTGGCCAGAGGCTATTCCTCTTAAGAGCATATCTACTACAGATATCGCAGATGCTCTTTGGTTGATATTTTCTCGCTTGGGGTTCCCCAGAGAAATATTGTCAGACCATGGCACTCAACTCATATCTGACACTATGTCACAGGTAATGTCTACCTTACATATTGAACGATCTCTCAGTAGTATCTACCATCCTATGTCTAATGGGTTAGTTGAGCGTCTGAATAGAACGCTCAAGACTTTGCTTGGTAAGATAACTGAAGATCATCCTCAAGATTGGGACAGGGTTTTACCCGCGGCTCTCTTTGCCTATAGAGAAGTCCCTAATGAACACACAGGATTTTCTCCCTTCGAACTTGTCTTTGGCGCGCGTCCACGCGGCCCTATGTCTTTATTACACGATCTCATCACTGCCGATGATATTAGCGATGAAACTCAATCCTCATATGAGTATGTCATTGCTCTTAGACAAAAGATCATTGAGGCATGTAAGCTAGCAACTGCTTCATCAGAAATTGCTAAAGAGAAGGCAAGGCAGTTTGCTAACAAGAATAGATGTCTACGACAACTTTGTCCAGGTGACAAAGCATTCGTCCTACTCCCCAGTAGGGAAAATAGACTTCTTATTGCATGGAAAGGTCCGTATGCAATAGTCTCTCGGATTTCCGATGTTGACTATGTGGTCGATATTGATGGAAAGCATAAAACTTTCCACATAAACATGCTTTCGGAATTTCACGAACGTCCGGACTATTTGCTGCCTATTTTCCAGGCAACGGATGATGCTCCTGCACCTCACGGTCATTATTCATCCCTGTCTGTCATACAGGATGAGGAAGCTACCTTCTCTGATGTCAACCTTCCCCTTCCAGTGGTTCCATTACATTCCACGGAATCTTGGAAAAACGTTTCTGTTTCTCCTAATCTTTCTGGTGACGAACATCGACAAGTCTCGTCGATGTTACAAACATTTCAGGATGTTCTCACTGACATTCCTGGACACACAGATGTCATAGAACATGACATAATTCTTACCGACAATAATCCAATTAGGGTTAGGCCGTATCCTATTCCTATACACTTTCAGTCGCAAGTGGAAAAGGAATTGGATGAAATGATTCAATTAAATATAATTGAACCATCGACTTCACCATATTCTTCTTCCATGGTTATTGTCCGGAAGAAGGATAAGAACATACGAATTTGCGTTGATTATCGCAAATTGAATCAGGTCACAAAGTTCGACGCTGAACCGATGCCTTTGTTAGAAGATCTACTGATTAGACTTTCTAATTCTAGATTCTTCACTAAACTTGACTTGTCTAAAGGTTATTGGCAAGTGCCTTTAGCAGAGCATGCCAAACCTCTTACTGCTTTTTCTACACCTAGGGGTCTATTTCAATGGAATGTTATGCCTTTTGGTCTCATGAACGCCCCTGCCACTTTCGTTCGCATGATGCGTCGAATTCTGTCACATCGTTCGGATGTCATCGCATACTTAGATGACATCTGTCTCTTCAGTGATACCTGGGAAGATCACTATTTAGGGTTATATGACTTACTGTCCACTCTACGTGAGAATAATTTGACAGCAAAACCTTCTAAAGCTTTTGTTGGTTTTGGTGAAATCTCTTTCCTGGGTCATCGTGTTGGTCATGGTCTCTTGAAGACAGAAGACCACAATACTTCCAAAATACTGAACATCTCTGTTCCTAAAACGAAGAAACAAGTTAGGAGTCTCTTAGGTTTAATTCAATTTTATGGGAGATTTATTCCAAATTTATCTTCGATCATGGCACCTCTATCAACATTGTTGAAGAAAGGTTCGCCTAATCTGGTCCGTTGGTCTGAAGAATGCCAATCTTCACTAGACCAAATCAAGAATATATTTTCTTCTCCTCCCATCTTAAGATTACCTACTCTTGATAGGACTTTTGTTCTTCGGAGTGATGCTTCATCCACTGGGATTGGAGCAGCACTGATGCAAGAATATGCAAATACTCTGCATCCTGTTATGTACATTTCTAGAAAACTAAATGCGGCAGAGAGGAACTACTCGGTTTTAGACCGTGAGTTGTTAGCGATGGTTTGGTCAATTCTAAAGCTACAAAGATTCCTCCTGGGCGCACATTTCATTCTAGAGACTGATCAGAAAGCTCTTACAGCTATTCAGACTAAGAATTTGAAGAGTTCGAGATCCACTCGATATGCTATAGCTCTTCAACCTTTTCACTTCACGGTACGAGCTATCCGTGGTGCGGATAATGTGATGGCTGACATTTTGTCTAGATGCCCACATGACTCCAACTAATACTTCTGTCCTATATTTCCATATATTACAGAGTCATAACACACCTATATTTCTACAATAGATTAGCACATCTGTACTTACTTTATATGTACACACTATCGTGCTTTGTTGTCATCTTCTTCTGTTCGTTTTTTAAGATGATAGAGGAGGACTGAGTAGTTAATATAAGGGCCGCTGGTTTACTAAACAGCCACAATTATTAATAATGTATTGTACCTTATGAAGCATATTAGTTATTAATTAGCATTATATTGCTTGTACTTTCTCAGAATGTCATTGTTGAGCTGAGGACTTACCTTACTAGTATCAAGCATGACGAGTTCTAGATTGTGTACTTACCCTCGGAATACCAGAGCATATGTCCTGGATCGTCATGTAGTTTAACTTTACTATGTACTTATGTCATTACATGTCAAAGAATGTACTATTTAAATTTTCCTATCAGATTTGTACATCCATTTTTAAAGACAATATTAGAGTATGCTGTTTAATGATGATTATGGTAACTTGCATACGTATATTGTGTTTACATGCTAACGTGATGTGTGTTGGTGACACCTCCCCGATGTGAATATTTTTTGAGACATATTTATTTTTCTGTTGAGGTATATCCTCACCAGACACTCTATAATTAGCCTTATGTTAGGCAATTTAATTAATTATCAGCGCATAATTCGTGCGTTTTGAGCCGCTTATCGCATGCTCTTTGATATTTAAAAAAAAAAAATATGTTCCACATTTTTTTTTATCGGGAGGAGGTGGTGATATGTTGCGTGATAAATTCTCGCAACATCGTTTTTTACAATATCTATTTTATAACGCAAGGGCAACAACTGCTTGAAATTTATAGTCACTTTTCTCGGTAAGCATTTGTCTTCTCGCGTTGGTATCGAATGCAGTTAAGTTTGAGCTGTGGTCATTTTGCGCTGGACTGCGCATGACTTGTCTTGCTTTTTGGTCGATCGGTTTCCGCCCACCACTAGTGGAGTGAGCGATTTGGAATGGCGAAAGAGATGCCTCGTTGAAGAGGGGATCTCCGCTATTTTTTGTTCTGTCAGGGATGTGTAGTCCTCTTATGGATATTTCGTTTATTCGGGATAATACCTCTAGTGTATTTGCACATGCCGGGAGGCGTGATATTTCTGTATTTCATGAAAGCAAGGTAAATTGACTTTTTCATTAACTCTATCGATTTTGGGTCGTGAGCGATTTCGATTCATAGCCTGTCTCCGAAAGTCGTCGTCACGAGATGTTTTTTCCCAGCTCACATGTCGCTGCATTGTACTGCATCGGTTGATGCATGTACCAAGGACCATTACTTGCTACTTTGTTAAATGAACTAGGTTTGGAAAACCTTTATTATCTAGAGGATATTTTTGAGGACATTATTTATACTTCGGCAGACGTGTCTGTCTTGCTGAAGTCAGACTAAGGAGAGTGAACTGATCTCATACATCTGGTTATCTCCTGGCTGTTATAGAAAAGGATGGAGTTTTTCACCTGACTACATTTACAGCACTATGAAATATAACATGCATCTGACTCATCATTGTAATGCTGTCTACCGTCTATTGCTGTATTGAATGTTGCTGTGATAATGACTGTTTGATGTGCCTACATATTCGCGTAACCATTTTGTCACTGTGGCGTCCACAATAAATAATGAAGAAAAACGTCAACGGCTGTTACAAGAATCATTGACTTTATACGTCGTGAGTTTACTGACGTCCTATGTGGATTGCCCTGTTATTTTTGTATGAACATTGTTTTGACTGAACACATCTGCACACCACACAAAACCAGACATGCGGATACCATCCATCATCATATGGCATCACGCATCAAAGTCCTAGAAAATCTAGGTATGAAAAGAGAACTAATGAGAGAGGTCAAAGTTCGGCAGCTAAAATACTTTGGCCACATAAAAAGGCATAACACCTTGCAGAAGACCATAACAGAAGGGAGAGTTGAAGGCAAACGTGCAAGGGGAAGACAGCGCTATAAATGGGAAGATAACATCAAGAGATGGACGGGAAAGAGTCTATCAGAGTGTACCACCAAGACAAGAGACAGAAGACGTTGGAGATCCATTACAGCCAACCTTCGTTGTGGAGATGGCAACTGATGATGATGATGATGATGATGACTTTAGTGTCAATCGTCAAAAATTGATAGTAATTATTTAAAAAATATAACTCACTGGATGATCGTAATAATGATATATCCACCAAAGAAAAATCAGAATGTTTTTAAGAAAGGAAATGAAAACTGAGAAGAGATGTAACTCCAAAATAACTTTCAAATGGGCTCTGATCAGGGTAAGATATAAATTTGCCTTGCTTTCGTGACTTTTTTTTTCCAATTTCATAATCCTTTTAGTATTATTATTAAAATGTACATGTCTTACACAGATTCTGCAAGTTTTAGTGAAATCAAGTAATATGTAGTGGTATCCACTTTTGTCGGTGTTGCTTATAACAGGAAATAATAAATTATGCTCAATGCGAGGTAATCTTTATATATATTTAATACTGCCATCACCGGTGTCAATACCTTGTCGAGGTATGGCGGCTTACGTACCCTGATTACCTCCAGAGCTATGCCAGCGAGAGTTTTACTCCTGGAAGGTTCTACCAAGCTGGACAGGTTTGCGCGGGCAGAGGTCAGACTAAAGCAGACACCCTGGTCCTCCAGGTTGGGGGTTTTAGCATAGGGCTGACACCCCTGTCTATGTAAAAAAAATTGAAGTTACGGAAACAACAACGAATAAACAAACTTTGCTGCGGGATGGACATCCGGAGTCTGAGGCTCGTATGACTGTCAGTGGTGAAAGCCGAAAGGAAGCCACTGACATGAGAATGGACGTCCTGACCGCAAAACATGATACAAGAATATGATTTTTGAATGTCAGGACAATGAATGAGACGGGTAAACTAAAACAGGTCACGGTAGAAATGAGAAACTATAGGTTACACATTCTAGGGATAAGCGAGAGCAGATGGACAGGGGCAGGACAAGTTAAAACAGCAACAGGAGAAACAGTACTTTCCTTTGGAAGAGAGGATGGACAGCACAATGAAGGTGTAGCCATTATTCTACAGAAAGGAATAGAAAGGACATTACTGGAATGGAAACCCATCAACAACAGACTGATAAGATTAAGATTGAGAGGTAGATTCACCAATACTACAATAATACAATGCTACGCATTGAATGACAGCGATGAAGAGGTCAAGGATGAATTCTATCAACAACTGCAGAAAGAAATGGAAGACACACCTAGATATGATCTTATTATAGTAATGGGAGACCTCAATGCGAAAGCTGGTACACACAATACATATAATGAAAGAGCAATGGGGAAATGCGGCAGCGGAACAGCAAACGAAAATGGGGATAAATTAATAAGTTTCTGTATTATTAACAACCTGGTCATTGGAGGAACACTTTTCCCACATAAAGAAATTCACAAATTAACATGGGAATCACCAAATGGTCGGGACAGAAACCAGATAGACCACATCATGATTAACGGTAGACGGAGACATGCATTACAAGATGTGAAGGTAAGAAGAGGTGCAGATGTGGGAAGTGATCACCATTTAGTAGTAGCAAAACTGGAAGTGAAACTAAGAAGGGCTGGACCAACTGTAACTACACAGAAAAGGTTTGACATCAGCAAATTGAAGGACCCCCTTACCAGAAAAGCTTTTGCGGCTGACATAAAGAAACAATATCAATTTGCCAGAAGTCAGGAAAAGACATTGACTGATGATATAAACCGGAAATTCAACACCATTTCAACAATATATAAGGACAGCAGCAAATCATGCTTGGGATTCCAGGAAAGGAAGAAGCAAGACTGGATAACACCAGAAACATTAAACATCATAACACTGAGAAAGGACATGAAAAGAAAGAAAACAGAAACGAAGTCCCCCAGGTTAAAGCAACTATATAGAGAACAGTACAGTCAGCTGGAAAGGGAAGTTAAACGCCAAACCCGAGCCAACAAAAGGAATTTCCTAGACGATCTTGCAAGCAGGCAGAAGAGACAGCACTGAGAAATGAACAAAGCACAGTATACAAAATAACTAAATTCATCAGCGGAAAACGAGGTGCAAACAATATTACATTAGTAAGAGAGAAGCAAGGAAATCTCATCACGACAGCAGAGGGACAGGAAACAAGATGGGCAGAGCACTTCAGAGAAACTCAAACAAGGAACCACCAGAGACACAATTGAATGTTCCTGAGGCTGAAAACGATCTAGATGTAAATACAGACATTTCACGAAAAGAAGAAATCATCACAGCAATCAAAGGGTTAAAGAACGGAAAAGCTCCTGGCCATGATAACTTAAATGCAGAGCGTTTTAAGACAGACCCTGAGCTAGCAGTAGAACTATTAGAACCACTATTTGCACAAATCTAGAAAACGGGGACAACGCCATCAGAGTGGAACAATGGAATAGTTGTCAAATTGCCCAAGAAGGGAGATCTTGCAGACTGCAATAATTGGAGATGAATCACTCTTCTCTCAGTTCCCAGCAAAATACTAAGCAGGATAATTATACAGAGAATTTCAAAAGCAGTAGACCACAAACTGAGGAAAGAACAAGCAGGATTTAGAAAGAACAGAAGATGTGTAGATCATATATTCACTATCAGGAACATTATAGAGCAGTACTCAGAATGGCAAAGACAGCTGTACATAAATTTCGTTGATTTTGAAAAGGCTTTTGACAGCATACATAGGGACAGTGTATGGAAAATACTGAGGGCTTATGGAATTCCAAGCTGCATAGTGTCAATCATAAAAATCCTCTATGCCAACTTTACGTTTAGTGGGCAGAGCAACCTAACCTTTGAGGTGAAGACAGGAGTACGACAGGGATGCCCCTTATCAACCACTCTATTTTTAACAGTCATAGATTGGGTGATGCGCCAGACAACAGAGGGCAGTCCAAGAGGAATAAGATGGACTACATTTTCTACACTGGAAGATCTGGAATATGCAGATGACATTGCACTACTAGCACATTCACATCAACACATCCAGGAAAAAACGGATAGACTTAATAAGTTTAGCCAGCAGGTGGGCTTGAACATCAATTTAAAGAAGTCAGAGGTCATGACGCTCAATGTGAGCAGCCCTGAGCCCATATCAGTAAGGAATCAGCAACTGGTACAGACAGACACCTTCACATACCTAGGATGCATAGTAACATCAGACGGCGGGGCAGGCAAAGACATCACCATCAGAATGAATAAAGCAAGAACAGCCTTTTTTTAGCCTAAACAACATCTGGAAGTCCTCTCAATACAGCACAAGCACAAAATTAAGATTATATTAGAGCTGTGCGCTTTCTGTGCTTCTCTATGGTGCAGAATGTTGGAGAGTTACAGATAAGGAAATGTCGAAATTGTCCTCTTTTCACACAACATGCCTAAGGAAAATTCTCCGAATCTTTCGGCCGAATACCATCACCAACCAAGATCTGCTTACTCGGAGCAAGCAAGAGGACATGCACACCATCATAGCAGGCAGACGCTGGAGCTGGGTTGGCCATGTCCTCAGAAGAGACCCCGATGCCATCACAAGAACAGCTATGCTATGGACCCCTGAAGGAAAACGAAAGAGAGGCTGACCAAAAACAACTTGGTGGAGGACTGTAGAGGCTGAGATGCAAAGAATGAACCAGAGTTTGGGCACTGTACGAAGGATGGCCACCGACCGAGCAAAGTGGAATCAATTTATTGTTGCCCTACAAGACGCCACTAGGGGTGATGGCCACTGACTGCTTTGACGGTCGGCGGCTAAGGATCAAAGAAGAAGAATATATTTAATAATTAGGCGAAAAAACCTGTACAGAAATTATGTACAGGGGCGTACACATCTGAAAACGCAAACATCTTGTACAGTGTACAGGTAAACCGTGGCGTGTGGCATGAGTAAATCAGAGATTAAAAGCTTAATTAAAGAAATAATAACAGATGCATGGACAGCAGAGTGGGATAAAAATCTGAAAGGAAGACATGCATACAAGATGTCATTCCCAGCAAAATACTAGGCAGGATAATTATACAGAGAATTTCAAAAGCAGTAGACCACAAACTGAGGAAAGAACAAGCAGGATTTAGAAAGAACAGAAGATGTGTAGATCATACATTTACTCTCAGGAACATTATAGTGTACGCAGTCAGTCTCCTTTCCGAACGGTAAATTTGCCATTGGGGAGTCTGTCACGTGCGAATCCAGAAACCTGATTTATGCTATCATCTGCAAGAGGTGTGACATGACCTATATTGGTGAAACTGGCAGACGTTTGGCAGACAGGTTTCGGGAGCACTTGAATGACATCCATTATGGCAAACATTTACCGGTGGCCCTTCACTTCAACAGCCCTGACCATTCCGGTAACTCTGACATGTCACTGCCCTCCGTTAATGTATCGGCGACGACCGAACTCGTTTTTCGTTGGAGAATTGTCTCATTTTTCAAATGGGCGTTTTAGCTCCTGCTAGGATTAATGTCCAACATCAATTTGCATAATTCTGGTGGCTTCTGTCGTTATTTTCTATCTATCCTTGTTTTTGCTTTGGTTCGTTTCGTTTCCTCAATTATCTGTTCTTAGCCGTCACTAGCTCCTACGTCACTTCCGTAGGACGCTTTATTTTTTCAGCCATTTTGAATGTTTCTTTCTTCGATCCAGCTAGGTGATTTTTTACGCATTTTAATAGTGTTGTTCATTTCTGTCTTCGTTTCGTTGATTATTTACTTTCTTGTTTCGACATGTCTTTCTGGTTTCACGATTTTCTTGCATTATTACTGTTATCGTTTCGCTCATCACCGTGGTTTCATCTGCTTGTATCGCTCATTTGACGTTTTCCTCATCATCATAGACCTTTGTAGTACCTATATGTAGTTCTTGTCCTTGTCACCTGTTCGTAATTGTGTCTGACGAAGGGTAAAACCCGAAACGTCCCTTGTCTCATGTGTACCGTTTACTTGTAAACTGATTTCATACCATATTATTTTTTAATTTATACAAGATGTTCAAGGCTCCAACAAGAAAATGTCAAATATCTAGAGAATTGAAAATTCCCAGTACCAAGAAACTTCTCAGACTACAGCTCGGAAAAGACTATTTCAGAATAGTAGAAACATACTGTGTAAAAGAGAAACTTTCTTATCAAGGTGTGGTATATTTTTACTAACAAATGTTACTATTTTTTAGCACTGCATTTTCTGATGTATAATACAGTAAAAATGGTAAAACATACTGAAAGGATTATATTTATTGAGCTTACATATATATATATATATATATATATATATATATATATATATATATATATATATATATATATATATATATATATATATATATATATATATATATATATATATATCATATTAGCAATTTGTAATAAATAAACAAGACAATATAAAACGTACATGACGATGTATCAATGCTTAAAATTGTAGACTTCTATAATTCTATTTGGTCCTGACGCTAGCTTCAAGAATAAAAGAGTATAATGATCACGCAAATATTTTCATGAGCCATACTGCTTGGCAGGGCCAGGAAAGTGGCAAATTCCAACGGCATGTTATGGTAGTGGAACAGGCCGCACTGAAGACTAAATCAGGCCACATGTTTGACATCCCTGTGTTACAGTAAGATCTGGCAGGAATTCCTCACCATATATAGCCATAAAAAGAGGTGTGAGACAGGGTTGCGTACTATCCCCCCAAAAACATCAACTGAACTGCCCATGATGCTTAATGGCAAGAGTAGAAGGATAAATAATGAGGAATGCCTAGATAAAAATGCAGATACCAGTACTCCTGTGACACTTATTGTGATGCAACATTAACACTATTATTATAGCATTCACATATGTCACCATATTACAGGTTTGTAACCTTTGAACCGAAACCCTCGAGGACAGCTTTGTTTCGGAACACTGGATTTTTACAGTTTTCAGATTTCACTCAATTGTTTTCGAAAACTAGCCCAAATCACCCAAAATGTGTTTAAAAAATAGCCCAAAGTCGTCAGAAATCAGACAAATTGCAATAGAAAAGTGCCACAAAGTTGCCAAAATAAACTTTCTAATTTCAGAATATTTCAGTTCTCAAATAACAGGACGTAGACCTGCACTATTACTGTACATTATTATGGTTCCAAAGGTTGTTATTGCCGGGAGTTGTAGTGAGGATAAGCTTTCACTGCAGATAAAATACCTCTATGGCACGCGCCTCAAACAGCCTCTGACAACCGGCGGAACTGTTTCCACTGACGGGAGAAGGGGCAAAGGCGAGCGACTGGCGCCTTAAAACCAGCAGCTTCGGGCAGACAGGGCGCGTGATCCTTGGTTGGTAGCTTATCTAAGAGAAGGAACTCTGAATTCAAACCACCGCTGCCTTGCGGGAATATCCATTTGTGGAATTGGCTTCGGGAGTAAACCCTGAGGATAAATCCGGAGTCGGAGTCCCTAAGGCAGTCTAATGTCGATTCGACATTATTCTGGCAACTCCTGCGACATGGCTGGTACCAAACTGTATCGGCTACTGCCGTTCCTTTGGATCTACCGGCTGTGTGGAGAGGGGGGAACATGCTGCATGGGCAACAGCTTGATCTCCATATAACTGTGCCCAAGCTCGCGCCCTGGAGAGGACACTCCAGCTTCACCCTATAGGTGTCGGCAAAACACGGGAAGTAACAGCTACCGGTTATAAGCATTTTGCCCAATTGGCGTAGGGCATGGCGCAAGGGGCTACTTCCGACAGTGGGAGAGGTTCTAGGATCTCACTGGACAGCTACCGCCCGCTTCAAGCTGGGCAGCCCCCAGTCAATAAGGTGTTGTCCCGCCACTGTCTGCTTTCCCCATTGGGTGCATGGGGATTAGGGTCAAACCCGAACTGTGGACAGAAAATTTTGCACCAAGCAATTATCGAAAAAATAGAAATAAGCAAACTCTCAGATTGGGATGCTGGAACGTCCGGACTATGTTGACTGGACTATCCGAAAACCTACAGGATGTAAACGATGTAAGGAAGACAGCCATAATTAATGATGAGCTTAAACGACTTCAGGTGGATATAGCTGCACTTCAGGAAACGCGCCTGGCGGGCTCTGGAACGGTGAGCGAGAAGGACTAAACATTTTATTGGCAAGGGAAAGATCTTAATAAAGCTAGAGAACACGGAGTTGGTTTTGCGGTCAAAAAATCGCTAACTAACATGGTTGAACCAGGCGAGAATGGATCAGAACGCCTGTTAACGCTCCGCCTGCAAACTAGCACAGGTCCCATTGTTACGGTCTCACTGTATCTTTTCTTGCTAATTGTTATTAAAAGATTCAGTACCGTTGGACGTGAGTTTATTGGGTTGCTTGTCAATATTTCAGATATTATGATTCATCCTTTTCTATCTTTTTCTTGTTGAGCCATTTCTTTATCTTTTTGCGCCAGTTCCAACTTTTTAAGATGAATTCTGAAAATTGTCTGAACACTTTCTGACACCAGTATGTTACGGTCTCACTGTATCTTTTCTTGCTAATTGTTATTAAAAGATTCAGTACCATTGGACGTGAGTTTATTGGGTTGCTTGTCAATATTTCAGATATTATGATTCATCTATTCTAATTCCAGCTTTATAGTTCGATTGCAGTTTTAAGCCATTATTGTGTGATTAAATTATTATTATATTCAGTGTCTTTGTTGTATATTAATTCTTCCGCAGTGTTGGTTAGATTATAGTTAGTCTTATGAATACCTGTGATAACCTGGACTGACCTTGCAAGGATTAACGACAGTCACAGCACAGAGTGAGAACTTGAGTAATTCAGGCAATCAACAAGTTCCATTGACGACTGAACAATTTAATATATACTTTTGCACAATGAGCGTAACACATTTCTCACACATTTAACTTGGCTTTAACATAGTCCTAAGCTCTACACAATGTTCCTCTCACAGACTTAGCTCGTCTGGGTTAACCGTTAAGTTTATAGCGTAATAGAGTGTGCAACCAACTCCTACTGAATCCGATCCTTAGAATTATTATCCCTTCACAATGCTAGTGAGTACATTATCCGTAAATCTATTGATCCTGTCTATGTGTCATTATTCAACATCTTTGGCTTGCATCGCCAGGCTTTAACTGTAATGTATATAAGTTCAAGGTGAACGTAATCTGCGTTGTTCGCGATTCTAATCTGGACTCTACCTGGTCCTATATTAAATTTGATACGAATTCTTACGCTATTCTACACTTCCCAGTGGATCTGCCGTTCCACATATATATTTAGTCAGTGGCTATGCCACATATTAAAACACGATCCTTAAGTGGTTTTACCACACATTCCAACACTGCCATTCGGCTCAATGGCCATACATAGACTAAATGTAACTAGGCTTGACGCGTCATATCTTGATCTGCGCGATTTCTGGTCTTAATTCAATTGAGGAGTTCCGTGGTGCAGGCATGCGAATGTTTGCAACCATTCACATGTCCGCAAGCCGCGAAACAGTCCTCAACACCCATCACCCTTGTCAGTGTGTATGCTCCTACTCTGTACTCTGCCTCAGAAGCTAAAGATGAGTTCTACGAGAATCTAGCAGCAGTAATCAAAAGCATACCTAGGCAAGAACAGCTTGTTCTCCTTGGTGACTTTAACGCTAGAGTGGGTGCCGATAATGTTTCATGGCCTTCATGTCTGGGCAGGTTTGGTATTGGCAAGATGAATGAAAATGGACAACGGCTCTTAGAGTTGTGCGTCCACAATGATCTCTTACAAATAAGGGAGGGAAACGGGTTGTCGCACGGAAGGTCCAGTGTTCAAATCCTGGGTAAGCCACTCATGTCTGTTGTTTTTCTGTTGTCTGGTGTTCTACTTCTTTATTTCCTGCGAGTGCCTGATAACATACCTTTATATTTATTTCATATTAATTCACAATGATCTCTGCGTGACCAACACCTACTTTCAGACAAAACCCCAGCATAAGGTGTCATGGAGACACCCACGATCCAAGCACTGGCACCAACTTGACCTGATTCTCTTCAGAAGGCCACTCCTCAGGTCTGTGCTCTCCACGTGCTCGTACCATAGTGCAGACTGTGACACAGATCACTCCTTGGTTTGCTGCAAAATCAGAGCACAACCAAGAAAACTATATCGTGTCAGACATGAAGGGAAACCACGCATTGATACCAGCAAGATGTCAGATCCTTTCATGATCGCTCAATTCACTGCGACCTTCAAGAAAGTGCTCAGTAGCCCTCAGCATGGTGATACTATTACAGAGAACTGGGAGCATCTACGGAACACCATTCAAAGTACTGCACTTGCCACCTTTGGTAAGAAAACAGCAAAGTCAAATGACTGGTTTGATGCTTCATCAGATGTGATGGCACCTGTTATTGAAGCTAAGCGCAGTGCTATGAATGAATACAAACGTTCACCGAGTGCCAGAACCCTACAGATCCTGAGGGCTACGAGAAGCAAAGTTCAACAAACTGCTCGACGCTGTGCAAATGACTATTGGCTCCAGCACAGTGAGAGCATCCAGATCGCAGCGCAAACAGGCAATATTAGACAAATGTATGACGGTATAAAGAAAGCACTTGGCCCCCATAAAAGTAAGACGGCACCGCTAAAAACCATCAGCGGAGAGAAGCTAACCGATAAGGGTAAGCAGATGGAGAGGTGAGTCGAGCACTACTCTGAGCTTTACGCTAGAGACAATACCGTTACGCCTGCAGCCCTTGATGCTGTCAATAGTCTGCCAACTATGGAGGAGCTGGATGCGGAACCAACATTAGAGGAACTCAGTAAGGCCATTGATAGCTTGGCCTCTGGCAAAGCACCAGGCAGTGATGGGATTCCTCCTGATTTAATCAAATGCTGTAAGAGCACGCTATTACATCCCCTGCATAGGATGCTGTGCCAGTGCTGGGAAGAGACAACTATTCCTCAAGACATGCGAGATGCCAAGATTGTAACACTGTATAAAAATAAAGGAGACAGAAGTGATTGCAATAACTACAGAGGCATCTCTCTTCTTAGTATTGTTGGTAAGGTTTTTGCCAAAGTCATCTTAATGCGACTACACAAGTTAGCTGAGCGCATATATCCAGATGCACAGTGTGGATTCCGAGCTGGTAGATCAACAACAGACATGATCTTCTCTCTCCGCCAGCTTCAGGAAAAATCAAGAGAGCAGAAAAGACCATTATATATCGCCTTTATAGACCTCACAAAAGCATTCGACCTGGTTAGTAGGGATGGACTCTTTAAAATCCTCCTGAAAATAGGCTGCCCTTCTAAAATGCTGGAAATGATAAAGTCATTCCATGACGACATGAAGGGAACAGTCCAATATGCTGGAAGCACGTCACAGCCCTTTGATATACGAAGTGGCGTTAAACAAGGCTGTGTTCTGGCTCCGACCCTCTTCGGAATCTTCTTTGCCTTACTCTTGAAACATGCATTCAGAGATGCAACTGAAGGAATATGCCTTCACACTAGGTCAGATGGCCGTCTGTTTAATCTTTCAAGGCTGAAGGCAAAAACAAAAATCAGAAGGGTCACTATAAGAGACATGTTGTTCGCTGATGATGCTGCAGTCGTCACTCAAAGCCAACAGGAGCTTCAGAGCTTGATGAATCGCTTCACTAAAGCATGCAAGGACTTTGGCCTCACAATAAGTCTAAAGAAAACGAATGTGCTGAGTCAGGATGTGGGTGCTGCACCAGTTATCACTATCGATAACTATGAATTGGCAGTGGTGCACCACTTCACATACCTAGGGTCTACCATCATTGACAAACTCTCACTGGATACAGAAATCGACAGCCGCATTGGCAAAGCTGCAGCTACCTTTGCCCGCCTCACATCGCGTGTTTGGGGAAACTCTAAACTCACAATGAAAACCAAATCTGCGGTATATAATGCCTGCGTCACCAGCACACTCCTATATGGCAGCGAGACCTGGACGACCTATGCTAAGCAAGAAAGAAGGCTAAATACCTTCCATTTGCGGTGTCTACGCCGCATCCTCGGCATCTCGTGGAAAGATAAAGTGACAAATGTCGAGGTGTTGTCAGTAGTAGGGAATGCGCAACTTGAGGCGGTTTCAGGCGGCGGCGTGTGACTTTTATATAGCAAAATACTCGATCGATTTCAGGCGGTGGCGTTTCAGGCGGCGGCGCATGACTTGTATATAGCGATATATTTTAGCGGCGGGGCTTCCTCTGACGATCAGACGTATGACTTTTTATATAGTAATATTCGGCAATGGCGGGCGTGTTGTTTATACATGTATACAATATATATAAAAAATATAAAAAATCGATAATGACGGAAAATATAAAAAATCGATAATAACGGAAAATTTAAAAAATCGATAATGTTGGGTTACTAAGAGGTTTTTTGAAGTGCCTTTTTTGTGCGGGCGAGGGTGACGATGTATGGTTGTAGCTGGCGGGGTGGGTTAGGGTGGATTTTTGTGTGATGTTGGGTGTATTTGTTTATACATGTATACATATAATATATGTATAAAAAAATAAAAAATCGATAATGTTGGGTTACTAAGAGGTTTTTTGAAGTGCCTTTTTTGTGTTGGCGTGGGTGACGATGTATGTTGTAGGGGTAGCTGGTGGGGTGGGTTAGGATGGATTTTTGTGTGAAGTATTGTGTTGGTAGTGTATTGGTGTGTTTGTTTATACATGTATACATACAATATATGTATAAAAAATATAAAAAAAATCGATAATGTTGGGTTACTAAGAGGGTTTTTGAAGTGCCTTTTTGTGCTGGTGTGGGTGACGATGTAGCTGGTGGGTTAGGGTGGATTTTGTGTGTGATGTATTGTACCGGTAGAATGTTTGGTTGTAGGTGTCTTAATTGTGTGTTGTAGTTTGAGGGGCTGTTGAATCGTGGGGTGTGTTGGGGTATGGGTTTTTGTGCGTGTATTTTAATTGTTGTATATACAATATATATAGATCGGTGTGAAGTGTTAGAGTCCTGTACTAGGTCTACCATCGAAGGTGCGTCACGGTATTGTTGTGTATTGTTTATTTTACATATAGACATATTTTACAACAGTTATACGAACAGTTAGACGATAGACTTAGATAATAAGAAGACGCTATATTTAGACTTTTAGACAATCGGAAGACGATAGTTAGACGATATATGCATATAATAGGGAGATATATTTAGACAATAGGAAGACGATGGTTAGATGATATATACATATAATAGGGAGATATATTTAGACAATAGGAAGACGATATTTATTGACATATACATTTAGACATACAACAGTTATACGAATAGTTATACAAACAATTAGACGATATATTGAGACATACGAACATTTAGACAAACAACGGACGATATAGGTAACAAAAAGGCGTTTTAGTTAATATAGTTTTTATTTTATATTCAATAGTGTTTTTGTAACAGCAAAACATATATGGTAATATATAAGAGTACATATATAGTATCGTTTAACAGGAGGATATATGTATAGTATTTTTTAACGTAATACATTGTGCAGTAATTTTTTATCAAATGAATATACAATTATTTATGAAAGACAGTTTGTATTTTTTTAACATTATCAAACATAGATATTTTCACATATGAATGTACAATAATACATATTTATATATTATTGGTGTTTTGTTACATTATTTACATTATATACAATATCACAGCTGCAGGCCAGACCTTGAGGGGAGTCGTCACATTGTCGTCACGTCGTAAGAAATAGAGGTGTTGTGTGTACAGACAGTTTAAATGTTGAGGGGTGATGTGGTATGGTTTTGGCGGTGGAGGATTTGTGTGCTCTGAACCCGATATTTTTCCCACCCTGTGCTTGTTGTGTGTTGAGGACGTCTAAGAAAGTGTGTTTGTCTACTTTGATGTGGTGTTTGTTCAAGCGATTGAGTGGTCTTGAATATGATATAGATAGAAGGATGTGGCCGGGATTGCTTCAACATAATATTTTGTATTGGGTCTGTTTAATTGTGCGTTTGTGATAATATCGCTGTCGTGTAAGTTTGAGACAAAAGATTTGAAATATGTAATGTTGTTTACTAAGTGGGGTTGATCTAACACACAACTATTATTATTTGAGGCATGAAAGAAACGGAGGTCATTTGTTTCTCTGTTTCTCAAAACTACGTGGTGACTGAAGTTAATCTTGAATCTTTTTGTCTGTTGTGTAAAGACAGGAAGCAAAAGACTTTCCCATTCAATTCTTTGGCTATTATGGAAAAAAGTGAATGTGGACAAATATTTATGTTTATTGGAATGTGTCTTGATCGCACTCCAATTCTGTGTATATATTTCTTTAATGTCAGCCTGTAAGTCTCGTAAGCTGTCTTCTTCAGACGTCAAGCGGGGTTTTTTTATATGGGACTGGGTAATGGTCATGGGGCATTTCTTGGTCTGACCTGTTTTTGGTGGGTGAGATTGTAGTGGTGTTGATGGTATTGTATGATGGTGATATTACTAATTGTAATTGTATGAGGCCAGCTGTGAAGGCTCCTGAGATAAAATGTAGTTGGGAATAGTCAGAAGGCCTTTCTTGCTACCACTACGACCTCACACTTAAATTTTTTTTTTTTTGTTTGTAATGAATGTGGCTACGTAAAGTGTCTAGGGTTATGCTATGTATTGTGGTGTACTAGGTTATAGATATACCCACAGATATTTAACAAGACTAATAATATTAATAAATATTAAAATACACTGAACTAACTCACGTGTGTAAAGTTTCTTGATAAACTTATATTACATTTATTTTGTTCTGGATCAATTTTTTAGGTTGACCAGAACTTAAAAGGATTTAGAGATTATGAAAAAATGCATGGAATATTATATCATAAATGCAATAGTGTACATATATATGTACTATACTAGTTAGTTTTATTAAAATGTTCTTGTATTCATCTACTTGGGAGGATATTTACTGTTTGTGCTGTTGGGGTGGCCTCATCACACCTGTCTATATTGACTACACAGGGTCCAGAAAATGGTGGGAATTTTCATTGGGATATTAGTAACTATAAATCGTTGGTGAATGTCCAGCAGACCAGAGGCTCACTCATCTGGTAGTTGTAGCTCTGGTGCTGAAATCAGGTGGTCCCACCTCTCCGTGCTGGCGGGCAATAATGGTGGTCTCTGTCACAAGTACTGCACAGATACACTCGAGTAAAGTCACCAACGGAATAGACACTGCTTTGTTGACAACAGAAACTCACAGCTCTGCAATCAAAGTATGGGCCATGTGTCAAAATCTATTCTCTACCCACGTCTGGACACAACACTGACACAACAACCACATCATACAGACAGGTCAGATCTCTCTGACCAAACAGCACATTTACCATGGTGGGTTTACATCAGATAGATCCTCCCAGACCATAGATTCTGAAAAATATTTATTAGTTGTCTGCCCTAAAAGAGGATAGGTAATATGTTTCATTATTCTCAACACTTGATCTGTCTTGCCTAACACTTGCTGGAGTTTATGTACATTGTTGGTCCCTAGACCCTGACTAGGGCGGGGGGTCTAGAGCAAATCCCTACTTGTTTGTAAGGCTAGATTATGATATGGCAGTATCAAATCACTCGAACATGAAACAATATTCAAAATATATAAGGAAATAATTTCAATCTTACCAGATTATGAATAAATAACACAGAATTGCTAGCAAAACTCAGCTGAGCTGCTGGCTATAGTATGGCGTCCCTAAACTTCTTTTAATTTCTTTCCTATGGAAATCACCACACTTTAAAATCTGTGTCTATCACTGAACAACTATTGAGAAATGACCCCACTTTCGCGTCTGAGCGCTAATGATATGATTGTCTGTGGCCAATCACTGCCTAGGTTTATTTTAAATTTCAAATTCCTACACTAAAGTCATTTCAGTCATGCTTCAGTCAAGTATGGATGGTTATCTGTTAGTCTGTCCGTCTCTACTTGTGTTTCTACAAAATGTACTTGATTTTTGAACCAACCTTTCTCTCCCCTTCAACTTTTTTGTCGTTAAAAGTTATATTTAGACACAGCTACCACCAATGTCCCTTCACTTCTATGCTAAGTAACTTTGAACACCTGCGTCCCCAAGGTCGTGTTTTGTGTGCAAATAACGACACTTTTTATTCAAGGCAGTCTGTCGATGATGTAAACTACACTGTCTTTTGTCATTATCTTCAATATTATCTATCCGTCTGTAAAATTAAGACCATATTATTTCATTGCTCAGAATAGGCCATCCGGCCAGCTAATTTTTATATTCCTAACATTAATATTAAGAAAAAATTACTTTTTAATTTTTGTAATATTCCAAACATCCGCGTTCTGCCGCTGAATTCAAATCAAAGGCTTGGTATCGCAAAAGCGTCCAATTCGTACCTCGTGTCAATTTGGGGGACGTGAATTTTTACTTTCCTCCATCCACCCCAATTGCGTCTCCTTAGCCTTGCTACGCAATTTTTCCAGTCATATTTTTTTCCTTTTTGATCCTCCGTTCCCCTCCTGTCTAGCAAGTCAATTTTATGGAGGGTGATGACCCGCGGTCTAGGCGATCATGTACATCAGCAGCCTACGCATTATGTTTTTATCCTTACATGTTATCTTTTGAGTATTTTACCGTTGTATCTCTGTCAATTTCACTACACATCTCCCCACTTGAAAACATGCCTATGGCAAGTTCCAAAACCAGCGATACACATAGGTAAAATTACTCCTCACGTCTGCCACTACTCTAATTTTGATCACAGGGGTGCCGACTGAGGAAATCTGCACCGACATTCAATTTGCCTGGGATATATTGGATACTGAACTGATAAGGTTGAAGCAATAAAGACCACCTCAGCAATCTTGCGTTTTCATGCTTAGCCTGAGACAAGAACACGAGAGGCTGATGATCCGTCTCCACCACAAAAGTCCTACCATACAGATAGATTTGAAACTTCTTTATTGCCCAGATTAATGCTAAACATTCTTTTTCGCTTGTGGAGTATCCTTGTTCCGCCTTATTCAATTTGCGGCTTGCATAAGCGACTGGTTTCAGTTCCCCATCAGGTGAAGATGATCTTTGCAACAAAGCCCCTCCGAGTCCTACATTACTTGCATCGGTTCTTAAGACAAAGTCCTGTGTCAAATCAGGCAGTTTGAGAATAGGCTTGCTAGTGAGGTTTTCCTTTAACTCTTGGAACGCTAGTTCACATTGTGCAGTCCAAATAATTTTATCTGGAAGTCCCTTGCGAGTCAGATCAGTCAGAGGAGCACAAATAGCGTTAAAATTCTTGATGTATTTCTGATAAAATCCGCATAACGACACAAATGATCGCACGTCCTTTTTTGTTTGCGGCCTAGGTGCTCTCTGCAGTTTTTCCAAGTTCTTAGGATCAGGGGTCATATTACCCTGATATACAGTGTGTCCCAAGAATTCCAACTCTTTGCATCCAATACAACATTTTGTTGGCCTAGCAGTTAAGTTCGCCTCCCGAAGTCTATCAAACAACATCTCCAGAGCTTCAATGTGTTCTTCAAATGTCTCTGTGGCGACGAGAATATCATCCATGAAATTCGTGATACATGGGTTATTCAGGGGATCCAACAATTTGCGCATCATCCTTGAAAACACACTCGGAGCATTTTTCAGTCCGAATGGTAGCATATTGAATTCATAATGTCCATCCGAAGTGCTAAAAGCCAAATAAGGTCTCACTTCAGGCTTCACTGGGATCTGGTAATAGCCTTTACTAAGATCCACCTTTGAAAAGTATTTTGCCTTGTTCAGTCTGGCAAATAACTGTTTTGTGTCTGGTAATGGATCCACTTGTCCTTCTGTGACAGCATTCAGTTTCCTGTAATCTATGCACAGTCTGTGTTCCCCAGACGGTTTCCTCAACAAAACGACACTAGAACTAAAAGATGATTCACTGTGCGAAATAATCCCCTCCTTCAACAAATACTCTATTTCTTCCTTCAATGCCTTCTCCTTCGCGAACGGAATAGAATAGGCTCTCATACAGATTGGGTTTGAGTCTACCAGTTTCATGTCATACTGTAGCAAATTTGTATGGCCTGGTTTATCTGTTAATACATCTGTATGTTCCTCCAGAACCTTTTGAACTCTCTCCCTCTGGTTTTTAGTCAGGTGCTTACTGACTTTTACCTGTGCTGCTGTTTCACAAGGATGTAATGGGTATTCATGTGAGGTGAGTGGTTCCTTTTGCATCTGGGTTGCAATAGCCAAGGTCAATAAGGGGGTGCTTTCCTGGAGTGGTCTGTCCAGATACTTCTTTAACAGGTTTACATGATAAACTTTTTCCTTCCCCTTTTTGTCAATTTTATAGTTTGTTCTAGACACCTTCTCTAGAACCGTATATGGACCTTGCCAACCAATTTGTAATTTATTCTGGCTTCCGGGTAGTAGAAGCAGCACCTTCTCTCCGACTGCCAGTTCCCTGTCCTTTGCCTTCCTATTAAAATATGCTGCATGTTTCTTCCTGGCTTGCTTCAAATTATCATTTGCCAGTTTCCATCCAGCTTTCAAACGAGTGGTCAGTTCGTTCACATATTGATACGATGAGGTAACAGTCTCTTCCGCCTTCTCATCTGTCCAGGTCCTTAATAGGGCTTCTAATGGACCTTTTATTGGCCTCCCAAATAGCAGAGTTGCGGGAGCCATCCCGGTTGAACTATGTGGTACCTCCCGGTACGCAAACAATGCGGCGGGCAGGAATTGATCCCACAGATCCGGTTTTTCGTGTGCCAGCTTTCTCAGGATAGAAATGAGAGTCCCGTTGAACCTCTCTACCTGGCCGTTCCCTTGTGGATGGTACGGACTACAATGAAAGTGCCTGGCTTGAAATAGCTTAAAAACTTCTTCCGTTAGTTTCCCCTTGAACTGAGAACCATTATCCGTCAAGATTTGATGCGGGAATCCTAATCGGGTAAATATTGTAAGTAGTGCCTCTGCTACATGTTTTGAATCAATTGATGGCAGGGCTACCGCCTCTCCCCACATAGAACAAGTGTCCACCAGAGTAAGGATGTAACTGTTCCTCCTCTTGGTCCGAGTGAGAGGTCCTACAATATCCACTGCAACCCTCTCAAAAGGTGTTCCCACTATGGGCATTTCCCCTAGAGTTGCAGGAGCAGTCCAGTGCTTTGGAGCTACCCTTTGACATTCTGGGCAGGATTTGACATATCTTTTTATATCCTCCGTTATCCCTGGCCAGAAGTAATGACAAGCTATACGCTGTCCTGTGGCGCTGATCCCCATGTGACCACTGAAGGGAATCGCATGCCCGAGTTCCATCACTTTATCTCTATATGAAGTGGGAAGAACCAGCTGGTTGTGACCATTTGTTCCAGTTCCGGCCTTCCTGTATAAGAGTTTGTTCTTCATGAAATATTCCCCCTTGCTCGGAGGTGTGTGGCATTTGGGCAATTTTTTAAAACATGGCTTGAGTGTCCTATCCTCAGCCTGCGCCTTCCTCATCTCCTCTGGATGAGCATTTATAGGTTCACCTTCTTCCTCCTTCTTCTGTGACCTGGTCTGCACTGTCGCCATGATCACAGGTTTCTCGGGATTCCCCAAGAAGACGTATCTACACCCCAATATCAGAGGGTAGATTGGTTCATCTATCACTGCTGCTCTGATTTCTCCTTCCACATAGCGAGTTTTCACCGTTATCCTTGCGATGGGAAGTGTCATGAGTGGTATGTCCTTAGTCGCCCCTTGTATTTCCACTGTTTCTGTGGTATACTGACTTGGGTCCACTAGGCTAGACTTCACAACTGAATCATAATCCAAACCTGTATCATAAAGGCACCTTATGGTGACCCCATTACAAATAACATCCTCACAAACTGGGGGGTGATAAGGTTCCTGTTGTCCCTTAGGATTAACCTTTAATCTTTGCGTCCCCGACTTCATTGCAGCAATGTTTGAAGGTTTCCTTCTACAAAATTCGGTGTTATGGTTATCCTTCTTGCACCATTTACACCATCTTTTTCCTTGGTTCAACGGTTTTCTTTCATTGAACTTTTGGTCATTGAACTGTGAGTTTCTGTCGCGATAGTCATTTCTTGGCCGCTCAAAGTTTGTCCTACCTTTATTTCCCTGCTCTCTATTATCAAATTTATTAAATTGCTGTAGAGCTTTAAAATTGTCTATGTGCTTCTTTTTAGCACCACTTACCTCTGCCTGAGCTGCCTGATACCTCTCAGCAACATTTAAAATTTCCCCCAACTTCTCTGCACCTTGTTCCATGAGAAATTTTCTCATGTCTGGAGCCATGGACTCTCTCAATTGCTCAATCATGATCATTTCTTTAAGATCTTGGGTCTTCCCCAGAGCCGTCCATTTCTCCAAATAGGTTTCTAGTCTGGCAGAGAATTGGTGGTATGTCTCCCCAGACAACAGTTTGGCATTTCTAAATTTCTTACGATAAAATTCACCATTCTTCTCGTACCTTAATAACAAAGCCTGCTTTAACATGTCATAATTGTCTTGGTCTTCCCTGTTCATTTTGGCAAATACTTCATAAGAAGCACCCCTCAATCCCTGTGATAGCTTTAAACTCCACCTCTCTCGCTCTAACCCATATGTAGTAGCTAATAACTCAAAACGTCCTAGGTACCTGTTACGCACGGATCATTATTATTTTTCGTTTGTATAAACATTTTTCATATGTATGATCATTTTTTGACTGAAGTGTGTATTATGTTTTCTATGGTCAAAGGGACATAATCCGAGTTATCGAGACTACAATTTTTTAGGAGTTTGCCTTCTCTTGTATAGAGACACGTTCGGTCTATAATTTCTTGAACGAAGCGTGACCACATCTCCTTATTTGGTAGTACCAGTCAACTATGGTAGATGTCTGAAACCTTTCTTAACGCTTCTTTTCATGACCATAAAAGGCGCGACTGTGTAAGACTTTTATCTCGAATGTTCTTAGAATCGTCTTATTGTGAACGGCAACTCAGAGATTGTCGTTCTGCGCATGTCAAAAGCTGGGAGTTCGTTCTGTGTGTTCCGCCCAGTTGGGGCAGTTGAGAAATGGTTTAAGAAGCGAGCAGACGCAACTGCGTCTTGTGATTTTCTGAGGGAAATACATTGTCTTTGTGAGTTAGTTAGCTAACTAGACTATTTCCCAGTATTATTCACGCCTGCCTGGAGGCATATGTTCATGGTTGATTTTCCGAAATAAGGTAATTCCTCTTGTATCGAACTTTATGCTATCATCTAGAGGTTCGTCATTTTGTCGCCTATTTGCTCGCCTGTGTGATGCAAAATGGAGAGGTACTTTGACTAGGATTAAGTCACCGGTATCTTTATACCTGAACTAGTTAAATATATATGGGTCGCTCTAGACCAACAAGACTATTGTCTGTGTTCCAGGATTCGTTATATCAGAGATCACGTCCAAGTCAGATGGTTAGACTTAGGAACATTATAAAGGTCGAGCTGACCTGTAGCCCATGTATGCTATTCACGTGCAGACAGTGAACGGACTTATTGTATACAACTGATCTGCTAGCATCAGAATGGGAATATTATTATTATTGTTTATGAACATTGAAGATCTGTAGCTGACACTGTTGCAGAAATTATTATTATTTATACAGCTTCACGAACTAGAACTCTATGATTTATGAATTTCTGAATCTATTGAACTGTGATGTCTTATGACGCATATATACAACAGCTGTCATTGCTGACTACAGAAATTGTTTTCAATGTGCCATATCATCTTGCTGAACTCGTTAACTATGTTGATGTCATAAGTATCATGACTGTTTTGTGGCGTGCAATAAATGGAAGAAACTTATACAACGAAGTTACCCTTTCTATGACTCTACACGTCATGTTGCCTGTGTGATAACCCTGTGAACTGTTCCACTACCACATACACAGCAACATCCTAAATCAGAGAAGACACCTACATCTTACACTTTAATACCAGGTGTCGATAAGGGTGGCAAGTTACCACTTCAGCTCAAATCCACCCTTATCATTTTTGGTGGCCAGAGCTGGTTCTATCATCTGATATTTTGGCGCACCATATCATTTTTGGTGGCCATAGGTTGGTTCACTCTGATTCCAGCTATCAAGGGGGTCAGCAAACCCAGACATCATCATCATACTAGATACAACTACAGCATCAACTACCACCTTACAAGAAATTTTATTGAAAGTATCCGGATTTTCTGACAGTTGCTGATTTTGAAACTACCCGGCGCTGCTCGGCAATATTGAAGTTTATGTAAAATTAGAAGGACAAGTACCGAGCGAATGGATTTCCTGATCTGGTGAAAAGAAGGACAAGTGCCGTAACAACTGTTCCGGTCTCAGGGGTACTGTTGCGGGTTCAGAAGGTCAAGTGCCGGTTAAATCAATTTAGAAGATTCAGAAGGTCAAGTGCCGTAACAACTGTTGCAGTATTAGAAGCTCATTTCCTTCGTCATGGCTGTTTATGGGAGCAGAAGTTAATCAACGTTGGATCATTATCCTCAGAATGCTGATTACATCCTGTTCTGCACCGTGCTGACGCTGGATTTATAGAAGTTAAGTGGCCTGTTTTGTTTGTGAACTGTGCCCTTATGTTCTAACTGAGCCTTCTGTACTTTCACACTTTCTCCTATTGTTTTCATGATACATGTTTATATGTTATATGTTATTTGTATATTTATATGTTTATATTTCAGCGGGTTTTCTCGGTTGGGCGGTGTCTTTCAGTAGAAGATACCACGTCACAGAGGTTCTACTGTTAGCGTTTTCGTTAGGGACTGTGCGAATTTCCTACAGTGAAATTTGCTAGCGACAATCGTTGCTATATCTGTTTAGTTGTGACGAGTTGTGCTTTATTTTTGTTTCTTGTATATATATATTTTTTCTTTTTTCTTTTCTCTCTTTCTTTGTGTTTTTTAGTTTCGATTTCGATTGTTTGTATTTGTAGGTCTCCCCTTTGCTATTATTCAGTTCTTTACGTATATTTTTGTGTATACACTGTAGCGTCATTTGTTAGTCATATCTTCGCATATTTCTTTTTAGTTTTGCTGTTTGTGTATTTGACTTATGCGAATGTTTTCGTATTGTTTGATCTTTGTTGTTGTTTACATTGACTTTGATCTTTGTTGATTGTTTACATTGACTCTGATCTTTGTTATTGTTTACATTGACTCTGATCTTTGTTGTTGTTTACATTGACTCTGATCTTTGTTGTTGTTTACATTGACTTTGATCTTTGTTATTGTTTACATTGTTGGTGACCTTTGTTATTGTTTACATTGTCTTGTTATTGTTTACATAGTTCTTGCATAGTTAGCTTTCACTATTGTTAATATATGCTCATGCACTATTGGTCTATAGTGCACTTATCATAACTAACTGGTGTTTTTTGCTTATGCACTATTGTAGTGCAGTTATGATAAATAACTGATGGTTATGCACTGATTTGGGTAGTGCACTGTTAATTAAGAGGTGACTTGTGATATTATTATACATTTGATAATACAAGTTGGTGTCAACTCCTGTTTCCCACAGAGATTGGGTTCAACATAGAGATTATACAAGCACTTTATTAAGTCTTGTTGCTATTTAACATTGAAATAAGATAATTAATTATTTCAGGTTCTGTACTCACATTTTAGACATCATGTCTACATTTGAGTACTTTATTGAGCAGGGTAAAGCCCTTGGGAAGACAGGTGATAAATTAGAAGAATTTGCGACTGTTCAATATGCCAAGGCATTGAAGTCGGAAGAAAAGAAAATGAAAGAACAAACTGAACAAAAGAGAATAGAGGCTGAAATAGAACAAAAGAAACTGCAGATGCAGGTGGAGGAAAAAAGATTTCAAATGGAAATGGAAAAACAAAAAAGAGAAGCAGAATCTCAGGAGAAGAGGCTTCAGGCTGAAGCTGAAAATAAGAGACTTGAAAAAGAAGCTGAAAATAAGAGACTTGAAAAAGAAGCTGAAAATAAGAGACTTGAAATAGAGGCTGAAGAAAAAAAGTTACAGGCCCAGGCTGAAGAAAGAAAGTTACAGGCTGAGGCTGAAGAAAGAAGGTTACAAAGAGAGGCTGATGAGAGAAAAGCAAAAATGGAACATGATGAAAAAGTCTTAGCTTTAGAGTTAGAGAAGTTAAAGTTATTGAACACTGGTAATGCTAATGATGCAAATAAGGTGTCAAATAAGACTAATGCTAAGGATTTCAAGCTTAATCTACCAGCATTTAATCCCTCAATCGATGATATAACATTTTATCTAGATAGATTTGAAAGTGCATGTAATGTGCATAATATAGATAAAACATTATATGTGTATCATCTGTCCAAGATACTTAGAGGTGATGCTTTGACTTTGTTGAGTATGGTAGATGTGCCTGACAAAAACAACTATGAGGTTGTCAGGGCGGCATTGTTAAAGAAGTACCAACTTAACGAGGACGGATATCGTCTTAAATTTAAAACCATGTTACCAGAAACTGGAGTTGAATTCTCTGAATTCATCTCAGGCATCCGTCTTACTTTTTTACGATGGGTTGAGTTGTCTAAGACAGAAAATACATTTGAAGCTCTTATGGATTTACTACTTAGAGATAAGGTTATGTCTTCTGTTAATGAAGCTTTTCTATCTTTTCTTCATGAGCGTAAGCCTAAAAACATAAAAGAAATGGAAGAATACTGTAGCCAGTATGTTACTGCGCATCCGCACATAACCATTAGTAACTCTAAGGTGAAAGAAGGTCTGCCAGTTGCTTCGGCAGCACCTTATGGCCCAAATTTTATGCGTAAATTTCAGGGTAGCCAGAAAAATTTCAATAAAAAGAGTAATCGTAATTATGCCCAGAACCATAGTGATCAATTCCAGGGTGATTCTTCTTCCCAGAACTGGAGACAACCTAATACTACACGTTATTCTACTCCGGTTAACTTTAGAAATTTTCACAAAGGTAATCGGTATAGAGGGAAATATTTTATGCAGAGACCTCAATACCAAGATAATAGAGGTTCTCAACAGCATAGAGATAGTAATGACAGTTATGGAAACTGGAACTCAAACCAGGATAAAAATTACAGTAGGGACTTTAATGATAATTGCAGAGGCAATAATGGTCGCGGTAGATCGCAACATAAGAGAAAAAGATATCAACAGACAAACTCTGTTCAACAAGAATCTCAGGGAGCAGATAAACAGGTTAATAATGATAAAGACCATAATGCTATCGGATGCTCATCTTTTGATTTTGGTAGGGCAAATAAATGTATCCAATGCAGTACTTTATTTGATCCGAAAACCGTTAGTACTCTAAGCTGTGGTCATCCTTTGCCCGCTCTTCCTGCTAATGTTGCTCATGATGGGAGAGGTTCTCTTATATTACATAAGGGGCTAGTAAATAGTAATCCAGTCTCAGTGTTGTTTGATTCTGGATGTACTACTGTCGGCGTTAGGCAATCTCTTGTAGATCCATCCTGTGCTACAGGAAAAGTCATCAAATGTGTCACATTTGGTGGCACGTTAGAAAAGTATCCTACTGCTATAATACACATTGCTACTCCTTTCTTCACGGGAGAGGTCCACGCGTGTCTACTTCCAAACCCTATTGCGGACCTTATTATTGGTCGTATTCACGGAGTTAGGGAATGTACCCCACAGCAGATTGCTGTTTGGGAAGAGCAAAACATTGAAGCTACCAATGCGGTGGTCACAAGAGCACATGCTCTGGATCCACCTCAAACGTCATTAACTAACAATGATGAAGTAAATGACCAAGATAGTCACTTGACTATTACACGTGACTCATTTATCAAATTGCAAGAAGAAGATCCTTCTTTACAAAAATTCTTCATTCTAGCAAAAAAAGGTGATCCTAATCAGAACACTAATAGGAAATCTTGGATTTCTATGAAGAACGGCGTACTTGTACGTATGGTACAAGACTCGACTACGTCCACTCATTCACAAATTCTTGTGCCTAAGAGCATGAGATTGCAAATATTGCAACATGCTCATGACTCGCAATGTGCTGGACATATGGGTTTTTCCCGTACAAAGTCGAGGGTTCTTGCGGCTTTCTTTTGGCCATTTGTGAGCAAGGACATACGAATGTACTGTCGCTCTTGCAAAGTATGTCAGGAGGTCAAATCTAAAGGACCACGACATGCTGCGCCTATCCAGGCTGCTGACATTCCTATTCGCCCTTTTCAAAAAATGGCAATAGATATTATCGGTCCTTTTAGAATTAAGTCGGCTAGAGGACATCAATTTATCCTTACATGTGTCGATATGTGCACACGTTGGCCAGAGGCAATACCTCTCAAGAGCATCTCAACTGCTGATATCGCAGACGCTCTTTGGCTGATATTTTCTCGCTTGGGTTTTCCCGGAGAAATATTGTCAGACCATGGCACTCAACTTATATCAGACACTATGTCACAGGTAATGTCTATGCTACACATTAAAAGGTCTCTCAGCAGTATCTATCACCCAATGTCTAATGGGTTGGTCGAACGTTTAAATAGGACTCTGAAAACTTTACTTGGTAAAATAACTGAGGATCATCCTCAGGATTGGGACAGGGTCTTACCCGCGGCTCTCTTTGCGTATAGAGAGGTCCCCAATGAACATACGGGGTTTTCCCCTTTTGAACTTGTCTTTGGCGCGCAACCGCGCGGCCCTATGTCTTTACTTCACGATCTAATCACTGCCGATAATATTAGCGATGAGACTCAATCTTCTTATGAGTACGTCATTGCTCTTAGGCAAAAGATCATCGAGGCATGCAAACTAGCAACTTCGTCTTCAGAATTTGCTAAAGAAAAGGCAAGGCAGTTTGCAAATAAGAATAGATGTCTACGACAACTTTGTCCAGGTGACAAAGCTCTCGTTCTACTTCCTTCAAGGGAGAACAGACTTCTAATTGCATGGAAAGGTCCATATGCAATAGTCTCCAAAATTTCTGATGTTGACTATGTTGTCGATATTGATGGAAAGCATAAAACTTTCCACATAAATATGCTCACGGAATTTTATGAAAGACCTGACTATTTGCAGCCTATTTTCCAGGCTACGGACAATTCACAAGCAACTCATGGTCAGTACTCATCTCTGTCAGTTATACAGGATGAGGAAACTACTTTTTCTGATGTCAATCTTCCTCTTTCTATGGTCCCACTTTATTCTACGGAATCTTGGAAAAACGTGACCGTTTCTCCAAATCTTTCCGCTGAGGAACATCGACAAGTTTCTTCGATGTTGCAAACATTTCAGGATGTTCTTACAGACATCCCGGGACACACACATGTCATAGAACATGACATTGTGCTAACTGATCACAATCCTATCAGAGTCAGACCATATCCAATACCTATCCATTTCCAGTCTCAAGTCGAAAAAGAATTGGATGAAATGATACGTTTGGAAATCATTGAACCATCCACTTCAGCATACTCTTCGTCTATGGTTATTGTTCGAAAGAAGGATAATAACATTCGCATTTGCGTAGATTATCGCAAATTGAACCAAGTTACGAAGTTCGATGCTGAACCTATGCCTTCATTAGAAGAGCTACTCAATAAACTTTCTAATTCTAGATTCTTTACCAAACTAGATTTGTCTAAAGGTTATTGGCAAGTCCCGCTAACTGAACGTGCCAAACCTTTTACAGCTTTTTCTACACCTAGGGGTTTATTCCAATGGAATTTCATGCCTTTTGGTCTTATGAACGCCCCTGCTACATTCGTACGCATGATGCGGCGAATTCTCGCATATCGTACAGATGTCATAGCATACCTAGATGATATCTGTCTATTCAGTGATTCTTGGGAAGATCACTATTTGGGTTTATACGAATTACTGTCTACTCTTCGCGAGTATAACTTGACTGCAAAACCCTCTAAAGCCTTTATAGGATTTAGCGAGATTTCTTTCCTAGGTCATCGGGTTGGTCATGGTCTTTTAAAGACAGAGGACCACAATGTTTCAAAAATACTTAACATTTCGGTCCCTAAGACGAAGAAACAAGTAAGGAGTCTATTAGGTTTGATTCAATTCTACGGACGATTCATTCCGAATCTGTCCTCCATTATGGCACCGCTTTCTACTTTATTGAAGAAAGGGTCGCCTAATCTGATCCGCTGGTCTAAAGAATGTCAATCCTCATTGGACCAGGTTAAAGCCCTATTTTCATCTCCACCTATTCTTAAGTTACCTACTATTGAGAAGACTTTTGTTCTTCGAAGTGACGCCTCGTCAACAGGGATTGGGGCAGCACTAATGCAGGAGTATTCTGATACTTTGCATCCGGTGATGTATATCTCTAGGAAATTAAACGCTGCAGAAAAGAATTACTCGGTTTTAGACCGTGAGTTATTGGCTATGGTATGGTCTATTCTGAAGTTACAAAGATTTCTTCTAGGCGCACATTTCATTGTGGAAACCGACCAGAAAGCGCTTACTGCTATTCAGAGCAAAAACTTGAAGAGCTCGAGGTCCACTCGTTATGCCATAGCTCTTCAACCATTTCATTTCTCGGTTCGAGCTATCCGTGGTTCGGATAATGTAATGGCAGACATTCTGTCCAGATGTCCACACGATTCCACATGATTCTTCTGTCATATATATATATTTCCTGATATACAGTCCAATGTTATAATGACATGTTAGTAGATTTTGTCTCACTTTTTTTTTGAGGGAAATTTATAACATTGTACCATGTAATTATCTAAGAAGGCTTAGTTAGTGATATACGGGCCAAAAGATCACTCGGCCACATTTAAATAAATTATTTTCAGGATTGTATTAAGAAATTTACCAGTTGTCTTTAAGATTTGTGTTATTGATATTTTCGCAGCACATCATTGAAGTCTGCGAGTTTATGTCCATTGTGGAACTTTGAGGATATCAAGTCCTGTCCTACATTGGGAGCGGATGATGTCCACATCTTCTTCTATTGAATGTTTTATGTCAACGAAGATCAACACATGTATTACTTATTAATTACTGTTACTTTATATAATGTAATAATATAGTGCGGTATATTAGTAAATTACACCGCTATTTGCAACACATTGTATGATAACACATAATATATTTAATTTCATATATTGGTATGAGAATAATTTGATTGTCATTATGTTGTTGCCATCATTGTGGCGTGTGTTGGTGGCACCTTCCTGGAATATATCAGCGTATACTTAGATAAATTTTTTCTCTAAGGATCTGAGATATGATCTCAGTGTCGCTCCATGCGTTGAGCTAATTTGTTAGGTATATATCCACGCATCATACGTGCGTTAGGAGCCTAGATTTTTTCCGGCTCCAGGATTTAAAAAAAAAAATGTTTCATTTTTTTTTCCCGGGAGGGTGCGGTAATGTTACGCACGGATCATTATTATTTTTCGTTTGTATAAACATTTTTCATATGTATGATCATTTTTTGACTGAAGTGTGTATTATGTTTTCTATGGTCAAAGGGACATAATCCGAGTTATCGAGACTACAATTTTTTAGGAGTTTGCCTTCTCTTGTATAGAGACACGTTCGGTCTATAATTTCTTGAACGAAGCGTGACCACATCTCCTTATTTGGTAGTATCAGTCAACTATGGTAGATGTCTGAAACCTTTCTTAACGCTTCTTTTCATGACCATAAAAGGCGCGACTGTGTAAGACTTTTATCTCGAATGTTCTTAGAATCGTCTTATTGTGAACGGCAACTCAGAGATTGTCGTTCTGCGCATGTCAAAAGCTGGGAGTTCGTTCTGTGTGTTCCGCCCAGTTGGGGCAGTTGAGAAATGGTTTAAGAAGCGAGCAGACGCAACTGCGTCTTGTGATTTTCTGAGGGAAATACATTGTCTTTGTGAGTTAGTTAGCTAACTAGACTATTTCCCAGTATTATTCACGCCTGCCTGGAGGCATATGTTCATGGTTGATTTTCCGAAATAAGGTAATTCCTCTTGTATCGAACTTTATGCTATCATCTAGAGGTTCGTCATTTTGTCGCCTATTTGCTCGCCTGTGTGATTCAAAATGGAGAGGTACTTTGACTAGGATTAAGTCACCGGTATCTTTATACCTGAACTAGTTAAATATATATGGGTCGCTCTAGACCAACAAGACTATTGTCTGTGTTCCAGGATTCGTTATATCAGAGATCACGTCCAAGTCAGATGGTTAGACTTAGGAACATTATAAAGGTCGAGCTGACCTGTAGCCCATGTATGCTATTCACGTGCAGACAGTAAACGGACTTATTGTATACATCTGATCTGCTAGCATCAGAAGGGAATATTATTATTATTGTCTATGAACATTGAAATCTGCAGCTGACACTGTTGCAGAAATTATTATTATTTATACAGCTTCACGAACTAGAACTCTATGATTTATGAATTTCTGAATCTATTGAACTGTGATGTCTTATGACGCATATATACAACAGCTGTCATTGCTGACTACAGAAATTGTTTTCAATGTGCCATATCATCTTGCTGAACTCGTTAACTATGTTGATGTCATAAGTATCATGACTGTTTTGTGGCGTGCAATAAATGGAAGAAACTTATACAACGAAGTTACCCTTTCTATGACTCTACACGTCATGTTGCCTGTGTGATAACCCTGTGAACTGTTCCACTACCACATACACAGCAACATCCTAAATCAGAGAAGACACCTACATCTTGCACTTTAATACCAGGTGTCGATAAGGGTGGCAAGTTACCACTTCAGCTCAAATCCACCCTTATCAGTACCCCTCTATGTCATCGTCTTTTTCAACAAAATGGTCTAAATGAAACCCCATAGCTGAGTTTGAGGCTCCCAGACTAGGAGTAGCATCTGAGGCAAAAGGGCTGGCACCATTTTCAGGAGCCGGGCCTTGTAATTCCAGCTCCCTTAGTCGTAATTCGTGCTCCCTCTGCAACCTTCTATCTTCTGCCTCCCTTTCGGCAGTCAACCTTTTTTCCTCTGCCTCCCTTTCGGCCTTTTTATCTTCTGCCTCCCTTTCGGCAGTCAACCTTTTTTCCTCTGCCTCCCTTTCGGCCTTTTTATCTTCTGCCTCCCTTTCGGCCTTTTTATCTTCTGCCTCCCTTTCGGCAGTCAACCTTTTTTCCTCTGCCTCCCTTTCGGCCTTTTTATCTTCTGCCTCCCTTTCGGCCTTTTTATCTTCTGCCTCCCTTTGCTGTCGTTTTTCTTCTGCCTCAATCTGCAGCCTCTTAATTTCTCTATCAGCCTCAATTTGTAACCTCTTCTCTTCAGCTACCTTTCTATCTTCCCTTTCAATATATTTATCACATTCAGTCGTTACGTATTGAATTAAAATTTGACCATCCATCCCCATCTCCTTCGCAGTGAGCACAGCAGCTGATCTAAACTTTGCTAGCTCAGCCATACTTTTCAGACAATATAATAATATACAAGCTAAGTACTTCTTATGACTATAATCTAACTAATTCTAACTAACCAGTTAACTAATTAATTATTACTGGCTGTGAAGATTCACCAACTTTTATCTGTAAGGACACTTTTACTTTTTAAAGGAAATTTTACAATTTATTTCCCTACTTTTATTTCTCCCACCAGGAGATCCTAATATTACTGTTGGGCTAATTATCCCTGGACAAGACCCCAATTTATGTAGTGGTGTTGATGGTATTGTATGATGGTGATATTACTAATTGTAATTGTATGAGGCCAGCTGTGAAGGCTCCTGAGATAAAATGTAGTTGGGAATAGTCAGAAGGCCTTTCTTGCTACCACTACGACCTCACACTTAAATTTTTTTTTTTTTTTGTTTGCAATGAATGTGGCTACGTAAAGTGTCTAGGGTTATGCTATGTATTGTGGTGTACTAGGTTATAGATATACCCACAGATATTTAACAAGACTAATAATATTAATAAATATTAAAATACACTGAACTAACTCACGTGTGTAAAGTTTCTTAATAAACTTATATTACATTTATTTTGTTCTGGATCAATTTTTTAGGTTGACCAGAACTTAAAAGGATTTAGAGATTATGAAAAAATGCATGGAATATTATATCATAAATGCAATAGTGTACATATGTCTGTACTATACTAGTTAGTTTTATTAAAATGTTCGAGGAGTCATCTACTTGGGAGGATATTTACTGTTTATGCTGTTGGGGTGGCCTCATCACACCTGTCTATATTTACTACACAGTGTCCAGAAAATGGTGGGAATTTTCATTGGGATATTAGTAACTATGAATCGTTGGTGAATGTCCAGCAGACCAGAGGCTCACTCATCTGGTAGTTGTAGCTCTGGTGCTGAAATCAGGTGGTCCCACCTCTCTGTGCTGGCGGGCTATAATGGTGGTCTCTGTCACAAGAACTGCACAGATACACTCTAGTAAGTCACCAACGGAAGAGACACTGCTTTGTTGTCAACAGAAACTCACAGCTCTGCAATCAAAGTATGGGCCATGTGTCAAAATCTATTCTCTACCCACGTCTGGACACCACACTGACACAACAACCACATCATACAGACAGGTCAGATCTCTCTGACCAAACAGCACATTTACCATGGTGGGTTTACATCAGCTAGATCCTCCCAGACCATAGATTCTGAAAATTATTTATTAGTTGTCTGCCATAAAAGAGGATAGGTAATATGTTTCCTTATTCTCAACACTTGATCTGTCTTGCCTAACACTTGCTGGCGTTTATGTACACTGTTGGTCCCTAGACCCTGACTAGGGCGGGGGGTCTAGAGCAAAATCCTTACTTGTTTGTAAGGCTAGATTATGATATGGCAGTATCAAATCACTCGAACATGAAACAATATTCAAAATATATAAGGAAATAATTTCAATCTTACCAGATTATGAATAAATACACAGAATTGCTAGCAAAACTCAGCTGAGCTGCTGGCTCTAGTATGGCGTCCCTAAACTTCTTTTAATTTCTTTCCTATGGAAATCACCACACTTTAAAATCTGTGTTTATCAATGAACAACTATTGAGAAATGACCCCACTTTCGCGTCTGAGCGCTAATGATATGATTGTCTGTGGCCAATCACTGCCTAGTTTTATTTTTTCAAATTCCTACACTAAAGTCATATCAGTCATGCTTCAGTCAAGTATGGATGGTTATCTGTTGGTCTGTCCGTCTCTACTTGTGTTTCTACAAAATGTACTTGATTTTTGAACCAACCTTTTCTCTCCCCTTCAAATTTTTTTGTCGTTAAAAGTTATATTTAGACACAGCTACCACCAATGTCCCTTCACTTCTATGCTAAGTAACTTTGAACACCTGCGTCCCCAAGGTCGTGTTTTGTGTGCAAATAACGACACTTTTTATTCAAGGCAGTCTGTCGATGATGTAAACTACACTGTCTTTTGTCATTATCTTCAATATTATCTATCCGTCTGTAAAATTAAGACCATATTATTTCATTGCTCAGAGTAGGCCATCCGGCCAGCTAATTTTTATATTCCTAACATTAATATTAAGGAAAAGTTACTTTTTAATTTTTGTAATATTCCAAACATCCGCGTTCTGCCGCTCAATTCAAATCAAAAGTTTGGTATCGCAAAAGCGTCCATTCCGTACCTCGTGTCAATTTTGGGGGACGTGAATTTTTATTTTCCTCCATCCCCCCCAATTGCGTCTCCTTAGCCTTGCTACGCAATCTTTCCAGTCATATTTTTTTCCTTTTTGATCCTCCGTTATCCTCCTGTCTAGCAAGTCAATTTTATGGAGGGTGATGACCCGCGGTCTAGGCGATCATGTACATCAGCAGCTTACGCATTATGTTTTTTATCCTTAAATGTTATCTTTTGAGTATTTTACCGTTGTATCTCTGTCAATTTCACTACAGAGATGGGGTGGGACTTGTTGAATAGGGGGCTCTTGGTAGTGTGGAAGTTGTTGTGGTGGTAGAGACCGCCATAGATGCTGAATCTGTTATGGCACCGACTGGGGGTGTCTGTTGTTGCACCGATCTTGAGTCTGTTGTTGTGACACCTGATGCTAGTGCGCGGTCATTATGGTGCGGTGGTATTGGTGGGTTCTGTGGTGTTGCTGCGGTGTCTGCTGCTGTTGAAGAGGTGTGTTGGTGTTTTCTGTGGATGCGTAAATTGTCAAGGCGGGTAAAGTTTTTATTGCAGACCTCACATACTAGTAGAGTCAGCGAGTGCCTGGTTTTGCTGTGTCGTAATAGGTCGGCGCGCCTCGTGAAGGTCTCCCCACATCTGCTACATACCAGATTGGTTTGTGCCACTGACGTGTCTGTTTGTGCTGAGCCGGACCCATGTTTATTCTCTATGTGACGTTTCAGCGTATCGGGTCTGTTAAATACTAAACCACAGAAAGCGCACTCATGATTGTGGCGGTCGTGTGCTGTGGCCATATGCCGAGTAAGATCATGACCTCGCTTGAAAGCAGACTGGCAGCGTAAACAGGCATAGCCCCGTCGTTGAGTTGACTCCATCTGTGAAAAGAGGAACAAAAAGACGTTAGACACACATACATAAAATTAAATACATGTAATGAGAGAGAGAGAGAGAGAGAGAGAAAGCGAGAAAGAGAGAGAGAGAGAAAGAGAGAGAGAGAAAGAGAGAAAGAGAGAGAGAATAAACAGATAAATAAAACACAGACTTATAGGTATACACACGCCTACTCTTCCTTATAACTAGTCTTATTGTTTAGTCTGTTATTAAAGGAAATAATTTTGTTTAACATATCAGAATGGTCCGCGCGCGCGCTGTGGAAGCAAAGATATGGATTTAAAACTCAGCCCGTTCGCGAGACAGTACCGAATTGACCTGTCCTTTTTTAAAATAACGAAAATATAAGTATTTATTAAAGTGTATGTTAGTTTCAATCATGGTTATAGCAAGGTGACTTAATGTAATATGTTGATTGTATTATCTCTATCTTTTTCCGTGTGTAGTTCAGTATTGTTTTAAAAACCAAAATACGCTATTTTCTAAACTATTATGTTGTCTAATTTTCACTGGCTGGTTAGGTAGTTTGTAGTGACTCGGGTCCTTAGTTATTTTTAACGTAATATGTTTGTAGTTACTATGAGAAGTTCTTTATAGAAGCAGCTTGTGAGTACAGAAATACGACTCGAGCGCATGTGTTGTGGAATCAAATCAATTTATCGATCTACCCAAACATCTTTGCGCTACATCCAAGCAAGTATTTGAAATAGACTATTAGTCTACAAAAGTTTAGAGTGTTGTTATCAGAAAGTATTACAAGTTGTAAGTATCACGGATAATTTTTCAAAACCCAAATATAATTTGCTTTCGCACGAGTTTAACAATAGACGAGAAATGTAGATAAGGTTTAAACTAAGGAATTTTTCTCACTACTATACCCAGCACATAAAAAATAAAAAGGATAATTCTTAACTTATCTAAACCATACACACATGTAAGAATTTAACAAACAACTATTATTAAAATACCTATTAGTCTAGACATATTAACTTTGAAACAGCCTTTACCAACAATGGCTAGCGAAAAAACGAATACACAGACATGTCTTTTAAATAGAAAACAGATATTTAATACAACACACGCATAAACAAGCAACTAAACCTTTTTATAATGTTATTAAACAGAAATAATTATTTTAACATCCTAACAAAACATACGAATGAAACAGAATAACTTACGTTTGGTGGTGAGCTGTTGCTTTTTAAGAAGTTTGATATGAGAAGGCTTTCACAACGTTTTTTCAGAGACGTTCACCGGTCCAGGTCTAGTTAAAGAATGAGACATATCTAAAACAATTCGTGATTAAGACAATGACTTTCCAATAAAAGTAGTCCGAGCGTATGAATTTCGTTATGGAGCCAGATTGGTTGTTGTGTAGAGATACTGTTTCAGAAAATAGTTCGCGCGCAAGCGCTTCGGCATGGTTTGGTCGATAAACACGTTATCATAACGTATGAACAGGAAAATTGACCCCACCCTGGGTTGAAACCAGATCAATGGCCCCACAAAACAGCGCGTGTAAATTTCTGTTCACGTTACTAGGGCAAAACACAATCGAACAATACATAATCTCTTTATTTCTTACGACAGAAACATTCCTGCGTTCATGTGTTCGAATCCCAGCTACTTAAGGTTTTCAAATTTTTTAAAAATTTTTTATTTTTTTTATTTTATTTTACAAGTGGGGGATGTGGTGATAGGTTTTTATATTGTCTACCAATCGTGCCAAACAGGAGGCTACCATGGAAATATAGTACATTAAATAAATAGAAATATGTATGTGAGGTGATAGAAATATCCCGGCCGGGTTATAGAAATATGTCCTCTAGACGACAGAAATACCCCCTCGATTTGATAGAAATGTGACCACCGGGCAAACAATATTACAATAGTAAGAGATAAGCAAAGAAAGCTCATCACGACAGTAAAGAGACAGGAAACAAGATGGGCAGGGCATATCAGAAAAACTCTGAACAAGGAACCACCAGAGACACAGTTCAATGTTCCTCAAGCTGAAAACGATCAAGCTGTTAATACAAACATTCCACGGAAGGAAGAAATCATCACGGCAATCAAGGGGTTAAAGAATGGAAAAACGCCTTACCACGATAACTTAAATGCAGAGTTAGTAAAGTATGAACGTGTGTGTGTATGACCAAGGGCGTTAAAAGAAAAAGAACTACGTGTGTTTTGAGTTTTATTAAACATGGATGAGAGAGAAAAGAGAGAGAGAGAGAGAGAGAGAGAGAGAGAGAGACAAACAGAGAAAGAAAGACAGAGAGAGAGAGAGGGAGAGAGAGAGAATAAACACAGTCTTATATGTAACAATCAGTTAAATAAGACACAGACAAGTTGAGAAAGAAAGAGAGAGAAAGAAAGAGAGAGAGAAAAGAGCAAGAAGAGAGAGAGACAAACAGAGAAAGAAAGACAGAGAGAGAGAGAGAGAGAGAGAGAGAGAGAAAGAGAGAAGAGAGAGAGAGACAAACAGAGAAAGAAAGACAGAGAAAGCGAGAGAGTTAGAGAGAAAGAAAGAAAGAGAAAGACAGAGAGAGAAAGAGGGAGAGAGAGAGGGAGAGAGAGAGAGAGAGAGAATATAACACAGTGTATTTCTTATTCTATGTGAAAAAAAATCCCCCGCGCGCGCTGTCAGACAGATATCGATTAAAAACTGAGCCTGTGGTTGACCCAACATGTTTGCTAGACATGTGACGCCCTTTCGTTTAAGTAATAAGCTTTATTAACGTGTTTTGCTAGTTTGTAACAAGGAGTTTTTCTTTGTGTAGCTAGACAAATATGGTATGTTCTAAATAATATTTTTAATGTGATAAAAGTGTTTATTAATTTTTGCGTTATCAGATTCTGTCTTTTTTATATTTGTTATGTTAACACAAATAAACCTCGCAAACATAAACAAAATACTTGTCTAACAGTAGGTGACAAAATGAGGAAAATCTTTTTTCCTAGTACATAATCGGTTAAGGCTTATCAACCCGGCCTCGCGCCAGGCAGCTCGTTACTTGGCCATATCTGCCATCTTACTTGTGAACTGCTGTAAGCTCACGAACACGGAAAATGACAGAAAGGAAAAGAGAAGGAACTACCTGTTACCTACTAGTAGATATGCTGTCGCAAAAAACCCGAACTCCGACTAGCGCCAAGTCTGAATAATAACCTGAAAAAAATTATGTTAAAAAGCTACCAAAAACCCGAAATTACCTTCATGTTAAAGAAAAATTTCAGTAAGCCATCAATTACCACTAAGTCTTATATGGGGCCTAGCTAAATTACCACCAAAATCTACAGATATTTTTAAAGTTATTTATGGTCTCCTAACGAAAACACTTATATTTTTAAAGATATACATCATAACACAGAGTACCGAATACACAGACACACAGTCACACACACACACACACACACATGCACGCACGCACGCACGCACACACACACACACACACATTTAGACCTTTGTGTAGGTTATGTCTTCACAGTGTCTGTTAAGAAAAATACCCCTAGTGAACAACAAACGGCCAGATATTTAAACAGAGAAATAACAGACATATATTTAACATTCTAACGTGTTTCTCACTTTTTTGTTAAGTTTTATTTCAAAAATACTTTGTTTGATACTCTATTTTATTTTTTTTTGTAAAACTTTTGTTTAAAATGGTTGGTCGCAAAGAAAAAAGTTAGCTCTAACGGCTTTCTTTCCCCGTCAACAACCCATCCAGACACCTGTGTGTATTACAAATAAACGATAATTGGATTTATGCTGGAACGTAACGAAACAGACCTCAAAGTATTCACACCTGTTCCCTGAGTAAATAACTGCTATCGATTTTTCGAAGGGCTCAAGTAGTAGTAGGGAATGCGCAACTTGAGGCGGTTTCTGCAGGCGCGTAACTTTTTATATAGCAAAAATTCTGCAGGCGCGTGACTTTTATATAAGGGAAATGTGGTGGGGCAAGATGGCGGACTTGAGCTAACAAGGGGAGGTTATATGGGGCAAGATGGCGGACTTGAGCTAACAAGGGGAGGTTATATGGGACAAGATGGTGGACTTGAGATAACAAGGGGGAGGAGCAAGATGGCGGACTTGAGCTAACAAGGGGAGGTTATATGGGACAAGATGGCGGACTTGAGATAACAAGAAGAGGGGTATATTTTTTTTATATAAGGAAAATGTTGCAAAATGGCGGACTCGCGATAACCAGAAGAGGAGGGGCAAGAGGGCGGACTTGAGATAACAAGAAGAGGAAGGGGGCAAGATGGCGGACTTGAGATAACAAGAAGACACAGGAGGGGCAAGCTGGAGGGGTAGAATACTACCTAAGTTGCGCATTCCATACTACTACTTGAGCCCTTCGAAAAATCGATAGCAGTTACTTACTCAGGGAACTTTGAGGTCTGTTTCGTTACGTTCCAGCATAAATCCAATTATCGTTTATTTGTAATACACACAGGTGTCTGAATGGGTTGTTGACGGGGAAAGAAAGCCGTTAGAGCTAACTTTTTTCTTTGCGACCAACCATTTTAAACAAAAGTTTTACAAAAAAAAATAAAATAGAGTATCAAACAAAGTATTTTTGAAATAAAACTTAACAAAAAAGTGAGAAACACGTTAGAATGTTAAATATATGTCTGTTATTTCTCTGTTTAAATATCTGGCCGTTTGTTCTTCGCTAGGGGTATTTTTCTTAACAGACACTGTGAAGACATAACCTACACAAAGGTCTAAATGTGTGTGTGTGTGTGGGCGTGCGTGCGTGCGTGTGTGTGTGTGTGTCTGTGTGTCTGTGTATTCGGTACTCTGTGTTATGATGTATATCTTTAAAAATATAAGTGTTTTCGTTAGGAGACCATAAATAACTTTAAAAATATCTGTAGATTTTGGTGGTAATTTAGCTAGGCCCTATATAAGACTTAGTGGTAATTGATGGCTTACTGAAATTTTTCTTTAACAGGAAGGTCATTTCGGGTTTTTGGTAGCTTTTTAACATAATTTTTTTCAGGTTATTATTCAGACTTGGCGCTAGTCGGAGTTCGGGTTTTTTGCGACAGCATATCTACTAGTAGGTAACAGGTAGTTCCTTCTCTTTTCCTTTCTGTCATTTTCCGTGTTCGTGAGCTTACAGCAGTTCACAAGTAAGATGGCAGATATGGCCAAGTTACGAGCTGCCTGGCGCGAGGCCGGGTTGATAAGCCTTAACCGATTATGTACTAGGAAAAAAGATTTTCCTTATTTTGTCACCTACTGTTAGACAAGTATTTTGTTTATGTTTGCGAGGTTTATTTGTGTTAACATAACAAATATAAAAAAGACAGAATCTGATAACGCAAAAATTAATAAACACTTTTATCACATTAAAAATATTATTTAGAACATACCATATTTCTCTAGCTACACAAAGAAAAACTCCTTGTTACAAACTAGCAAAACACGTTAATAAAGCTTATTACTTAAACGAAAGGGCGTCACATGTCTAGCAAACATGTTGGGTCAACCACAGGCTCAGTTTTTAATCGATATCTGTCTGACAGCGCGCGCGGGGGATTTTTTTTCACATAGAATAAGAAATACACTGTGTTATATTCTCTCTCTCTCTCTCTATCTCTCCCCCTCTCTCTCTCTGTCTTTCTCTTTCTTTCTTTCTCTCTAACTCTCTCTCTGTCTTTCTTTCTCTGTTTGTCTCTCTCTCTCTTCTCTCTTTCTCTCTCTCTCTCTGTCTTTCTTTCTCTGTTTGTCTCTCTCTCTCTTCTCGCTCTTTTCTCTCTCTCTTTCTTTCTCTCTCTTTCTTTCTCAACTTGTCTGTGTCTTATTTAACTGATTGTTACATATAAGACTGTGTTTATTCTCTCTCTCTCCCTCTCTCTCTCTGTCTTTCTTTCTCTGTTTGTCTCTCTCTCTCTCTCTATCTCTCTCTCTCTTTTCTCTCTCATCCATGTTTAATAAAACTCAAAACACACGTAGTTTTTTTCTTTTAACGCCCTTGGTCATACACACACACGTTCATACTTTACTAACTCTGCATTTAAGTTATCGTGGTAAGGCGTTTTTCCATTCTTTAACCCCTTGATTGCCGTGATGATTTCTTCCTTCCGTGGAATGTTTGTATTAACAGCTTGATCGTTTTCAGCTTGAGGAACATTGAACTGTGTCTCTGGTGGTTCCTTGTTCAGAGTTTTTCTGATATGCCCTGCCCATCTTGTTTCCTGTCTCTTTACTGTCGTGATGAGCTTTCTTTGCTTATCTCTTACTATTGTAATATTGTTTGCCCGGTGGTCACATTTCTATCAAATCGAGGGGGTATTTCTGTCGTCTAGAGGACATATTTCTATAACCCGGCCGGGATATTTCTATCACCTCACATACATATTTCTATTTATTTAATGTACTATATTTCCATGGTAGCCTCCTGTTTGGCACGATTGGTAGACAATATAAAAACCTATCACCACATCCCCCACTTGTAAAATAAAATAAAAAAAATAAAAAATTTTTAAAAAATTTGAAAACCTTAAGTAGCTGGGATTCGAACACATGAACGCAGGAATGTTTCTGTCGTAACAAATAAAGAGATTATGTATTGTTCGATTGTGTTTTGCCCTAGTGACATGAACAGAAATTTACACGCGCTGTTTTGTGGGGCCATTGATCTGGTTTCAACCCAGGGTGGGGTCAATTTTCCTGTTCATACGTTATGATAACGTTTTTATCGACCAAACCATGCCGAAGCGCTTGCGCGCGAACTATTTTCTGAAACAGTATCTCTACACAACAACCAATCTGGCTCCATCACGAAATTCATACGCTCGGACTACTTTTATTGGAAAGTCATTGTCTTAATCACGAATTGTTTTAGATATGTCTCATTCTTTAACTAGACCTGAACCGGTGAACGTCTCTGAAAAAACGTTGTGAAAGCCTTCTCATATCAAACTTCTTAAAAAGCAACAGCTCACCACCAAACGTAAGTTATTCTGTTTCATTCGTATGTTTTGTTAGGATGTTAAAATAATTATTTCTGTTTAATAACATTATAAAAAGGTTTAGTTGCTTGTTTATGCGTGTGTTGTATTAAATATCTGTTTTCTATTTAAAAGACATGTCTGTGTATTCGTTTTTTCGCTAGCCATTGTTGGTAAAGGCTGTTTCAAAGTTAATATGTCTAGACTAATAGGTATTTTAATAATAGTTGTTTGTTAAATTCTTACATGTGTGTATGGTTTAGCTAAGTTAAGAATTATCCGACTTATTTTTTATGTGCTGGGTATAGTAGTGAGAAAAATTCCTTAGTTTAAACCTTATCTACATTTCTCGTCTATTGTTAAACTCGTGCGAAAGCAAATTATATTTGGGTTTTGAAAAATTATCCGTGATACTTACAACTTGTAATACTTTCTGATAACAACACTCTAAACTTGTAAAGACTAATACTTGCTTGGATGTAGCGCAAAGATGTTTGGGTAGATCGATAAATTGATTTGATTCCACAACACATGCGCTCGAGTCGTATTTCTGTACTCACAAGCTGCTTCTATAAAGAACTTCTCATAGTAACTACAAACATATTACGTTAAAAATAACTAAGGACCCGAGTCACTACAAACTACCTAACCAGCCAGTGAAAATTAGACAACATAATAGTTTAGAAAATAGCGTATTTTGGTTTTTAAAACAATACTGAACTACACACGGAAAAAGATAGAGATAATACAATCAACATATTACATTAAGTCACCTTGCTACAACCATGATTGAAACTAACATACACTTTAATAAATACTTATATTTTCGTTATTTTAAAAAAGGACAGGTCAATTCGGTACTGTCTCGCGAACGGGCTGAGTTTTTAATCCATATCTTTGCTTCCACAGCGCGCGCGCGGACCATTCTGATATGTTAAACAAAATTATTTCCTTTAATAACAGACTAAACAATAAGACTAGTTATAAGGAAGAGTAGGCGTGTGTATACCTATAAGTCTGTGTTTTATTTATCTGTTTATTCTCTCTCTCTTTCTCTCTTCCTCTCTCTCTCTCTCTCTTTCTCGCTTTCTCTCTCTCTCTCTCTCTCATTACATGTATTTAATTTTATGTATGTGTGTCTAACGTCTTTTTGTTCCTCTTTTCACAGATGGAGTCAACTCAACGACGGGGCTATGCCTGTTTACGCTGCCAGTCTGCTTTCAAGCGAGGTCATGATCTTACTCGGCATATGGCCACAGCACACGACCGCCACAATCATGAGTGCGCTTTCTGTGGTTTAGTATTTAACAGACCCGATACGCTGAAACGTCACATAGAGAATAAACATGGGTCCGGCTCAGCACAAACAGACACGTCAGTGGCACAAACCAATCTGGTATGTAGCAGATGTGGGGAGACCTTCACGAGGCGCGCCGACCTATTACGACACAGCAAAACCAGGCACTCGCTGACTCTACTAGTATGTGAGGTCTGCAATAAAAACTTTACCCGCCTTGACAATTTACGCATCCACAGAAAACACCAACACACCTCTTCAACAGCAGCAGACACCGCAGCAACACCACAGAACCCACCAATACCACCGCACCATAATGACCGCGCACTAGCATCAGGTGTCACAACAACAGACTCAAGATCGGTGCAACAACAGACACCCCCAGTCGGTGCCATAACAGATTCAACATCTATGGCGGTCTCTACCACCACAACAACTTCCACACTACCAAGAGCCCCCTATTCAACAAGTCCCACCCCATCTCACCCACCAAAAACAGGTCAGACCAAGAAACGCCCCATGACCAGTACCCAGTCCAATATAAAAAAAACCCCGCTTGACGTCTGAAGAAGACAGCTTACAAGACTTACAGGCTGACATTAAGGAAATATATACACAGAATTGGAGTGCGATCAAGACACATTCCAATAAACATAAATATTTGTCCACATTCACTTTTTTCCATAATAGCCAAAGAATTGAATGGGAAAGTCTTTTGCTTCCTGTCTTTACACAACAGACAAAAAGATTCAAGATTAACTTCAGTCACCACGTAGTTTTGAGAAACAGAGAAACAAATGACCTCCGTTTCTTTCATGCCTCAAATAATAATAGTTGTGTGTTAGATCAACCCCACTTAGTAAACAACATTACAGATTTCAAATCTTTTGTCTCAAACTTACACGACAGCGATATTATCACAAACGGACAATTAAACAGACCCAATACAAAATATTATGTTGAAGCAATCCTGGCCACATCCTTCTATCTATATCATATTCAAGACCACTCAATCGCTTGAACAAACACCACAACAAAGTAGACAAACACACTTTCTTAGACGTCCTCAACACACAAGCACAGGGTGGGGAAAAATATCGGGTTCAGAGCACACAAATCCTCCACCGCCAAAACCATACCACATCACCCCTCAACATTTAAACTGTCTGTACACACAACACCTCTATTTCTTACGACGTGACGACAATGTGACGACTCCCCTCAAGGTCTGGCCTGCAGCTGTGATATTGTATATAATGTAAATAATGTAACAAAACACCACTAATATATAAATATGTATTATTGTACATTCATATGTGAAAATATCTATGTTTGATAATGTTAAAAAAATACAAACTGTCTTTCATATATAATTGTATATTCATTTGATAAAAAATTACTGCACAATGTATTACGTTAAAAAATACTATACATATATCCTCCTGTTAAACGATACTATATATGTACTCTTATATATTACCATATATGTTTTGCTGTTACAAAAACACTATTGAATATAAAATAAAAACTATATTAACTAAAACGCCTTTTTGTTACCTATATCGTCCGTTGTTTGTCTAAATGTTCGTATGTCTCAATATATCGTCTAATTGTTTGTATAACTATTCGTATAACTGTTGTATGTCTAAATGTATATGTCAATAAATATCGTCTTCCTATTGTCTAAATATATCTCCCTATTATATGTATATATCGTCTAACTATCGTCTTCCGATTGTCTAAAAGTCTAAATATAGCGTCTTCTTATTATCTAAGTCTATCGTCTAACTGTTCGTATAACTGTTGTAAAATATGTCTATATGTAAAATAAACAATACACAACAATACCGTGACGCACCTTCGATGGTAGACCTAGTACAGGACTCTAACACTTCACACCGATCTATATATATTGTATATACAACAATTAAAATACACGCACACAAAAACCCATACCCCAACACACCCCACGATTCAACAGCCCCTCAAACTACAACACACAATTAAGACACCTACAACCAAACATTCTACCGGTACAATACATCACACACAAAATCCACCCTAACCCACCAGCTACATCGTCACCCACACCAGCACAAAAAAGGCACTTCAAAAACCCTCTTAGTAACCCAACATTATCGATTTTTTTATATTTTTTATACATATATTGTATGTATACATGTATAAACAAACACACCAATACACTACCAACACAATACTTCACACAAAAATCCATCCTAACCCACCCCCACCAGCTACCCCTACAACATACATCGTCACCCACGCCAACACAAAAAAGGCACTTCAAAAAACCTCTTAGTAACCCAACATTATCGATTTTTTATATTTTTTATACATATATTGTATGTATACATGTATAAACAAACACACCCAACATCACACAAAAATCCACCCTAACCCACCCTGCCAGCTACAACCATACATCGTCACCCTCGCCCGCACAAAAAAAGGCACTTCAAAAAACCTCTTAGTAACCCAACATTATCGATTTTTTAAATTTTTCTATTATCGATTTTTTATATTTTCCGTCATTATCGATTTTTTATATTTTTTATATATATTGTATACATGTATAAACAACACGCCCGCCATTGCCGAATATTACTATATAAAAAGTCATACGTCTGATCGTCAGAGGAAGCCCCGCCGCTAAAATATATCGCTATATACAAGTCATGCGCCGCCGCCTGAAACGCCACCGCCTGAAATCGATCGAGTATTTTGCTATATAAAAGTCATACGCCGCCGCCTGAAACCGCCTCAAGTTGCGCATTCCCTACTACTGTTGTCACGTGCTGGCCTTCAAAGTATGTATACGCTGCTTAGACAGCGCAGACTTCGCTGGCTTGGCCATGTTCGCCGCATGGAAGATGGTCGCATCCCAAAAGATATCTTCTACGGACAATTAGCAGATGGCAAGAGAACAGTTGGGCGACCACAGCTGAGGTTCAAAGATGTGTGCAAGAGAGATATGAGGGCACTGGACATGGATCCAGCAACATGGGAGGATGAAGCTGCCGATCGCACTAAGTGGCGATGCTATTTACGGCACCACCTCAGATTGGGCGAAGAGAGGCTCACACAAGAAGCAGAGGTGAGGAGAAAACGTCGAAAGGAGCACCAGGAAAATAAGCAGTTGAGGGCTGTCACCTCAGGGGCGCATTCCCATAGTCAGTTATGACTGAAGGGGCTATTATTATTATTATGAGAAATACAGGGAGACCCAAAAACATATGAAGAATAAAATTGGAGAAAGACTTAACTCTTTAAGTCCTGATCAACGTTATATCGGTTTTCCGGTTCTACCTGTTTGACCCGATCAACGTTATATCGGTTTTCCGGTTCTACCTGTTTGACCCGATCAACGTTATATCGGTTTTCCGCTTCTATCTGTTTGGCCCGATCAACGTTATATCGTATTTTGTATCTTTTGCTCATTTCTAGAACTGTTTTCCAATTTTAACAACCCAAAACGTCATTTCCGACAGGATGACCTTTCTAGTAAATACCTCGTGTGTTTAAGAGAGAACGCGCTTTTGTGGTTTGATATTAATTTAATATTTTTTAAGCGCATATTTTATAATATCAAATGGCCACGCCCACTGCTTCTGGTAGACCTCTGAATTAACCTCAGAGAAAGCTAGAAAGTTATTTGAAGAAATTCTAGATAGTGATAATAATTCAGCTTGTAGTATTTATTCACAGGATAGCGAAGATGACTCAGATTTTCAACAGAAGCCTGATATCGAGTGATAATGGAAGGTCTGATGTCGATAATGAAGTTATGGATACAGGAGCATGTACTCAGACTGTAATAAGTTCATATAATAAGTCATGATAAAGTAATGTTTATACATAGGCCTAGTGTAAATATATCTGTGAGTGACCTTACGTAATTTCCTATGGATTACACATCATCTTGAGAAGAGGAGCAGCTCAGCAAGGTAAGAATATATAATTTCCTCTTTTTTACAACCATGTGACCTGTTGTTGTATTCTGTGAAATTAACAATTTCCTGAGTGTTTATTGACTAATAACTGATTGTACTTTGTTAGAATATTTATGTTTGTGTGACATTTTGAATCTTTACCCTTGGATATTCTCCTGGGGAACAATTCTAGAAGAATTTGATTGAATACTTTTGCTCTAATTTTTCACCGGCTTATTCTTTCAGCCTCAATTTTACCTTGGATAACTAATAATTTTTCAATGAGTGCTTTTATATTTGTTGCACTAGAGTAAAGTACATCCATTCACCTTCAGTTTCATATACAACAACAAAGTTGTTTATGCATATGAACATTTAAAAAAAAAATATTTCCAAACAACAACCATAAACAAACTGGGGTGGCCATTTTAGTTTGGCCACTTTTTTACTTGGGACTGAAAGAGTTAAGAGGGATAAATAAGATATGGGATGATTTTGACTAGATGGTTATTGCTATTGTTGATCAGAATCAACATCAATGCACTCTGGGCAAACCCATAGGTGCTCAGTCTCCCACGGCAAATGTCCAAGGATATGAATGCTAATTGTTCCTGTTGCGCCTGGTGTGAATTCACTGAAGGCCTTTGCTCACACAGGGAGATGCTGGGTAATTAATGAATGAATGTTATTACAGATATGTGGCCATGATACTATGGGTTACAGTTCTGTGGTCATTGTGAGAGACAAATGTTGAGATCAAGACCAAAAAATTTTTTTCATGCACTTCAGTGATCCCATGTTTGTAGTTTGATGCAGACGCCACCATACAGTTGAGTTTGAATCTACTAACACACATTCAGCATACAAGCATTGGCAAAAATATAAAAAAAACAAAGCACCTCGAGAGTTCTATCACAGCAGCATTCTTCTTCCTAATATCTATGATAGGAACAGAGATGTTGAGAAAAGTGGTAGAATCTTTACAACTTTGAGAGGAAGGCAGTATTTTCATTGCTGCTATTAAATTCACATTTTGTATTTTTACATCCTCAGTCAACCTTTCATATCTCCCTGTGAGTGTTGGCATTACTGGTCTTAACAATTTATTACAAACATGGTTTTCTCATTTATACTTTCTCTCACCCTCAAAGTTGTAACTATTCTTTTCCCATTGTCTCAGCTTCTTTATTTACACTGTATGTACAAGTGTATTCCCGCGGAAGATGTGCGGATGAAATAATAAAGATACAATTTTGCTGGATGGTTAGAAATTACAGCTTTCATCTACTAAAAGTCTAAAGTATTGGCGGTTAGTGGTTTCAATAAAATTACAAAAGCTTCAGGGAAAACAAACATGTGGCTCAAATGGGTTCTGTAAATTCTTTCGCAGACAAATTAGATTTCTGGCAGATTTGCCGTCAAGTCTTTACTAACAAGTCTCAAGTCTCTGAGTACAAATCTTAAGTCGTGACACAAGTACTTAACACTGGCTTCAAGTCGAGTCGCGCCTCATTTTAGATCTAACACTGTTTAGTCACAATCGTGCTTTATCGAACAATCATATTGATCACTACAAATACAAATGAAAAATATCCTACCCTCCAACCCCCCCTCCCCACCCCACCTCCGCCGCCTACAATGAAATGGATGGAATAATACACTTGATCAGCACTAAATCTTAAGCTTACGCGAATTTACAGGTTAAGAGCGCATTCTTAGTTTTTTATCGCCAATAAACGTGCGCGGTACATCTTCCCCTAAGGCGGAACGGTAATGCTTACATGGCCAAAAGGACACTATTGTTCAGACGGTCGCTGTCCTGAGACGTTTGTCTAGGAAGAGTGTCCAATTATGTCTGATAATATGAAGTAAAATGTGTTTGCACATTGGAATAATCTTGTAATGTTTGGCTGATATCGCTTTACACAAGAGCATTTTTTTTTTCTACTTAGTAAACAGTGCATTATGAATTAGGACGGGGAGTCCTTTTACCAAAATTGGCAAGTCTCGAGGCGAGTCGAGTCGGTAAAGCCTAAATCTCAAGTGGTTTCGATTCAAATCGCTGTGGAGACTTAAGTACGACTTGCATCAGAGTTGATTGACTCGAGTCGACAACACTGACTTGAGGATTTCACATTTGAAGATAAAGTCATGTATTGGTAATGGAGATTTTATAACCTTGAGAGTGGTTAAGAGGAAAAATCTGGTTATAAGTATTTCCTATGAAATTGGTTTTTATGATGGAGATTATCTGACTTTGTGGTTGTAGTCTAAGGGGAATAATCGATAGAACGAGAAGAGGGGGTATAGAGTAATGCTTACCTCCCTTGATTGTGGTGTTTTGTTTGGCTGGCCTTGGCCGATTATTCTAATGTTGTGTTTTTTGTTTTGTTTTTGCCTGTCATTGGCAAGGTGAACTCGGCTATGTGATCGTAATTTCACGGGTTTGCGATGTTCTGGTGAGTTGTTTGTCAGACAAAGTTGTTCTAGAATGTTCGAAAGTAGTCGTTGTTGTAAATCGACGTTTTACATTAAGCCGATCAGATCCGAGATGTGATAGCGATAGAAGCATGTTTTGCTTTGAGTTGTGAAAGGAGCAGTATCTAGAAAGAGACAGCGAATGGTAGTTACATCGGGTCGATAAGCCAATAAATGTTTTGGTTGATTCTAAGGTGGTAGAATAGTGACGCCCAAGCGCATTTCTTGCCACATTTGTGTACAACAGTTTGTCATTTATTCTGAGGACAAGATGCCAGTTTTCCCAGAGGGAGAATGTGTGTATTTCGAAACAAACCAGGTACGTTGAACTTTATGAGTCCATAATTAGTAGTAAAGTACAGTAGACAAGCTGACAGGCTAGTGAGTAGAAGATAGACTTGGTAAATTTTCATCCCTGGCCGCGAGGCCAGTTTCCTTAAGATACACCAAGCAAAACATAGGAAATATGTCAGCACATAAGAGAGGCAATGTTACATATGAAGAATTAGATGGCAGTGGTTCTCAAGCTGTGACCACAATAACCACCGGAGACGGTTGTGAAGATATACAGCAAGAAAGAGAGAGATAAAGTGACATTGAGACTTTACCTACTGAATTTTGCTGTACAAGTCTGCCAACCTCAGTGGAAGGTTAGGCATATCATTTTTTCAATATTTGCTGACTTATGTAAATAAAGTTCGATGTTGAATGTTTACTGTTGTCATCGTGAAATCAGTCATCAACTGTTCGTATGAGAAATGTTATCGTCTGAGAGAAAAAAGTTTTCTTATCACCATACAACAAGCTGCCTTGTGCTAGAGTAGAGGTACGAAACCTATACGATACACACAAATAGAAGTAGGAAATAGTAGACAAGCCATCAACCACGGCCACAATTTCATCAAGTGACCATCTATTTGAAACCTCCAAATATTCCTAGGTAAGTTCGAAAGACGGTTTCAACAGTTTACATTTGTAGTTCCAGTTGTAACCTTTTGTTGCAAATCCTATCGCTTGTCAGATATTACACAAACTGCTGCATCTATTGGCAGACTCATTGAGGCAATTACAGAAGAAATGAGTTACAGGTTCTAGACCTTCAGAATGATGTTGTTTTTAAAACTGCATTTATCTGACGATGACTTTTGGAATATGGTCAAATATGGTCAAAACAGACTCAGATTTCTTCTTCTTTGACCCTTAGCCGCCGACCGTCAAAGCAGTCAGTGGCCATTACGCCTGGTGGCGTCTTGTAGGTCAACAACAAATTGATTCCACTTTGCTCAGTCGGCGGCCATCCTTCGTACAGTGCCCCAACTCTGGTTCATTCTTTGCATCTCAGCCTCCAGTCCTCCGCCAATTTGTTTTTGGTCGGCCTCTCTTTCGTTTTCCTTTGTCGTGTGGTGAGTCACTGGGGCAACTACGACAGTAGCTTTTGCCAGGAATAGTCTATGAGATATTAGATATAAGGTCTCTAGAAATTGGCTCGTTAAGAAAGAAAAAAAGATCTATTCGAGATAGGGACAAGAAGACAGAAATGCTAATGCTTTCCATTAAACAGTGTTTTCTAATTAATTATGGAAAGAGTTCTGTTTCCCCACGACCTTAGCTTCTGCCCTAGATCCCGTAAAGAAAAAGCCCCCAACCTCATCTGAGTAGAGAAAGGTTCCTATAGGTGAATATGTAACACCGACAGCACGAGTGATACATTAACAAACTAGATAATGATCAAACGATCGTTGGGTTTATTAATGAAATATCCACACATATAGGGTTAGTAATGGTTAGAACGTGATGATGGTGAAAGACGATTCACACAAAACACACAGATGAGATAATAAAATTGCAGTTAATTAAGTAATAGTTAATTAAGAATGAACTGGTGTAAAGTGAAATGATGATGTGATATGATACGTGTTACCAAAATGGTGAGTACTCTACACAGTCCATGTGTCTCTAAATGCTTCTCCTAGATATGAGGATTCACATGTATGCATAAAATGTCCCAAGTTGTTATACGTTATGTCGAGTGGGGTATCTCTAAGCTGAGGACGTTCTGATGAATACTGTTGTCGTACGGAGAACGCTGACGAGATATCTATGTATATTCCTTCACTGTTTGAGTATATCTCTGTAGTGTGGATCAACAGTTAATAGTTGTCATATGAACAAAAAGTCTGTTGTCTAATCTCCCGAGGGTACTGGTCAGACTGGATATCTTCACGAAATGTTAGTGATATGTAGACTCATAACCTTGCATATGTAGTCGTGATTCATTATATATATATATATATATATATATATATATATATATATATATATATATATATATATATATATATATATATATATATATATATATATATATATATATATAGTCTGCTTCATAGAATGCGCTTAAGAGGGTGTTGCACTTGCTATAAATATGCGATTCCTCTTTTGAGCTCTTTTGCTTGACTTCAGATAATAATGATCTTTCGAGTGATTTGAATTTATGATGACTCTGTATTGAACTTGTGATAACTCTGTATTGAACTTGTGAGCAAGCAGTATATGGTGACGAAAAATGCTGCGTCCACCTTCTGACTTGTGGGTGAGACAATATTCCTTTTTAATTGAGGAATGAAAGATGTCCTATGGCGAATTCTGCTAGCCAAATGTCCGTTTTTGATAACTTATTTCTGGTTAAACGTCAGACACGTTGCTTGTAGACTCAGACTTCTGATGAACTGAAGACACACAAAAGTCTTCGTAAGTTTTTCACATTTAACATCACTGGTTGACTTGCATTTAAACTACTGCTCATTATTCATCTCTCTCTCTCTCTCTCTCTCTCTCTCTCTCTCTCTCTCTCTCTCTCTCTCTCTCTCTCTCTCTCTCTCTCTCTCTCTCTCTCTCTGAGTTCAATTCTAATGATGTTAAATATCTTGTGCATGAGAGTGTGTGCGCATGGGAGACTGTGATGATGATAAAGGTGAAATATGAACTATTAATTACCTCCTATCATCCTATCATCTTCTAGGAAAATCTTCTGATTTTATTAATCAGTTATGCCAAGAATTATTTGAAACTTTATCTTTCGCACCTTTTAGCTGTGAGGTTAAAATAAACAAAAATAAGAAAATGTATTAATAAGTATAAGATCTACTAACCTTCTTTTCCCTTCGCAAAATCCTTTAAGAACACAATTAATCACAGAACTGAATTATCATCCACTCTGAATAAACACGTGTATTAGGCTATGCGTTTTTGGGTTTAATCTCTTCCTCACAATGTAAAAAACTGGACTCCTTCCTCTTGCAAGCTACGCAGTAGATTATATTTCTGCCAGTCCAATATGGGTTCTGGATCCGACATCTAGCTCCGCCCATACCAACCAATCCTTAATGGCCCCTCTGGTCACTCATTCACAGGATCGCTCTTGTCTCCTGTCAGTCCAAACGTGGGTGTAGTTTGACCTCTGATTGTTTATTGTTCACCTGGCCAAGGTGGGCGTCCAATGTGGTAAACCAACGCTTGTCTGAACCGCGGCCGACCAAAGATAACACCATTACAGCATGAGACGTTTTCCCCTGGCCAATCTGGGCGTCCAATGTGGTGTCACAGAAATTACAGCATGCCCAGATGTTTGATTAGGATGACCAGATGTGTTTTTACCAGATTTATCACGATGCAATGTGGGCTTCAAACGATAATGTCAGGCATGTGGACTCAATCAAAGGACTTTATTTCCCCCGATGAAAGAACAAATGTGGTTCTCTAGATACCGGTCGCGAGTAATCACAACGATGAAATAGCAAATGTGGGTCGCAAATATGGGATGAAAGAGCAAATGTCAGAGAAAATACAATATGAAAAATGTAGGAAAAGATGGAGCAAAAAGGCCTTTGCGCTCGTTTATCACATCCTTCAGGGGTCCATAGCATAGAAAATCGTTATTTTCAACAATGAACATTGTCAAATCTAGTACAGGCCGCGGCTCAATATGCTCATCTCTATAAATGTTTTCGTATACTCTTAGCTATGACAATGTGGCTGATGACGTGCAGTGCCAAAGATCACATTACGTATACGTTTCGACTCAAATGATTTGAAGATAAAATTTATTTTAAATTCTGAATCTTTCTTATATCATTAAATGTATTTACTCATCCATATATAAGTACATGTATTTTGTATATTTTGTTGCAAAAGGGAGTCTTTTTTTATAAGTCGTGATATTTGGTTGATGCCCACCACCATTTTCATATTTCCTAAAATGTGCCCGCGGTGTAAACAAAATATTAAGGACCATGCCTTTCACAATATACCTGAGGGTATAGTTGTTCTTTTCTTTGTGTCTCTTCAGATACCTCTAGAAACTAAACTGGCTAGTGATCTTAATGGAGGCTCACTCCGTAAAGGTTCACATGTTTCCAGAGCTATTCTTTGTCTAAATTGTCAAATGCCTGTTTATAGTCCACACATCTAATGTAAAGGGGTGAGTTCAATTCATATCTGTGTTGAGCTTTTGTGCTTCAAAGACCCACTCCTCCAGAAACTACACGTTACAAAAAAAAAAACAACCCCAGTGTGTGTAATTGCACAGTGAAGAGAAGACACAAGACAAATATAACTTTCAGACGGTGTGTCTATGTTGAGGCCAATCACCTGTTTGTCTTAAACTATGATTACGAGCAATACAAGAGAGAAAACCGGACTGATTCTAAAGGCGACGAACTGGAACGGACTACGGACTACGACTTATGGAACTTGGAACACAAGAAGTATAAATGGGAAGGAAGAGGAGCTGGTGGAAGAGATGAGGAAAGCAAAACTAGAAATCCTGGCTATAACGGAAACGAAGAAAAAAGGACAAGGAGTCATGGATCTCGATGGCAACACGTTGCTCTACAGTGGTGTACCCATATCTGAAAGAGCTAAAGGGGGCGTGGGTTGCATTGTGGCCCAAAATCAAAAGATAGTATCAAGGGATGGAACTTTGTCTCGGAGCGCATTATGGTTGTAAAACTAAAAGAAGGAGAAACCATAGTCAACCTGGTCATAGTGTATGGGCCAAATGAGGATGAGAGAGCAGAGGTCAAGGAGGAATTCTTCGAGCTGCTTCAAAGGACAGTGGATGAATGCCTAGATGAAGTTATCATGCTCGGAGATTTTAATGCCAGAGTTGGAAATGACCATGCTAGATGGGGTGGAGTTATCGGAAGATATGGAGAAGATACTCTCAATGACAATGGAAAGCGACTCCTTAGATTCTGCAGTGAACAGAATCTGATCATTACAAACACAAAGTTCCCCCATAAGCGCATACATGCATACACTAGATGTGAACCAACCAAGAATGAGAAGTCAGTGATCGACTATGCCATTGTTCGGAGAAGCTCATTCAAATATGTCCGAGATGCAAGAGTCTGGAGGGGGCCAGAGATTGGAAGTGATCACTACCTGCTAACAATCAAACGAACAACTGAAAGAGTTGCTCAGCCTAGGAACTGTCCAACATCACGCAAGAAACCAAGTAAACGAGCAGGAGAAATGAGCATTAGGACCTACAAGCTGAGAGAGCCAGAAATTAAGACCAGATATCAGGGGCTTATTGCTACAGCAGTGAGCAACACAGAAGAACGACCTGATGACTTGGAAACCCTCTGGAATAAATTCAAGGATATCATAAAGACAGCTGCTGCAGAAGCATGTGGTGAAGTCCGACTTGGGAACCAGAGAAAGAGGACACCTTGGTGGACAGAGGAAGTCAAAGAGAAAATAAGAGAGAAGAAAATGGCATGGAAACAATACTTAGGAGCTAAAAACACAACAGGACAAATGGAAAAAAATAGAGAATATGTGACACTCAGAACAGAAGCAAAGAACAAAGTGCTAGCAGCAAAACAGAAGTCCTGGGAAGAATTTGGAGAAAAGCTAGAAAAAGATGCACAAGAAAACCAGAAATTGTTCTATAAGACCCTAAAGAACATGAGGAAGGAAAAACAATGCCCTCTCAAATTTATAAAGGACAAGCAAGGCAAATTGCTTACTGCCCCGAAGGAAGTAATGGAAAGATGGAAAGAATATTTCTCAGAACTCCTGGATGGTGAGCATGGTGAAGCATCAGAAATGATAACCACTAGCACAGAAGAGAAAACCAATGATGGTGAAGATGACATAAAGATGGAAGAACTGAGGGCAGCACTAGAGAAAATCAAGATGGGCAAAGCAGCAGGGCATGATGGTATAACACCAGAAATGGTTAAGTACATGGGAGCATCAGGCGACCTATTACTCTTAAAGGTCCTACAGGCAGCATGGTGCAACAAGACCATACCAAAGGATTGGGAGATTGCCATCATAACACCAATTTTCAAAAAGGGTGACAATCGACAATGTGGAAACCATAGAGGCATATCCCTTCTCAGTGTCCCTGGTAAAATCTACTCTAGAATCCTAGAGCAGAGACTCCGACGCCTAGCTGAGCCACAATTGGATGAGGTCCAGTGCGGATTCCGAGCAAACCGAAGTACTCAAGACCTAATCTTCACACTCAGACAGCTGAGTGAAAAGGCCCTTGAGTATAAGAGTGAGATCCATCTTTGTTTCATAGATCTGGAAAAGGCGTTTGACAGGGTCCCCTGGAGCAAACTTTGGGACTGTTTGGCAAGGAAGAATATTCCAGCACCTCTGATTCATGCTATACAGAGCTTCTACAAGTCTTGCAGAAATTATGTGAGGACAGCAAACCATAAGTCAGAAGAGTTCAGGACCACCACTGGTGTAAGACAAGGTGATATCCTATCACCTTACCTCTTCATACTCCTTATGGACGATGTCATCAAGGCATGTAAGGAGAGAACAAGAAAGTATTCAGTGGGGTACTGGAAGATGAGACAGGTCTATATTTCGGAGCTGGCATTTGCTGATGATGTTGCCCTGATTGCTAAATCAGAGGCACATCTCCAATCCAACCTGCAAGTCTGGAAGGAAGAGCTGGAGAAGAGAGGGATGGTCATAAGCAGCTCTAAAACAAAATCCATGGTGATATCACGAGAAGAAAGAAAACATCAGATTAAGTTGGGAGAACAGGTCCTGGAGCAGGTCGACCACTTTAAATATCTCGGAGCTATTATAGACCGAAAGGGAGGCATCAAAGAAGAGTTGGCCACTCGAAAAGCAGCGGCTGGGAGACTTTTTCAGGCCATAAATCGTGGATTCCTCAGCAAGAAAGAGGTTGGTAAGAAAACGAAGATGGCTGTATACCGCTCCACCTATGTCCCAGTCTTGACATATGGATGCGAGTCGTGGGCAATGACTACAACCCACAAAAGCCAGATCCAAACCTCAGAAATGAGGTATCTGAGGAAAGTGGTTGAAGTAACAAGAAGAGACATGGTCCGCAACCAGACGATCCGTCAAGGCCTAAAATCCCATCCGCTGCAGACCCAAATAGAACAGTCCCAACTAAGATGGTTTGGCCATGTCTGCAGAATGGGAGAAGATCGGCTACCACGACAAGCATGGGAAACAAAGAGCCAGGGATCCAGACCTCCAGGACGACCCAGAGTCCGCTGGGAGGACAACATTAGACAATCTTTGAAGGACCGAGGACTAGAATGGAACCAGGCCAGGAAGAAGACAGCTGATAGAATGGTCTGGCGCTCTCTCTTCCAAACCTCTACACCTCACGGTAGAAGGGGAACGACTAAGTAAGTAAGTAAGTGTCTATGTTGAACAAGGCGCGTCTCACAAAAACGAAGCAAAACTCTTGTTTAAAACAAAAACACACACACACAAAACGCACAGATGTACGCTTACTTGTACTTTGTTGAGACAGCCAATAGGAAACAGAGAAGAACATTTCTGGGAGACAGACAAATCGAAGTGTTGGTCTAAGAGGCGGAGAAATTACACTGCTTCTAAATACAGACGACCAAAGTCTCCTGTTAAAACCAGACGAGTTATTTCCAGCAGACGTCAACAATATTTAGACGCAGACTTTAGAGTGGCTGAGAGCAGATGTGAAACTTTATTAGTGGACACAATAGGGAAGCTGAGTTTAATCAGTGAGAAGGCGTGAGAGAACGAAAGCGGTACAAAAGATCATAAAGAGAAAGCGGTATTATTAAGAAGAAATTATAACAAGAAACATAAAATGATGACAGACACGAATGTCTTCTACATCTCCATTATCTTTTTATTCTTCTTCTCCTTTTTAATCCTTTGTCTTCACCTCGTACTTTTGATTTTATTTGTACAAAATGCAATGAGAGTTGAATGGTTATATTTCACGTCTAAGCATTAGGTTTCAAAACACGGTAGTTTTTTAACTGTTAGTTCTTTATTGGCAGATATTTTTTTGGACCCCGCTGTTCATTACATAGTTCAAGGAGCCGCGCTAGCGTAGTGGTTACAACACCGCTCTGGCGACCGGGTGATTCAGGATTAAACCCGGGCGACGGCATTTGAGGATTTTTCGTCGACCGGGAATTGGACTGGATTAACTCGAGACCTGGCGAGAACATTTGAAGAAGTGTCGTCGACCAGGGATTGGCGGCTCATGAGCCGACCCAGCTCTAATGGGTACCTCCGAAATCGGCGAGTATCTGCCTGAATGGCGAGGGACACCTGTCTCTGTACAAGAAAAGAGATACTCACGTAAAATCAATGTCAGGTTAGACATTAACAATAACCTGAGATTTCGCCTCGAGTATTAGCGGAGGTACGAAAAATAATTTTTAAAAAAAAATTACATAGTTCACAACTCTATCTACGAGGGGCGTTCAGAAAGTACCACATCGTTTTTCTCAGCTAATAATGAATATAGAAGCATGAAATTTTACATACTTCAAATATGGCATGTGCCAATTTTGTGTACCAAATTACACCGCAACCGGCCAAGTTATACGCCGGCCCTAAACCGTTGAAATGGAGCGTGTTAGCAAATTGCGTTATAAGCAGCGACTTGTGATAGAATTTCTCGTTGCAGAGAAGGAAACTGTTGTGAACATTCACAAGCGTCTATGTGATGTGTATGGAAGTTTTGCAGTCGACAGGAGTACAGTCAGTCGCTGGGTTCAGAGAATCAAATAATCAGGAAGTGGAGATACGGAGCTGCTTGATCGGCCGCGCTGTGGACGTCCTGCCACAGCCACCAACGCAGAAATGTTGAAATGCGCTGTGGGCATTATTGTTACTGATAAGGCGAATCACTACTCAACAATTGGCCTTACAGCTGTCAGTCAGCATTGGTAGTGCAAATGCAGTTATAAAAACTCTCGGATTTTTAAGGTTTGCGCAAGATGGGTTCCTCGAAGTCTCACAAAAGTCCACCGATTGCAAAGGAAAGCTATTTCTTCTGAATTGTTGGAGCGTTTCAATGCTGATGGAGACAACTTTTTTGGCTAAGATCGTTACAGGTGACGAAACCTGGGCACATCATTTTGAACCTGAGACATAAAAAACAGTCAATGGAGTGGCATCATCCGCAATCACCACGAAGACAGAAATTCAAGACAATTCCTTCAGCTGGAAAGGTCATGATCACTGTCTTTTGGGACACTGAAGGTGTGATTCTTGTGGACGTTATGCCAAGAGGAGAGACAATCAATTCGCAAGCTTACATTAAGACATTGAAAAAACTCAATCAACGTTTTCGCAGAGTTCGGCCGCACACGAATCCAGCAGACCTGCTTCTCCTTCACGACAATGCGCGACCTCACACAAGTCTGGCAACACGGGAAGCAATCACCAAATTGAGTTGAACTGTATTACCCCATCCACCCTATAGTCCCGATTTGGCACCCTCTGATTTTCATCTGTTTGGTTCACTTAAAGATGCACTCCGTGGGACAAGGTTTGAAAATCATGAAGGAGTGATTCATGCTGCAAAGAAATGGCTACATGATCAAGACAAAATCTGCTACGTGCTAGGAATACATGCACTTGTTTCGCGCTGGCATAAAGCGGTACAAGTTGATGGGGATTATTTTGAATAATACCGATATTTACATGACATATCCATGTATATTGTATATAAATTTCATGCTTTTTTAATAAACAGCTCCTGAGAAAAACGATGTGGTGCATTACTTTCTGAACGCCCCTCGTATAACAACAGCCACTTTGTTCATTATCTAGTTCACAACTTTATATCTAAAATAACAGCAACTTAATCCTTTACCTAGTTCACAACTTTATCTACAACAACAGCAACTTTGTTCATTATCTATTTGCCAACTTTATCTACAATAACAGCGTCTTTCTTCATTACCTATTTCCCAGCTTTATCTACAACAATAGCAACGTAGTTCATTACCTATTTCTCAACTTTATCTAAAATAACAGCAATTTTTTTCATTATCTATTTTTCAACTTTATCTACAATAACAAACATTTTTTTCATTATCTATTTCTCAACTTTATCTACAATAACAGCAATTTTTTTCAATATCTATTTCCCAAATTTATCTACAATAATAACAACTCTGTTCATACCTATTTCGTAAATTTGTTTACAACAATAGCAACTTTGTTCATTACCTATTTCACAAATTTATCTACAATAACATACATTTTTTTCAATTGTTATTGCCCAACTTTATCTACAATAACAGCATCTTTGTCCATTACCTATTTCGCAAATTTATTTACAATAGCAAGTTAGTTCATTACCTAGTTCACAACTTTATCTACAACAACAGCAACTTTATTCATTACATATTTCACAACTTTATCTACAATAACAGTAAGTTTGTTCATTATTTAGTTTACAACTTTATCTAAAACAACAGCAACTTACTCCATTACCTAGTTCACAACTTTATCTACAACAACAGCAACTTTATTCATTACATATTTCACAACTTTATCTACAATAACAGCAAGTTTGTTCATAACCTATTTCACAACTTTATCTACATCAACATCAATTGTGTTCATTACCTATTTCACTATTTTATCTATGTCGCGAATTGACAGTAAATTTGAATTTTCCAATCCATCCCAGCCCCTCTCCTGGCCTTACTCTTTAAATTTTTCTATTCTTACCGGCTATATGAACTTTAGTTTTTTTTTTTTTTTTAATTCGTCTATGGCGGCCGTAGTCTTATTATTTTCCGCTCAGATCCCTCACGCCAAGGCGGGTTTGGCTTTTGATTTCGTTTCTGGTCCTCATTATAAATTCACTGCTTGGTCCTTAGTAGCCAGCTCTCGCTGTTACGATAACATTGCAAAAGACATACCTGCGTGAATGTGTGTAGGCGCCAGCCCCGGGGAATGTCCTCATACGTAATAGTGTTTTGACCTCTCTAGCTCTTGTAGGCGAGCGGCGCAGAGAGTCAACCCTTAGGAAGTTGGGTGACGTTAGGAATTACAGGGAATTTTGGTGTCTTTGATGTAGATTATAGACTAATGTTTATGTTACTCGGGGTTACGCTAGAAAGCGGTGCGACCCGAATACCTGCTTCAAGCACGCGAACGCAGATGGCTAGGCAAGCGTCCATTTATGGACTATATAACCTGATAGATTCCCAGACCTAAGGGTCTTTTATATTTGGACATGCGCCCTAATATAACCGACTGAGTTGAACGGGACGCGCCTCGCCAAAACGAGGCAAAAGTTTTACGTTAAAAAAAAAGTATTGACACTCGTTAATAAACGGCGCCCGAGGTTACAACCGAATGATAAATAGGCAATTGTGAGCAAAAGATTAAACCGTGTCTCTAAAAATCTTGGTATCTTAGGGTACCCCCACTGACTACAAACACAAGCTGAGGGAACGCATAAATTATCCCTCCAGTCTAACGGTTTGCAGCAATACGAGTGTCAAATTGCATGGCAACTATACCCACGTCGCATAACATCTAAACGGAGAAAAATCACGCGAATATTGATTCCAAGGCAGTGTAGAACCAGCGACCGCTGTCTGACGTCACGTTGTCGTGATTTAGTCTGTCTAACAACACGGTCTTCTGCATACTTAGGAGTAAATCTGACCATACCCCACGCCATAAGTAGATAACTCTCTGATACAATAGCCAACGAAAACACACCCTTATTATTGTGTGTTAGGAAATGTACTTTGCTTAAACGTAGAGGCCACAAAATTAAAAAAACCACAAGCTGAACAGAAGAAGCGGGAACAGTGTAATCGTCACGTACCTTTGCCATCCGCATCTGTAGCGCAGATATTAGATGCCATTAACAGCTTCTGTTTTTTGCCTGAGGGTTTTATCCTGCAAACTACTAGAAGTATCTGAATCATCTAACTCTGTTGGACTCTGAGGTGCAAGTGCTCGTGAAGTCATTGTAGCCAGTCACCCATTTTCCACTGCCTGGCAATTCACAGACGTGTTAGTCCATGACGGGAGTGTGTTTGATTTCTTCAACTACAAGATAAGTGGCAACACATAGCCACTGGTCAGCCTATTCAGCATATACCAATAGAAAATAAAATATAAAGACACAGTGAAGGATGATTACTTATGGATAGAATGTGTCTATTACTACCGTCACAGTTCAACTCAGTGACAAACTATAGTGAATTATAATATTAATTGGTGTAGAGAAAAATAGAAACTTAAGTGCAGGATTCTGTTTGATAATTAAAGTTTCTATGTTTATTTATTTTATGCTGTAAATACCTTTGAGTTTTTCTAAGTTACCTAACCGAAAAGAGAACCGGTTTAGGTTAAATAAATATGTACCATCAGACTTGCTGAAATTATTTTCATTGAGTTACAAGTTTTGTTTGACACATATTATAGATATAAAGATAGACCATAATTAGTACACCTAGCACAATTAGCCAACATAAATAATAAATAATAATAATAATAACACATAATATCAAAGGTGGATCTTGAAAGGGAGCAAATAGACTTTCAGGACATTCACTCTCTTCACATCTGGAGGTTTATACAGCTGGATTCTAACCTTTGATGTCAATACACCCTTATTCTTTTCAGAAAAAGGGGTATTTCTTGTAAGACCAGTCTCTTTCCTGGCACTATCCTTGTATCATCTGATACATCTTTTTGTCCAGGATATCTTGAGATTTAATAACATCAACACCCTTTCGTGACACACGTATTGTGCAGTAGTGGTTTCCAACTCGCCTATTTAGTAAATGTCAGAGCTTAGTGGCATCCATCATATCTAAGAGTGACGCCAACTAAGTTTGGCCGCCATTTTCGGCTGAACCCGTATCGCAGTAAAATGGAATAGATACAAATATGTGCTGCTGTATTTGCAGCTAATTTTATTTCAAATTAGTAGTTAACCTAAACGAAAATGCAAATTGGGTCTGAAAGTCGCGATTGGGTCCATTTTCCTGCGATACGGGTTCAGCCGAAAATGGCGGCCAAACCTTAGTTGGCGTAACTCTCTATATCTAGGGCACTAATCATATCAATCCACACAGCATCGCCAGCCTAATTGAAAGTATCTTACTGAGTGCTTAAACGGAGTGCTCAGTCACAATACCGGGTCTCAAACCAGACCCAACTAGATTACGCATCGAGTACCATATACGAGGCACGCCTGTTATATTTTGCCGCGCCGAATAAGAGCTCCAATACAGAAGGTTGCTCTGAGTTGACCTCGATATATTATGTCGTCTGGGCAGTACGACCCCTGCGTGTTTTAGTGGTCAGAATATAGACAGAGTTAATCTCGACAGACGCACTGACCTTACTTTTAGCACAGGCTCTCTTCTTCGCCTTGCGGAATTGGTTCTCACTCTCAACTCTTTTGAATTCAATGGCCAATTCTTTAATCAAATTAGTGGCGTTGCTATGGGCACCAAAATGGGCCCGAGTTATGCCTGCCTCTTCATGGGTCACTTTGAATATTTGGTGCTTCAAAGTTACGATGGACCATTACCTGAGTTTTACCGTCGCTATATCGACGATGGTATTGGTGTCACAGACATGTCTGAAGTTAACCTCCGTAGATTCATTGACTACAAGGTATGTTGGCAATTTCCATCCTACCATCAAATTCACTTCTCAGATTTCGACTACTTCAGTTAACTTCCTTGACCCTACTGTCAATATTACTCCGACTGGCCTTACTACCTCTGTCTTTTATAAACCTACCGATGCTCATGGTTTCCTTCTTTACACCTCTTCTCATCCTCTCAGCTGTAAAAATTCCATTCCCTACTCTCAACTTCTACGTTTACGTCGGATATGTCACGATGAAGATGATTTCCGTGAACGAGCTCAAGAAATGCTCGAGTTTTTTCGCCGACGTCACTATCCTGAAAGAGTTTTATGTGATGCCCTTAATCGCATTAGTCCCGTTACTTGTCAGGTTGCACTTACTGCTAAACCTACTACTACATCTGACAGACTCAAACTTGTCTTAACTTTCCCCCCTTACTGTTTGGCGGTGAAAAAAAATTATGTTTCGTCATCTGCCTATTCTCCACTCCGATCCTGATACCAGAGAGTTGTTTCGTGATACCCCTTTGTTGGCATATCGTAAGGATAAGAATTTTAGGGATATTCTTGTGTATAGTCGCTTGAGACAAACTAGTCCTTCTCACTTTGGTACTAAACCGTGCCAACGCCGCATATGTAAGACCTGTCCTTTTGTACTCCAAACGCAGTCAGTCTCCTTTTCGAACGGTAAATTTGCCATTGGGGAGTCTTTCACGTGCGAATCCAGAAACTTGATTTATACTATCATCTGCAAGAGGTGTGACATGACCTATATTGGTGAAACTGGCAGACGTTTGGCAGACAGGTTTCGTGAGCACTTGAATGACATTTATCATGGCAAACAGTTACCGGTGGCCATTCACTTCAAAAGCCCTGACCATTCAGGTAACTCTGACATTCATGTCACTGCCCTCCGTTCATGTATCGGCGACGACCGAACTCGCTTCTCGTTGGAGAATCGTCTCATTTTTCAAATGGGCGTTTTAGCTCCTGCTGGCATTAATGTCCAGCATCATTTTGCATAATTCTGGTGGCTTCTGTCTCTGTTTAGGCTTTTTGTCTTCTGTCGTTATTTTCTTATCTATCCTTGTTCTTGCTTTGGTTCGTTTCGTTTCCTCTATTATCTTTTCTTAGCCGTCACTAGCTCCTACGTCACTTCCGCATGACGCCTTTATTTTTTTAGCCATTTTGAATGTTTCTTTCTTCGATCCAGCTAAGTGATTTTTTTACTTACCTTAATAGTGTTGCCCATTTCTGTCTTCGTTTCGTTGATTATTTACTTTCCTGTTTCGACATGTCTTTCTGGTTTCTCGATTTTCTTGCAGTATTACTGTTATCGTTTCGCTCATCACTGTTGTTTCATCTGCTTGCATCGCGCATTTGACGTTTTCCTCATCATCATAGATCTTTTTA